>LR738710.1:537423565-537527992 GCA_902687465.1 Secale cereale | reverse complement strand
GGGGGGGGGGGGGGGGGGGGGGGGGGCGCCTGGGCCCCCCGGGCCTCCGCTGATGCCCCCCTTTGGCATATATTTATATCGTGTCCCGAAACCCTCGAGAGGGAAACCCTTTTTCGCGATCTCATCTCTGTTCTGCCGCCGTGCTGCTTCCAAGATCGGGAGCACCAGGAGAACTCTTCCCGGCACCATGCCGGAGGGGAGGATTACCACTGGGAGCCTCTCCACCACCATGGACGCCTCCCGGATGAGTTGTGAGTAGTTTCCCTTGGACCATGGGTCCATGACCAGTAGCTATGTGATGTTCTCCTCCCGTTCTTGTGCTTCACTAATTAGTCCTCGTGAGCTGCCCTACATGATCGAGGCACATATGTAATCCTTATGCTGTTGCTATGTTGAGTTTGCTGGGATCCGATGGATTGTGAGATTATGTTCAGATTGTGTTTGAGTAATATATTTGATCTACCTCTTTTATATTTATGTTCGTAAGTAATTCTTGCATGTTCTCCGTTGTTATTTATTGCTTTGGCCAAGTAGTAGGTAGTGTCTCCAAGAGGGAACGTTATGCTTGATTGTGGGTTCATGCCCTTCGATGACTAGCTTGAGTGACAGAAACATGAGTCTAGGGGATGTGCTGTTGCCACAAGGGGGAAACAACGGTGCTTGTGCCCGCGGGTGCAAGGATTGTTTACTTTACGCAAAGTTCTTTTAATGCAGTTGTCTGTTGCTTTGAGTTTACACTATGGGTGGGACTCGCAACTTAATACCAGCGAGATGTTCTGGATAGATATCTCAAGGTGGATGATTAGTAGTAGATGCAGATGGATTTCGGTCTACTTGCCTTGGCGTACCGCCCATGCTTTGAAACTCTACCTTTCTTGTAACATAGTTAGCATTGGTTTGCGCACATAATTCTGTCAATTGCCCAGCTGTAATTCGTTCACCTCACATAGCTGTTTTATCGTCTTTTGGGAGAGAGACATCACTAGTGAACATCATGGGACCCCGGTCCATATTACCATCATTGATCACATCCGCTATTTACTTTCCGCTTTTTACTTACTATTGCAGCAAAACCTATCACTTTTATCACTTGCGTTTGATCCTTTGTAAACTACAAGGCCGGAGGGATTGACAACCTCTCTGTACTCGTTGGGAGCAAAGTTATTTGTATCTGTGTGCAGGTCCACGTTGATTGCTAATATCTGGTGCCGTTAGCAGTTGACACCTTCTTGTTGAAACTGGGAGTCTCAGGGAAATCGATCCTTGGTATCTTTGCCAAGGGAAAACTTCCGCTACACTGCATCTCAAACCTTCCACTTGGGGTAACCAACGAGGGGCGAGAAGCCATCAAGCAAAGTTTTCTGGCGCCGTTGCCGGGGACTCCACTCTTCAGGATAGGGGAGTTGCACGCTATATTTTACCTTTGCTTTTTAGTCTTGTTAGTTTACCTTTCAGTTTTGCTTTAGTATCTTTTATCGAAAATCACAAAAATAGTTATCTTGCTTGCTTGCTACTATGGGTTCCACCGAGAACACCAAGTTGTGTGACTTCACTAGTCACAAAAACGATGACTTTATCTGCACACCTATCACTACACCTGCCACTTCAGCACCTTCGTATGAAATTAAACCTGCTTTACTGAACTTAGTCATGAAAGATCAATTCTCCGGTGCTGGAGATGATGCTGCTTTACACTTAAACAATTTTGTTGAACTTTGTGATATGCAAAAGTACCAAGAAATAGATGGTAATATTGTTAAGATTAAGCTTTTTCCTTTCTCCTTGAGAGGAGGAGCTAAAATTTGGTTTCAGTCTTTGCCTAGAAATAGCATAGATTCATGGGACAAGTGCAAAGATGCTTTTATTGGAAAGTACTATCCACCTGCTAAAATTATCCAACTAAGAAGTAACATAATGAATTTTAAACAATTGGATAATGAACACGTTGCCCAAGCTTGGGAACGTATGAAATCTCTTATCAAGAACTGCCCTACTCATGGTTTGACTACTTGGATGGTTATCCAAACTTTTTATGCAGGCTTGAACTTTACCTCGCGGAACTAGTTAGATTTGGCCGCGGGAGGAACTTTTATGTCAACTACACTTGGTGCTGCCACAAAACTTCTCGATGAGATGATGACCAACTATTCCCAATGGCACACCGAACGCGCTCCAACAGGTAGGAAGGTAAACTCTGTCGAGGAGATTTCCTCCCTAAATGAAAAAGTTGACTTGATCATGTCTCTACTTTCGAAGCAATCTTCTGTTGATCCTCGTGATGTTCCTTTAAATTCTTTGATTGCTCAAGAACAAGTAGATGTGAACTTTATCTCTAGAAATTTTTTTAACAACAATGCTTATAGGAGTAATTTTCGTAGCAATCCTAGACCGTTCCCCTCTAATTCTTATGGGAACAACAATGCTTATCCTATCACCAAGAACTCCACTACTGAACTAGAGATCATGCTTAAAGATTTCATCACTACTCAAAAAGCCTTTAATAATAGTGTAGAAGAAAAACTAAACAAACTAGATGATCTCTCTTTGAAGGTAGACAATTTAGCCAATGAGGTAGAATTGCTTAAAATTAGAACTTCTCCTCTTGAGGAGAGGAAGGTCACTCCTATGAATGCTATTCAAGTGCAAATTAAAGAAAATATTAGGATGATGGCTAAACTTAAAGAGAGATGGGCTAGAGAAAGGGAGGAAGAAGATATAATTAAGAACCTTCCTACCCACCACACTGTTGCTACTATCCAAGTTGTTGAGGATATCCAAACTCTTAGCACCCAATGCACTCTTGGTCCCAATGGACCTATTAATGGTGATGCTATGACTATAGAAACTACCAAACAAGTGAACCTAAAGGACACCACTACCACCTTCCTTGATAGTAGTGACCTTGATTTTGATAATTGCACTCTTACCAAAGTTATTGATTTCCTTCACAAGATGTCTAGAGATCCCCGCACTAGCACGCTTAACCTTGCCTTCACAGAGCATATCACAAATGCTCTCATCAAAGCCAGGGAGGAGAAACTTAGAGTAGAAGCCTCCATACCTAGAAAGCTAGAAGATGGTTGGGATCCTATGATTAAAATTATATTGAATAACTTCTCTTGCTATGCTTTATGTGATGTTGGAGCTAGTACCTCCGTTATGCCCAAAAGAATATATGATATGCTTAAATTGAAACCTTTTGATTCTTGTTCTTTTGGTGTTAGTCTCGTTGATTCTTCCATAAAGAAACCTTTGGGGAGGATCGACGATGTTCTTATCATTGTCAATGACAACTATGTTCCCGTTGATTTTACTATTATGGATATTGAATGTGAACCTTCGTGTCCAATTATTTTGGGACGTCCTTTTCTGCGCACCGTTGGTGCTATCATTGACATGAAAGAGGGGAATATAAAATTTCAGTTTCCTCTCAAGAAAGGGATGGAACACTTCCCTCGAAAGAAGATTAAGTTACCTTTTGAGTCCGTTATACGGGCTAGCTATTCTGTTACTCTTGATAAAACTTGATCTTTTTGCATTATGCCTAGCTTAAAGGCATAAAAGAAAGCGCTTTTGGGAGGCAGCCCACATGAATAAAATTTTTATTTTGCTTTTGTTGTGTCTTGATGTTGTTACTACAGTAGCATCATCATTGTATCTTTGCTTTTCAATTTTGTGCCAAGTGTAGCCTCTGATTGCAAGAAAGTTCAAAAGTTGTGACGTGCTGTCCAGGAAACAGATTCTGTCCTTGGATAGAAAAATTCGTATAAAATCACCAGATCATCTTTTCGGTCTGAATTTTTTCGACAGCATGGTCTATATAATTGTTTTTCGTGCATCTGTTTTGAGTTTTTTGATTAGAGTTGCAGAAGTTCCCCGAAAAAATCATTTACTACCTGCTATTCTGTTTTTCACAGATTCTGTCCTGTTTTGCCTTTCCTTCATTTTGCAAACCTAGAGCTTGCTTTTTCTTTGCAAAAACCTTTTGGAAATCTTGAGAAACAGTAGACCTTCAAGAATATCTATCCTTATTTCCAGCAAGGAACAATTATTTTATTAAGGGTACTAACCTCGCTAATCAGATTATGATGAGTTATGTATGAAGGGAGTTTTCAAGTGTGCGAGGGAAGATGATAAAAAGATTCAGGAGTGTCAAACGCTCAAGCTTGGGGATGCCCCCATGCACCCCCAAGAAATATTCAAGGAGACTCAAGCGTCTAAGCTTGGGGATGCCCCCGTGCATCCCCTTCTCCATCAACATTATCAGTTCGTCTTTTGTTCCACTATATTTTTATCACTTCATGTGTTATGTGCTATGCTTGGAGCGTCTTGCTTTAGTTTTCCTTTTTAGTTTTCTTTAGCTTTTCATAACGAATCGGAACTCAGCTTTCTTTATGTGGGAGAGAAACACGCTCCACTTCTACCTAGAACATAACATAGAATTTTCATGTCTATCTTTGCTGTGTGTGTTCTTTGTCTTTCAATAGCTACTATCATGCTTAGCTTTTAGTTTTCATGCTTATCTTTTTAAAGAGCTTTTGTTTAGTTGGTTGCTTGAACTCTCTTTATTTATCATGATTATCTTATTAAGAGAGTTTGCTTCTGTTGCATTGGTTGATATGTCTATGATAAAAATGCTACGTGCATAATGGTCCTTAGTAGTTCATGTTTTCTTATGGTTAGTCTCAAATAGCTGGGGGGTTTCCAATGTGTTATTGGAGTACCAACATTATTTGTTTGCCTATGATGTGGTATGGTTTAGTAATATCTTCCTTCAAGAATTTACTTTGATTGACTAGGCATATGCTCACGCATATTTAAGACTGTAAAGAAAGTCTGTCAAGCCTTGATGATCTTTTGTTTCTGAGTAGCGATATAACTACCATGCCTGATTCAATGTTGCTTTGTCGCTCTGCATGATTATGACCGTCATTGCTCTCTTAGTTGGTCGCTCCCAGTCTTTTGCTAACCTCCACCTGTACTAAGCGGACTGATTGCTTGTGCATCCAAATTCTTTTAAACCAGTTATGCCATACGAGTCCACCATACCTTCCTACATGGTATTTACCTGCCATTCCTAACGAAGACTTTCATGTACCATCTCGAAATTATTCAAAAAGAAAATAAAAAAAATGCATTCCTATTTTGTGCCTCTGTTTTAAGTCCATGAGGAAGTAGTAGTTAATTCATGATGTTTTTAAGTTGGACAAGCTTCACCCCGGGATTGCATGTATAATGTGCAAACCCATAACACGAGAAGGAACTGGCATTGAGTGCGCCCGGCTCAAAATTAATATAACAAACAAACCCTCCTTCACGCTTTGTTCATGAGAAATCAAAAAACTTTGGCAGTGATAAACAAAGGAGATTAAGAGGATGTGATCGTCCTCATTCGGGAGCCGTTCCTCGAAACTTGTCCATCTCAAGAAGTGATTGAGTTATCTGCTAGCATTCGTTGACGAAACATGCATGATCTAAGAAAAAAATTATTATTACCTCTGTTTTTAAAACCAAGAGCTCTGGTACATGCTTTGTCTTTGTTTCCGACTACGGGTTTTCAACCTTGCCAACAAAAGCCACGGTTCGAGAGTCTCCACCTTCTTTTAAAGCACCAACTACTGAGAGCATGATTGTCATTCTGAGTGTAATGTGCATTGTCCCAAAGTAGCATCGTCTTTTGCATGATTATGATATCGTTTATTCTGAAATCGTTGTATCTAGTCATCACTTAAACCTTGGAGGTGCCCCTGCATTTATGTTTTGCTTCACTAAAGGGGGCAAGAGAGATATCACTTTATCATATTTGCACACCATGCTCATTACAAATCTATTTGATGTTTCAATACCATATTGTAAAACTTTCAGTTCTTTGTGATTTTCTCACGAGGCAACTTAATTACTACAGATTCATTGTCTCAGTAAGCTTTTGTCATATGACTATGAAAAATCATTATATGGTTAATAGCATGTTACCACAGAAATTATTCTTGTTATCATTTACCTACTCGAGGACGAGCAGGAATTAAGCTTGGGGATGTTGATACGTCCAAAACGTATCTATAATTTCTGCTTGCTCCATGCCTCTTTTGGGTGATATTGCTATGATATTTATACACTTCCATACACTTTTGATCATATTTGGACTAACCTATTAACTCAGTGCACCCCAGTGCCAGTTTCTGTTTTCTGCTGTTTTTGTATTTCAGGTTTTCCCATTACGAGAACTGCCAGAAAAATCCCGAAAAAATTATATAAAAAATTAGCATTCCAGAAGCTTCCCGGTAGCCAAAGTACAGCCGGAGGGGGGCCACCAGGGCTCCAGGCGCCCTGGTGGCGCGGCCCCCCTGGCCGCGCCGGGGGGGCGCCTTGCCCCCCCGGGCCTCCGCTGATGCCCCTCTTTGGCATATATTTATATCGTGTCCCGAAACCCTCGAGACGGAAACCCTTTTTCGCGATCTCATCTCTGTTCCGCCGCCGCCGCGCTTCCAAGATCGGGAGCACCAGGAGAACTCTTCCCGGCACCCTGCTGGAGGGGAGGATCACCAACGGGAGCCTCTCCACCACCATGGATGCCTCCCGGATGAGTTGTGAGTAGTCTCCCTTGGACCATGGGTCCATGACCAGTAGCTATGTGATGTTCTCCTCCCGTTCTTGTGCTTCACTAATTAGTCCTCGTGAGCTGCCCTACATGATCGAGGCACATATGTAATCCTTATGCTGTTGCTATGTTGAGTTTGCTGGGATCCGATGGATTGTGAGATTATGTTCAGATTGTGTTTGAGTAATATATTTGATCTACCTATTTTATATTTATGTTCGTAAGTAATTCTTGCATGTTCTCCGTTGTTATTTATTGCTTTGGCCAAGTAGTAGGTAGTGACTCCAAGAGGGAACGTTATGCATGATTGTGGGTTCATGCCCCTCGATGACTAGCTTGAGTGACAGAAACATGAGTCTAGGGGATGTGTTGTTGCCACAAGGGGGAAAACAACGGTGCTTGTGCCCGCGGGTGCAAGGATTGTTTACTTTACGCAAAGTTCTGTTAATGCAGTTGCCTGTTGCTTTGAGTTTACACTATGGGTGGGACTCGCAACTTAATACCAGCGAGATGTTCTGGATAGATATCTCAAGGTGGATGATTAGTAGTAGATGCAGATGGATTTCGGTCTACTTGCCTTGGCGTACCGCCCATGCTTTGAACCTCTACCTTTCTTGTAACATAGTTAGCATTGGTTTGCGCACATAATTCTGTCAATTGCCCAGCTGTAATTCGTTCACCTCACATAGCTGATTTATCGTCTTTTGGGAGAGAGACATCACTAGTGAACATGATGGGACCCCGGTCCATATTACCATCATTGATCACATCCGCTATTTACTTTCCGCTTTTTACTTACTATTGCAGCAAAACCTATCACTTTTATCACTTGCGTTTGATCCTTTGTAAACTACAAGGCCGGAGGGATTGACAACCTCTCTATACTCGTTGGGAGCAAAGTTATTTGTATCTGTGTGCAGGTCCACGTTGATTGATAATATCTGGCGCCGTTAGAAGTTGACACCTTCTTGTTGAAACTGGGAGTCTCAGGGAAATCGATCCTTGGTATCTTTGCCAAGGGAAAACTTCCGCTACACTGCATCTCAAACCTTCCACTTGGGGTAACCAACGAGGGGCGAGAAGCCATCACCTATATACAATGACCATGCCTAGATAGTCTCATAATTATTCGCTTTTCTATCAATTGCTCGACAGTAATTTGTTTATCCGCCGTAGAATATCGCTATCATGAGAGAAGCCATTAGAGAAAACTATGGCCCCGGGTCTATTTTCAACATATCAATCTACATCTACTTTACTTTACCGCTTTTATTTGCTGTTTTATTAAACCAAAAATACCAAAAATATAATTATCATCTCTATCAGATCTCACTCTCGTAAGTGTCCGTAAAGGGATTGGCAACCCCTCATCGCGTTGGCTGCGAAGTTCTTATTTGTTTGTGCAGGTGCGAGAGACTCGCGCGTGGTCTCCTACTGGATTGATACCTTGGTTCTCAAAAACTGAGGGATATACTTACGCTACTGTGTTGCATCTCCCTTTCCTCTTTGAGGGAATACAACGCAAGCTCAAGAGGTAGCAGGGACCGCACAACTTGACTACGAACTCCCGCGGCTAGTCCCCGACATGGCCTTCCGGTGGCTCGAGGGCCACCGGGAAGGGAGGACCACGATACTTCCATGTCCTCCTTGACCCCGGGGACGGCTTCGCCCTCGCTTGGCACCTCTGCCAGGAGCGCTAGACTCCACCCCTGCATCGTCAACTTGGGGAGGAAGGCGCTGTCGAGAAGAAGCTGTCCTTGCAGTCACTGGAGCGCCGGCACGTCCTCTCCACCCCGCCATGAGAAGCAATGGAGGAGGCGAATGAGAAGGAGTAGAAGATGTGTGTGAGTTATCCCTCGCCCATCCTCCCTTTTTATAAGGGGATACAGTCCGGGGGCTAGATCCTCAACGAGAAGGCTGCCGCCCTACTTCAGCAATTCGGCTCCCCTGCACTGATAACGGCACGTAGAATCAAGGCCGACCATGCGTGCCAATCCACGGCACCTGGCTTTCCGTCGGATACTCTTTCCCACGTCCGACGTACCCGTCGCTAGCCATGCGCAATGCATGCAGCATACGTGGCAAACACGGCAAAAGCGACGTGGGAAAAAAGGGCAGTTACCATCCCGTGAGCGGGAGATACAGGCATCCTACGAGCCGTGGGCGTAGAATCACCCCACGATGGTTCGCACGATGGGTGGGAAGAACAGAAACTGTCCTCATTCAATCACATGTTAATGAAGAAGCAAGAAATATGACTAGAGGCGATCCATCTCAAGACCGCTGCCTGTGTACTCGTAAGAGCCTACCCTGACGACGTCTGGGGACGCATTCGGACCAGGCTTGGGGGCTTCTATCGGTGCAACAAACATGTGTCGGATTTAGGTCTCCGCAAAACCCGTTAAGTTCGAACACAGGGGCGTGAACGAAGATCTCTCCCACTCACGTCTACCTAGCACCTCGCTCTCGTCTCGGCAGAAAGATTCAAGCAAACTACGAACAAACACACACGAGTTTATCCAGGTTCGGGCCATCGTGTGGTGTAAGACCCTACTTCCTGCTTTGGTGGATTGGCTCCGGGCGAGCTAGAATATCAACTGGTACAAGGGTTCCTGAGCTCAGGAGGCGAGCTCGGGAGGGTCAGGAGGCTAGTGTTCTTGCTCCTTGTGCGGTGGTCAAGTGTGTGAGTCCATCCCCTTTGTAGTGGGAGCTCTAGCTACTTATATAGGCGGCCACGGTCCTCTTCCCCCGAAATTTTTATGCGGGAAGGGATCCCACAGCCGCCATTTTTGAGCGGGAACACAAGGACGTTCCTACCCTGAAAATAGCAGTCTTCGCCTGCAAAAGGATCAGGCGATGACGCGGTGGTGGGCTCGACGATGACATCCTTCTTGTCGTCCTTGCGGTCTTCGGTCTTGTTGCACCAATGAGGAAACCTTTGCCCCGCTCCTCGGGAACTTGCGGCTGCGCTGTCCCCCTTGCACCGAAACGGTAACTGCGCCGCTGGCGGATGCTGGCACCCGCTGGCGCGGTGCGTCACTGCTGACATCACTGCCTCCTCCTGAGACAGGCTTGGCCTTGGATTCTCCACCCCTCCGGAACGCCTTGCCGAGGCCGCTCCCGAGGAGGTCTTGACGTCGTTCTCCTCACGAGGCCTGGCCCCTCGCGAGGTTCTTGAGCAGCTGGTCGATCAGCTGGGCCGTACCAGGCCGCTTGAAGGAGCGCGTCACGGCCCGCAGACAGGCAAGTCTGGGTACCCTGGTTCCTAGTACGCCGACAGTAGCCCCCGGGCCCAAGGCGCGCGCGGAGTTGGCTTCGAGGTGAAGCCTTAGTCGAGGACGAAGCGACGCGGGCCCTAAAAGGCTGCGGGCCAGGCTAGCGCACGATTGCTGGATGGGACGTGGCAGCTCTGCTTCCCACGCAGCCTTGGTGATCGTGCGACTTGACAACTCCTTGGCGCGAGTGACGAGGGAGTAATGGCTGTGACACCATTGGCTGGAGGTTGGGCTACTCCGCCCTATAAATGGGGCTAGGGGGGAAGCCCCCTGGGCATTTTCAAGCCAACACCGTCTTCTCCTTGCTTATCCTTCGTTCTCCCCTCCCGTCGCAAGACCTTCATGGTGCCATCGAGGAAGCCATCCGCCGCGGAGAAGGGGAAGACCCCGAAGAATCCAGTCCCACTACCGCCGAAGAGGGGTCGCGGTGGTCCCCGCAAGCATGCCGCTGCGCCCGCAGCGTCTTCTCGGGGAGGCGGGCGCGGCCCTTTGAGCTCTGTCGCGGCCACCGGTGGACGGCACGGGGCATCCTCCCGTGGCGAAGGTGGTCGCGGTCGTGGAGGAAGAGGGGGCGCGCAAATGTGCCTGATGGTCGCGCGCCCTCCGCGCCCACAGTTCCATTCCTTCGATGTCTCGTCGGAGTTCATGGTGTGGGCGGAGAAGCCCGGTGGCCCGTGGCTCAGGCTTCCCCGCTCATTTGGCGACGTGCTCCCGGCCAGAGGCCTTGGAGGCATATGGCTGCAGGCCGACGGTTGCTATAGCGGCGCATCCTGGGTGGAGGTCGAGGTGGCTCCCTCGGGCGATGTGTTCTTGGAGCGTGGCTGGCAGTCGATTGCCTGCTCGCGCCGGCTGCAGGGGAGGTGTGCGCTCCACTTCAGGTACAATGGCGTCTCCACGCTGTTCGTCAGAGTCTTATGTAATGCCCAGGATGGGACTATATCTCCTATGTGTCGAGGCATGACTTAGAGACATAACCCCATGCTGGAATGATCGCAAGTTTGGTATCTTTGCACAACTCATGTAAAAGATGGGGATGGAAAACATAAAATAGTTGGCTTACACTCGCCACGTCACACAAATTCATTACAGGTTTCAATCATCATACAAAAGAACATCACAGCCCATCTAAGGGTAAAATCCAAATGACAAGATACCAAACATAATTTAAATCCACAGGTCGGATCGAATCCTAGTAGAAGTACCACTACTGATCATCAGGATAACGAACATAGTAACGGCTACGCTCCGCGTCGTACTCCCAGTCTAGCTCGGTGCCATCACCTGGATAGCTCACCATCGGACCTGCATCTGGTGTGGTGAAGTAACTGTGAGCCACACAAGACTCAGCAATCCCGTTCCCGGGTAACACGACTATCTAAGCCTTGGGTGTGGAACAAGGCTGAAGAAAGAATAAGAATAAGTGGTTGCAGCAGCACTACCTAGCTTACGTAATAGAGAGCGAGAAGAGAAGGTGCCTCGGTCGAGAGATGATCACTAAGTGATCCTAAACTAATCAAGTCAAACATAACCCCACCGTGTTCATCTCCTGAAAACCCCTTTCGGAAAATGACAGTCACGGTACTCACGCTGGTAGTGTATTGTAACATGGTGTCAAGTTTTCTACAACCGGATATGAACAAGCTCCCATATGCCACATAACCGCGGGCACGGCTTTCGAAAGTTCATAACCCTGCAGGGGTGTTCCAACTTGGCCCATGACAAGCCCACGATCCGCGGAGTCACAACTCCAAAGGTGGGAAGGCCCGAGTATCCTCGGAATCCCGTGCTCAAGATACTCCGAACTAAGGTAAGGCTAATCCAGCAAATCCTCCCGGCATGCCACACCCTGACAGTAGCCGCGCGTATCTAGTCTCAGGCAACGACCGGATAGGTCAGCCTACAGGTATATACCAATCCTCGAGTTCCCTCGGGTGGTGCCGCAGTCTGCCCAGTTTGGACCAACACTCATGTGGAGCACTGGCCCGGGGGTTGTTAATTAAGAACTCGGGTTTGCAAGACCCTATGCAAGTTTTATTAGTTATTAGGCGAAGAGTACCAATGTTGGGACTTGCTGGAAAAGACTTAGCACTTAGCGGTTTATCGAGTGGGCCCCATAACCCCAACCGTCTGAGGAACGCATAATCAAGGAACATAACACCGATTTATACGGTTCCTAGCGGCATGAGTGGAACAAAACACCAAGCAAAAGGCTTAGCCTTCCATCCATTGCCAATATATAGATGATTTTATTTAAGCATTTATATAGTGTGATATAACCCAACAAAAACTTCAACATGAAGCAAGCATCTTCAACTTCGCCTGCAACTAGCAACGCTATAAGAGGGGCTGAGCGAAGCCTACATATAGCCAATCAATGGTTTGCATAGGTAGGGTGGTTAGACATGATCATGGTTACAAGTAGGAGGCTGACATGAAAGACATGGGCATCGAGGCAAAACTATAGATCGAGACTTCTAGCAATAGGTAAAGATAGTAATATTATCGGGGTTCGGTCATCTTGCCTGAAGAGTTGTCGTTCGGATCGTAAGAGGGGTCCTCGTTCTCAAGCTCGGTAGTAACCTCGTGCTCGTACTCGTACTCGGCCTCATCTTCCGGCTCTAATCAACACAACCACACAAGGCACGAATCAACAAAATGCAATGCGCACACAAAAATGATGGATGCATGACTTATGCACTATGGGAGCACAAGGAGCATGAAAAAATTGCACTCAAGAAAAATACTTCAAAACATGATAACAATAGGATATTATGAATCTACACGAAAAATCAACCAAGTTTCATAGAAGACTTGCTGAAAACGGAGCTACGGGCTAAAAGTTACACACAAAACAATAAACATGCGAAAGCTGAAAATTACAGCAACATAGCAACTTCGGAGCACTAGATAAATAAGCTACAACACTCAAACATCATGGAAAAGAGCATGAACATAAACTAGATATACCCTACAGCAAATAAGTCCATTGGTGCACCCCCAAAGGAGCCACGGATCAATAGCAACAAGCTATGACATATTGAACTTGACAACAAAATCCTGACAGCAGTAATTTATTGCAACTTTGGAGCAAAAGTTAAATATGCTACAGCCACCCAAATAAACATGTGAGAGCATGAATGGATAGACAACAATATATACTACAAGGAATCATCAAGAGTCACCCCAAAACTATCATGGATTGGCCTAGAACAGCAAGCAAACATGGCATCTGGAAATTACAGATTCCAGACTTAGTGAAATTTCACTAAGTGTTAAACAGCAGTTTCATCATGGCATCTTCGAGAGCAAGTTTAAGTCGCCTCAAAACTAAACATGGCAAGTGGTAAGCACCACAACAAAGTACACATGATGGTGATTCCAAAACACCTAAGCATGCATCATGGAGACAAACACAATGATAGTAATGAGCTCCTCAAGTTGGCATTTCATAACAAGCTTAAAAACTTAACAGCCACATAGCACTTTGCAACGGAGATAAACATGGCAAGATTAAATATATCATGCAAGTCTAAGAAATCATCATGTAGAGCATGAGAAGACGAACACGTGGACATGTCATTTGCATCATTCGGATAAACGAGCACCAAGTTATCACTATGCAAAGATGGCATGAAAACAACACTAACAGCAGTTTATATCACGATGCACTCTTTCAACAGAACTTTAAGCACCTATATGAACTCAAACATGTATGGCATAATGGAATGAAATGTAGTACAAGTCACCACGAACATCTGGACATCTCATTCACTCAAATCGGAGGAACACACACAAAGTTATCCACGTTTGAAAATAGCATCAGACAGATAAAAAATCTGGGACTTAGAGGATTTAGAGGGCAACCTTCTCAGATCTGAAAAGTCAAACGAGCTCCTGGGCTGGAGGAAGCGAATCGGGCTCGGGATCCTGGCAGATTGGGTCGGAGTGGATCCGCGGGGCTATCGGGCCCGGCGGCTAGCTGGCTCGTTGGTTCGGGCCCACGCGGGGCGAGGTGGTTGCGGCCCAGCTGGAGGGAGCACTGATGCGGGAGGCAGCTGGGAGATCGGGCCGGCCCAGGCGGGATGCCGGCGGAATGGAGGCGGCTGGAGACCCCCGGCTTGGGCCTAGGGTTCGGCCCAGGCGGCGGTGGACCGAACCAGATCCGATCGGGGATCGCGGGGCTCCTCCTCGCCCCGAGTGGCGGCTGCGCCCTCGAGCGCTTGGAGTTCTGACGACGGAAGAGAACGGCGATGGGAGGGGCCAGCGTCTTGGAGGCGTGGTGAAGGCGGCGGTGAGGTGGCGCAGGAGTGGTGGTGAGGTGGCGCGGCGCGGAGAGGATGGGGTGGCAGCGGTGTAGCTCCGGTGGGGGTCCGGCGAACTCTGGCGAGGTGGTCCGGCGGTGCTCTGGCGAGCTCCGTCCGGAGTGGAGAGAGGAGAGGCTAGAGGTAGGAGAAGTGGGGGTTAGGGTTTCCTTGATTTGGGGCAAAAATTGGGGGAGTGGACAAATATATAGGCACAAGGAGCTAGGTTTGTCCAAATGGAGTGTGGTTTTCGGGCACGCGATCAGAATTGGATGGCCTAGATGAAGGGAGGGGTTTGGGCTGGTTTGGTGGGCTGTTGGAGGGGTGTCTTGGGCCTCAAAGTGGAGGCACTTTGAGCCCACGGAAATAACTGTTGGGGTAGCAAACGAGCTCCAAACGCGACGAGATTTGACAGGCGGGTTACACACATCAAAACAACAACACACGACAAGTCTCGCGCCAAACCGGTAACGTTACACGGCCAAACACCAAAGTAGGCCTACGGGACGCCACGGACACGTGAGGGAGCTCCGGAACGCGAAACGGACAACGGGAAGGAACGCGTGGAACCGGATGCAACCAACAACACAAATGCAATGCGATGCACATGACTACATGATATGAATGAATGCCACACACGCACACAACAAAACAACGAAAACCCAAAAGACGAAGAACCCGAAATGGAATTGATGAAGCCGGAGATATATTATATGCCCAAAAGGGAAAGTATTACATCCGGGGCATAACAAACTCTCCTCCACTACAAAAAGATCTCGTCCCGAGATCTAGGACTGGAAAAAGGAAGGGTACTCGGAACGAAGATGATCTTCTCGTTCCCACATAGCTTCTCGATCGGTATGGTGTGACCACTTGACTTTTAAGAATTTGATGGAATTGTTGCGGGTCTTGCGCTCAGTTTCTTCGAGAATAGCAACTGGGTGCTCTCGGTAGGACAAATCTTTTTGAAGATCAATCTCTTCAAACGGAATCATGCGTTCAGGAGTCTTGAAGCATTTGCAGAGTTGAGACACATGAAACACATCATGAACATTGGCGAAGTTGGAAGGGAGCTCAAGTTGATAGGCTAGATCGCCTCTTTTGCCAAGGATCTTGAAAGGTCTGACGTATCTAGGAGCAAGCTTCCCTTTGATACCGAATCTTTGGGTTCCTTTCATCGGAGAAACACAGAGATAGACATGATCACCAATGTTGAAAGCCAAATCATGATGCTTGCCGTCATAATAGCTCTTTTGATGCGACTGAGCGGCCTTGAGATTCTCGCGTATGACTATGCACATTTCTTCGGCTTCTGAGATCAAGTCATTGCCAAGAAGTTGACGTTCACCTGTCTCGGACCAGTTGAGAGGGGTGCGGCACTTTCTGCCATAGAGGATTTCAAACGGGGCTTTGCCTGCACTTGCTTGAAAGCTGTTGTTGTAAGAGAACTCGGCAAATGGAAGGCAATCTTCCCATTTCATGCCAAAAGATATGACACAAGCTCTGAGCATGTCTTCTAGAATCTGATTCACTCTCTCGACTTGACCACTAGTCTGAGGGTGAAAAGCAGTGCTGAACCTGATCTTAGTGCCCATGGCGGACTGAAAGGAGTCCTAGAACTTGGATGTGAACAAACTTCCACTGTCTAAGGAGATAACTTGAGGGATGCCATGTAAAGACACAATTCTGGAAGTGTACAACTCTGCCAATTGAGCTGCATTGACTGATTCTTCGACTGGAAGGAAGTGAGCGACTTTGGTAAGCTTGTCGATCACCACGAAGATAGAATCATTCCCTCTCTTGGACTTCGGAAAGCCAGTGACGAAATCCATTTCAATGTGGTCGAATTTCCACTCGAGAATAGGAAGAGGTTGGAGAAGACCGGCTGGACGTTGATGCTCTGCCTTCACTCTTCTGCAGACATCACATTCATTCACGAATTGGGCAATCTCCCTTTTCATGCGTGTCCACCAGTAAGACTGCTTGAGGTCTTGGTACATCTTGGAACTACCAGGATGAATGGAAAGGAGAGAATCATGTGCTTCTTCCATTATGAGCTTCCTGAGATCACCTTTGGGAACAACAAGTCTGTCCTCGAAGAACAAGGTATCTCTCTCATCAACACGATAGCACTTGTATTTAGGAGTGCCCTTTGCAATACCATGTTTCACCTTCTGCACCATGGCATCACTAAGTTGGGCCTCACGGACCTGATCTTCCAAGGTAGGAGCAACTTGAAGATTTGCAAGAAAACCCTGCAGAACAACTTGGAGGTTGAGTTTCCTGAACGCTTCAGAAAGCTCAGGCTGGAACGGCTTGATAAGAAGGCTGTTGCAATATGCCTTTCTGCTCAAAGCATCTGCAATCACATTCGCCTTACCAGGAGTGTATTCAATGCTGGGATCATACTCTTGGATCATTTCAACCCAACGAGTCTGGCGGAGGTTCAGGTTCGGCTGTGTGAAGATGTACTTCAAGCTCTTGTGATCAGTGAAGATGTCGACTTTTCTGCCCAACAACAGATGTCTCCACGTAATCAAAGCATGTACCACAACTGCTAGCTCGAGATCATGTGTGGGATAGTTCTTCTCACTTGTCTTCAGCTAACGAGAAGTGTATGCCACAATTCTCTTGTCTTGCATAAGCACACCACCAAGACCTGGAAGAGAAGCATCACAGAATACTTCGTAGGGCTTGGACTCATCTGGAGGAGTTAGAACTGGAGCAGAGACGAGCTTTTCTTTGAGAGTTTTGAATGCCACTTCACACTCTGGAGACCAAAAGTATTTGACATTCTTCTGCAGCAAGTTGGAAAGAGGCTTGGCAATCTTGGAGAAGTTCTCAACGAACCTTCTGCAATAGCTGGCAAGACCAAGAAAGCTTCGGAGTTGCTTGACGTTCTGAGGAGCTTTCCAGTTGACAATTGCTTCAACTTTCTCGGGAATAACCGCAATACCGTCAGCGGAGATGATATGGCCCAGATACAAGACCTTATCGAGCCAAAATTCGCACTTGGAGAACTTGGCATAGAACTTATGCTCACGGAGTCGGTCAAGAACCAGACGTAAGTGCTTTTCGTGATCTTCTTCATTCTTGGAAAATACCAAAATATCATCCAGATACACAAGCACAAACTCGCCGGTGTAGGGGTTGAAGATGTAGTGCATCATTCTCGAGAAGGTAGGAGGAGCATTGGCGAGACCAAAGGACATGACTGTATACTCATATGAACCGTAGCTTGTTCTGAATGCAGTCTTGGGGATGTCTTCCTCGCGAATGCGAATTCGGTGATAGCCCATTCGGAGATCGAGCTTAGAGAACACTTTAGCTCCTTTGAGATGCTCGAACAGTTCGTTGATGTTGGGGAGCGGATACTTGTTCTTTATTGTCTTCTTGTTCAATGGCCGGTAATCGACGCAGAGGCGCTCCGTTCCATCCTTCTTCTTGACAAATAAGACACCACAGCCCCAAGGAGACGTACTAGGCCTGATCAGACCCAAACGTTCTTATTCATCAAGCTGCTTCTTCAACTCCTTCAATTCTCCAGGAGAGAGCTTGTACGGACGCCGGCATGCTGGCTCAGTACCCGGCTCTAGTTCAATGACGAATTCCACTTGACGGTGTGGAGGCATGCCTGGAAGTTCTTCAGGAAAGACGTCTTGCTATTCGTTTACCACTGGAATTTGAGACATGGCATTAATCTCGCCCTTATCATTGAGAGAGAAAAGCCTGATAGTGTTATCCCTGGCGGCGAAGATAATCACATCTTCATCAGGATGAGTAATCTTGACTTCCTTCTGTGCACAATCAATTTGAGCATAATGCTGAGAAAGCCAATCCATCCCGAGGATGAGGTCAATGTCTGAATTGCCAAGAACCACCGGTGAGGCCAGAAATCGATAATCACCCATGCGAATAGAAACATTCGGAGCCTTCAAATTTGAAGTCATGTGCTTGCCCGGAGAGATAATTGACAACTTCTTATCCAGAAATACCGAAGTCAAATTATGCTTGGTGAAGAATGGCCTTGAAATGAAACTGAGAGATGCACCAGAATCAAATAATACTTTTGCAGGAAAAGAGTTCACCGAAAGATTACCAATGATCACATCAGAAGAATTCTCCGCTTCAGCTGCATTCATCAGATTCACCCTAGCATGCCTGGGATTATGCTTGACAATAGCTGAACTGACAGGTGGAGGAGGTGGAAGTCGCTTTGGGTTGGGGCACTTGTTGGAATAATGACCCTTCTGGCCACACTTGTAGCAAGTCACCTCAGAAAGTGGATGAGTAGGAGGAGCACTTAGTCTTGGAGCTTGGAACTGCTACTTGGACTGCTTGTTGGAGTTGGGTGGGTGGGAGAAACCACGACCACCAGCATTCTTGTTGTTGTTGGAGTTGTTGGAGTTGTTGTAAGGAGCTCGAATCACTGGAGGAGGAGGAAGCCAAAATTTCTGTTGTTTTGAGACCATCTGAGACGATGAGGAGGAGTGAACGGCATCTCGAATCCTCTTTTTAGAAGCCTCCATCTTGAGCTGAGCTGCCTCTTGCTTGAGCGCCATGTTATAGAATTTGTCGAATTCATCGGGCTCGAACAAGGTGAGAGCAATTTGAAGTTCATCCTTGAGGCCTCCGCGGAACTGATAGATCTTGCTCTTGGCATCTGGTATGTCTTGCTTAGCATAGCGGGCGAGGTTTTGGAACTTGACATTATACTAGTAGACAGTCATAGAGCCCTGCTTCAGGTTGCGGAATTGCTCACGCATACCCTCGATGACACTTGTTGGAATGTCGTGCGAGCAAAAGTCCTTGCAGAAATCCTCCCAAGAGATCACACGACCTGGCCTGGAGTCTTTGTACTGCTGCCACCAGTCAGCTGCTTGGTCTTTGAGTTGGAAGGCTGCAAATTTCACATAATCCTCTTCCCTTACGTTACTGCACTCAAAATGTTTCTTGATATCGGTTAACCAATCTTCAGCATCGAGAGGGTCGACACAGTAACTGAAAGCTTTTGGATTATTGGCCAAGAATTGGTTGAGAGTAGCATGGTGCTGTTGGTTGAAGAAGTTGCCTTGATTCCCTGGAACACCCTGATTAGCTTGATTAGCTTGCATCTGCTGCATCATCTGCATCAACATCTGGGTGTTCTGATTTGTAGTCTGCATAATCGCTCTCCAAGCCTGAAACGGAGGAGGAGGGGAAGGAGGACGATCTGGGACCTCTTCACCCTCTGGGTTAGCGTTGGGAACTCGTTTCGGAGCCATCCTGAAAGAGATGACCACGAATCAGCAATTGATTGAAAGAAGGTATAAGCTAAAACAACGGAATGAATTGCAACAAGTCTTCACAAGAATCATTCGAACAAGAGGAACGAATGAAATTCTCAGTTAAATGATAACAACAATCTTCACGAGAAGCCACATAGGGGAGAAAAGGTAAATAAGAAAAAAACACAAGGTACAAATGGAAACAAACACAAGATAGGAGCTTCGTTCGACATTTTCGTGCTGAAAGCATATGAACGCGTTACGAAAGGGTTTTGCAATCCCCGGATCAGCATAGCCAAGGACCCTTTAAGATGCAACTCCCGATCGGAACATCGGTCATAAAACCACTTCACTCAATGTAGAACCCCGAACTCGCTAACCTGCATTCGTTGGAAGAATGCCTACGATCTACTGGATAAACCCACCTATTAATTTCCGAAAGTTTCCAGTTATGCAATCAGGTGTTGGGGATATAGGGGAAGCACCGCGCAATCAACTCTAAACCTACATCCAGCTGTATCCATCCTTCAACACATAACCAGTCTTTCTCGGAAACCGTCTACCTCGGACCTTCGAAAAGCATCCACTATACCAAGCTATGGCAATACTCCCGAACTACCTCCCTAGTACTGGGTGATGTCGGGGTTATCTTGCCACTAACCGTATAGGAGAGATTTTCGATGTCGGCCGTCTTAAGTATTTAGTACTGTCGCGATGTGCTTGTGACGACAATACCCCGAAGCTCAACTCCCCGGGACACTGCCACAACCCCTAATGTCAGGAGGCATCGAGAACAGTATTCTCGTCACAACAACATCGAAACAATCCCACAATACTCGCGAGATTCCTAAAAAAAATTGGTGCAATTTTTGAAAGTAGAAGAGGCAAGAGTAGACGTCAGGAGTCCTCACCAGAGAGAAAGGGGATGAGAAGCAAAGAAATCCTACTCTCCGATATAATATAGGACTCAAAATATTTTCAGTGTGTACCTAGACTCGACCGTCAACGATTCGATCAAACAATGGGGGCTTCTAGGTCGGAGAAGGCTCTGAATACCAACTTGTAATGCCCAGGATGGGACTATATCTCCTACGTGTCGAGGCATGACTTAGAGACATAACCCCATGCTGGAATGATCGCTAGTTTGGTATCTTTGCACAACTCATGTAAAAGATGGGGATGGAAAACATAAAATAGTTGGCTTACACTCGCCACGTCACACAAATTCATTACATGTTTCAATCATCATACAAAAGAACATCACAGCCCATCTAAGGGTAAAATCCAAATGACATGATACCAAACATAATTTAAATCCACAGGTCGGATCGAATCCTAGTAGAAGTACCACTACTGATCATCAGGATAACGAACATAGTAACGGCTACGCTCCTTGTCGTACTCCCAGTCTAGCTCGGTGCCATCACCTGGATAGCTCACCATCGGACCTGCATCTAGTGTGGTGAAGTAACTGTGAGCCACAGAGGACTCAGCAATCCCGTTCCCGGGTAACACGACTATCTAAGCCTTGGGTGTGGAACAAGGCTGAAGAAAGAATAAGAATAAGTGGTTGCAGCAGCACTAGCCTAGCTTACGTAATAGAGAGCGAGAAGAGAAGGTGCCTCGGTCGAGAGATGATCACGGGCAGAGTGTAGCTTGTGGGTGATACTACGTAGCCAGTCATCAGCATCCAGAGGTTCAGTGGAGTGATGGAACTTTGGTGGACACATCTTGATAAAATCGTGGATTGACACCACGTCATTCCTCTGACGGGACCCAGTGTTTTGCTCTATGCGTTCCAGCAGACGGTTGGTCTCTCTCTTGTTCCATTCTTCTTCAAGCATAACTTCCGCCAAGGAGGGTGGCTGGGGCAGATTCCCATCTCTAGCCCCACTAGCCTCACCCTGCTCCTGAGCAGCAGGAGTGTTGCGAGTGTTGACCATCCTAGGAAAACAAAACAACGGTTTAGACAAGGATGGCAAAAATTTGACATAGAAGTGCAGAATGTAATGGATGACACAGAATGCAGAGATGTTCATCCGTACGACATGGTAATATAGGAACTGCTATATATACACCAGTGGTCATACACACCATACAAAGTTTAGTACAAGCCAAGGCTAAAGTACAACTGCGGTGAAAGACGATACATCCCATCAGAGGCATTCCAAGCTCCTATACATTATTTAGCTACACCTCCGGAACTCAGTACACACTGAGTCATATTCCACAAGACACGCAGGACTATGGAAATACAACCACTACAATACTACTACTACCACGGACTAGCTCAGACATTCGCGTAGTAATCCTCGTAAAGATTACCACCGTAGCCTGGAAGTGGTATAGACGGATCTTGGAACTCGCGAGCACTCGAAGGCTGTGGACCATAGGGGCATGGATGTGGTCTCGGTACCGATGCTGGTGGTAACCGACGCCCACGTGGAGGTGTAATACCCCCAACGTCACGCCAATCCATGCGATCAGGTAGACGAGTCCGCACGGGGTACAAATCCCGCATGTACAGATATCCGGCGTGCACAGCAGGTGCAAGCCGTGTCAAAGTAGTCCAGTGAGCGGCTCGGGTGTTATACATCTCCATTCGGAGGGCACGGACCTCACGGTCCCTATCCTCCAACATCTGAACAGTAGTCTGAAGCAGTGGCTCTTCATGAGCAGCATCAGTATACAGACCAGTGTAGTAGCCTTCCTCTCCGGGGAGTGAGGCTGGCATGTAACAGAACTCAGTGTTCAGCAACAGGGCATGCCTAGCACGGAGAATGGTCATCATCGAATAAGTGGCATCCTGCACTGCCATCTCGATGGTAATCCCGAGTCCATAAGACCAATGGATGGGATCATTAGCTCCGGGATATGAGGGGTATATCCGGACTGTGCAGAAATACTGACTTTGATTAAAATCCCGGTACTGTTCCTCCACGGTGTATTCAGGATACCAGCGATAACCGGTCTCAGTCATCACACGAACTAGCATGGCCGTGTGACCGGGCACATTAATGCACCGAGTCAAACGAACCACTTGGTGAGGGATGCGGCCAGACATCTGAAACACAAAATAATGCAAAGGCATTAGTATTTCTGGAAGCAATCGGGCAGCATAACAACTGTAAATGCTCAAACAAAGATTTGAGACATTATACAAATGATAGCATAGCCACTCAACAATTCCATATCAAGGTTCCGGTCCAACAATCATCATACTCAAAGGATAGAAACTGAACTGAGGC
Source organism: Secale cereale (assembly GCA_902687465.1). NCBI lineage: Eukaryota > Viridiplantae > Streptophyta > Magnoliopsida > Poales > Poaceae > Secale > Secale cereale. The sequence goes on along the minus strand of LR738710.1, from coordinate 537,505,303 downwards.
TTGAAACCAACAATCCTAAGAGTCTACGGATTAGTAACACGTGAACCTAGTAAGGATAAGAGGCCTAATCCTAAATCCCCGTAGAAAGAATAGACAGACTCAGATCAGAAGGGCATAAGGTAAAGGAGTAAAAAGAGCCTTACGTTCCCTTCCACAATCAATTCCCCTACATATAACTAAGAATTTTTCTAGACTCAACATCGACCAGTTTGGCTTGAGAAACCTACAGGCAGTCCAGCTCTCATACCAATGCTGTCAGGACCCCGATCCTAAGTCACACCGATCTAGCTGTAACACGTCATATCACTTTGCGGCCTCACGCACGGTAACCCCACGGGTGCCACCTTACCTGGCCCGGGACCGTTTGCGCATTTTGGCACACGTATATGACAGTGTCGCTAGCATCCATATGACAGAGAACCCGGGCCGACATGGCTAGTTATAAACCAAAAGTGGCACTAAATTACAGAGACAGGCATCCATGACCCAGCAACGAACGTGTCGGTCATCAACGTATGAACCCAAGTCGTAGCAAGCTACATGGACTTAAAGGAACAACGCGTGACATTTCCCCTAAGGGACAGACACAGGAACGAAGAAGGACACATGCTGGCCAGCCTACGTGTTCCGAGCAGTAGCAAGCTACCAAGGCTCATTGGAATCACTAGGAGGCATTTCCCTGTAAGATAGGCTACCAAAGGAAAACAACTAGGTGTCGGATCCCACACATACCAAGCATTTCAATCATACACGCAATATGCTCAATATGTGCAAATACAACATTGCATCACAACAGAACTCTATGACTCAAAGTACTTTATTTAAAAGGCTCCAAGAGCCACACATAACATATTCATACAGGTAGGGGTCACATGTTGGGACCCCGACTCGTAAGTCGTGATCACCGAATGCACGTGTACAGTGATCCCAGAGATCAATGCTCACTGAACACACAGAAGCTGAATAACAAGAGTCTTACATCCTTACATACCGTGTTACACAAATAGGACCATAATGGTCAAGTCTCGAGTATATCATCGCAGCGGAAAAATCTTCAAAGACAACTGGGACCCATGCCATCTGCCTTAACCCTACAGGCATTCTGACCGGGAAGCGTCCTAGCTCGCATGCTCGTCACCAAGGAATCTTCATCATAACCTGTTCTCTCCTGCCTGGCCAATAAAATAACCAGTGGCAAGCCAATGAGTACATTGAATGTACTCGCAAGCAACCCAAGTGTGGTAACAGAATGATTATGCAAGGCTCTACTACTAAATTGGTAGTTTTGCGGAAAGCTAGTTTTTCATATGCAAGTATGATCAACATATAACAAGGATATGTATGTGTCCGTAACAAGTATCGGGAGGTCACAGACATCATTTTCAAGGAAGTGTTGTAGTCAACTCATGCTCAAGCTCATTGTGACTTCCTCACAATCACATCAACAATATCACTGAACCATGTTGACTTCATCAATATCACTGAACCATGTTGTTTCCTCACACACACACACCAGGTTTCGCAAACATTGGACGTAGCCCAAGAGCGGTTACCCAACTGTCCATGACCGTGGACACGGCTATTCGAATAGTTTGACACTCTGCAGAGGTTGCACACTTTACCCACAAGATCCGGGGAACTTCCGTGTCATCCACGACCCGCGGTACCTCAGGTACCCGGGGTAAGCACCCGATCACTACCTTTCCCTAGACGACACTAGCATAGAGTCCACTCGATTGGTAGCAGCCCCGTGCCAAACATTTCACATCTCAAGGTTTGTGGAGACTCGCTCCGAATTCATCACATATCACAAGCACGGGGTACCAACGGTGTGTCCGGTGCCCTGTGAAAACAGTCATGGCCGCCTATCCAAGCACGACCCCGTCCCGAGAGTGACCTCATGTCACCCCCGTCACTAGTAATGCGGGCACCATGCTAGTATCGACCTAGGTACTCAATAATGCCCTTTCCCATATAAGGGTAGAGTGGTTGCGCATGTAAGGTTGGAATAACGGTCGCAACTTAAACCAATCCGTTTTTCAAAACAACACACACACTTGCCTCGGTACACCACTTCGTCATCAAGTGGTTACCCATCTCACCATCTCCCTCGGGCATAAATGGCACCCGACGGGGTTTTCGCAAAGTCTTTTGAAAGTATCCTGCCACTGTCACCATGCATATACCCGTCCCATTTGCGTAGCCACTATTATAGCAACCTAACTACTCCCACCTACATAACCCTCATAGGAAGGTAGGGTCATGTTTGATGCAAGTATCAATAGTAAGCAACAAGGGTAGCAACCAAAGTGGTTTCCACCTCAACATGATTCCGATCCATTGAATAATAAGGCTTTATGAGACATGCATAAAAAGGTTTCTTGAACATGGTCAAAGGGCTGCTTGCCTTATTCTTCTGAGTCTTCACATCTTCTGGTCCAACTCCGAATACTCCATTTATTACGTCAACTAACGATGGAAACAATCATAATAAGCAACACAATCAAAGCAAAAATAAAAGTGCTCTAAATATAGGAGTTAGACTTTTCTAGGATACCTCTGGTCATATTAGGAATGACCAAGGTGGTTTCATAGGTGTTGGATTAATGGATGATTTGGAACATATCAATATGATGGAACCAAAGGGCTTATGGATTTGGAAGAAGTATACAGAAATAATTCCTTGAATGATGAGCAAAGGTACCCATCATCAAGTCATGATTTTAGAAGCATTTAGGAGTTGGTTTCAATGGATTTGGAACTGAAATGAATTTCCTAGGATTTTCCAAAGCTGATAAATAGGAAGAAATGGCTAAATATTTGGTGGGGTACAGAAACTATTATTAAAAATGTTCCAAAACTAAGTTTGGACATGACAAGTATCTAGGAACTTGAATCACTGCATTTGGATCAAAAAATGAGCTCTCTGTGATTTTCTAAAGTTAATCACAGAAAGTGGAAAATGGGCATTTGATAAATATTTGTATAGAAAAAGTTTCTGGAATAATGTGCATGTAGCACTATGTGATAGGGCATGATTTTAGGAGCTACCAGAAATTTGAATCAAGCAATTTGGAGTTCATATGAATATTTGGGGCATTTTTGAAGTTGGCAGAATAAAGAAAAAGAGAAAGAAATTGGGGTTATACCCTTATGCTGCAGACTGGGCGGAGGATAGATTGCGGGCCGGCCCGTTGGCACCAGCCGCGCGGGCGGAGGTGGTGACGCCGAAGGCGTCATCTCTGTAGGGCGTTTTCGCCTGGGAGAAAGCGGCTCGCGCCTGGCCCGTCTCCACTTAAGTGGCTGGGCCCGTCGGCCGGGTCGCTGATAGGCGGGCCCTCCCTGCAGGGTCGTCGTCCTCCTCCCGCTCCCGCAACAGAGGGGAGGGGAGGCTCGGCCGCGCGACGCCGGCGCCCGTCCCCGGCGGCACAGGCCACCCCCGGCCAGGGCGCGGCCACCGGAGGGGTCCCCGGGGAGCGGCGCAGCCAGGAGGCCCCTTGGGGCGACAGGGGAGGGGCCGGAGCTTCTCCTGCATAGGCCATGGCGGCGGCCTCGGCGGTCTATCGTGGAGCGGGCTCCACGGGGCTTGGGAAGAAGCGGCAAGGGGATGGGGAGCTTCGCCGGGCTGCTGCAGTTCTCCTGGTGGCCAAGGAAGAGTAGGAGGAGCCCTGGTTCACCGGTGCCGGGCAGGGTCCGACGGCGATCATGGCGGCCATGGCGGGGCAAGGAGGCCACGGGAGGAGGAGTGGGGATGTCTGGGAGGTGCACGGAGAAGAGGAGGATCCAGCAGAAACAACGGGCGCTCGAGGGGAAGGCTTAAATAGCTGCAGCCACGGTGCACCGTGAGCACGGTCCAGGGCGCGCACGGGCGAGCTCGAGGAGAGAGAGGAGGAGGGCCGGGGAGGATAGGACCGACAGCCCGGCAGGTCGTGGACGTCGAGGGGGACACGCTCCCTCTGCCCAAGGTGGTCGGAGGCAGCCGATTGGGGGCGGCTACAGTGCGGGAGCGCACTGTAGCGCGCTCCAGAGCACGTCTTTGGCCGGCATACTTGTGTCTATGCTTTCCAGGCCGTGTCCTCTAGTGTCTAGACGTGTCCAGGGGGTAGAGGGGGTAGTAAACAATGGCTCTGTGGTCTTGGATGCCCTGGGGAACCACTGAGGTGAGGAGGGAGGTGAAGGAGGAGAAGAAGGTGGCTGTCCACAAGGGTAAAAATGGGGTTTTTACCCTCCAATAACTGAGATAAGGCAGAGGAGAGTTACTGGAGGTAGAATAGGACTAGGGAAAGCTGTGGTAAGAACTTGAGGCCATGGAGAAAAGTAAAAAGGGTTCAACCACTTGTTTTGGTAAATGAACAGAAAGTGTTTGATCAGTGTTTGGTCAAGCAAATGACATCCACTTGGCATGGGACTTAACAGGATCAAATGTCACATATAATTAGGCCCCTACACCAAATTTGAGCTCATTTGGGTAAAGTGGCCAATGTAACTTTGGTGAACCCTAGAAATGAACAGAAATGGTTTCACCATGTTTGAGTCAAGCAAATCATCTCCCCTTGATGCACCACTTGGTGTAGCATCATCATTTGGGGATATGAACATGCCCACAAAGTTTGAGTCTCCAGATAAAAAGTTGACAATGTAAAGTTGTTCAAATTTGCATTTGAACAGAAAGGGTTTTGGGGTGATCTGATCAAGTTGCTCTTCTCCGAATCTTGTGCCATTTGGTCTAGATGCCTTATTAGGCTATTCTAGCATGTGCACCAAATTTGAGAGCAATTGGACAAGTTTGGCAATGTAGAGTTGCTCAAACTTCAAATATGGACAGAATGGTTTTGAAAGGGTTTGAGGATGTTTCCTTGATCTTCAAGGCATGAGGCTTTCCGAGATCATCAAATATGTCATATGTGACAGGATAGAATTTCCCTGGAATTTTTGGAGAATATTTCCTTTGTAAATATTTCAAAAGCTTGAAATATCCAGAAAGAGTTTTGGAAGGATTTGTCCAATATTTTGAACATGACCATGTGTTGAAACTCTTATATATGGACAATATATGTCCTATGAGTTTCCCTGAATTTTGGCAAATATTTTTGAAATGATTAAATAATTTTTCCCTATTAAAGACCATTTCTGGCCTTAAGAAAAAGCTTTTAAATAAAATATGAAAATAACTTTTAAAATTATACTTTTGTGGTTTCTGGGAGTCCTATATCTAATAGGATTCAAATATACTTTTTGAAAGATTTTTCACACCCTAAATAAGGTACTTGCAGTGCAAACCTCAATTCAGGGGTTTTTGGAAAACTAATTTTAGAAAATACCATTTGGCCAAAATATTTTTATAAGAAAATTCTATACTGGTCTATACACATGGAATGATCATTGGGAAAAGGTTTTGGGTCAAGGAGATGAAGTATAAGAGTTGGAGGATTTATTTGATTTTTAGAGCACTAGCAAACAGCAGACAAAAGTCAAATCAAGCAAAGTCAAAAACACTCAAATTTTTTTGCAAATCCACATTTTTGACATGAAAATAAGCTTAAGCAATGTGACATGGAAATCAGGGTGTGACATCACATGACCCAACACTCAAGTCATACAGTCATACAAGCACAAGCGGAAGCCACATGTCTGAGTACAGACAACTTAGAAAATAAAACAGGCTTGGTGTAGCATGACTATCTACAAGGCCCTCCACAAGCTCCAAATCACCGTCTGGGTGTCAAGCTACTTGTCGACGTCAACGTCTATGTAGAACCCATCAGCAGGGGCAGGGTTCTCCTCTGCAACAGTTATTAAGCAAACATGAGTACAAAGGTACTCAGCAAGTCTTACCACAGAACCTATCATACATGCAACATTATCAAAGGGGGATAGTGGAGTTTATAGCAGAATGCCAACTTTGACCTTGGCTAACCTATACTACAACTCTCAACGGATTGTAAGATATTGTTACGAACACGAGTCCTCTACTCACCACATCAATACACCACCGAGGATCCTCTTCCGTCATCCTACAGAAGGGCCATCCACGGCACTCACACTTATCTTGAGGCTTTTAGTAGTATCCATCAACTTGTCTATGAACTGTAAGAGTAACCAAGTAGTTCGTACCGCGAACAACGGCTATTTGAATAGTTTGATAACCCTGCAGGGGTGTACTTCTTCACACATGTTTTCACCACTTCGCGTCTGCACACGACATGTGCTCGGCAGACTTCAAGCAAAAGCCGACGTGGGTGTAGACCACGACCTAACCAACCACTCAAGTCTCTCGTCCAGGTTTATCGCCTATTTGGGTTCCATCCGTGTGGAGATCCGGCCGGGGTGTCGCTCACGGCCCAAACGATGTGTACAGGGTTCCCGAGTCACCAAACGGGCAACCGGTACACCGTGCCACGTACCTGTCGCATCACAGCCCACCCCGAGGGTCAGCGCTGCGCACGACCTCCAGTAAACTATAAACACCAGAAACTAGTTGCAACTCCTGGACAGAGTACAAGGGCAGTCAATAAGTCGAGCGGGGTCATATTTCAGGGCCCAATGTGTGGTAGTAACTGTAACTTGAATCACACACACAGATCTTGGGTCCTATGGACGATTCCAATGAAACAACCCACCATGTACTCCTACATGGCCTTTCATCGATACCTTTACCAAGCGTATTCCACACTTCCCTCTCTTTATCGGTAAGATCATTTCACTCTGATCCATCACCCAGATAAACCAGACCAGACACAACTCTAAGCATAGCAGGCAACATAAGTAAATAGCATGGTGGATCACACATCACATGGCTCAATCAACTCCTACACATGCTAGTGGGTTTCAACTATTTACTGTGGCAATGACAGGTCATGCAAGGGAATAGGGTTCAACTACCGCAGCAAGTAGCAGTTCACGCGCTGTTGCCTTAATGCAGTAAAAGAGAGCAGGAGCGAGAAGATTGGGTTTGTATCGGAATGATCAATGATTGCTTGCCTGACAAGGTAGTTGTCGGGTACTGCTCTTCAACTGGATACGCAGCAGTATCCTCGGGAGCAGGACCTAACACAGGGAATACCGACGATACAATCATTAACAAACAAATGCAACAATATGATGCATGTTTATGACATGGCAAGATGCATGTGTGTTGGCTAATGCAACTAAAACCAGAAGGGTTTGAACCTATTTGAATCAAGGATTCAAATTGAAGTTCAAACTATTATTTAAATAAGTGCATTATCATGTTTTTGATATATACAGCAAGTTAACTTGTTCAAACATGCATGAAACTAGTGCCATTAGAAAGATTGGATTTTTCTGATCATTTTTCATATATAAATCTTTTCCATCTGAGCTATGGTTGATTTTATATGATTTTTAGAAGTTTTGGGTATTTTCTGGAATTTCCTGAATTATTATTAAATCTAAAAATCCCAGAAAAACCTTTACTGCGTCAGCATGACATCATGCTGACGTCAGCCAGTCAACAGGGCCAGTCCAGGTCAAACCTGACCAGTGGGTCCCTCATGTCAGTGTCACAGCTAATTAACTGAGTTAATTAGAGTTAAACTAAAACGAATTAGCTGTCAGTGGGGCCTGGGCCCACGTGTCAGTGACTAAACTAATTAACTAATTAAAATTAAATTAACACCTAAACTAGGTTTGACTTGCGGGCAGGGCCCACATGTCATTGACCCAGGGGTCAAACCCGTGGTCAAAACAGGTCCAACTCGCCGGCGTTTAGCCGCCGGCGAGGCCAAACGCGGCGGCGTGCTTCGGAAAACGCATACGGTGCACGGTTCGAGCTGCGGCTGGGTGCGTTGGATAGCCCTTGCTGTTGCGCGTCGGATGGAGGTGGTCGCCGGACCTGGGGTGGCCGGAGACGACGGCAACGAGCTCGACGACGGCGACCGGCGTCGGGCGTGTGTGGAGAAACGGCTGCAGGGGCCTAGGCGATGCGTGCGTAGCACCGTTCGCATCTACGTGCTGTGGTGAGTACGTTGGACGGGTGCCAGTGACCAAATGGTCACCGGAGCATCACTGGCAGCGAGCACGGCGGCGGTGCGTGCGTTTGAGCTTCGTGCAGTGTGTTACAGGGCAAAAGGGAGCCAACGGAGAGGGGGAGGAGGTAGCTAGGCTCACAGGGGTTGCGGCAAGCACCGAAGCGAGCTCGGGGGTGGCCGGAGCTGAGCAGAACGGCGAGGGGGATCTCCGCGGCCGGAGTTGGGGAAGAAGAGGCCGGGGGCGTCTCCAGGGCGGGCGAGCGCTCGGGGCTCGGCCTGTTCGAAGCAGTCGAGGACGGCGGAGACGAAGGACACCAAGGCGGAGCTCAGGGACGACGGTGGACGCGGCTTCTACGACGGTGCGATCACGGCGGCGTCGGCCATGGCGCGGGGAGAGCGGAGGAGAGGAACTGGGGGGAGGTGGAGGTGTCTGCGGGGTCGAGGAGGACGTGGAGGGTCGAACCATCCCTCCAGGACGGCGAGGGGACGAAGCAGGGCGGCAGGCAGCTGCGTGGCGCACCGTGCGGTCGCCGTCGAGCACCTGCCTGCCTGCCTGGCCGAGCCAAGCAGCTCGCTGGAGCGGCAGCTGGGCTGGGCCGGCAGGTGGGCCGGGTGGGGCGCTAGGTAAGTTCTCTCTCTCCCCTTTTTTTTCTTTTCTTTTCCGTTTCATTTCTTTTGCAACTTTGTTCATTTAATAAAAATGCCTAAACATTTTTATAACTCATAACACTTGTCATACCTGCTGTATATAATATGAACAGTAGGAAACATTATAGTTTATGATTATTTGAGCATTTAAAATATTTTGTAGCATTTAAATGCCCAAATTCAAATACCATATGATTTAATCCAAAGCCCTAGATTGTCCTAGAAAAATGTCCACCATTTTTGGCAGAGGTTTAAGACCAAGGCAGAAATGATGAACATTTTGAAGGGCATTTTGGGTACATTGGAAAATATTTTATCAAACCCTAGTTGTTAGGGGAGGGTGCTGGGGTTTCTGTTAATCCCATTTCAATTTTCTTTGAAAAAGACATGATGCACACTCTAGTCAGGTCCTTATGCAAGTGCTAGCTAGGGATGTGACATGTATGTAAGAAGCGAGAACTCGCCGTCATGCTTTTGTTGCTCGAATGAAGTCACTTAGCTTTTATGCATCCTGCCGTCCTGAGGCGGAGTCCTCCTGATTCTGGCGTCATGAGCCCTTTCGGGTCGTGAGGAGGTGGCCGGGTCCAATGGGCTCGTACAGCCCCCGAGCGGGGGTCGACCGCTGAGATCTGCTGAGAGTGCCAAGCGCGGGTTAGAGCACAAGAGCCTGAGCGGCTCGGTAGATAGTTTGCGCGGACTGAGCAGCCCGACGCCAGAGCTTGAGCAGGCTTGGGCAAGCGAGGTTACGGGGCCACGGCGGCTGAGGGCCAGTGACCGACCGTGCCCCAGCCCCCACGTGCGAGGCGCATGAAGGAGAGCGAGTGGCATAGCTGAACTTAAAGCCGGTGAGGAAGATCCAAACACAAAAACTCTCAACGAAACGCAAGAAGCGCGAGAAACACGAGAACTTCATAGCATGGGGTAGAGGAAGGGCTGATAGCCAAGGAAGTAGAAAAGGCTGACAGCTAAACACCAAGCAAAAAAGGAAAAAGGTCGCGTCCGACCCCTACACTACGTATTCTTCCCAGCGTGGAGCTAAGGACTACCACTGGGGCGTGGGTGGGAGCCCCGTTTGAGGGCCCATAAGCAACGCACAGGAGACTCCGAGGCGTGTACAGCCCCAACTCATTATTACGTGAGAGTGTCACGGGAGGAGACCTTCACGGGCACGGAGCCTTGATTATGGATAGAACCTCCTCAGGTGTTCGATGTTCCAGGAATTCTGGATAGGTATCCCATCCCGCGTCTCCAGGAGCATAGCACCAGGCCTAGAGACACGGGCAATTTTGAACGGGCCCTCCCACATGGGCGAGAGCTTGTGCAGCCCATCACGGGAGAGGACCCACCTCAGGACCAAGTCACCAACTTCAAGTGTTCTTGTGCGGACGCTGCGGCAGTGGTGCCGCCGCGACGCCTGATTGTAACATGCCACCCTGAGGGCAGCCCGGCGGCGGCCCTCCTCGCCGAGCACGAGTTCCATCCGCCAGGCGGCATCCTAGCATTCCTCATCGAAGGCCAAGACCTGTGCGGAGCGATGCTTGACCTCGTGAGGGAGGACCGCCTCCGCCCCATAAACGAGAAAGAAGGGAGTCTCCCCCATAGTTTGGTGGCAGTGGTTCGGATTGACCACAGCACGGACTGGAGTTCGTCGATCCAGCCCCTGCCGCAAGCCTCGAACTTCTTCTTGAAGCTGCGCGTCTTGAGACCACGCAAGACTTCCGCGTTGGCACGCTCGGCCTGGCCGTTGCTCCTGGGGTGGGCCACCGAAGCGTAGCAGATCTGTGTTCCAAGGTTAGCACAATATGACCTGAAGAGGTTGCTTGTGAACTGCGAACCGTTATCCATGATGATGCGGTTGGGGACCCCGAATCGCCTCACGAGGCCCTAGATGAACTTGACAGCTGACCCGGCTGGGATTGCGCGAACAGGCTCCACTTCCGCCCACTTGGTGAATTTGTCGATGGCGATGTACAGGAAGCGGTAGCCCCCTGTGGCCCGAGGGAAAGGACCTAGGCTGTCCAATCCCCAGACTGCGAAGGGCCAGGAGAGCGGAATCGTTTGGAGGCCTTGCGCCGGCTGGTGGATCTGCTTGGCATGAAACTGGCACGCCTCGCAAGCTCGCACGAGCTCCGTGGCGTCGTTGAGCGCCGTGGGCCAATAGAAGCCGCTGCGGAAGGCCTTGCCCATGAGGGTGCGAGACGATGAGTGATGACCACAGTCCCCACCGTGGATATCAGCTAGCAGCTTGCGCCCTTGCTTTCTTGAAATGCACCTTAGTGAGACGTCGTTGGGGTGCCACCTGTAGAGTTCACCGTCTTGGAAGCAGTAGGCTGAGGCCTGTCGGACCACGCGTTCTGCGTCTTCTTCTTTTTCTGGTAGGGCATCATGTTGTAGGTACATCTTGAGTTCTTGGGTCCAGCACCGCTCCTCGGCCTCCGCAGTGAGCAACAGGCGGGCTCCGGACGGTGGTCCGCAGGGCGGGGCACCGTCTGGGGGTGCTGTTGGTAGCCCCTGCTGAGGGGAGGCCGGCTCGGGTACTGATGTTGCTGCTGATGGCTTGAGTAGTCGCTCCTCGAAGACGCCTGGCCTTTGGGGCTCCCGCCTAGAGGCTCGCTTGGCGATGTCGTCCGCTTCTTTGTTGGTGCCTCTCGGCACGTGCTGCACCTCCAGCCCTTGGAATCGCTTCTCCATCCTGCGCACTTCCTCCAGGTATGCCCCCATGTGCTCATCCATGGGCTTGTACTTCTTGTTTGAGAAGTCAACGAGGAGTTGCGAATGGCCCCAGATGGTGAGACACTTGACCCCTAGCGCAGCGGCGGCCTTGAGCCCGGCAATCAGGCTTCGTACTCAGCAACGTTGTTGGAGACCTTCTCGCCCTGCTGGAAGCAGAGCTGCACAGCATAGTACAACTTATCCTCAGTGGGAGATACCAGCACGGCGCCAACCCCCGCGCCGAGGCGTGAGAAGGTGCCGTCAAAGTACACCACCCATCTGTCTGGGGCTTCATCGCCGGGGGCCAGCGAACGGTCTTCGTTGGCCCCCCCCCGCTCAGGCACATCAGTCCATTCCGCCATGAAGTCTGCCAGAGCTGCTCCTTTGATCACCCACGTGGTGCTGAATTCTAGCTGGAACGATTGAAGCTCGATGTTCCACTCGGCGACCCTCCCGACGACATTCGGGCCCCGTAGCACCTTCTCGAGGGGGTACAATGAGATGACCTTGATGGGGTGACCTTGGAAGTAGTGGTGCAACTTCTTGGAGGCGACGAGGAGCGCCAGGAGCAGCTTCTGGGGCATCGGGTGGCGCGAACGCGCGTCGCGCAGTACTGTCCTGATGAGGTACACTGGGTGGTCCACGAGGGTCGGCGCAGCAGGGTCCGCTGGCGCCTCTGGAGCCTCAGGAGCCTATTGCTGAGCGGCGGGGCCGTCGGTGCCCGTGGTCGAGTCCGCCTCTGAGGCCGTGTCAGGGGGCGGCGCGGGCCCTGAGGGTGCCGAGCCACCTGGTGGCCTTGGCATCCGGAGCTTTTCCTCACGCTCCATGACCAGTGCTGCGCTGGCGGAATGAGGCGTTGCGGCGAGGTAGAGCGTCATAGGCTCCAGGGGGCGTGGTGCTACCATGACCGGCGAGCTGGTGAGGTACTTCTTGAGGTCCTGGAAAGCGGCGTCGGCTTCTGAAGTCCACTCAAAGGGCCCCTTCTTCTTCATGAGCTTCAAGAACAGGAGGGCGCGTTCCCCGAGCTTAGAGATGAAGCGCACCAGGGATGTCACACACCCGGCGAGCTTCTGCATTTCCTTCAGGTTTGTGGGCGGCCTCATCCTCTCGATGTCCTTGATCTTCTCCGGGTTGGCCTCAATGCCTCGGTGCAAAACCAGGAACCCTAGAAACTTGCCGGAGGGTACGTCGAACACGCACTTCTCCGGGTTGAGGCACAGCTTCACCTTGTGCAGGTTGGCGAATGTTTCTTCTAAGTCCTGGATGAGGGTCGTGGCCTCTTTGGTCTTTACCACTATGTCGTCGATGTAGGCCTCCGCATTCCTCCCGAGCTGAGGGCCGAGGGTGATGTGCATCAGGCGCTGAAAGGGAGCGCCCGCGTTCCACAGCCCGAAAGGCATGCAGGTGTAATAGTAGACCGCCCATGGGGTCAGGAATGCTGTCTTCTCCATGTCTTCCACCGCCATCTTGATTTGGTGGTAGCCCGAGAATGCGTCAAGGAAGCAGAGCAGGTCGCACTCAGCCGTCAAATCCACGATTTGGTCGATGCGTGGAAGAGGGAAGGGGTCCTGAGGGCAGAACTTGTTGAGGCTCGTGAAGTCGACGCACATGCATTCTTTGCCTCCTTTCTTCGGGACGATGACGGGGTTGGCCAGCCACTCCGGGTGCCGTACCTCTCGTACGACACCAGCCTCCTCCAGCTTCCTAACCTCCTGGACAATGAAGGCCTGCTTCTCCGGGGCTTGTCTACGCGCCTTCTGCTTGATGGGGCGCGCATTGGGGCACACCGTGAGGTGATGCTCGATGACATGCCTTGGCACCCCGACCAAATCTGCAGCCTTCCAGGCGAACACGTCCTTGTTGGCTCTGAGGAAGCCGACCAGCGCCGCCTCTTGTTCTGGATCCATGCCCGTGCCGATGGTGAAGGTGGCTCCTGAGCCTTCTTCGTCGGCACACACTTGCTTCGTCTCGGCGGGGTGCTGAGAAAAGAGCTGCTTCTTCTTGGCAGGCGCGGCCTCCGGAGGCTCCGGAGCCCCCTTCGCTGTTGGGTGAGCTGTAACAGCGGCGGCCTTGTATGCGCGCCCAAGGACCTGAAGGGCGGCCTTAGGGTCCCCTTTGATGGTGATGACGCCGCTGCTCTCGGGCATCTTGATGGCGTTGTAGCCCGGGTGAGTTGCCGCCATAAACTTTGCCAGGGCTTGGAAGTCGAGGACATCATTGTACGGTAGGCGGATGGGCACAACGTCAAAATGGATGAGCTCAGTCTAGTAGTTAGCCGGTGTACCGAAGGTGACGGGGAGGCAGATCTGGCCGAGCGGGAGGGCCGAGCCTGCGACACCCGAGAAGGGCTTGGTGGGAAGGAGCTGCCTGTAGGACAGAGGCAGGTGACCGAAGGCTTCGGGAGACAGGATGTTGAGGCCGGCGCCGCCGTCGATGAGGGTTCTTGTCACGGCCACCCCACAGATGGTAGGCGTGCATACCGTGGGGAGAGCGCCGGTGCCGGCCGCCTCGGAGGCGAGGTCGTCGGGGCCAAACGTGATGGCGGGCCCAGGCCTGTCCTGCGCCCGCAAGACCTCTCGCGGCTGGGCGGCAGCCCCAACCTGCCGAAAGTGCGACTTGGCGTGCCGAGCAGACGCTGGTGCTTGGGACCCACCAAGGATGCAGGCGACCCCGCGACAGGGCCGCTCCCCGTGGCTGATGCCCCACAGCTCGCAGCTGCGGGCCGCCCACATGGTGCGGGTCTCGGTGGGTGGCCGGTACTGGGCCCGCCGCCGCCTCACCAACAGCGCGACCGGCGAAGCCACTGGAAGCGGGAGTGGTGGTGCAGGCCGTCCTCCAGTGGCCTGGCCAGTAGAAGCGTCATAGAAGAAGGAGGAGGGGCGCACATGAGTGGCGCGGTCCGCTGATTCTGCTGGGTCGGCGGGGAAGGAGCCAGCCCCCGCACGGCTGTGGCTGGCCGCAACCATGGTAGACGCACCGCACCGGAGTGGGGAAGCGAGGTCGTCGGAGAGGCGAGATTTCGACACGCCCCCTACCTGGCGCGCCAAATGTCGGATTCAGGGCTCCGCCAAATCCGTTAAATTCGAACACAGGGGCATGAATGAAGATCTCTCCCACTCACGTCTACCTAGCGCCTCGCTCTCGTCTCGACGGAAAGATTCAAGCAAACAACGAACAAACACACAATAGTTTATCCAGGTTCGGGCCACCGTGTGGTGTAAGACCCTACTTCCTGCTTTGGTGGATTGGCTCCGGGCGAGCTAGAATATGAACTGGTACAAGGGTTTCTAAGCTCAGGAGGCGAGCTCGGGAGGGTCAGGAGGCTAGTGTTCTTGCTCCTTGTGCAGTGGTCAAGTGTGTGAGTCCATCCCCTTTGCAGTGGGAGCTCTAGCTACTTATATAGGCGGCCACGGTCCTCTTCCCCCAAAATGTTTAGGCGGGAAGGGATCCCACAACGGCCATTTTTGAGCGGGAACACAAGGACATTCCTACCCTGACAAAAGAAGTCTTCGACTGCAAAAGGATCAGGCGATGACGCGGTGGTGGGCTCGACGATGACAACCTTCTTGTCATCCTTGTGGTCTTCAGTCTTGTTGCACCAATGAGGAAAACTTTGCCCCGCTCCTCGGGAACTTACAGTTGCGTTGTCCCCCTTGCACCGAAACGGTAACTATGCCGCTGGCGGACGCTGGCACCCGCTGGCGCGGTGCATCACTGCTGACATCACTGCGTCCTCCTGAAGCAGGCTTGGCATTGGATTTTCCACCCCTCTGGAACGCCTTGCCAAGGCCGCTCCCGAGGAGGTCTTGACGATGTTCTCCTCGCGAGGCCTGGCCCCTCGCGAGGGTCTTGAGCAGCTGGTCGATCAGCTGGGCCGTACCAGGCCGCTCGAAGGAGCGCGTCGCGGCCCGCAGACAGGCAAGTCTGGGTACCCTTGTTCCTAGTACGCCGACAACATGGGTGCATGTTGCCCATACTATACACACGCATGATGTTTACTATGCAACTTTATTCATGTAGACATGTGTTGGGCCTCCAAGCGTACAGTTTTTTAGGACAGTAGCAATTTTCCTTCAAGTGGATGACGTAAGGTTTATCAATCGGTAGCAGGTGTAGGATGAAGATGGTCTCTCTCAAACAACCCTGCAACCAAATAATAAAAAGTCTCTTGTGTCCCCAACACATCAAATACAATGGGAAATTGTATAGGTGCACTAGTTCGGCGAAGAGATGGTGATACAAGTGTAATATGGATAGTAGATATTGATTTTTGTGATAGTAACAATAAAAAACAGCAAGGTAGCAAGTGACAAAATGGAGCACGAATGGTATTGCAATGCTTGAAAACAAGGCCAAGGGTCCGTACTTTCGCTAGTGCAATCTCTCAACAATGCTAATATAATTGGATCACATAACCATCCCTCAATGTGCGATGAAGAATCACCCCAAAGTTCTTATCTAGCGGAGAACATAAGAAGAAATTGTTTGTAGGGTATGAAACCACCTCAAAGCTATTATTACCGTTCAATCTATCCTAGTGTCCGTAGTAAATAACACAAGCAATTCTTTTGGATCGATGTAATCAAGAGTTCGTACTAAAATAACACCATATGACACACATCAACCAAATCTAATGTCACCTAGATACTCCAATGTCACCAAGAGTATATGTGAGTTAATTATATAATATGCATCAAACAATTTCAGATTCATAATACTCAATCCAACACAAAGAACTTCAAAGAATGCCCCAAGATTTCTACCGGAGAAACAAAGACAAGAACGTGCATCAACCCCTATGCATAGATTACCCCAATGCCACCGCAGGAATCCGTAAGTTGAGTGCCAAAACATATATCAAGTGAATCAATATGATACCCCATTGTCACCACGAGTATTCAATTGCAAGACATGTATCAAGTGTTCTCAAATCCATAAAAGTATTCAATCCAAATAAATCTCAAAGGGAAATCTCAATTCATCACAACAAGATAGGAGAAAACACCATATGATCCGACTATATTAACAAAGCATGTGATACATCAAGATTGTGCATCTCAAGAAAACGAGAGAGAGATATTAAACACATAGCTACTGGTACAAACCCTCAGCCCCGAGGGTGGAATACCCCCTACTCACCATGGTGGCCGCCAGGATAATGAAGATGGCCACCGGTGATGATTTCCCCCTCTAGCGGAGTGCCAGAAAGGGCTCTAGATTGGATCTCGTGGACTACAAAGCCTTGCGACAGCAGAACTTCTGATCTAGGTCTACCCGGAGGGGTTTTGGAATATTTGTGAATTTACAGGGTAAAGAGGGGGCGCGGGAGGCCACCGAGGTGGGCACAACCCACCAGGGCGTGCCAGGGGGGCTTGGCGTGCCCTGGTGGGTTGTGCCCACCTCGGTGGCCTCCCGCGCCCCCTCTTTACCCTATAAATTCACAAATATTGGGGGCCTGGCACGCCCTGGTGGGTTGTGCCCCCTAGGGACACCCCCAGGTGCAGCTCTGGCCTAATGGGTGTCTTCTGGCCCATAAAAAATCTCAAAAAGTTTGGCGGTGTTTGGACTCCGTTTGATATTGATTTCCTGCGATGTAGAAACACGCGGAAAACAACAACTGACACTTGGCACTATGTCAATAGGTTAGTACCAAGAAAGGATTGTAAAACATCCAAGAATGATAATATAACAGCATGAAACAATCAAAAATTATAGATACGTTGGGGACGTATCAGCATCCCCGAGCTTAATTCCTGCTCGTCCTCGAGTAGGTAAATGATAAAAACAATATTTTTGATGTGGAATGCTGCCTATCATGTCATATCATATTCTTTTCTTTATAACATGGACATTTGGACTTTTATATGGTTCAAAGCAATAGTCTAGTTTTGACATGAGATTTAAATACTCAAGCATCTCAACAAGCAACCATGTCTTTCAAAATATCAATACCCAAATAAGTTATCCCTAGCCCATCATGCTTAACCATTGATCCATTCATGAAACCCATTTGCATATTAGTTACACCCAATGCTCAAGTACGATCATAGTGTTTCCTAGTTGGTGCTTTATAAGAGAAGATGGAGATTCAAATTCAAATGTAAAAATTGCATAAGTAAAAGAAAGGCCCTTCATAGAGGGAAGTAGGGATTTGTAGAGGTGCTAGAGCTCAAAGCTTAAATTGAGAGATAAAATTATTTTGGGAGGTATACTTTTCCCACCAATGAAAACGACTCAAGGTTCCCAACACTTTCCATGCTAGATATATCATAGGCGGTTCCCAAACATAAAATAAAGTTTATTCCTTTTCCACCAAACTTTCATAAGCCATGGATAGCCGAATCCATGGTGGACTTCCATACCAACATTTTCCAAGGAATTTATTATTTGACAACATAAAGTAAATTTGTTTTTCATTTCGGGACTGGGCATCCCTAATACCTTTGCCTTACTCTCGTGCAATGACAAGTGAATAAACACTCATCGTGAGAATAACACATCTAGCATGGAAAATATTGACCACCACTCACCGCCTCGCGAGCGGTACGGGCACACAAAAGGGAAATTTATTTTGAAAATTAGAGATGGCACATACAAATTTGCTTAGAGCGACAAGGGAATACCACATATAGGTAGGTATGGTGGACTCATGTGGCAAAACCGGGATAAAGGATTTTGGATGCACAAGTAGTGATCATACTTAGTTAAAATGAAGGCTAGCAAAAGACTAGGAAACGACCAACCATGAAACGAATAATCTCATAAGCGAACATTAAGCATAAATAACACCGAATAATGCACCACAAGTAGGATGTAATTTCATTGCATGATTATTGACTTTCGTGCTTGCATAGGGAATCACAAAACTTAACACTAATATTCTTACTAAAGCATAATTACTCATTAACATGACTCTCATATGATATCATCATGTCTCAAAACTATTACAAGGAATCAAGTTTATTTTGTCCAATGATCTTCATGAAAGTTTTTATTATATCCTTCTCGGATATTTACCACTTTGGGACTAATTTTCCTGTGTTGCTTTTGATAAGCTCAAACAAATATAAGTGAAGAACCTGAGCATAATATTTTCTTCTCTCAAATTAATCTAAGTTAAGCAAGAGAGAATTTCTTCAAAAATATTAAGGCACACCATGCTCAAAAAGATATAAGTGAAGCACTAGAGCAACGGTGCCAGAAAAGAGCTTCGTTGACGGGATGTGAATGCCGCTTACCTATCCTCCCTAGCAACTATTTGGGGGTTCTATTTTTTTTTCAAACTTCCAGATCTAAGTACTTTATTAAAACAATAAGCAAACAAAATAAAATGACATTTCAATAATAGCACATCTCATGTGAAGAAGCAAAAACTTAGGATCAACTGATACTAACCGATAAATGTTGATGAAGAAAGGTGGGATGCCTAACGGGGCATCCCCAAGCTTAGATGCTTGAGACTTCTCGAAATATTATCTTGGGATGCCTTGGGCATCCTCAAGCTTGAGATTTTGTATCTCCTTAATTATTCTCATATCACGGTTTTTCTAAATCTCAAAAGCTCCATCCACACAAAAATCAACAAGAACTCGTGACATAAGTTTGTATAAACCAATGCAAAAACCTTATCATTCTCTACTATACAAAATCACTAAAATTATTATTCAATATTTTATACTAAATGCATCTGCATATTTAAAACTCCTATCCTCAAATAGAATCATTAAACACGCAAACATATGCAAACAATGCAAACATAATAGCAATCTGCCAAAACAGTACAGTCTGTAAAGAATACAAGAGGATCCATACTTACCTAACTCATTTTTTCTTGAAAAACTAATCATGCTGTAGGAAATTTATCATATCTTGTTGTGCAAAAAGTTTCAACCTTTTATCACATTCTGACTTTTTTCGGGAATTTTGCAACAGCGACAAACTTTCTGTTTTAAGACAGCAACATGTAGACTTGCAAAATAAGCATGGCAAAGGCTATCCATGACACTTTTATTGAAATAAAAGATACAACAAATTATTATAAATACCAGCAAGAAAATACTAACAAAATAAAATTACGCTTCAAGCAAAACTCATATCATATGATGAATAAAAATATAGCTTCAAGTGAGGTTACCGATAATGTTGAAGACAAAAGAGGGGATGCCTTACGGGGCATCCCCAAGCTTAGTTGATTGGGTATTCCTTGAAAATTACCTTGGAGTTCTTTGGAAATCCCCAAGCTTAGGATATTGCCACTCTTTATTCTCCTCATATCGACATCTCACCCAAAACTTGAAAACTTCAATCACACAAAACTTAACGGAACTTCGTGACATGGGTTAGTATGATAAAACGAATTATTCACTTTGGGTACTGTCAAAGACAAGATTCATAATTTTTCTCACACAATTACTACTGTAGTGTATCATTTCTACAATTTACATTGATCAATATAAGCCATAGAAATTAGAAACCAAGCAAACTATGCATTGAAAACAGAATCTATAAAAAACAGAACAGTCTGTAATGATCTGCACCACCACCATACTTATTCAACTCTAAAAATTCTGAAAAATAGGAAAACGTAGGCAATTTGTATACCAATCATCTCCAAAAAGAAGCAACTCAAAAACACTCTTCTGTAAAAATAAGAATTTTTCCATGAGTGCAAAAGTTTTTGTTTTTCAGCAAGATCAAATCTACTATCACCCAACATGATCCTAAGGCTTTGCTTGGCACTTTATTGAAACAAAAGCTATAAAACATGATTAATACAATAGCATAATCATGTGAACACAAAAAAACAATAGGTATAAGTGTTGGGTTATCTACGAACAAGCGCTTTTCTTTAATGCCTTTTAGCTAGGTATGATGAATTCAATGATGCTTACATGAAAAACAAGAATTGAAACACAAAGAGAGCATCACGAAGCATATGACTAGCACATTTAGGTATAACCCACTTCCTATGCATAGGTATTTTGTGAGCAAACACCTTATGGGGACAAGAATCAACTACCATAGGAAGGCAAAACAAGTGCAACTTCAAAACAATCAACACATAGAGAAGAAACCTGATATTATTGAGATATGTAAGAGCATAAGTTCCTTCCTCATAATAAGTTTCATGAACATCATGAATGGATTCAACAATATAAATATCACATACAAGACTCTTTTCATGATGCACAAGCATAGAAGATTTATCACTCTTTATGGCATACATGTCATCGTAATAATCATCATAGATAGCAACTTTATTGTCATAGTCAATTGAAACCTCTTCCAAAATAGTGGATGTATCACTAAATAAATTCATGACCTCTCCAAATCCACTTTCATCAATATTGAAATAAGATTCAACACCCTCCAAAATAGTTGGATCACTACTATCTAGAGATACACTCTTCCAAACCCACTTTTATCAATGTAATCATCATAGCAAATTTGATCATCCAAAGTAGGGGGGCTAAAAAGGTCATCCTCATTAAGCATAACATCCTCAAGCTTGGGACAAACATTAATTGCTGCCAATAAATTCTCAAACATGTCATTCTCATCAAACATAGCATCCCCAAGCTTGTGGCTAGGCATATCATAAGCATAATCAGTCTCATCATTAATAGTATGAATAGCACCAACGATATAACAATTTCTATCATCATAATTTCCCAAGTTGGTGCCAAAAAGATTTCCAAGATTATAATAAGTATCATTATCTTCCCAATCATAATCATCACAACAAGCAATAGGCATAACAAAATCATCATCCATAGTGCTCTCGGACATAGTGCCATAAGACAAGGAAGCAATATCATCATCAAGTGCATCATCTTCCACAATTAGTTTTGATTCATTCTCATGAGGAACAACAATAATAGGAGCAACATCATTTAGGAGGCGTACCATTTTACCTCTACCCTTTCTTCTTTTTTTCTTCTTCACCACATCATGTGTGGGTTTAATTAATTTTTCAAGCTTCTTGTTGAAGAGATTGATTGGATAGGAAGCTCCTCCTCGTGACATGGTTCATCATAATAAACACTAGGAGGGTATTGGGAAACGTTTTCCCTTTCATTAGTACTCTCTTCATGTTCCATTTATTTTCTTGTCTTTAGGTAGTTGACAATATAAGGATTCCAATGCAATTTACCGCACAAAACATATAATTTTATTCTAGATCAAAATCAAGAAAACTCTCGGGATTTGCAAAACCCTTAGTTATACAATTCATTTCTTCATACCCCAAAAGAAGACTAAGCTCTTTATGATTCTCAATGGTAATCATGTCCTTACAATTTTTGGAAACGATTTGATCATGAAATAATTTGCATTGGAGATTTAAATGACCATGTTCATTGGAAGGTTCACAAGGATGGGGAAAAGGTTACATCTTTCAGCATAATCATCTAGCCTCTCTTGCAACCTTTTTGTTTCTAAATATTTATGCTTCTTACAAAATCTATCTCCCCTTTTTGGTGTGCAATTGCACTCCCAATTCACTCCGTAAAAATTGACATTCTTATATGACACATTTTTCTCATGACTAGTGCAACAATCATTGCATTTTGGATATTCAAGGAATTCATACTAACAACATTGCAATCATGCTCATCATTTATGCCAAACATTTTATAGCATTCTTCTTGTAACAATTGAGCACACTTTTTCGATCCATCATTTTCAAGAAAGATATTATAAAGATGATCAATAATATGATGCAACCTCAATTCCACTTTTTTTATAGTTTTCTTTTACAAAACCAAACTAGTGATAAAACAAGAAACTAAAAGAATCAATTGCAAGATCTAAAGATATACCTTCAAGCACTGACCTCCTCGGCAATGGCGCCAGAAAAGAGCTTCATGTCTACTACGCAACTTTATTCATGTAGACACATGTTGGGCCTCCAAGCGCAGAGTTCTGTAGGACAGTAGCAATTTTCCCTCAAGTGGATGACCTAAGGTTTACCAATACGTAGGAGGTGTAGGATGAAGATGGTCTCTCTCAAACAACCCTGCAACCTAATAATAAAAAGTCTCTTGTGTCCCCAACACACGAAATACAATAGGAAATTGTATAGGTGCACTAGTTCGGCGAAGAGATGGTGATACAAGTGTAATATGGATAGTAGATATTGATTTTTGTGATAGTAACAATAAAAAACAGCAAGGTGGCAAGTGACAAAATGGAGCACGAACGGTATTGCAATGCTTGAAAACAAGGCCCAGGGTCCATACTTTCTCTAGTGCAATCTCTCAACAATGCTAATATAATTGGATCACATAACCATCCCTCAATGTACGATGAAGAATCACCCCAAAGTTCTTATCTAGCGGAGAACATAAGAATAAATTGTTTGTATGGTACGAAACCACCTCAACACTATTCTTTCCGTTCGATCTATCCTAGTGTTCATACTAAAATAACACATGCTATTCTTTCCGATCGATCTAATCAAGAGTTCGTACTAAAATAACACCATATGACACAAATCAACCAACTCTAATGTCTCTTAGAAACTCCAAGGTCACCATGAGTATCTATGAGTTAATTATACGATATGCATCAAACAATTTCAGATTCATAATACTCAATCCAACACAAAGATCTTCAAAGAGTGCCCCAAGATTTCTACCGGAGAAACGAAGACAAGAATGTGCATCAACCCCTATGCATAGATTACCACAATGTCACCGCAGGAATCCGCAAGTTGAGTGCCAAAACATATATCAAGTAAATCAATATGATACCCCATTGTCACCACGAGTATTCAATTGCAAGACATATATCAAGTGTTCTGAAATCTATAAAAGTATTCAATCCAAAGAAATCTCAAAGGGAAAATTCAATTCATCACAACAAGAGAGGGGAAAACAACATATTATCTGACTATATTAACAAATCCCGCGATACATCAAGATTGTGCATCTCAAGAACACGAGAGAGAGAGAGAGAGATTAAACACATAGCTAATGGTACAAACCCTCAGCCCCGAGGGTGGACTACCCCCTCCTCACCATGGTGGCCGCCGGAATGATGAAGATGGCCACCAGTGATGATTTCCCCCTCCGGTAGAGTGTCGGAAAGGGCTCTAGATTGGATCTCGTGGACTACAGAGCTTTGCGGCGGCGGAACTTCTGATATAGGTCTACCCCGAGGGTTTTTGGAATATTTGTGAATTTATAGGGTAAAGAGGGGGTGCGGGAGGCCACCGAGGTGGATACAACCCACCTGGGCATGCCAGGGGGCCTAGCACGCCTTGGTGGGTTGTGCCCCCCCTCGGGGCACCCCCTAGGTGCAACTCTGGCCCAATGGATGTCTTCTGGCGCATAAAAAAATCTCCAAAAAATTTCGCGGTGTTTGGACTCCGTTTGATATTGATTTCCTGCGATGTAAAAAACATACAGAAAACAACAACTGGCACTTGGCACTATGTCAATAGGTTAGTACCAAAAAATTATATAAAATGACTATAAAATGATTGTAAAACAACCAATAATAATAATATAACAACATGGAACGATAAAAAATTATAGATACGTTGGAGACGTATCAAGGCACGGAGCCGAAAGTTGAAGCATCCAAGACCAAGACCAAGCAGAAGGAGATAGCCCTTTGAGAAATCAAGGGGCGGATCAAGAAGACCAAGCCCAAGGCAGAGTTGTGAAGCCACACTAAGGAGAAGGCCTCTCTTGCCAGGCAGGGGAGCCCGACGAGGATGAGGCTGCCCCAAAGGCAAGCCCCAAAATCCCCCGGCAAGCTTGTCGGGGATGCGAGGGGTAGATTATTCCGGCAAGGCGCCACCGCACCACGTCACAGCAGCGCAAGTCATCCATTAGTGTGGTGTCAAGCCCTCAAAAGACTAAGTGTATGTAATTTGGTATGTGGCAACCATCCCCTGAGGAAATAACCAGCAGATGACACCCGTCCAGCAACGTGTCAAGCAGACAGGCGAGGAGGTGGTAATACTAGCCAGGCAAGGCTTGTCGGCTACTCATTGACAAGACACTAAGAGGCACATTTAATGCGCCTTGTCCTGTCTGCAGAGTTAGGTATGCTATCACTGTTTGCTATCTAATCGTCACACAATCACTAATTTTCCATTGTGGTGACCCCTTAATCTATAAGAGGAGGCCCATGATGACGAGGGAAGAGATTCGGACCTTGGACCTTTGTACCCACGTACGCGTGTAGTGGCTCTCGCCCCTAGGCAACCATTGCCGGGCACGAGCGTTGTGTTTTTCCACCAATGTCCACCCATCAATCCATCAAAGCAGGCGTAGGGTTTTACGCCTCGCGGCGGCCCAAACCTGGGTAAAAATCGCCTATGTGACCGTCGTCGTGCTGTCATGCGCCCTCCGCTCTTTGTGCAAAGTGCCACTCCCCCTTGCCGAACCACAAAGGGGCCGTAGGTCCCATAGGTGTCCGTGTTTTCCTGCGACAAGTACCTACTACTATGCCCGAGTAGTATAGTGGAGTAGGACTTTGCTCTACTACTAGCACCAAAGGAGTAGTATATTATTGTAAAATAATGACAAACTTCAATGCCCGAGCGTGGAATGACTACGAACCGCCATCGGTGCTAACTCCAATCCCTAGCAAATATTTGTTGTGAGACATGGCAGTTGCAAATGCCCGTGACGCAGTTATAGTACGTGTGTAAGGTTGGTGGTTTTGTCAAATACTATTTCTTAAAAACAGGCCACCATCGGATGGAAATCTGACGGTTATGTGGGACTCGCTTGGATCGGGCTCTTAGCGAACAATTGCCAGATATCATTAATAAAAATAGTTTAAAACACCTGGGGCTAGAACTTGCATCGGTTGACCACTAAAAATGATACTAACATAGTTGTAAAATGGTCAGAGAATGTGTCTACGTGGTGTTTGGAATTATATGCAAGCAAGATTCTCGTGCATTGCACGGAACATCAAGATGCATTTTTTTACAAAACACGTGTTGTGATGACCCATGCAGGAGTAATCCCATGTGTAAAAACTAATGATATCTCGAGAATTTCATAAAAAAATGATATCTCGAGAATGTCATCGAAAAAATGATATCTCGAGAAGGATGAGAGATAAGGTGAGGAGGATTGGGGCACGGTGGTGATTGGTGGTCGGACTTAGCGGAGGCATGGGGATGGACAACGCCGATAGCGGCCACCATGCCAGATTGTTCCAGAGGCTTCCTTTCCTAATTACTCAACAATGAAGTTGTAGGAGATAAGGATGAACGGGAGAAGTGCGGGTATCATTTTGAATTTTTTCCATATTTTGCTTTCTATCCGTCAGATGTAGATCAGACGGTCTGTATTGCAAGATGGCAGGCACACCATCATCACCAACTCGTTTTTTTATAAGAGTAGAGAAGAGTAGACATAGAGAGTAGTGGAGAGTAGTAGAGAGTAGCTAGTAAAAGAAATGGAGGGAGTACTAGTGAGTACACCATTTGCCGCTTCATGTGTACTACTCATGCGCTCCATGCGGCGGGCGCAATGTCCCCTACAACCACTCCAGTTTCATGGACCGCCTAATCAATGCCTGCATGGTGCCCTGTGTCTACAAGATTTTCGGCTGCGAGAGGTACGTCGACCAGCACTCGCTGGCGGAGCATAGTTCCAAATGCGCGCACGCGCCCTGCTGCTGCTATGAGTGCATGTTGCCATTTGAGGGCATGCTGGCGAGCCTCGTGCATCACCTCACGCCACCGTCCGGCAATCACTACTGGCCTGCGATGAACATCAAGTACGATATGTGCTACCCGTTCGCCGTGCCAGAGTCGCTGGAGGATCACCGCCGCCTACTAGTCGTGGAGGAGGATGGCAGCATCTTCCTCTTGGCCGTGGGCACCGGCAAGGCCCGCACAGGCCGTCGCCTTGTCTTTGTAGTGTCGTTAGGGGAAACGCCGCTGACGCTGACACGAGGCCGCTGTACTGGTGCGTGCTCACTATTACTACCCCTCCGGTGTACGAGGGCGTCCTCGGTGCCTCCGTCACAATGAATGGGACTATGGCGAGCTGCTCCGTTCCCGACAATGTGGACATGGAAGAGGCCTGGTATCATTTTCACCCCAAGATGATGCACATAGACTCCAAGGAGGTTCACCTGGGCATATGCATTACGAAGTTAACTGTTCATCATTAGTCTTCGCTTAATGTAAGCCACTGTCTAAGCATGTGGACACTTCTTATTTATATATAGTATAGAACCTTCCATGCATGATCTTGATCTATTAGAGTATCACGCTTGAATAAAAGTGTACCCATTTATGGTTTAGTCTAGAATATTCCATGTATGCTTTTGCTACATTAGAGTTCTCGTTTGCCATTTATGAGATTAATTGTGAATTTTTACTATAGTAATGGTGAAAGACTTATGATGAACCATTTCTTACATCTTCTCTGCCCCCTTCCAAGTCATCCTGATTTACATTCATGGTGGTCTAGAAAAAATAAACAAAATCGATACTAAAAAATAATTCTTAAATATCATTTCTTGCAAAGCACAATAAGTGTTATTTCTTCAAAAGTTTTGGATGCAGGTTGAACAGTTGAACACTTTTGTTTGCAAAAGATACTTTTTATCTATTTAGCCTACATTTACTATTCACTCGGATGCTTGTGAGCTCTAGGGAAGAAATTATATCCAAAGAAACCTATCGATATTTGTTACACATGAGATGACCCCCACATACTTTGTCAAAATAAACAACTCCCCGATCAATGCATTTCACTGTTCCGTGCAATGCATGGGCACCTTACTATATATAGTACGACCATAAATTTAACTAACAAAAATGCTCATGCATGTCACCAAAAATTATATCAATGAAAACTGTGTTCAAATATGAATCCAATGATATCGTTTTTGTTGACATGCACTAACATTTTGTCAGTTAATTGTTTAGTCAAATTACATGGGGGACTAATAAACCATGACGAAGGTACTAGAACTAGTGTAGAGGGCGGCACTGCACGTGAGTCTCACCCCGCTCGTGGAGCAGCAGTAAAGCCATCATATCACAAAACCCCACCACTCCTAGTAATAAGTGACAGGTAAAATGAACGGACAAGCAACCATCACATTCCTCGTGTCTTTTTTGCATTTTATCTCTCCGCATTTACTTTGTCCGGTTCATCTCGCACACTCGATCCCTAGCTACTACTCCTAGTACCAGTATTAGTAGTAGTAGTAGTAGTAGTAGTAGTAGTAGTAGTAGTAGTAGTAGTAGTAGTAGTAGTAGTAGTAGCAGTAGTATTCGAGTTGGAATTCCAATTACATGACACAACTTCCTAGAGCATGGTTAATAATATAGCCCGTTGTTGGCTATAACATCTTGGCATGCCCGCTTGTCTTCTCTCTCCTCTTCTCCCTCTTCAAAGTAAGCAAAGACATAATATTGAAATCCTTACAGCCCGCTTATGTCACCTTATTATACTTGCTCTTAGGCACAAAATTTGGTATAGGGTGTACGAAGCGGTTTAGGAATTTGCATGCCTTCCCGCCCAGTGAGGTGAGGGGCCCACAAGGTAGGGGGCACGCCCTACCCCCTATGGCGCACCCTCCACCCTTGTGGTCGCCTAGCAGGTCCCCTAGCGTGTACTCCAAGTCCATCTGATGTCTTCTGGTCCAAGAAAAATCCTCGTAAAGTTTCGTTCCGTTTGGACTCCGGTTGATATTCCTTTTCCACGAAACTAAAAAACAAGGGAAAACATAAACTGGCACTGGGCTTTAAGCTAATAGGTTAGTCCCAAAAATTATATAAAATAGCATATTAATGCATATAAAACATCCAAGACAAGTAATATAATAGCATGGAACAATCAAAAATTATAGATACGTTGGAGACGTATCAAGCATACCCAGGCTTAATTCATGCTCATCCTCGAGTAGGTAAATGATAAAAACAGAATTTTTGATGTGGAATGCTAACCAACATATTTATCAATGCAATTATGCTTTAAAGTGGCACGAAAGTTCAGATCCGTAAGTTTCAAGTAAGAGTTTATGTTGACATGAGAACAATAATATTTTAAGCATACTAGATAGTGAATCATCAAGCTTCAAAAATAACATGGCTGAAGAAAGTTATCCCTACAAAATCATATAGCCTTAGCATGCTCCCTCTTCTCAACACAGGGTGATCGTTCCCACCCCGATGTTAGCCAAGCATTTGGTTCATACTTCTAAACGCGATTCAGCCTTTTCAATATTTCACGCAATATATGAGCGTGAGCCATGGATATAGCACTATGGGTGAAATAGAAGGTGGTAATAGACAAAAGTGGGGAGAAAGTCTCACATCAACTCGGCAAATCAATGGACTATGGAGATGTCCTTCAATTGATATCAATGTCAGTGAGTAGGGATTGCCATGTAACGGATGCACTAGAGCTATAAGTATATGAAAGCTCAAAAATACAACTAGTGTGTGTGCATCAACTTGCTTGCTCATGAAGACCTAGGGCATTTGAGGAAGGCCATCGTTGGAATAAACAAGCCAAGTTCTATAAAGGAAATTACCACTAGTAATATATGAAAGTGACAACATAGGAGACTCTCTATCAGGAAGAACATGGTGCTACTTTGAAGCACAAGTGTGGAAAAAGATAGTAACATTGTCCCATCTCTCTTTTTCTCTCATTTTTTTTGTTTTGGGCTCTTTGGCCTCTTCTTTTTTTGGTGGGCTTCTTTGGCCTTTTTTTTATTTGGGCTTCATTGGCCTCTTTTATTTTTGATAACCTCACATGGGACAATGTTCTAATAATGATGATCATCACACTTTTATTTACTTACAACTCGATGCTAGAGCAAAGATATGACTCTATATGAATGCCTCCGGCGGTGTACCGGGATGTGCAATGATCAAGAGTGACATGTATGAAAAATATGAACGGCGGCTTTGCCACAAATACTGTGTCAACTACATGATCATGCAAAGCAATATGACAATGATGAAGCGTGTCATAGAAAACGGAACGGTGGAGTTACATGGCAATATATCTTGGAATGGCTATGGAAATGCCATAATAGGTAGGTATGGTGGCTATTTTGAGGAAGGTATAAGAAGGGTTTTATGCACCGGTGAAAGTTGTGCGGCACTAGAGTGGCTAGCAAAGTGGAAGGGTGAGAGTGCATATAATCCATGGACTCAACATTAGTCAGTAAGAACTCCCATACTTATTGCAAACGATTTATTAGCCCTCGAAGCAAAGTACTACTATGCATGCTCCTAGGGGGTAGGTTGGTAGGAGTTAACCATCGCACACCCCTGACCTTCACAAGGTGAACAATCAAGACACAAGCATCTTGTTTTGATTGCACTTTTTATAGACCACACATGCATGCTTCGGGAATCATGGACCTTAACACAATTATTTTCTCTACCCTACTATTTACTACTAGCATGATTCTAATATTACCATACTGACATCTCAAAATGATCACAATTGTCATATGAAGGTTTTTATTATACCAAATTTGGATGTCTATCATATTAGGACTAAGTTCATAACCGAAGCTAATTACCATGTTGTTTTAGAGACTCTCAAAATAATATAAGCGAAGCAAGAGAGTTCAACGATTTCTACAAAATAAAACCACTGTTGTGCTCTACAAAGATATAAGTGAAGTACTAGAGCAAAATTGTCACATCCCTAGCTAGCACTTGCATAAGGACCTGACTAGAGTGTGCATCATGTCATTTTCAAAGAAAATTGAAATGGGATTAATAGAAACCCCAGCACCCCTCCCCTAACAACTAGGGTTTGTTAAAATATTTTCCAATGTACCCAAAATGCCCTTCAAAATGTTCATCATTTCTGCCTTGGTCTTAAACCTCTGCCAAAAATGGTGCACATTTTTCTAGGACAATCTAGGGCTTTGGATTAAATCATATGGTATTTGAATTTGGGCATTTAAATGCTACAAAATATTTTAAATGCTCAAATAATTATAAACTGTAATGTTTCCTACTGTTCATATTATATACAGCAGGTATGACAAGTGTTATGAGTTATAAAAATGTTTAGGCATTTTTATTAAATGAACAAAGTTGCAAAAGAAATGAAACAGAAAAGAAAATAGGAAAAAAGGGAGAGAGAGAACTTACCTGGCGCCCCACCCGGCCCACCTGCCGGCCCAGCCCTGCTGCCGCTCCAGCGAGCTGCTTGGCTCGGCCAGGCAGGCAGGCAGGTGCTCGACGGCGACCGCACGGCGCGCCACGCAGCTGCCCGCCGCCCTGCTTCGTCCCCTCACCGTCCTGGAGGGATGGTTCGACCCTCCACGTCCTCCTCGACCCCGCAGACACCTCCACCTCCCCCCAGTTCCTCTCCTCCGCTCTCCCCGCGCCATGGCCGACGCCGCCGTGATCGCACCGTCGTAGAAGCCGCGTCTACCGTCGTCCCTGAGCTCCTCCTTGGTGTCCTTCATCTCGGCCGTCCTCGACTGCTTCGAATAGGCCGAGCCCCGAGCGCTCGCCCGCCCTGGAGACGCCCCCGACCTCTTCTTCCCCAACTCCGGCCGCGGAGATCCCCCTCGCCGTTCTGCTCAGCTCCGACCACCCCCGAGCTCGCTCCGGTGCTTGCCGCAACCCCTGTGAGCCTAGCTACCTCCTCCCCCTCTCCGTTGGCTCCCTTTTGCCCTGTAACACACTGCACGAAGCTCAACCGCACGCACCGCCGCCGTGCTCGCCGCCGGTGATGCTCCGGTGACCATTTGGTCACTGGCACCCGTCCAACGTACTCACCACAGCACGTAGATGCGAACGGTGCTACGCACGCATCGCCTAGGCCCCTGCAGCCGTTTCTCCACACACGCCCGACGCCGGTCGCCGCCGTCGAGCTCGTTGCCGTCGTCTCCGGCCACCCCAGGTCCGGCGACCACCTCCATCAGACGCGCAACAGCAAGGGCTATCCAACGCACCCAGCCGCAGCTCGAGCCGTGCACCGTAGGCGTTTTCCGAAGCACGCTGCCGCGTTTGGCCTCGCCGGCGGCTAAACGCCGGCGAGTTGGACCTGTTTTGACCACGGGTTTGACCCCCTGGGTCAATGACATGTGGGCCCTGCCCGCAAGTCAAACCTAGTTTAGGTGTTAATTTAATTTAATTAGTTAATTAGTTTAGTCACTGACACGTGGGCCCTGGCCCCACTGACAGCTAATTAGTTTTAGTTTAACTCTAATTAACTCAGTTAATTAGCTGTGACACTGACATGAGGGACCCACTGGTCAGGTTTGACCTGGACTGGCCCTGTTGACTGGCTGACGTCAGCATGATGTCATGCTGACACAGTAAAGGTTTTTCTGGGATTTTTAGATTTAAAATAATTCAGGAAATTCCAGAAAATACCCAAAACTTCTAAAAATCATATAAAATCAACCATAGCTCAGATGGAAAAGATTTATATATGAAAAATGATCAGAAAAATCCAATCTTTCTAATGGCACTGGTTTCATGCATGTTTGAACAAGTTAACTTGCTGTATATATCAAAAACATGATAATGCACTTATTTAAATAATAGTTTGAACTTCAATTTGAATCCTTGATTCAAATAGGTTCAAACCCTTCTGGTTTTAGTTGCATTAGCCAACACACATGCATCTTGCCATGTCATAAACATGCATCATATTGTTGCATTTGTTTGTTAATGATTGTATAATCGGTATTCCCTGTGTTAGGTCCTGCTCCCGAGGATACTGCTGCGTATCCAGTTGAAGAGCAGTACCCGACAACTACCTTGTCAGGCAAGCAATCATTGATCATTCCGATACAAACCCAATCTTCTCGCTCCTGCTCTCTTTTACTGCATTAAGGCAACAGCGCGTGAACTGCTACTTGCTGCGGTAGTTGAACCCTATTCCCTTGCATGACATGTCATTGCCACAGTAAATAGTTGAAACCCACTAGCATGTGTAGGAGTTGATTGAGCCATGTGATGTGTGATCCACCATGCTATTTACTTATGTTGCCTGCTATGCTTAGAGTTGTGTCTGGTCTGGTTCATCTGGGTGATGGATCAGAGTGAAATGATCTTACCGATAAAGATAGGGAAGTGTGGAATACGCTTCGTAAAGGTATCGATGAAAGGCCATGTAGGAGTACATGGTGGGTTGTTTCATTGGAATCGTCCATAGGACCCGAGATCTGTGTGTGTGATTCAAGTTACAGTTACTACCACACATTGGGCCCTGAAATATGACCCCGCTCGACTTATTGACTGCCCTTGTACTATGTCCAGGAGTTGCAACTAGTTTCTGGTGTTTATAGTTTACTGGAGGTCGTGCGCAGCGCTGACCCTCGGGGTGGGCTGTGATGCGACAGGTACGTGGCACGGTGTACTGGTTGCCCGTTTGGTGACTCGGGAACCCTGTACACATTGTTTGGGGCCGTGAGCGACACCCCGGCCGGATCTCCCCACGGATGGAACCCAAATAGGCGATAAACCTGGACGAGAGACTTGAGTGGTTGGTTAGGTCGTGGTCTACACCCACGTCGGCTTTCGCTTGAAGTCTGCCGAGCACATGTCGTGTGCAGACGCTAAGTGGTGAAAACATGTGTGAAGAAGTACACCCCTGCAGGGTTATCAAACTATTCGAATAGCCGTTGTTCACGGTACGAACTACTTGGTTACTCTTACAGTTCATAGACAAGTTGATGGATACTACTAAAAGCCTCAAGATAAGTGTGAGTGCCGTGGATGGCCCTTCCGTAGGATGACGGAAGAGGATCCTCGGTAGTGTATTGATGTGGTGAGTAGAGGACTCGTGTTCGTAACAATATCTTGCAATCCGTTGAGAGTTGTAGTATAGGTTAGCCGAGGTCAAAGCTGGCATTCTGCTATAAACTCCACTATCCCCCTTTGATAATGTTGCATGTATGATAGGTTATGTGGTAAGACTTGCTGAGTACCTTTGTACTCATGTTTGCTTAATAACAGTTGCAGAGGAGAACCCTGCCCCTGCTGATGGGTTCTACATAGACGTTGACGTCGACGAGTAGCTTGACACCCAGACGGTGATCTGGAGCTTGTGGAGGGCCTTGTAGATACTCAGGCTACACCAAGCTTGTTTTATTTTCTAAGTTGTCTGTACTCAGACATGTAGCTTTAGCTTGTGCTTGTATGACTGTATGACTTGAGTGTTGGGTCATGTGACCCCTACCTGTATGGATATGATATGTATGGCTCTTGGAGCCTTTTAAATAAAGTACTTTGAGTCATAGAGTTCTGTTGTGATGCAATGTTGTATTTGCACATATTGAGCATATTGCGTGTATGATTGAAATGCTTGGTATGTGTGGGATCCGACACCTAGTTGTTTTCCTTTGGTAGCCTATCTTACAGGGAAATGCCTCCTAGTGATTCCAATGAGCCTTGTTAGCTTGCTACTGCTCGGAACACGTAGGCTGGCCGGCATGTGTCCTTCTTCTTTCCTGTGTCTGTCCCTTAGGGGAAATGTCACGCGTTGTTCCTTTAAGTCCATGTAGCTTGCTACGACTTGGGTTCTTACGTTGATGACCGACACGTTAGTTGCTGGGTCATGGATGCCTGTCTCTGTAATTTAGTGCCACTTTTGGTTTATAACTAGCCATGTCGGCCCGGGTTCTCTGTCATATGGATGCTAGCGACACTGTCATATACGTGTGCCAAAATGCGCAAACGGTCCCGGGCCAGGTAAGGTGGCACCCGTGGGGTTACCGTGCGTGAGGCCGCAAAGTGATATGACGTGTTACAGCTAGATCGGTGTGACTTAGGATCGGGGTCCTGACAAAAATTTCCTAACTCAAAAGATATAAGTGAAGCACATAGAGTATTCTAATAAATCATGATTGAAGTGTGTCTCTCATAAAGGTGTATTCATCGAGGATGATTGTGGCAAACTAAAAAGCAAAGTCTCATATCATACACGACGCTCCAAGCAACACACATATCATGTAGTGAATAAAAATATAGCCTCAAGTAAAGTTACCGATGGCTGAAGACAAAAGAGGGGATGCCTTACCGGGGCATCCCCAAGCTTAGGCTCTTGGACTGTAGCGACCACGATCCGAATGGACCGAAGTCTCTGTGTTTCAGTGTCATCCCTGGATCGGTAATGCTGACACACACAGTACTTGAAGGATTTATAACAAATTGGCAATCACACACTTATTACATCGAATGTCTCCAAAGAGAACTTATTACAAAAGTCTATGGCTTAAGGCCATCTAACAAAATAACAGCGGAAGGCTTGGAAGATAAGTGAGTCCATCAACTCCAATGGCATAGCTGAGTGCATGACAAATGACCTAGAACGTCTTTCTCCTCGTCTGAAAAGTCTGCAGCGTAACATGTTGTAGCCCGAAATGGGTCAGCACATGGAATATGCTGGCAAGATAACACAGAAGATGCAAGTAACGGAATAAGGGCTACACTATATGCATATTTGGCTGGTGGAGGCTCTAAGGTTTAAGTTTTTGCGTAAAGCCAATTTTTCCCTACAACAAAGGAATAACTTTATTTTAACTATCATGGTAGTTGAAACATCATTGAGAAGGTACCTCCTACTCAATCCCAATTAAAGTAATCATTAACCCAACAAATTAACTTTAGAGTGATGAGATCAACCAATAATTCAAGTACTAGATACTCAAGATTGTCCATAACCGAGGACACGGCTAATCATGATCAGTTTGTACACTCTGCAGAGGTATGTGCACTTTTCCGACAAGATTCGATCGCCTCCGCTTGATTTCTCGCACTGCATGGTGTTTGAGAAATGGATGACCGAGACACAGTCTTTCCGAAGAGGTCCCCTTAACCGATAGATAGGCCGGTACACCTACAATCCCTCTACATCTGCTAGCCCATCATGGAAAGGTTTCCCGTAACTTACCCAACTATGCCAGAGCCCATAATGGCATTGTGGCTGCACACGGAAGTTTCTAGCATGAATAGTTTTATGATCCCTTTGAGCCTGGGTGGCATTCCATAGGACAATCACACGGAACCCCGGGATTTCCTAGGACAACACTGGATACCCCAGGTGCCCTGGAACCAATCCACCCAGATGTGTATTCAAGTAGCCACCTTAAGTTGAACCCTTAATTAACAACTCACATCTGTCATGGATTTCACTCAAACCCAAACCACGTCTACGAGCATAGCATAACAACCTAAGCATCACGTAGAAGTAACTCCCAAGGGTTTGAAAATAATGCAGGTAATAGGTTCTACCTCAATCTACTTCCCAGTCCCACAAGTTAAGAGATCCTACTCATGCAATGTGTGAGGGTTTGATCTAATGCATAAAAACTGGGTATTAAAGGGGTATGATCAAAGTGTTACTTGCCTTGTTGATGATTCGCAAAACCTAGAGACTCGTAGTAGCACGCTTCACAGTCCGGGTATTCTATCGCAAGCAAATAATAGCATACATAAGAAATCAAGCAAAGATGCACAAAAAAACTCCAAACAAGAAGATCTAACCAGAAAGTTCAACTTAAGAACTCCGGTTTGCAAAAAGAATCAAATCGAAAGAAGCAACGAAACTCAAACTGCGAAAGAAACGAGATCCATTTACTAGTTTGATCTAGGGTCAAATTTTTACAGTATCAAAACTTGGTTCCAGTTGCTTAAACGGAAAGAGGGCGTCGAGACGAAGATCTGCGATTTTGAATTACCTGATTCCGACTCTCGAGCGAAAAGAAAAATGAAAAACAAGATCAGGGCAGAAATCACGATCGGAATAATCGCGGATAAATACCCCAAAAAAGAAAACTGACGAACAGGCTAACGAACGAATCGTTCGCTGTCTGCGGCTAACGGGCGAACAACGTTCGTTAAGACGAACGTACGGACGAACGTCCGCTAAATAACTAAACCGAAAAGAAAAAACTGATCTAATCTAAAAAAACGAAACTAGGGTTTTTTTCGAAAAAAACCGATCAGTTTTTAGACAAAACCGACGGTGGCGGCTACCTCGAAAAAAGGGCAGCGGCGGCTCCGGCGAAAAGTCTGGCGGCGGCGGCGGCTCGGGCGGGCGGCGACGGCGCGCGGCAGCAGCGGTTGGCGGCGCGGCGCGGGGCTCGAGGCGAGGCGACGTAGGGTTTCGGGGGGGTGGGCTGGCGGGCCGGCGGGCGTGCTTCATAAAGACCCCGGCTAGGGGAGTCCTAGCCGGTTACGGCCCAGAGGCGGTTTCCCTTTTTTTAACGAGTCCTGACGTAGTAAAATGGGCGAAACAAATACTAAACGAGTCCAAAAATTTCAAAGTAAATTTTCACCGTCCTCTAATAATATTTAGGACAAAGTGAACATTTTTCCCGGACCTAAATGCAAATTTGAAAAACGCGTATTTTTCCTATGCAAATAAAATCATAAGTAAATCCAAAAAAAATACCAAAAGTGATTTTAATATTTTTCCTCCAATATTTTTGTTATTTTGGAGAAGTCATATTATCTCCGCTCATATATTTTATTTAGAAATATTTTTAGGAGAGAAAAATAATTAAAACCAACGCTATCCTCGTACCGGTATTCCAGTAAACTCAAATACAAAACGGTAGAATTCCCAACTCTCTCCGTAGGTCCTTGAGTTGCTTAGAATTTTCGAGGATTACCACGCAAAAAATTCAAAGAAATATGCAATGCAGTATGATCTATGTATAACAGTCCAAATTAAAAATTTGGGATGTTACAAACCTACCCCCCTTAGAATGAATCTCGCCCTCGAGATTCGGCTTGGCTAGAGAACATGTGCGGGTGGTCCTTGCGTAGATCATCTTCTCGTTCCCAGGTGGCTTCTTCCTCGGTGTGGTGACTCCACTGAACTTTGCAAAACTTGATAACCTTACTGCGGGTGACTCTGCTTGAAAATTCGAGAATCTTAACAGGCTTCTCCTCATAAGTCAGATCACTATCCAACTGAATGGCTTCTAGGGGTACTGTGTCTCTGAGCGGGATATCAGCCATCTCCGCATGGCACTTCTTAAGCTGCGAAACGTGAAACACATCATGCACTCCTGACAATCCTTCAGGCAACTCCAACTTATAGGCAACCTCTCCCATGTGTTCCAAAACACGATAAGGTCCCACAAATCGCGGGGCTAGCTTTCCCTTTACTCCGAAACGTTTAACTCCTCGCAGAGGCGATACTCTCAAGTACGCTATGTCTATGATTTCATAGGCTATCTCCTTGCACTTCGAGTCTGCATAACTCTTCTGTCTGGACTGAGCTACCTTCAATCTGTCTCGAATTAGCTTAACCTTTTCTTCAGATTCTTTGATCAAGTCTGGTCCAAACAATTGTCGGTCTCCAACTTCATCCCACATTAAAGGTGTTCGGCATCTCCTTCCATACAACGCTTCGAATGGTGCCATCTTCAAACTGGCCTGGTAACTGTTGTTGTATGAGAACTCAGCGTAGGGCAAATTGTCATCCCAACTAGATCCATAATCTAGCGCACAGGCTCTCAACATGTCCTGCAAAATCTGGTTGACTCTCTCGGTCTGTCCGTCAGTCTGCGAATGAAAAGTTGTGCTGAATTCCAGCCTCGTTCCCAAAGTCTGGTGTAGCTGATGCCAAAACTTTGAGGTGAACTGTGTTCCTCTATCTGATACAATGGTCCTCGGAACTCCGTGCAGACATACGATCCTGGTCATGTATATCTTGGCCAACTTTGCACTAGTGTATGTGGTTTTCATGGGATAAAGTGGGCTACCTTGGTCAAACGATCCACTACTACCCAGATTGAGTCATATCCTGCTTTGGTCCTGGGCAATCCGGTGATAAAATCCATGCCAAGCTTCTCCCACTTCCATTCGGGTATTGGCATGGGCTGAAGCAATCCTGCTGGCTTCTGATGCTCTGCCTTTACTCTCTGTCATACATCACATACGGCTACATACTCGGCAATATCCTTCTTCATTCCCGTCCACTAGAAACATTCCTTCAAATCCAAATACATCTTAGTGTTTCCGGGGTGTATCGAGTATGGCGAATCATGTGCTTCCTGCAGTATCAACTTCCTGATCTCCGGGTTGTTGGGCACATAGATTCGGTCCTCAAACCACAAGGTTTCGTGTTCATCTTCACCTTTTCCTTCACTCATCCTCTTCTTTATCTCGGAAATCTCTATGTCGTCCTTCTGGGCTTCACGTATCTTCCCCAGCAATGCTGACTGGACATCGAACATCGCAATCAAACCTCTAGGGACTATCTCCAAACGAAGCTCCGTGAGATCTTCTGCTAACTCCTGTGGCCCCCATCGCCACCAGCACCACCAACGCCGTCGACCTCCCTCACCACTTCTGCAATGGCTCCGAAAACCGACAAGGGGAAGGGCGCGAAGTCGTCCGAGGCGCAGCGGCTCGCGGCGCTGCGAAAGGAGAGGGCTGTCTTCCCCCCCAAGCTTGCCGCGAGGGAGCTGAGGGAGAACTACTACCTCTTCTGGTCGGGGGAGACGCGGGCGCACCCACGCACGAAGGTACTTCCAGCCGTCGCCTGGAAAATGGCTCCAACTGGATACCCTTTCTTCGCCTTGTTCTTCTACTACGGGCTCTATCCGCCCTTTTCTGAATTTTCCTGCGACATTATGAACACCTACGGGCTCCGCCTCCTTGACTTCACCCCCAACGCCGTTCTGACCATGGCAGTTTTCGCACATCTCTGCGAAAACTTTGTCGGAGTCTTCCCAAATGTAGCTCTTTTTCGCCACTTCTTTACGCCCCGAGTTGAGAGAGGAGAGACTTTATCCGGCGGAGTCTCCTGGATCTTGAGGGCCCACAAGAAGGAAGCTTATCTGGAGGGAGAGCTCCACGGTAAGTGGGAGGAGTGGAGAGCAAACTGGTGCTGGATTATCGAGGAGAACCCGCAGCCATTTACCGCCTGGCGCCAAAACCCAGTAGTGCGCGACAGCGACTGGAGCAATGTGGCCCCGGAAGACGATATGTTGAAGATTGCCGTCGCCCGGATCCAACGCCTCAGGCTTGCCGGGCTCACTGTAGGCGCAATTGGCGCAGACTTCCTTCGCTGCCCCATCTCCCCCCTGCAGGAGAGGAAGAGACCCGCCTGGGAGTTCGAGAATGCGGCGGACATCATGAGGCTGCGCCCGGGCCTCAACTTCAACTTCACTGTCCTGGAGCTCAACGCGATGCTCCAGGAGCTGTTCAAGTATGATCCTCAGCACCCCGAAGTGTTCAGGTTGCCGAGGGGCGTCGTTCCACTGTGCAACAACTCCGCGCTCAGCCACATTCGCGCAATGATGCTGCTATGCGACTCGCATGGGATCGACCCAACTTGGCAAGAGCCTGTAGATGATGCCGTGCAGGAGTTCTTCGACAGCTTGTAAGAGGTGCCGATTCGCTCCGACGAGAAGAAGGGTCTCACCCGCGACACCACCGATACGGAGTTGGCGCGCATCGCCACTAGGCTGGAAGAGGCGGCGGCAGCCGTAGCCGCGGGCGAGTTCGGATACACCGTGGAGGAGGCAGAGGCGGCAAAGGCGGCAAGCCTTACCTAGCGAGAGGAATTCGCCGGCGAGGGAGAGCTTGCCGGGCATGACGCTGAGTCGAGCGAGCCCGTCGGGCAGGGCGTCGAGTCGAGCGAGCCCGCCGAGGACACGAGCGGCTCGTTGGAGATCGACTCCTCTTCCTCCTCATCTTCAGCCAGCTCGCCGCTAGCAGAGCCCCCAGCTCCACCAAGAAGGCGTCTCCGCAAGGCCGGGGACGTAGCGGAGCGGCAGACGAGTCAACAGGCGCCGCGCCGCGCGACACGCTCCACCGCGGCAAGCACGGTTGCTGCGGGAGCACCTCGCGCTTCTGCAGCAACTGGAGCGGGGTCTTCCCGGACAACCGCTTCTGCTCCTGCCGCCCCTCACGCCACGACGACAGCCGGAGCGGAGTCGTCTCAGACCACCGCCACTGCTCCCGCCAAGCGGCCAAGGGAGCCTACTCCTCCGCCTCCTCGCGCCGGGCGTGAGCTGGATTTCGACTTCTCTGCGCTCAGCTCCGACGAGGAAGAAGAAGAGTAAGATTCTTGTTGTACTTGTATTTCTTCAATTCTTTGTTGTTTTGTCTTGTATCTCATTTGCTTCATTCCGGACATATTCCTTTTCAGGACTCTGGCCCAGAGAGCGGCAAAGAGAGCCAAGGTCCCGGCGCGGAGAGAGGAGGTGATCATCGTCGAGGACGAACCCACCGAGACCACCCTGCCGGACCCGGCAAATAATCTTCCGAGCAGCCCCCAGCGTAAGTATATGGTTCACTTTCCGCTGTTAGGCGTGCGTGGGTGATCTTTCTTTGCTGACATTTATTTGTCGATTTGTGTAGGAGCAGAGCAGCCACAACAGGAGCGCCCGGAGACCGCCCCCGACGTGCCATCTGGTTCAACTACGCCGCCAAGGGAGAGTTCTCCGGCGAGGGTCTCTCCGGCAAGGGAGAGTTCTCCGCCAAGGAAGAGTCCTCCGGCAAGGGAGAGCTCTCCGGCAAAGGAGAGCACCAGCGCCCCCCGTCGGCGGAGACTACGACTACGCCGCCAAGGGAAATCTCTCCGGCAAGGGAGCCTGCCGAGGAGCCGGCTCGCGCAGGTAATCCTCTCGCTTCAAACTTCCCTTGGGCTTTTCTTCTTTTGATTCTTCTTTTTGGATATTTGCTTGACTGTTTTTCTCCCCTTTCCTGCCGTCAGACCCATCTGCTGCGGAGCCAATGGAGACGGAGGTTGCTGGCGAGGAGAATACGCGCGGCAACACCGGCGACGCCGCTGCCACCGAAGAAGCGGCCGGTGCTGACGATCCCGCCGGCGACGAGGCCGCCAAGGTTGCCGGCATAGCAGCTAGCGAGGGATCCGGCGATCACACTGACGGCCCTGAGGCCGCAGGAGCATCAGGCGCTACGCCGACTGCCGATCCCTCCACCGCTGCCGCAGCGCCAGGCTCCGAAGAGCCCTAGCCAGGCGTCTACCTGAAGGCCGGCGATGGCATCTTCATCAACCTCCCCTGGGCGTCACTCTCCAGGGCGCCGGTCGAAGGAGAGAACTTTGATGGAGAGGTCCTCGCCTCCGCTGGGTTGACGCTAGTGGACGCGCCAAGCAGCAGCAGCGGCGAGCCCGAGGAGGAGCGGCTGTTGCGGAAGCTGTTGTCGCTCTACCGCGCTCGGCAGGCCAAGCTGGAGTCCCGGGAGGCGCTCACCGCGAGGGCGGGAGCAGACATTGAGAAGCGCGCGGAGGAGCTCCGGGGTCTTCACCAGGCAGCTCTCCGGTCCTTGGCAGAGGAGCGGGAGCAACTTGCCGAGAAGCAGACGGCCTTCTTCCTCGAGAAGGCTGAAGTCGAAGAGCAGCAGCAGCTTGCCGCTGAGAAAATGTCCGCGCAAGAGGGCGAGCTGGCGCAGCGGAAGATTAACCTCGACAGCCAGGAGGAGGATCTTGCCGCGCGCGAGCAATCACTTGGCGGAGCCCTCAAGCAAGCAGAGGACACTGTCGCAGCTGCTGAGGTCGCCAAGAAGGAGCTG
The DNA here is from genome assembly GCA_902687465.1 of Secale cereale. Lineage (NCBI taxonomy): Eukaryota > Viridiplantae > Streptophyta > Magnoliopsida > Poales > Poaceae > Secale > Secale cereale. Next base: position 537,463,465 of record LR738710.1, on the reverse strand, counting down.
GAGACGAAGGTGGCGCAGCTGGAGGCCGATCTCAAGGCGAGCGGCGAGGAGCTTGCCGCGCTCAAGCATGAGCGTGAGAAGGACGCCCACAGCCACTCGGAGCTGCAGGTTCGCCTCGCCGAGAAGGGCAAGGAGCTTGCCGCCGCCAAGGACTCCAATGCGGATCTCGAGTTGAAGCTGACCACTTTGACCAAGACGCTGGACGGCGCCATGGAGCGTGAGACGGCCTTGAAGGAGGAGATCAAGGCCGAGAAGGCGCTGCTGGCAAGTGCTGCTGCCGTCCAGAACACTTTCAGGGAGACCGTCGAGCACTGGACGGAGGGTCTCGTGAACACTGCCGTGGATATTGACAGGGAGCTGGCGCAGCTGGGGATAGAGGATCTCGGGTATCCCTCCGATGAGAGCCTCCATCCTAGCGCCAAGCCTACCCTGTTCTTCAAAGGCGTGGCGACGGCCCTCCAGCGACTCCGGGAGAGGATCCCAAAGCATCTGGCCAACTAGTCGCGCAAGCTCTGCGCGGGAGCCCTTCAAAAGGTGTTGGTGAAGGTGGCCTTCCGCAACCCGGGCCTCAACCTCACCAACGTCCTCAAGTCCCTGTCGCAAGATGCTGATTTGGAGGCACTCAAGGCCCTTGTCGCACCCATTGTGGACAAGGTGAGCGGGATCAAGAGGGTTGAGGGCGATCACGTAGATTAGGCCGCCCATTTTCTTCTTTCCTTGTCGCTGCTTGTCATGTTATGAGAACAATCAATTAGAGTTGCGACAAGCTACTTTGTAGTATAACTCTATTTTGGGTAGTGATCGCAACGTTATTTTCTTTACTTGATTCCTTCCTTTGTATGTTTTTGCCCTACGATTTTAGGGAACTTGCCGGCGCAGGCACCTTAGCCGCGAGCGCTGAGTGCGGAACGTCAGCAGCCTGCTGGCGTTGCCACTACCGACAAGAAACCTTGTCCCAACTAGTCGCTGCTCACTTAAGTTGTTGAGCGAACTCGAAACAAGGTTGTTGAGCGGACTCGAAACAAAGTTGTTGAGCGGGCTCGAAACAAAGTTAAGGGTGCAACTAGCTACGAGTTGGTTCTTCCGCGCACAGGTTTTCCATACAAAGCACGGTCATTCAAGGAAGATAACTTAAAAATTTAAAAATCTGATTGCTCAAGCTTTGGCAACTTAGCTTTTTCTGTTGTTTGCTTCCCGGCAAGGCGAAACTTTCTGGAACGACGCCTGGTCCATACCACTATCTTCTCCTCCCCCCGGCAAACTTGTGGGCGACGGAACCTTCCTTTCCTTGAGAAAAAGAAAGAAGAGAAAACAAGGATATGGAGCCTTACGGCTCGTTATTGCTTACCGGGGGTAGGTGCTGCACAAAGCGTCAGATAACACATGCAAAGAATAGAAAGCATGAAATTGAAAAGATGTGCGGAGCACATGAGCTTTACTTATGCACGGGGTCCGCGCCCGGCTTTGTACAAAGGATTACATGCAACAGCGGCAAGACTTGTACAAAAGGTGGTTGCCGGAACGGGTTCCGGCAACCGCGCCTTACGGGTAAAACTTACGAAGATGCTCGATGTTCCAGGAGTTGCTCACCGGAAAGCCATCTTCGGTCTCAAGGCAGATAGCGCCAGGCCTAGTGACTCGTTTCACCCGGTAAGGGCCTTCCCACTTCGGCGTCAACTTGTTGGAATTCTTGGCGGACTGAACACGCCGAAGAACAAGGTCGCCTTCCTCGAGACTTCTGGCGTTAACTTTGCGGCTATGGTAGCGGCGCAAAGCTTGCTGGTAGCGAGCAGCTCGTACAGCAGCCTGAAGACGGTCTTTCTCAAGGAGCAGCGCGTCATCTTGTCGCAGCTGCTCTTGCTCAAGCTCATCATAAGAGAGCACTCGAGGTGACCCGTATACGAGTTCCATGGGGAGAACTGCCTCTGCTCCATAGACTAGAGCGAAAGGTGTCTGTCCAGTGGCTCGATTTGGCGTCGTCCTGATCGACCAAAGAACCACCGGCAGCTCCTCAATCCAGTTTCTTCCACACTTGTGCAACCTGTCGAAAGTTCCGGTCTTGAGGCCACGCAACACTTCAGCATTTGCCCTCTCCGCTTGACCGTTGCTTCTCGGGTGAGCAACAGAAGCGAAGCAGACCTTGGCGCCAAGATCTTGGACGTACTGCATGAAGGTGCGGCTCGTGAATTGCGTACCGTTGTCGGTGATGATCCTGTTAGGGATCCCGAAGCGGCAAACAATCTACCCGAAGAACTTGACTGCTGACTGTGCGGTCACCTTCCTCACTGCTTCCACTTCCGGCCACTTTGTGAACTTGTCGATTGCAACGTACAAGTACTCAAAGCCCCCGACTGCACGGGGAAAAGGGCCGAGGATGTCGAGCCCCCAGACCGAAAATGGCCAGGATAAAGGGATCATCTGGAGAGCTTGAGCTGGCTGGTGTATCTGCTTGGAATGGAACTGGCACGCTTCACACTTGGTTACTTGTGCAGTTGCATCCTGGAGGGTTGTCGGCCAAAAGAAACCTTGCCGAAACGCTTTGCCAGCAAGTGCTCTTGCGCCAATGTGGTGACCACATATGCCTCCATGTATCTCTGCCAACAGCTCTTGTCCGTCTTCTCGGGGAATACATTTCAATTTCACACCGATGAGTCTTCTTCTATACAGTGTGTTGTCGACAAACTGGTACATACTTGACTGCCGGGCTACTCTTTCCGCTTCTTCTTGCTCTTCGGAAAGTTCTCCTGTCTGAAGGAAACGGACAATCTGCTGTGCCCATGCTGGAGCTTGTGGCTCGACAACGAGGACTAAAGGCACATCTTCTGCTGCGGGAACGTCCGCTTCTACGGCGAGAACCTGCGGCTCAGCCGGAGCTTGATGTTCCCCGGCAAGCTTGCCGGAGCAAAACTTGTCGGGAGCGTCTGCTTCAACGGAACAAACCCTACGGCTTGCCGGAGCAGACTGCTCCTCAGCGCTCTTGGTGTTGATCTTGAGGACCTTCTTGGCGGCGGCTTCGGGAAGCTCTTCCAGAAAATAGTCACCAGAAATCAACTTCCTCTTCTTGCTTTGTCCAGTTGATGGCGTTACGGACGGTTGAGTCAGCTTGAGCACAAAGATCCCTGGTTCCGCAAGTAACTTAAGTGCGGCGCACTTTGACAGGCCATTGGCAATGTCGTTCTGAGCTCTTGGGACATGCTCCATCTGTAGGCCGTCAAAGTGCTTTTCTAGCTTTCTCACTTCATCAACGTAGGCCTCCATCAACGGACTCTGATAATTCTTGTTCACTTGGCGGACGACAAGCTGCGAGTCACCCCTGATAATGAGCTTCTTGATCCCAAGGTCTGCCGCGATCCTGAGACCGGCAAGAAAACCCTCATACTCTGCGGTATTGTTTGTTGCTTGCTCCTTGGGAAAGTGCATCTGGACTACGTACTTGAGGGGCTCCCCGGTGGGTGCGATAAGCAATACGCCAGCACCGGCGCCTTGCAGCGAGAAGGCACCATCAAAGTACATCAGCCACTCTTTGCTTGCTTCCCTGACGGGGGTGCTCGTTTCTGGAATTTCTTCATCTGGTGTTGGCGTCCACTTTGCTATGAAATCTTCCAATGCTCTGCTTTGGATAGTTGAAGTGCTCTCAAACTTGAGGCCAAAGCTTGACAGTTCCAGTGCCCACTCGACAATCCTGCCCGTTGCTTCTGGATTCTGAAGTATCCTCTTCAGCGGAAAGCGAGTGACAACTGTGATCTCATGTGCCTGGAAGTAATGGCGCAGCTTTCTCGAGGCCATGAGAAGGCCGGAAAGCAATTTCTACACACCAGAGTACCTTGACCTAGCCCCCTACAGAAGGGAGCTGACAAAGTAAACTGGGCGCTGTACCATTTTCTTCTGTATCTCCTGCGCAGATCCATCTTTGTCGGGACCAGAGCTTGTCGGGGAAGCCCCCTGCTTGTCGCTGGATGCCCCTGCCGTGGTTGCTGGCTCATCATCTGCCTCCCTCTCCGCTACTAACGCAGCACTAACCACTTGATTGCTTGCCGCTAGATACAGCAGCAACTTCTCTTGTGGCTTAGGTGCAACAAGTATTGGAGTGGAGGACATGTATCTCTTCAAGTCTTGTAGCGCAGCCTCCGCTTCCGGAGTCCATTTCATTGGACCTGCCTTTTTCAATATTTTGAAAAACGGCAGGGCGCGCTTAGCAGACTTAGAGATAAATCTGCTGAGAGCAGCCACACAACCGGCAAGTCTTCGTACATCCTTGACGCGCTTTGGTGCTTCAATCTGCTCAATGGCCTTGATCTTATCGGGATTGGCTTCAATTCCCCTCTGAGACACGAAGAACCCGAGAAGCTTTCCGGAAGGGACTCCAAACACGCACTTCTTGGGGTTGAGCTTGAGGCTGATCTTGCGCAGATTTGCAAAGGTCTCGTCTAAATCTTGAATCAGGGTTGCCCTGTCCTTGCTCTTGACCACTATGTCATCCATGTAGGCTTCCACATTTCTGTGAATTTGTGGATCAAAAGCTGTATGGACTACCCTTGCAAATGTTGAACCAGCATTCTTCAAACCAAAAGGCATCCGTTTGAAACAGTACGTGCCACATTGAGTGATGAATGCGGTCTTCTCCTCATCCTATTCTGCCATGAAGATCTGATGGCATCCTGAGTATGCGTCAAGAAATGAAAGCAAGTCACATCCGATCGTGGAGTCAACAATCTGGTCAATGCGCGGCAAGGGAAATGGGTCTTTGGGACAAGCTTTATTGACATCGGTGAAGCCGATACAAAGACTCCATTTCCTGTTTGCCTTGCGCACGACTACAGGATTGGCCAACCACCTAGGATGGAGCACTCCTCTGACAAGGCCTGCTGCTTCCAACTTCTTGATCTCTTCTGCGACGAATTCTTGGTGCTCCACTTCTTGTTTCCTGACTTTCTGCTTGACGGGCCGCGCGTGAGGGCAGACGGCAAGGTGGTGCTCGATTACTTTCCTGGGAAAATCGGGGATGTCAGACGGTTGCCACGCAAACACGTCGACGTTCGCCCGCAGGAAAGCAACGAGCGCGCTTTCGTATTTAGGGTCAAGAGCGGCACTGGTGGTGAACCCACAAGAAGGAAGCTTATCTGGAGGGAGAGCTCCGCGGCAAGTGGGAGGAGTGGGGAGTAAACTGGTGCTGGATTGTCGAGGAGAAACCGCAGCCATTTACCGCCTGGCGCCAAACCCCAGTAGTGCGCGGCAACGACTAGAGCAACGTTGCCCCGGAAGACGATAGGTTGAAGATTGCCGTCGCCCGGATCCAACGCCTCAGGCTTGCCGGGCTCACTGTAGGCGCAGTTGGCGCAGACTTCCTTCGCCGTCGCATCGCCCCCCTGCAGGAGAGGAAGAGACCCGCCTGGGAGTTCGAGAATGCGGCGGACATCATGAGGCTGCGCTCGGGCCTCAACTTCAACTTCACTGTCCTAGAGCTCAACGAGATGCTCCAGGAGTTGTTCAAGTATGATCCTCAGCACCCCGAAGTGTTCAGGTTGCCGAGGGGCGTCGTTCCGCTGTGCAACAACTCCGCGCTCAGCCGCATTCGTGCAATGATGCCGCTGTGCGAGTCGCATGGGATCGACCCAACTTGGCAAGAGCCTGCAGATGACGCTGTGCAGGAGTTCTTCGACAGCTTGGAAGAGGTGCCGATTCGCTCCGACGAGAAGAAGGGTCTCACCCGCGACACCACCGATACGGAGTTGGCGCGCATCGCCACTAGGCTGGAAGAGGCGGTGGCAGCCGCAGCCGCGGGCGAGTTCGGATTCACCGTGAAGGAGGCAGAGGCGGCAAAGGCGGCAAGCCTTACCGAGCGAGAGGAATTCGCCGGCGAGGGAGAGCTTGCCGGGCATGACGCTAAGTCGAGCGAGCCCGCCGGGGAGGGCGTCGAGTCGAGCGAGCCCGCCGAGGACACGAGCGGCTCGTTGGAGATCGACTCCTCTTCCTCCTCATCTTCAGGCAGCTCGCCGCTAGCAGAGCCCCCAGCTCCACCAAGAAGGCGTCTCCGCAAGGCCGGGGACGTAGCGGAGCGGCAGGCGAGTCAACAGGCGCCGCGCCGCGCGACACGCTCCATCGCGGCAAGCACGGTTGCCGCGGGAGCACCTCGTGCTTCTGCAGCAACTGGAGTGGGGTCTTCCCGGACCACACCTTCTGCTCCTGCCGCCCCTCACGCCACGGCGACAGTCGGAGCGAGGTCGTCTCAGACCACCGCCACTGCTCCCGCCAAGCGGCCAAGGGAGCCTACTCCTCCGCCACCTCGCGCCGGGCGTGAGCCGGATTTCGACTTCTCCGCGCTCAGCTCCGACGAGGAAGAAGAAGAGTAAGATTCTTGTTGTACTTGTATTGCTTCAATTCTTTGTTGTTTTGTCTTGTATCTCATTTGCTTCATTCCGGACATATTCCTTTTCAGGACTCTGGCCTAGAGAGCGGCAAAGAGAGCCAAGGTCCCGGCGCGGAGAGAGGAGGTGATCATCGTCGAGGACGAACCCACCGAGACCACCCTGCCGGACCTGGTAACTAATCTTCTGAGCAGCCCCCAGCGCAGCCCCCAGCTTAAGTATATGGTTCACTTTTGCTGTTAGGCGCGCGTGGGTGATCTTTCTTTGCTGACATTTATTTGTTGATTTGTGTAGGAGCAGAGCAGCCACACCAGGAGCGCCTGGAGACCGCCCCCGACATGCCATCTGATTCAACTACGCCGCCAAGGGAGAGTTCTCCGGCGAGGGTCTCTTCGGCAAGGGAGAGTTCTCCGCCAAGGGAGAGTCCTCCGGCAAGGGAGAGCTCTCCGGCAAAGGAGAGCACCAGCGGCCCCCCGCCGGCGGGGACTACGACTGCGCCGCCAAGGGAAAGCTCTCCGGCAAGGGAGCCTGCCGAGGAGCCAGCTCGCGCAGGTAATCCTCTTGCTTTAAACTTCCCTTAGGCTTTTTTTCTTTTGATTCTTCTTTTTGGATATTTGCTTGACTGGTTTTCTCCCCTTTCCTACCGTCAGACCCATCTGCTACGGAGCCGATGGAGACGGAGGCTGCTGGCGAGGAGAATACGCGCGGCAACACCGGCGACGCCGCTGCCACCGAAGAAGCGGCCGGTGCTGACGGTCCCACCGGCGACGAGGCCGCCAAGGCTGCCGCCGCAGCAGCTGGCGAGGGATCCGGCGATCGCACTGACGGCCCTGAGGCCGCGGGAGCGTCAGGCGCTACGCCGACAGCCGATCCCTCCGCCGCTGCCGCCGCGCCAGGCTCCGAAGAACCCCAGCCAGGCGTCTACCTGAAGGCCGGCGATGGCATCTTCATCAACCTCCCCTGGGCGTCACTCTCCAGGGCGCCGGTCGAAGGAGAGAACTTTGATGGAGAGGTGCTCGCCTCCGCTGTGCTGACGCTAGTGGACGCGCCGAGCAGCAGCAGTGGCGAGCCCGAGGAGGAGCGGCTGCTGTAGAAGCCGTGTTCGCTCTACCGCGCTCGGTAGGCCAAGCTGGAGTCCCGGGAGGCGATCACCGCGAGGGCGGGAGCAGACATCGAGAAGCGCACGGAGGAGCTCCGGGGTCTTCACCAGGCAGCTCTCCGGTCCTTGGCAGAGGAGCGGGAGCAACTTGCCGAGGAGCAGACGGCCTTCTTCCTCGAGAAGGCCGAAGTCGAAGAGCAGCAGCGGCTTGCCGCTGAGAGGCTGTCCACGCAAGAGGGCGAGCTGGCGCAGCGGAAGATTAACCTCGACAGCCACGAGGAGGATCTTGCCGCGCGCGAGCAATCACTTGGCGGAGCCCTCAAGCAAGCAGAGGACGCTGCCGCAGCTGCTGAGGTCGCCAAGAAGGAGCTGGAGACGAAGGTGGCGCAGCTGGAGGCCGATCTCAAGGCGAGCGGTGATGAGCTTGCCGCGCTCAAGCATGAGCAGGAGAAGGACGCCCACAGCCATTCGGAGCTGCAGGTTCGCCTCGCCGAGAAGGGCAAGGAGCTTGCCGCCGCCAAGGACTCCAACGCGGATCTTGAGTTGAAGCTGACCACTTTGACCAAGACGCTGGACGGCGCCAGGGAGCGGGAGACGGCCTTGAAGGAGGAGATCAAGGCCGAGAAGGCGCTGCTGGCGAGTGCTGCTGCCGTCCAGAACACTTTCAGGGAGACCGTCGAGCACTGGACGGAGGGTCTCGTGAACGCTACCGCGGATATTGACAGGGAGCTGGCGCAGCATGGGATGGAGGATCTCGGGTATCCCTCCAATGAGAGCCTCCAGCCCAGCGCCAAGCTCACCCTGTTTTTCAAAGGCATGGCGACGGCCCTCCAGCGACTCCGGGAGAGGATTCCAAAGCAGCTGGATGACGAGTCGCGCAAGCTCTGCGCGGGAGTCCTTCAAAAGGTGTTGGTGAAGGTGGCCTTCCGCAACCCGGGCCCCAACCTCACCAACGTCCTCAAGTCCCTGCCGCAAGATGCTGATCTGGAGGCGCTCAAGGCCCTTGTCACACCCATTGTAGATAAGGTGAGCGGGATCAAGAGGGTTGAGGGCAATCGCGTAGATTAGGCCGCCCGTTTTCTTCTTTCCTTGTCGCTGCTTGTCATGTTATGAGGACAATCTATTAGAGCTGCGACAAGCTACTTTGTAGTATAACTCTATTTTGGGTAGTGATTGCAACATTATTTCCTTTACTTGATTCCTTCCTTTGTATGTTTTTGCCCTACACTTTTAGGGAACTTGCCGGCGCAGGCACCTTAGCCGCGAGCGCTGAGTGCGGAACGTCAGCAGCCTGCTGACGGTGCCGCTACCAACAAGAAACCTTGTCGCAACTAGTCGCAGCTCACTTAAGTTGTTGAGCGAACTCGAAACAAGGTTGTTGAGCAGACTCGAAACAAAGTTGTTGAGCGGGCTCGAAACAAAGTTAAGGGCGCAACTAGATATGAGTTGGTTCCTCTGCGCACAGGTTTTCCATACAAAGCACGGTCGTTCAAGGAAGATAACTTAAAAATTTAAAAATCTGATTTCTCAAGCTTTGGCAACTTAGCTTTTTCTGTTGTTTGCTTCCCGGCAAGGCGAAACTTTCTCGAATGACGCCTGGTCCATACCACTATCTTCTCCTTCCCCCCGGGCAAACTTGTGGGCGAGGGAACCTTCCTTTCCTTGAGAAAAAGAAAGAAGAGAAAACAAGGATATGGAGCCCTACGGCTCGTTATTGCTTGCCAGGGGTAGGTGCTGCACAAAGCGTCAGATAACACATGCAAAAAATAGAAAGCATGAAATTGACAAGATGTGCAGAGCACATGAGCTTTACTTATGCACGGGGTCTGCGCCCGGCTTTGTACAAAGGATTACATGCAATAGCGGCAAGACTTGTACAAAAGGTGGTTGCCGGAACGGGTTCCGGCAACCGCGCCTTACGGGTAAAACTTACGAAGATGCTCGATGTTCCAGGAGTTGCTCACCGGAAAGCCATCTTCGGTCTCAAGGCAGACAGCGCCAGGCCTAGTGACTCGTTTCACCCGGTAAGGGCCTTCCCACTTCGGCGTCAACTTGTTGGAATTCTTGGCGGACTGAACGCGCCGAAGAACAAGGTCGCCTTCCTCGAGACTTCTGGCGTTAACTTTGCGGCTATGGTAGCGGCGCAAAGCTTGCTGGTAGCGAGTAGCTCGTACAGCAGCCTGAAGACGGTCTTCCTCAAGGAGCAGCGCGTCATCTTGTCGCAGCTGCTCTTGCTCAAGCTTATCATAAGCGAGCTCTCGAGGTGACCCGTATACGAGTTCCGTGGGGAGAACTGCCTCTGCTCCATAGACTAGAGCGAAAGGTGTCTGTCCAGTGGCTCGATTTGGCGTCGTCCTGATCGACCAAAGAACCACCGGCAGCTCCTCAATCTAGTTTCTTCCGCACTTGTGCAGCCTGTCGAAAGTTCTGGTCTTGAGGCCACGCAGCACTTCAGCATTTGCCCTCTCCGCTTGACCGTTGCTTCTCGGGTGAGCAACAGAAGCGAAGCAGACCTTGGCGCCAAGATCTTGGACGTACTGCATGAAGGTGCGGCTCGTGAATTGCGTACCGTTGTCGGTGATGATCCTGTTAGGGATCCCGAAGCGGCAAACAATCGACCTGAAGAACTTGACTGCTGACTGTGCGGTCACCTTCCTCACTGCTTCCACTTCCGGCCACTTTGTGAACTTGTCGATTGCAACGTACAAGTACTCAAAGCCCCGACTGCGCGGGGAAAGGGGCCGAGGATGTCGAGCCCCCAGACCGAAAATGGCCAGGATAAAGGGATCATCTGAAGAGCTTGAGCTGGCTAGTGTATCTGCTTGGAATGGAACTGGCACGCTTCACACTTGGTTACTTGTGCAGTTGCATCCTGGAGGGCTGTCTGCCAAAAGAAACCTTGCTGAAACGCTTTGCCGGCAAGTGCTCTTGCGCCAATGTGGTGACCACATATGCCTCCATGTATCTCTGCCAACAGCTCTTGTCCGTCTTCCCGGGGAATACACTTCAATTTCACACCATTGAGTCTTCTTCTGTAGAGTGTGTTGTCGACAAACTGGTACATACTTGACTGCCGGGCTACTCTTTCCGCTTCTTCTTGCTCTTCGAGAAGTTCTCCTATCTGAAGGAAACGGACAATCTACTATGCCCATGCTGGAGCTTGTGGCTCGACAACGAGGACTAAAGGCACATCTGCTGCTGCGGGAACGTCCGCTTCTACGGCGAGAACCTGTGGCTCAGCCGGAGCTTGATGTTCCCCGGTAAGCTTGCCGGAGCAAAACTTGTCGGGAGCGTCTGCTTCAACGGAACAAACCCTAGGACTTGCCGGAGCAGACCGCTCCTCAGCGCTCTTGGTGTTGATATTGAGGACCTTCTTGGCGGCGGCTTCGGGAAGCTCTGCCGGAAAATAGTCACCAGAAATCAACTTTCTCTTCTTGCTCTGTCCAGTTGATGGCGTTACTGACGGTTGAGTCAGCTTGAGCACAAAGATCCCTGGTTCCACAAGTAACTTAAGTGCGGCGCACTTTGACAGGCCATCGGCAATGTCGTTCTGAGCTCTTGGGACATGCTCCATTTGTAGGCCGTCAAAGTGCTTTTCTAGCTTTCTCACTTCATCAACGTAGGACTCCATCAACGGACTCTGATAATTCTTGTTCACTTGGCGGACGACAAGTTGCGAGTCACCCCTGACAATGAGCTTCTTGATCCCAAGGTCTGCCGCGATCCTGAGACCGGCAAGCAAACCCTCATACTCTGCGGTATTGTTTGTTGCTTGCTCCTTGGGAAAGTGCATCTGGACTACGTGCTTGAGGTGCTCTCCGGTGGGTGCGATAAGCAGTACGCCAGCACCGGCGCCTTGCAGCGAGAAGGCACCATCAAAGTACATCAGCCACTCTTTGCTTGCTTCCTTGACGGGGATGCTCGTTTCTGGAATTTCTTCATCTGGTGTTGGCGTCCACTCTGCTATGAATTCTGCCAATGCTCTGCTTTGGATAGTTGAAGTGCTCTCAAACTTGAGGCCAAATCTTGACAGTTCCAGTGCCCACTCGACAATCCTACCCGTTGCTTCTGGATTCTGCAGTATCCTCTTCAGCGGAAAGCGAGTGACAACTGTGATCTCATGTGCTTGGAAGTAATGGCGCAGCTTTCTCGAGGTCATGAGAAGGCCGAAAAGCAATTTCTGCACACCAGAGTACCTTGACCTAGCCCCCTGCAGAAGGGAGCTGACAAAGTAAAGTGGGCGATGAACCATTTTCTTCTGTATCTCCTGCGCAGATCCATCTTTGTCGGGACCAGAGCTTGTCAGGGAAGCCCCCTGCTTGTCGCTGGATGCCCCTGCCGCGGTTGCTGGCTCATCATCTGCCTCCCTCTCCGCTACTAACGCAGCACTAACCACTTGATTGGTTGCCGCTAGATACAGCAGCAACTTCTCTTGTGGCTTAGGTGCGACAAGTATTGGAGTGGAGGACAGGTATCTCTTCAATTCTTGCAGCGCAGCCTCCGCTTCAAAATGCTCAATGTCCTTGATCTTGTCGGGATTGGCTTCAATTCCCCTCTGAGACACGAAGAACCCGAGAAGCTTGCCGGAAGGGACTCCAAACACGCACTTCTCGGGGTTGAGCTTGAGGCTGATCTTGCGCAGATTTGCAAAGGTCTCGTCTAAATCTTGAATCAGGGTTGCCCTGTCCTTGGTCTTGACCACTATGTCATCCATGTAGACTTCCACATTTCTGTGAATTTGTGGCTCAAAAGCTGTATGGACTACCCTTGCAAATGTTGAACCAGCATTCTTCAAACCAAAAGGCATCCGTTTGAAATAGTACGTGCCACATGGAGTGATGAATGCGGTCTTCTCCTCATCCTCTTCTGCCATGAAGATCTGATGGTATCCTGAGTATGCGTCAAGAAATGAAAGCAAGTCACATCCGGCCGTGGAGTCAACAATCTGGTCAATGCGCGGCAAGGGAAATGGGTCTTTGGGACAAGCTTTATTGACATCGGTGAAGTTGATACAAAGCCTCCATTTCTTGTTTGCCTTGCGCACGACTACAGGATTGGCCAACCACGTAGGATGGAGCACTCCTCTAATAAGGCATGCTGCTTCCAACTTCTTGATCTCTTCTGCGATGAATTCTTGGCGCTCCACTGCTTGTTTCCCGACTTTCTGCTTGACGGGCCGCGCGTGAGGACAGACGGCAAGGTGGTGCTCGATTACTTTCCTGGGAACACCGGGGATGTCAGACGGTTGCCATGCAAACACGTCGACGTTCGCCCGCAGGAAAGCAACGAGCGCGCTTTCCTATTTAGGGTCAAGAGTGGCACTGATTGTGAAGGTACCACCAGTACCGTCCTCCTTGGCGGACACCTTCTTGGTCTCTGGCAGAGCTGCCATCGTCTTCTTACACTTGCCGGTGGAGCTCGAAGGTGCGTCCTCGACGGTAGCGCAGCACTCCGAAGAGGTGCGCTTGCCGGAGTGGGCATCAGAACTCTTGCCGGACTTGGTCTTCTTCTTCCCCCCGGGAGCTTCAGCGGCAAGTGACTTGCGATCTGTTGCGGCTGTTGCTTCCCGGTAGATCTTGTCGACGCAGATAAGGGCATCCTTCTTGTCGCCAGGGACAGATATGACGCTTATCGGGCCTGGCATCTTCAGCATGTTATATGCGTAGTGAGAGGCGGCCATGAACTTGGCGAGTGCTGGACGGCCGAGTATCCCATTGTAAGGCAATGGAAAATCGGCAACGTCAAAGGTGACCCTCTCAGTCCTGAAGTTCAGCTCGCCGCCAAATGTCACTCGCAACGTGATCTTCCCCTTCGGCTTGCTCCTTCCCAGGTTGATTCCTTGGAATGTGCCGGTTTCTTCGAGCTCGCTCTCAGGGATCTGGAGTTTCTGGAGTACAGCGGAGGAGATCAGGTTCAAGCCGGCCCCGCCGTCAACTAGCATCTTAGTGACCTTGAGGTTGCGGATAGTTGGTGAAACCAACATCGGCAAGCACCCGACCGCAGTTGTGTGATCAGGGTGGTCCTTAATATGAAAGATGATAGGCGTGCTGGACCATTTCAGAAGCTTTCGTGATTCGACAGGTGGTTCTGCCGCATTGACTTCCCGCACCCACTGCTTGAGTTCGCGGTGTGAAGTATGCAGAGAAGCACCACCGTCAACGCACAAGACCTCTGTGGCTTTCTGGAACTCCAGTCGCCCGGTGAGCGGCAAGCTCCCGGACGCGACAAGACAACGACCGCGGCAAGGCACTTGCCGCGGCAAGCTACCACCCTGTACTAGCGCTCTAGCGCATCCACCAACGAGTCGCTCTGGGACCCTTCTAGGCGTACGTGGCGGGAGGTTGTGCAGCCAGCAGTGAGCGGTGGCAAGCGGTGCTGACAAGTTCGCCGCCGTGGCGAACGGTGGCGTCCCTGACGGCCCCTTTTTGCACTGTTTGGGCGACACAGACAGGCATTTAATGCCCTTGTCCCCTGCCGCCAGGGTTAGTTATGATACACTGTACAGGTAGCTGTTCCAACTACAACACCTTTCCATTTTTACCCTTATCTGCGTTGCCACCTGTCGGTGACCCCTTGAGCATATAAAAGGAGGCCCATGCGCAACGTAGAAGGGGGTTCGAAGCAGAAGAACTCTCACGCTCGGTCTCGCTAGCCGCTGCTGTGTACTGTAGCATTCAGCGCTCCCGAGCAAGAACTCAATACAAACCACAAAGCAGGAGTAGGGTTTTACGCATTCGTGCGGCCCGAACCTGGGTAAACTGCTCGTGTGCTTCGCCTCGATCTGCTCTTCGTGCCATCTCCTCCCCCGCCAAACCGAAAGGGACCTTTTATCCGGCGGAGTCTCCTGGATCTCGAGGGCCCACAAGAAGGAAGCTTATCTGGAGGGAGAGCTCCGCGGCAAGTGGGAGGAGTAGAGAGCAAACTGGTGCTGGATTGTCGAGGAGAACCCGCAGCCATTTACCGCCTGGCGCCAAAACCCAGTAGTGCGCGGCAGCGACTGGAGCAACATGGCCCCGGAAGACGATAGGTTGAAGATTGCCGTCGCCCGGATCCAACGCCTCAGGCTTGCCGGGCTCACTGTAGGCGCAGTTGGTGCAGACTTCCTTTGCCGCCACATCGCCCCCCTGCAGGAGAGGAAGAGACGCGCCTGGGAGTTCGAGAATGTGGCGGACATCATGAGGCTGCGCCCGGGCCTCAACTTCAACTTCACTGTCCTGGAGCTCAACGCGATGCTCCAGGAGCTGTTCAAGTATGATCCTCAGCACCCCGAAGTGTTCAGGTTGCCGAGGGGCGTCGTTCCGCTGTGCAACAACTCCGCGCTCAGCCGCATTCGCGCAATGATGCCGCTGTGCGACTCGCATGGGATCGACCCAACTTGGCAATAGCCTGCAGATGACGCCGTGCAGGAGTTCTTCGACAGCTTGGAAGAGGTGCCGATTCGCTCCGACGAGAAGAATGGTCTCACCCGCGACACCACCGATACGGAGTTGGCGCGCATCGCCACTAGGCTGGAAGAGGCGACGGCAGCCGCAACCGCGTGCGAGTTCGGATTCACCGTGGAGGAGGCAGAGGCGGCAAAGGCGGCAAGCCTTACCAAGCGAGGGAAATTCGCCGGCGAGGGAGAGCTTGCCGGGCATGATGCTGAGTCGAGCGAGCCCACCGGGCAGGGCATCGAGTCGAGCGAGCCCGCCAAGGACACGAGCGGCTCGTTGGAGATCGACTCCTCTTCCTCCTCATCTTCAGGCAGCTCGCCGCTAGCAGAGCCCCCAGCTCCACCAAGAAGGCGTCTCCGCAAGGCCGGGGACGTAGCGGAGCGGCAGACGAGTCAACAGGCGCCGCGCCGCATGACACGCTCCATCCTGTACCAGCGGCAAGCTCCCGGACACGACAAGACAACGACCGCGGCAAGGCACTTGCCGCGGCAAGCTACCACCCTGTACCAGCGCTCCAGCGCATCCACCAACGTGTCGCTCTGGGACCCTTCCAGGCTATGGGACCGGCGGGCCGGGTCCCTTTCTGTTTGGCGGGGGCGGAGATCGCACGAAGAGCAGATCGAGGCAAAGCACACGAGCAGTTTACCCAGGTTCGGGCCACACGGATGCGTAAAACCCTACTCCTGCTTTGTGTTTTGTATTGAGTTCTTGCTCGGGAGCGCTGAATGCTACAGTACACAGCAGTGGCTAGCGAGACCGAGCGTGAGATTTCTTCTGCTTCGAACCCCCTTCTACGTTGCGTATGGGCCTCCTTTTATATGCTCAAGGGGTCACTGACAGGTGGCAACGCAGATAAGGGTAAAAATGGAAAGGTGTTGTAGTTGGTACAGCTACCTGTACAGTGTATCATACCTAACCCTGACGGCAGGGGACAAGGGCATTAAATGCCCTTCTATGTCGCCCAAACAGTGCAAAAAGGGGCCGTCAGGGACGCCATTGTTTGCCACGGCAGCAAACTTGTCAGCGCCGCTTGCCTTCGCTCACCGCTGGCTGCACAGCCTCCCGCCACGTACGCCTGGAAGGGTCCCAGAGCGACATGTTGGTGGATGCGCTGGAGCGCTGGTACAGGGTGGTAGCTTGCCGCGGCAAGTGCCTTGCCGCGGTCGTTGTCTTGTCGCGTCCGGGAGCTTGCCGCTCACCGGGCCTTGCCGGGACGCGTGGCGCGTCGCGGCAAGTTCCTTGAGATGCCTTGGTTGGCCTTCCCGGCAAGCTCCTCTTGCCGGGGTCTTGTCTCCTTGGCTTGAATACTTTGTTCTTGAATGGCTCCAAAGGAACCACAGAGGACCTTGGCGGCCAACCGGCAAGCCTTGCCGCGGAGTGCTGCGACTGCCCGTGCACAAGTTCGGGATACTAGGGTACCCCTACTCTAGTACACCGACACCCTCCATTTTTATTTATTCTGCATACTCCCTCCATTTTTGTATACAAGGCCACAAAGCAATATTATAGCAGGTACCAAGGTAAAAGTAAATGTTTTAATGCATATTTATCTGTCCCACCTTCTACAACAAGCCAATGCTCTCACTCCGTTTGGTGAATTAATGAGGTGCATGCAAGCCAACTTCTCACACACATCTGCATGCAAGAGAGAAGATGAGAGAGAAGAGAAGCGGGCTGACGACTTACAGCCGGCTGTAGCACGTGCCCCAAGAAGCTATGTGAGAGTGTATGGTGGGCCATATGTTAGAAAAGTAGTATTTCTTTGTAGCCCACTACTATACGTATTGGCTATTATATTGGCTATAGATGATGTGGCAAGATGTTATAGCCAGTAATGGGCTATATTATTAACCATGCTCTTATACAAGGCCACAAACGTATATTACAGATACCAAGAAAAAAATTAATGACTGCTTTGCTAACCAATTTTTCTTTTCGTTAACTGGGATCATTAATGCGTCTGCATGCATGCAAGGTAGAAATGAGATGGAAGTAGTACGTTATCATTATGACTACATGCATGCAAGTATTAAAGAAGTTGGTAGCACGAGGAAACATCATTAAATTTTGTCTCAATTACTGTGAGTGGTGTTGTATAGATGCAAAATGTTTTTGTCATAGTTGCCTTGTATCATTGCAAATTGTAACTTTGAGTGTGGCCTTGTATATAAAAATGGAGGGAGTATTAGATTCGACTAAAGTTAAACTTTGTAAAGTTTGACCAAATTTAGGCCGAACACAACAAACCATAATCATTGAGAGAGGGCACATTGTACATACAAAGTAACTGAAATTTAATTTCTTTATTTGTACACACTCTCACACATTTCCGATAATTTTGCATGTGTGTGGTTGTTCACTTAACAGAGGGTAGTGTATCGCACGTGAACGATAGGAAATGCGACTAGGACGCGTGGATCGTTAGTTGTTCGTAGTTTTCTTCACTAGTATGTTAAATAAAGAGTTTCTTTTTGTACACAATTTAAATGTAATGCCTAGGATGGGACTATATCTCCTACGTGTCGAGGCACGACTTAAAGATATAAGCCCATCCTAGAATGATCTCAAGTTTGGTATCTTTGCACAACTCATGTAAAAGAGGGATTAAATTGCAAAAGGAGGTAGTTGGCTTACACTCGCCACTTCACACAATACATTACATAACAATCATCATTCAAAACATCACAAGCCGACTACGGGTGAAGATCCAAAAGAAAGATACCAAAACAACATAAAGCCACAGGTCAGGATCGAATCCTAGTAGAAGAACCACTACTGATCGTCGAAACGTCACAAGCAAACATCCAAACTCTTCATCGAGCTCCCGGTGAAGAACTGATCCAACTCCTGTATCGAACTCGGCTGAACCTGCATCTGGTGTGGTGAAGTAACTGTGAGCCACAGAGGACTCAGCAATCCCGTTCCCGGGTAACACGACTATTTAAGCCTTGGGTGAGGACAAGGCTGAAGAAAGAAATATGAGGTGAAGGAACAACAAGAGTCTGCAGCAGCAACTAGCACTTACTTACGTAATAGAGAGCGAGAAGAGAAGTGCCTCGGACGAAAGATGATCACGAAGTGATCCTATCTAAGCCGGTCAAACATAACCCCACCGTGTTCAACTCCCGAATCCCTATTCGGAAATCGACAGTCACGGTACACACGCTGGTAGTGTATTAGAAACATTGTGTCAAGTTATCTACAACCGGAATTAACAAGCTCCCATCTGCCACATAACCGCGGGCACGGCTTTTGAAAGTTCAAACCCTGCAGGGGTGTTCCAACTTGGCCCATCACAAGCCCACGATCCGCGAAGTCGCAACTCCATAGGTGGGAAGACCCGAGTATTCTCGGAATCCCGTGCTCAAGTTAAACCGAACTAAGGTAAGGCTAATCCAGCAAATCCTCCCGGCGTGTCGACACCCTGATAGTAGCCGCGCGTATCTAAGTCTCAGGACACGACCGGATGGGCGAAGCTACGGGTTATACCAGATACCTCGGGTTTCCCCAAGGCGGCCCCGCAGGCTCCCCGTTTGGGACCAACACCATCAGCACTGGCCCCCCCTGCTATGTAGAATTAAGAACCCGAGGGTGCGACCCCCTATGCAAAATTTAATTATTTAATTAAGTTGTTATTATGAGGCAAATAGTACCAAAAGTTGGGACTTGCTGGAAAAGACTTAGCACTTAGCGGTTTATCAAGGGGGTCCCATACACCCCAACCGTGTTAGGAACGCATAATCAAGGAACATAACACCGGTTTATACGGTTCCTAACGGCATGAGTGGAACAAAACACCAAGCAAAAGGCTTAGCCTTCCACCCTGCCAGTATATAGATGATTTCATTTAAGCATTTATATAGTGTGATATAACCCAACCAAACTTCAACATGAAGCAAGCATCTTCAATCTTCACCTGCAACTAACAATGCTATAAGAGGGGCTGAGCGAAGCGTACTTAGCCAAGCAACGGTTTGCATAGGTAGGTTGGTTAAGCATGGCAATGGTTACAAGTAGGAGGCTGACAAGAAGAACATGGGCATCGAGGCAAAACTATAGATCGAGACTACTAGCAATAGGCAAAGATAGTAATGGTATCCGGGTTTGGTCATCTTGCCTGGGATTCCACAAGGGAGAAGAACGGATCCACGAAGAAGACGGAGCAACGCAGACGAGAGAATCCTCACAACTCCGGAACGAAACCGAAGCTAACAAGAGAAGCAACCGGAAAGAAAGAAACAACATGGTAAACACACAAGCATCAACATGGCATACGATGCGCAAACAAGTATGATGCATGTCCGGTTTAAATATGCATGGCATGGCAAAGTGCACAAACAAAACTACAAGTTAAGTGGAGATCAATATGCAACGAGTTGCATATTGACGAAACACCACATGTTATTTATTTAGTTGACTCTTGTTTATATACAAGACAAGATTTAATGTTTTTAGCATGGCAAGAGGTGAAACATAAAGAAACTACACTATTAAGACATTTTAAATGAGGCCGGAAGATAACAACATATCCGGAAAAATCCTCATGAGCATGTTTAATAATTATAAGCAACAACAATTAAACATTTTAGTGTTGTTAACATGATGCGGATGACATGATCAAGTTTTATGCAATTATTAAAAGGTTGACATAAGAGGATATGAAGCATCGTCACCGTGGTGGAAGGGAAAAGGGGCCACGACAACGATCCGAAAATGATGCAACGCAACATCTCGGTTCCGGTAACTCGTTGAGAGACCGGTGCAAAAGGTAAGATGGCATGAGCGAGTCAAACGAGATGAAAGGTGGGGCGATCCCGTTACCGGGTTCCCACGAGTCGGTGACGAGGCAACCGAGGAACATGACAACGGACGAAACGGACACGGAGCACACATGGGAAACATTTCATACAACACAAGCAAGCATCACACGGGTCACGTCTCGGGGTTATACCTTCGAAACATGCGTTTCGGGACGGTTCGAGTTCGTAGTGGAAGTAGTGGAACACGGTTCGTAGAGGAAGTAGTCATTCACGGGGTGTAGTCGTTCTCGCAACTCGTAGAGGAAGTAGTGGTTCACGTCATCGTGTCGTGGTACTTGGCGAATTCCTCGTTTCCGGGCGACGGTAGTGGTACTCGCGGTCGTCGAGCGACGGTAGTGGTACTCGGGGCGACGGTAGACGTTCACGTAGGCGTTTCCGTTTCCGAAGAGGTACTTGTCGCGTCGGCATTCGTAGTGGTACTTGTGGTCTCCGAACATGTCGACGGTAGTGGTACTCGCCGTAGGGGTACTTGGTCGTCTCGGTCTCGTACACGGGCCTCCTGTCAAGATCACAGTACCAGGCAACACAACTACAACAAAAAAAACATAGGAGCAAAACAAGGCCGCACGGAGACGAGACCACGGCAGCAGCAGAACATCGGAGCTCGGCTCCATGGCGCTGGAACGGAGGGAGGACGCAGACGGAGGGAGACCAGAGGGTGGCCATGGCGTCGGGGAGGACGAGGTGCGGGCCGGCGCTGGGACGAGGCCAGGCGGGCTGCTGGAGGCGAGGGCCTCTGGTTGCTGGCGAAGGAAGGGCGCTGGAGGAGATCCTCGCGGTGGCCGACGGGGGTCCCGCAAGGGCGACGGGGAGGCCGGCGGCTGCCCCTGGTGCAAGGCCGGGCCGGCTCGCGGCGATGGCGCTGGCGTCATGGCGCTCATCTTCTGGAGGTCCTGGCGCAGCGGCGCGGGGGAAGCTGAAGGGAGGCAGGCGAGGACGGGCGCGGCTCCCTGCTGCTGGGCTCGGCTTTCGAGTGACGGCGAGGCACTCCTGGCCGCGGGACCTGGCCGGAGGGACGCGGACGTGGGACGGAGGGAGCGCGGAGGGAGCCGAGCTGGGGCGGGAGCGAGGCAGGAGATCGGGGAAGGGCGCCAGGAAAACGAGCGGAGGGATCGGGGAAGGAACGAGCGAGCGGGTGAGGGCCCTCGAGGGACAAGCGGGCGCTGTGAGAGAGGGAGACCGAGGGAGAGAGAAGGGGATCGAGGGGCTGGAGAGGTGCGGCGGCTGGGGGTCGAGGGAGGAGCGCTCGGCCTGAGCTAGGGTTAGGAAGGGTGGCTGCGGGCTAGAGAGATGGGCCGCGGAGGTTGAGGCCCGAGCGGCTGGGGCTGCAAGGCCTGGGCCTTAGGGAGGCCTAGAGAGAGGGAAAAGCCAGGAAGAAAAAGGGAGGCTGGTCTTCTTATTTTATCTCTTTTCTTTTGCAGAAAAAGAAATAGAGAGAGTCAAACAAGAAGAAAAGAAAGAGAAGAAGGAGGGGGTTTGGGCAAAACTAGCACAAAGATAATTTTCTCGGGCTCGTAAAAATGAGCACGACCGGAGAAAAATATAAAAGGCCAGATCGGAAAAAATAATTCAAACATATTTGAATTTAATTCAAATAGTTTGAACTAAGACTTGAATATTGAAGTGTCCAAAAATGTTCAAATTTTCGGAGGAACCTCGAAACAACGGAAAAGAATTAGTGGCAAGATTTTTGAAGGAGAACTCGAGTGAAAAAGACATGGGGAAAATTATGCAAGTGTGTTTGAGTAATTCCAAAGAATGGAATATTTTAATATAGCTCCCTAAATATTGAGAGACTTTTATATGTTATAAAGAGAAGTCACCTTCCCTCGATTTAAATGGACCGAAGGTCCACACAATTTATTAGGTTGAGATGAAAAAATAAAATGACATGATGGCATGATGACATGATGCAATGCAAAAATAAATAAATAACACAAGCAGAACTGAAACACACGGGCAACCCGGAACATCTGGAACTTCGGGAATCTTCTGGAATCTTCTGGGACGTCGGTCTTCGGGCGTCACATTAAAGCAATTGTTATATAGAGAAAAATGAAACCACTCCACATGATTAGTAGTACTATATAAGCTGGAGCCTCGGCGCTTGTTCGCTAGGGTTTGCACTCTTCACACTCTCGCTGCAGTAATAATATATACACGTCGGAGGCTTAGTGTTCCTTTGCTATGGTTTGATCTATTCACAATCTCTCACCCTCTTCATTAGATCTAAACAAGACTGTGTTGGCCTCTCTCTCTCCTCCCTCACAGCTGGTGAAGGAGCCGTCCGGATCTCGTCGCACCGAGAAGGGGAGGAGGTGCAACGTTCACTCTGTCGCCTTCGGCGAGGGAGGCAATCCACTACCGGCTACGCTGATCTCTTTCACCCAGTGCCTATGCGGGAGGGCCTCTGACCCCTTCTTCCTCGCTGTCGTACGTACTGTGGGCAGATCTGGCCTCCAGCCGCACGCCTCGCCACATCCCGACGACACCAAGGTATAACTTTCTTTAAAACCGTCATTGCTCTAGCTGCATTTAGATCTTTTTTGAGCATGTTCCGTCGAATATAGGTCTTGGTTCAAAGAGAAAATAAGGGTGGGGTGGGTGGAGCATGAATCTAGGACATGGCTCAATGAGTAAAGGAGGGAGGAAAAGTAGTATCGACTGGCTATCCAGCCGCTCTATTGGTCGAAAAGGGAAAAGGGGGGTAACCCAGTACACACATCTGCAAGGAACTGATCTCTTTGTTGAGAAAGGAAAGAAACCGGGGGGGTCAAGGAGTTTGTGCAGGGCTAGATTTGCTGCCCTTGCTTAAGAAAAAGGTTCAAAGAGAACAAATATGGGACCAACACAGATATGCTGCTTGGCAACATACTCTGCATCGCCCATTTATACGTGTTGAGGCACATGTTGCTGGCATGTACCATGTTCCATACAACTATTTTACTGTTGTAAATCTAAGAATGTCGCTGGAAAATTGAAGCAATACCACTGTTAAAAGTAAATTACATTTTTAACGAATGTTATTTTAAGAGAATTTCTCTGTTAATCTGAATCAATGCAACCATTTTAGAAATGCTACCGTCCTATACTTTGTTTTCCATCAATATAAGGTAGATGCTTCTTTTTTGGGCGCATGTTTCATGCTCCTTTATTGGCCAGTAATTGTTTCCTTTTTTCCCTCTATTAAAACAGGGATATCTATTCAACTTGTTGCTATTGCGACATTTTGCTTCGCTATGTGAAACACTTTTTTTAAGAGTGTTTTGTGCAGTTCAACTTGAATGTCACACCGGTGACTTTGCTTAACTTTGGTGGAACTACACAAAAGTAGATCGGATTTCCATATATGTGTCGAGATTTCTTTCAATTCCTCCTCATGAGTTGTTTCAAATCTTGGTCAAGAAAGGTCAGTACCGACTTTCATCCACATGATGGTGAAGTGTGCTTTGAGATGTTGTGCTACTTGTATTGGTATTGTTTTGGATAAATGTTAAATTGAAGCTATTGAACTGCTGTCTCTTACCATTAAGTCAGCAAAAATTGTGCCAACCCAGAAATGATGCTTGTTTCTTTGTTACAACAAAACTCTGCATCACCCCCTTCATAAGTCGATGGAAGCACATGGTGTTGTTGCGCCCACTCTCCCCTGGAACTATTTATGCTTTTTGTTAATCTAATGCCACCTGTAAAATTAAGTATTGTCACTCTCATAATTAACTACTAAATCTTAGTTCAAAACTGCAACACTTGTTAGGGATCGGTGGGAGCGCCATTTATGTTAGGGATCGATCGCAGTACATGTTTAAGAAATGTATTGTTGAGATAATGGCTCTGTTAATATATATCAATTACAATTTTTACAAATGGTACTATCCTGCTTTGTAGTTCTTTCTACATGCTTAACCAAGGTATTGTTAAGATAATATCTTTGTTAATATGAATCAGTTGCATTGTTTTAGGAATGGTACTTTTCTGCTTTGTCGTTATTTATACATGTTGAAACAAGGTGTTGTTGAGATAATGTCTCAATTAATATGAATGAATCACACTGTTTGAGAATTGCTACTCTCCAGCTTTGTTTCCCATTAAGACAAGGTATATATTTTTTATTCTAGGAGTATAAGTCATCATCCGTTATTTCTCAGTAACTGTTTCCTTTATACCTATTGTTGTATATAGGGGTATTAAAACTTCTACTAGGTTCTATTTCGACTTTGATTTTATTTGAACTACACAAAAGGAGCCAATGTGTTAGGCAAACTGTTGCATTGTTGGGCCCAGTTGGTCTTCCCACTTTGCAGAAAGAAGTAGTCACTGTTTGCGCCACATTACACAAGGAATGATCGGGAAGCATTATAGAGTATTAGTAGACACTGGTGACATACCTAGTCTGCAGAGAGCATGGGAAACTCAGCAACATGTGGAGTGAAAAATCCCCTCCACAAGGAAATGTTTGACCAAGTCAGTTGCAGACGCAGCTGTAACAAACAAGGTTAGTATCGGCCTTCATCCACATGATTGTGCTTTGTTATGTTGTGCTACTTATATTGTTGTATTGTTTTGAATAAATGTTTAATTGAAGGTATTGTATTGCTATATTTTCCTGTTAAGTTAATGAAGATGATTATAGTTGTAAGTGTATGTTTAATCAACTAGTACCACTATTATATTCATCATGATTTCTCTGTATTTATGTAGACATGGATGCTCAGCTTGATTTCAGTGGAACTGCACAAAATGTTCAGATGGTTTGTGTCCTCCATAATACTTTCATCATGCACAATACATGAATGGTTCTCTAATCATCCATCGTCTCGTTGGGCCACCGGACTATCTACTTGAATGGAGCTGCCAACATCTTCAACGCCTTGCAACATATAAATACGAAATCCACCATGCTATGCAAGACATTGTTTGATTTTAGTGGAACTACAAAAAAAGATACGTTGGTTGATCCGGCTCCATGTGCCATTTCAATGTGCAAACTGATGACAAACCCTGTCCATTCCACAATATAAGGCATTACATATTTTTAAAGGGAGGATCTTGTCAAAGTTTAATCATTGATGTTAGCAAGAAGACATTAGTTTAATATATTGGAATAGGAAAACCTTGTCAAATTTTGCTCATTGATGTTAGCCAGAAGACATGCATTTGATATTCTGGAGTGGGACGCCCTTTGTTGTGAGCAACGTCGATCGTTTTTTCCTATTCCCGTGTTCAGTTCAGAAGTAAATGTTTACTCTGCTGAGATGCATAGTCACATTAATGTTGACTTATGTAATGAATTTTAAGAGTTTGTTCTGAATGTTGTCTATGAAATGCCATGCCTTGTGAGTTTGATTGCAAAGTTGAGCTTGGAATGCTCTAGCATGCGGCATCACGAGCTGTTCACTATGCCTCCTGAGAATAATGCTTCATATTGTTTTGCATGTTGATCTAATGCCAATGATTTGCATGTTAAGAAGATCATCCTCTTATGCCGTTTTTGTGCTTAAGAAGTTCATCGTCTTATGTTTCATTTGTAGCCTATACGAAAAATGAGGTAGGTTAGAGGTGAAACCATATGATCTTCTGACCAATTCATCATCTTAGGCTGTGATTGGATCATAAATGAAAGCATGTGATCTTGGGCGAAGCGCTTGGTTGGATTTCGACTGGTAAAATATACACTGGTCTCTCAAATTACACGCATAACTCGCCGGTTTTTGTTGCACGCCTCGGGCCGTGGCGCCGAGCGTTGTCACTTTTCAACATGGTCAACGAACATGAGGAATCAGGAGATGACTTTACTTGGTGAGGATGGCAGTAGGGACCCACCATAGCCAAATCCTTAAGTACGCAAGTTCCTCATTATATACTGCAACTATTTTTTTTGCTTCCTCCTGGTTTCCTAACATCACGATCCCACACCATTGTCAACCTATATAGTCAATAAACGAGAGAATTGCACAAGGAGTGGCCGAAAGCTGGGACCCAACAGCTCGAGCAGTATTGGTTTTTTTGAGGTGTAAGCGGAGTTTTTGTAGCGATGTTTTTGTTGTTGTTCAGACGTGATCAACTGGGCGTGCTGTGGCCCGTCTAGCACAGGCTATTATTTTATGTCGACCAAATATCCAGGCCAGATATTAAATTTTCAAGGTGAAAATGGCTAGCACAACTATACTTTGTTTGCGGAATACCCAACCCAGGTAAACTTGTTATTCTCCATCCCGCTGCGCCGTAAATCTTTCCTAGGAGGGATACAATAGGACTAACTAGAAAATGGTCTTTAAGAAATAATAAATGAGATGTAATTTTAAAAACTGGGCTGTAAATATACAAAAAAGCACCCAATAGGTAATTAGTTTCAGAAATATTAGTTTTTTCATTTAAATTTTTAAATTTCATTACTTATTGCGCGTGCAATATTTCGTTAGATTTTTACATAAAACTAATTCATTTGGAAATTATATTTAATCTAACTTGAAATTTCGGGATAAAAATATATCGAATCCCATCAAAATGTGGGATTTTTGGTTGATTTTGTTTTGAGCGGCTGGTTGAAATTATTAATCGTTGTCCTGGCTAGAAAATGGGCTGTAATTTTAACAAACTATAAATTAATGGGTTGTAGTAAATTTCATTAGAATTCAAAAATGGGATGTACATTATTACAAATCACAAATGGGCTATATGTTCTCTGCCACAGATGATGCTCACTTGTGGGCCTACTATTTTTTATGAGCATTATAGTCAGTGACGCGTACGGGAGGTTCGTGGGCCTACTAAGGCGTACGGAAGGCTTTGTCAACTTATAGTCAAGACACGATTCTAGCAGCAGTGGTCGTTGGATGTCCATACAACGGTTGTAGTGCTTCTGCAATCTCGGATATTCTTGCTTCATCCGCCCAAACCACCGACGGCGGTACCGACTGCTACCGCCTCCCGTGGCCGGCTATGCTGCCGCACAGGCTTCACCGGCCCACCCTACTCCCAAACGCCGTCCAGGCCATTCCTCTACTCACCAACACCTCATGTTCTTCTCCGGCAACGGCAGCCTCACACCATAGCCGAACCAGTGAACCCTCGTACCCCCTCTGCGTGGGCATTTAGTGTTGTGTTTTTGCCAGCTCTGGCTCGTTCCCTTCCTAGGACTCGCCATCGTTCACTGCGTTGGTTCTCTTGGCGCCGCGTGGTCAATTTTGTTAACAAACAACAACCATTGGCAGAGGCATGTACGTGGAGTGGCTAATAGTAGGGACCCACATGGCCCACGGCCGCATGCAGCAAGTGCCCCCGTATTATGCGAAAACAAAGGATTTCGCCCCCTGACAGGTTTGACCCACCATCTACATCTTCGCACGCAAGGAAGTGCTTCCTTTATTATGCGGAAATAAAAGTTTCCTCTCCCAGATAGCTGGGACCCACTAGCTTTATTATGATCCATTTCGTGAAAATATATATTGTACCGAAGATGCTAAATTGTTTTCCTTTTATTCTAACTCTAAAAAGAAGAAACTAAAAAAATCAAAAAACATCTTCGCACGCGAGGAAGTGCCTCCTTGTTACGCACAAAAAAATGAATACTGCCCTTGCTATCTGGGACCCACCATAGGTGGAGGCTGACTTGTGGGACTACTAAGTTGACGCGGATGGAGGGCTTTGTCAACTTAGTCAATATTGAATGATTCTAGCTCTAGTGATCATATGATGTCCATCCAATGGCCATAGTGCTTCTTCAACCTCTGGTCTTCTTGCTCCAGCTACCCAAACCAGCACCGGTCGTGCCGCCTGCTCCTGCCTCCCGTGGCCGGCTCTGCTGCCGCGCAGGCCTAACAGGCCCACCCTACTCCCTTCCCTGACCTGTTCATCCAGCCCTCCACGGGGTCTTGTTCATCCTACCAGCCCTCCACTGGCTACTGTTTAACCAGCCCTCCACGGGGTCCTGTTCATCCACCCCAATGCCTCGGCTGTGGCGGCCTCATCTCGGGGTCATGTTCATCCAGCGGCAACCGCAACGGCTTACTACCACGGGGTTCTATTCATCCAACCCCCACCGAGAACTGTTCATCCAACCCTAACCACGTACATCTCGACTCGTTCAACGAACCCCATGTTCACTGTTCATCAAGAGGCAGCAGCTGGTTCGATCGGCTTCACTAAGCAGCAGCAGCGATCGATCGTGTTCAATTAGCAGCGGTAGCGAGGGAATCGCTCGGGTTTAGTTAGCATCCGAGGGATCGATCGCTCGGGTTTAGTAACGTAGCTAGTGCAATCGCCCGGGTTCACTAAGCGAACACCTCGCTCGGGTTCAGTTAGATCCCAACGCCTCGCACACACACACACACGACGTGTACGAGAGAAACACACAAACCTCCGTGCATCGCTCCGCCCCGACCACCCAACGTAACCAGGAACTCCCCGCAATTTTCCTCGCCCACACTTCTACCATGATTTTTTCCGTCATGGACGGCCCAAAGAATGTCATGTACGTGCGTCCCCGGCCCGCCCAGGACGAAAAGCCCATTTTCTGTCATGATTTTTTGTCATAGAAGTAGGAGCCCACCACATCAATGATGATACGGGTTTTTGTCACAATTATTGCCATAGAAGTGTCATAAACATGACAGAAGAAAAAATTCATTTGGGTCAAAATGTCACGGATGTGTCTTTTTCTGTAGTGGATGTCGCGGCCGAGGAGGAAGGAATAAGATGGCCGCATGGCCACCTCGACCATGGACCCACACTAGCGACTCCGCCTGCGAGTTCGTCGTGTGGATGGAGAGTCCGCCCTGCACCTGGCTCCTGCCCCCGAACTCCCTCATGGAGGAGCTGGCGGCGGACGGACCCATTGGGTTGTGGCTGCAGCTAGATGGCTGCTGCAATAAGGCTTCTTGGGTGGAGGTTGAGGTCACCCCTTTCGGTTGTGTGTACCTGACTCGAGGGTGTCAGTCATTTTCCCACGCTCGCGGCTTGACGGGGAGGCACACCCTCCACTTCATGTATGATGGGGCACGACATTCTTCGTGAAGATCTTCGGGGAGGCCGGCGGACGCCTGGGATGCTGCGCGGAGAGCGACGACCACACCTCCTCCAGCGACGACGGCCACAATGGCGGCGATGACGTCTGCGGCAATGAACTTGCCCTTTGCAGCCATCATGGCGCCTCCAGCAGTGATGGCACCTCCCATGGGGAAAGCGGGTGCGACGACGACTCTGACGAGCCGCCACACCACCGCGTCAAGGTGGAGGACAACTCCAACTAGGCGCCAGTGACGTCGGAACCAGAGCTTCCGAAACGGCGGCCTCTGGGAGGAAGTTTCTTTTGTAGTTTTTTATCATACGTCCGACAATTAGTGGCCCCTTGGGGGCATGTAAGGAACCGCGACACTTGCGCCTTTATCTAAGAATCTCTAGCTTGTGTTTTTAAGTCATTGCAGCGCTTCTCATTTGGGCTAAGCCCCCTAAGGCATGATGCTCAAGAGGTCCCCCCCCCCCTTAAAGCGTAAGCTGCTCCCAAAAGAAAAGGAAGTTTCAGCCCAGATGGGATTGTGAAAGTAGTAGCATGGCATTATTGGCGAGACTCGCGCAAGGCGTGGAGGGGACGAATGCTTTAGGTGTGGCGTGGGGCGCATGCGGCTTGACGGCTGCCTGGCAATGTCGTCCTGAGGGCGCATTTCCTTGAATCTTGATTCCATGTGCGCCTTTACTATGCAACGAGTCACACAAGTTATGCGGGGGATGCGTGAGGGAATCGATGGTCTTTGCGCTTCAAGCGATGCTGAAGCAGTCGAGCTACGCCCTCTCCCCGTGTCCCCTCGCGAGGTTCATGCCTCTTTTCCTTGCTTCCCAAAATGCTCTACGTCGTTAGGTCTCGACCCTCGAGTGTGGCTCAGGCGCCGCTGGTATGTCAGGTCGCGATGCATGGGACATGGCCAGGAGTGAGGGCTCGAGAGCCAATAGGATCTGCTATGGCGCGATGCTCAAGGACTCCCCTTTTAACATGCAAGCGACTTGCCCGGAAGGGAAAGGCTCGCCCTATGAGAGCTGCGGGGGAGGGACCTCGCACGATGATAACTGTGGTGTATAAGATAGTTGTACTTAGATTTTTGCAGACCAGCCCGCTGCCTTATCAGGGCCGACCCTCCTGAGGCGATGCGTCGCCCAAGCGCCATCTGAGCATCTGTCTCTTAAAGCTCTTGTGCATAGACAAATTACGAGACACAACGGGCGAAGCGCGCTTGCTGGTTTGCTCATGATTGTTCCATGAGAAGGCAAGGCACTAAGGACCTGATGAGGTGATGTGCACGGGGCCGGCCTGCGAGCCAGCGCTCGATCGCTTAGATTTACCAACGCTGCAGGGACGGGCCCAAGCACAGACACGGTGCCAATAGGCCCCTCTCATGGGAAGCTCGGGAGGAGAGCTGCCAACGCGTGGGGCCCATGGGGCAATGCCTCCGGAGGCGGCACGGTTTGAAGCATGCAGTTAAAGGACATAGCAGCTCATAAAAGCATAACTGGTTTCTGATACATGAGCAAAACAATGCGGCTGCAGGGGCGGGCCCTGATATCTTGAGGATAATGCAGCCCGCGGGGCCCCCTCAACTGTACAAACCAAAAAGTCATCTGGCAATGCCGCTGCAGGGGCGTCGATGAAGCACGTTGCGGGGGTTCGCTCCTCATGAGCCTAACGGCTTGTGAGGCTCGTGTGGCTCACGAGGTTTCGGGGCCTCGTGAGATGCCAGGGCGAGCTATACAAACTGTTGGTACATGGCGCCCACGTTGAGCAGGTCGAAGGGCATGCATATGTAGTTGCAGGGGAAGCCCCCACTCCGGCCAATGCATGACGGCCATAATAGGTCTTGATAAGCGGCTCTGTTGAGGCATGGGATGTGGACGTAGACGCGCAGCCCATCGCTCGCACCGGGGCGGCAATTGCACTGGTAAGACTCGCGGGGCGGCTCTCGCCGCGCATGGCTTGTGCTTCCTGAAGCTCCTTGATCGCCTTGGTGATGAACTCTCATGCTCCTGGCGCTTCGCGCCTCATTACTTGCTTGTGGGGGCACGCGTCGAAGCATGCCCCCAAGTGGTGCTCGATCACCTCCCTCGCCGCACCGGTCAGGTCAGTGATTCTCCAGACGAAAGCCCCAGAGCCAGTCCTGAGGGAGGGGCCGGGCGCGCCTTCCTATGCAGCAGGGAGAGGCACCCCGGTGGCTGGGACGGAGCCTGAGGCTCCACGGGTGGGATTCTTTATGTCAGGACGGCTCTTGGGGAGGAGCTACTTCTTTGTGGGTGTAGCCTTGGGAGGAGCGGCGTCACGCTTGCTGTCGGAGTTCTTAGCCGCTACGGCCTAGTAGGGGTGCTCAAGAGAGCAGACCGCATCCTCACAGGTGAGTGTGTCGATGCCGCTGCACCCATGCATCTTGAGGAAGTTATAGCCATGGTGAGTGGCCACCAAGAACTTGGCGAGAGCAGGGTACCCCGGAATGGCGTTGTACGGGAGGCCGATGTGGGCCACGTCAAAGTCGATTTGCTCGGTATGGTAGTTGTTGCGCTTGCCGAAAGTGACGAGAAGTCGCACCTGCCCTAGGGGAATGGTGGAGTCGTCGGTCACCCCAGAGAACGCCTTGGTGGGCATGATCTGGTCATATGGTACCTGAAGCGTCTCGGAGGTCACAACAGAGAGCACATTGAGGCCATCGTTGCCGTCGATGAGGGTCTGGGTGACTGACACATTGTTGATGGTGGGCGTGCACAACATGGGGAGCGCGCCGGCGGTGGCTGAGCACCTAAGGTGATACTTGGACTCGAACATGATGACGTACTGTGACCACTTGAGGGGACGCATAGCCTCAAGCTTCGGGAGGGCTGCGTTCACCTCACGGGAGAACTGCTTGAAGATGTGGTTCGAGGCGGGCGCCTGAGCTCCGCCAAGGATGTAGGTGACAGCACGAGGCTCTTGGTAGCCCCCAGTCCCGTAATCTTTCTAGTTGTCGTCATTCCTCCTAGGCGGAGGTAGAGGAGGGAGGCCAGCGTTGCCCTGTGGGCGGGCCTCACGAGGCTGATCACACCATGTGTCGTCGCGAGGTTGATCGCGCCAGACACCCCCGCGAGGCTAGTTGTGCCAGCCCTGATAGGGGTTGCAGTTGTCCCGGAGGCCTCCTGAACGACCCCCTCCATGGCCGAAACCACGGTCACTGCGCTCAGGGTGGTGGCCCAGGCGCTTGTCCTAGAGCGCCCTCAGCTCATGGCAGTTGTCGTTGTTTTGGGAGTGCACGTTGTGGAGGACAAAGAATTGGCGAGCATCCTTGGAGGGCTCGTCGCGGTCATGGCTGTGCTTTAGTTCAGGCTCTGCTGCCAGCACGACGGGGCCCTTGGCTCGGCATCGTTGCAACATAGGGAAGGAGGAGGAGGCGCGTCGTGCCCTACATCGTCCGGCAAGAGGTGGCAGAGAACAGGGCAAGTGGGGGCGCCAGGGCCTCGCCCGCGGCGTTGACGAGCTCCGTGATGTGGCCAAGTGATACGTCTCCGTCGTATCTACTTTTCCAAACTCTTTTGCCCTTGATTTGGACCCTAATTTGCATGACTTGAATGGAGCTCACCCGGACTAACGTTGTTTTCAGCGGAATTGCCATGGTGTTATTTTTGTGCAGAGTCAAAGTTCTCGGATTAACCTAAAATTTTACGTAGAATTTTTTTGGAATATATAAAAAATACACGTGCAAGAAATAACCAGAGGCGGGGCACCCAGAGGCCACAAGCCTTGGGGGAGCTCCCACCCTAGGGCGCGCCCCTGGCTTGTGGGCCCCTGGAGCTCCTCCGACCCTAACTCCAACTCTTTATATTCACTTTTGTGGAGAAAAACAAATTAGAGAGAAGGATTCATCGTGTTTTACGATAGGGAGCCGCCACCGCCTCCTGTTCTTCATCAGGAGGGCTGATCTAGAGTCCGTTCGGGGCTCCGGAGAGTGGAGTCCATCGTCGTCGTCATCATCACCTTCCGCCATCAACAATTTGATGATGCTCACCACCGTGCATGAGTAATTCCATCGTAGGCTTGTTGCACGGTGATGGGTTGGATGAGATTTATCATGTAATCGAGTTAGTTTTGCTAGGGTTTGATGCCTAGTATCCACTGTTTTCTGAGATAGATGTTGCTATGACTTTGCTATGCTTAATGCATGTCACTAGGGCCCGAGTGCCATGATTTCAGATTTAAACCTATTATGTTTTCATGAATATATATGTCTTCTTAATCCCATCTTGCAAGTTGTAGACACCTATTATGTGTTATGATCCGCATACCCCAAGGTGACAATAATTGGGATTCTTTCCGGTGATTGCCGTAGTTTGAGGAGTTCATGTATTCACTAAGTGCTAATGCTTTGTTCCGGTTCTCTTCTAAAAGGAGGCCTTAATATCCCTTAGTATCCATTAGGACCGTGCTGCCACGGGAGGGTAGGACAAAAGATGTCATGCAAGTTATTTTTTATAAACACGTGTTACTATATACGGAATACATGCCTACATTACATTGATGAATTGGAGCTAGTTTATCGTTGCCCTAGGTTATTGCTTCTACATGATGAATATCATCCGACACATATCATCACCAATCCATTGCCTATGAGTTCGTTCCATATTGATATTTGCTAAGTTACTTTTGTTACTACTATTGTTACAATCACCACAAAATTTTTACTGTTACTTTTGCCACTGTTACCGCTACTATTATATTACTTTGATACTAAATACTTTGCTGCAGATATTAAGTCTTTCAGGTGTGGTTGAATTGACAACTCAAATGCTAATACTCATGAATATTCTTTGGCTCCCCTTGTGTCGAATCAATAAATTTGGGTTGAACACTCTACCCTAGAAAACTGTTGAGATCCCATATACTTGTGGGTTATCAAGACCTTTTTCTGGTGTCGTTGCCGGGGAGCATAGCTATATTTGCTGAGTCACTTGGGATTTATATCTGTTGATCACTATGAGGAATCTACAGGATGATAGAACTGAGATCGTTCCCTCTAAGACGAGGGGAGGTAAGGCACTGCCATCTAGCTCTGCACTTGATTAGCCTTCTATTTTGAGTAAGCTTGCAACACCACCACCTGCTATTAATCCCGATATGTCACAAGTAATTGATGATGCTACTTCTGCTATGAATGATACTTATGATGATGCTAGTACTTTGCTTGATGTGCCATTAGGTGAATTTCTTGATGAACAACTAGTTAGAGTTCAAAATATTGAGTATGTTGAAACTGATGAAATTGTTGAAACTGGTGAGTCTTTGAAACTGAATATTATGAAACACCTACTAGACCTAGTTACCCTAGATATGAATTGCCTAATATACCTGATGGTTATGTTATGGAGGGAGAGGTAACTAGAGACTTTCTTGCTTGTAAGGATAGAGATGATCTGGAAAAATTGTTATGCAAGTGGAAGGAAAAATCTTTAAATGCTAGTATGAAATATAATCCGAAGTTTGCTACTTCACCTATTCGTGTTACTGATAAGGATTATGAGTTTTATGTTGATCCTGAGATAATTACTTTGGTTGACTCCGATCCTTTTCATGGTTATGAAACTGAAACTGTTGTGGCACATCTTACTAAATTAAATGATAGAGCCACCCTATTTACTCATGAGGAAAAAATTCGCTACTATTATATCCTTAAGTTGATTCCTTTCTTGCTGAAGGGTGATGCTAAGATATGGTTTAATTTTCCTACTCCTGGTTGTGTGCGTAGTCCCCAGGATATAATTTACAACTTCTCTAAAAAAATATTTTCCTGCTCATAAGAAACAAGCTGCCTTACAGGAAATATTTAACTTTGTGCAAATTAAAGAAGAGAATCTCCCACAATCTTGGGGGAGGCTTCTCTAGTTACTTAATGCTTTGTCTAATCATCCTCTCAAGAAAAATTAAATACTTGATATATTTTATAATGGACTAATCAATGCTTCTAGGGACCACCTAGATAGTTGTGCTGGTTGTGTTTTCACGGAACAAACTATTGAACAAGCTGAAGAATTGTTGAATAATATACTGAGAAATGATAATGAGTGGACTCTTCCTGAACCTCCTAAACCAACTCCAATGTAGAGATGAATGTTATTTTTAAGTCTTGAATATATGCAAGAGGCAAAGAAATCAATGAAAGAAAAAGGCATTAAAGCTGAGGATGTTAAGAATTTACCACATATCGAAGAAATACATGGCCCGACATAGGTAGTAGAGGTAAATTATCTCTATAGATTTCATGAAGGTGATATTCCTCATAATAAATCTGCTATTCAATGCATGGATGAGTTTGATAACTTTATTGTGAAACAAGAAAACTTGAATGCACATGTTAGTAGACAATTGAAATGAAAAGCTTATATCGTTGAACACTTGAGTGACTATGTGTCTAGAGTTAAAGATGATCTAAAGCTTGTTATTAAACATGCTTCCATGGTAAAAAATCAAGTATAACAAGTTCTCAAAGCACAAAATGAATTGATTAATGAGATGAACAATAAGAAAAATGATCATGCTATTAGAGTTATGACTAGAACTGGTAAAATGAGTCAGGAACCTTTGTATCCTGAAGGTCATCCTAAAAGGGTTGAACAAGAATCTCAAAGAATTAATATTGATGCACCTAGTTCACCTAGAAGGAAAAATGATAAGACTTTGCATGCTTCTAGTGAACCTACCATAGACACATATGAATATCCCAATGATATTTCTAGTTCTGATGCTGAAACACAATCTGGCAATGAACATGAACATAGTGATAATGAAAATGATGAGGTTCATAATGATGCTCAACCTAGTAATGATAATGATGTGGAGATATAACCTGCTGTTAATCTTGATAACCCACAACCCAAGAACAGAAGATATGAGAAAAGAGACTTCATTGCTAGGAAACATGGTAAAGAAAGAGTACCATGGGTTCAGAAACCCATGCCTTTTCTTCCTAAAGATTCAAAGAGTAAAAGTGATGAAGAATTTGAGCACTTTTGTGAAATGCTTAGACTTGTCTTTTTGCGTTTACGATATTCCAAGAATGCCCTCCTATGCTAAGTACATGAAAGATATTGTTCCAAATAAAAGAAAGATACCGAAAGCTGGAATTTTCACCATGCTTGCAAACTACACATTTAAGGGTGGAATACCAAATAAACTAGGAGATCTAGGAATACCAACTATACCATGCTCTATTAAAAGAAACTATGTTAAAACTGCTTTGTGTGATTTAGGAGTTGGTGTTAGTGTTATGCATTTCTCTTTGTATTGAAGACTTGATTTGAATAAGTTAACACCAACTGAAATCTCCTTGCAAATGGCCGATAAATCAATCGCTATGACCATCGGTATTTGTGAGGATGTACATGTCGTAGTTGCAAACATTGCTATCCTAACGGACTTTGTTATTCTTGATATACCCGAGGACGATAGTATATCTATCATCCTTGGTAGACCCTTTTGGAATACTGCAGGGGCTATTATTGATTGCAATAAAGGCAATGTCACTTTTCATGTTAATGGTAATGAGCATACGGTACACTTTCCGAAGAAACAACCTCAAGTGAATAGCATCAATTCTATTGGAAAATTTTCAACAATTGTTATTGGAGGTTTTGAATTTCCTATTCCTACTGTCAAAAAGAAATATGATATTCTTATTGTTGGGGACATACATATCCCCATTGAGGTAACCTAGTGTTATATGGAGATTCTTGTCGGGACCCCGATCCTAAGTCACACCGGTCTAGCATGTAACACACCATATCACTTTGCGGCCTCACGCACAGTATCCCCACGGGTGCCACCTTACCTGGCCCGGGACCGTTTGCGCATTTTGGCTCACGTATATGATAGTGTCGCTAGCATCCATATGACAGAGAACCCGGGCCGACATGACCAGTTATAAACCAAAAGTGGCACTAAATTACAGAGACATGCATACGTGACCCAGCAACGAACGTGTCGGTCATCAACGTATGAACCCAAGTCGTAGCAAGCTACAGGGACTTAAAGGAACAACGCGTGACATTTCCCCTAAGGGACAGCCACAGGAACGAAGAAGGACACATGCCGGTCAGCCAAAGTGCTCCGGAGCAGTAGCAAGCTACCAGGGCTCAGTGGAAACACTAGGAGACATTTCCCTGTAAGATAGGCTACCAAGGGTAAACAACTAGGTGTCGGATCCCACACATACCAAGCATTTCAATAACATACACACAATATGCTCAATATGTGTAAATACAAGATGGCATCACAACACGACTCTAATAAACAAAGTATTTACTCATTAGGCTCCGAGGAGCCAAATATTACAAACATGGGTCTCATGACCCAACATTCAGAGCATACAAGCAACAAGCGGAAGCACAACATGTCTGAGTACAGACATCTACAAATGAAAAAGGCTGAAGAGCCTGACTATCTACAACTCTCTTCCAAGAACGTAGCTGAGGTACAAGCTACTTGTCGAAGTCCAAGCGGAACTACTAGTGAGACATCAATCTCATCTGCAAAACATAAATTAAGCAAACATGAGTACAAAGGTACTCAGCAAGACTTACATCAGATCCTATCATACATGCACTTGTATCAAGATGGCAAAGTGGGGTTTAGTTGCAGCAAGCCAGCTTTGACTCAGTGGCTATCCTGTACTACGATTGCTGGTAACTTTGAGGTGGCGCACACGAGTCCACTAAACACCACACAATACACCACTATGGACTCATCCCCGTCTCCCTACGAGAAGGCCATCCATAGCACTCACACTTGTCTTGAGTATTTTAGAGTATCCACTTCAAGTTGTCTATGTACCACGTAAGCATCCAAGAAGTCCATAACCGTGGACCCGGCTATTCGAATAGATCATGTTAACCCTGCAGGGGTGTACTTCTTCACACACGCTCTCGCCACTTACCACCATGTACATCTCGTGTATCTCGGAAACATTCAAGCAGAAGCCTGGCGAGGGTGTCGGCCACGACCTGACTAACCACACAAGACTCTAGTCCAGGTTTATCGCCTATTCGGGTTCCATCCGTGGGGAGATCCGGCCGGGGTGTCGCTCACGGCCCCAAATGATGTGTGCAGGGTTCCCAAGCCCACCTCGCCGAGTGGATCTACGCTTGGTACACCATGCCACGGTGCCTAGTCTGTCCCAAGCCCACTGGCCGAGTGCCACTTGGTACACTACTAACACTACCTACAAACACCCGAAACTAGTTGCAACTCCTGGACAGAGACCAAGTCGGTTAATAAGTCGAGAGGGGCACTTAAGCATTCCAATGCGTGGTAGTAGCTGGTCATTGGACAACATACACAGAACTCAGTTCTTAGGGACGGTTCCAGTGAGACAACCCACCATGTACTCCTACATGGCCTCTCATCGCTACCTTTACCAAATCGTGTTCACACACTTAACCCTCAGCATCAGAATATATCATTGTACTCCAATTCATTCCTGATGAATCAGACCTGACACACTCTAAGCAATAGCAAGCAAGGCATGGTAAGATCACAACATGGCTTCAATCAACTCCTACACATGCTAGTGGGTTTCAACTATTTACTGTGGAATGACAGGTCATGAAGAGGAATGGGTTCAACTACCACAGCATAAAGTAGCAGTTGAAGTCGTTGTTGTCCTAATGCAATAATAGAGAGTAGGAGCGAGAGAGGTGTTGTATCGGAATGAACAAAGGGGGTTTGCTTGCCTGGTAAAACAACGTGCAGAGCACTACTCCTCTGACAGGTACTCTGGATCGGTCTCCGGAGCTGGACCTATCGAGAAGAACGGTGCCAACAATCAAACACAGGAATATGCAACAATATGATGCATGATCATGGCATGAAGATGTGATGTTATTTGAGTTAATACAACTAGCATTTTAATTGGTTGAACTCCATTTGATCCAAGGGTTCAAATGCAACTCTAAAATAAGTATTTTTAAATGCCAATTATGTATTTTCATATAAACAGCAGGTTTAACTTCATTTGTCATGCATGAAAATGGTACAGATGGATAGATTGAATTTTTCTGATAATTTTTCATATATAAATTATTTCATTCTGAGCTACGGTTGAATTTCTATGATTTTTTGAAGTTTAAACAATTTTCTGGATTTTCTTAAACAAAAACAATTCCAGGAAAAGTTTATTGCGTCAGCACTGCGTCATGCTTGCGTCAGCAAGTCAACAGCGCTGGCTCAGGTCAAACCTGACGTGTGGGGTCCACACGTCAGTGGCTCAGTAAACTAACTGAGTTAGTTTGCCCTAACTAACTGGGCAGGGCCCACTAGTCAGTGACTGTAGGACTAACCTAAATAGTTAATTAACACTAACTGGATTAATTAGCCGGGCGGGGCCCGCAGGTCAGTGAGAGAGGGGGAGGTCAACTGAGCAGTGGGGGGGGTCAAACCATGCCGGTCAGCGGTCAAACCCACCGGCGGCTCGTCGCCGGCGTCCACAGACGCGGCGGAGGGGCACGGAAACGCCGTTCCGGCGGTCATTTGGGCAGCGGAGACCACGGGCGAGGAGCTGGAGCTCGTGCGCGTCCATTCCAGCCAGCGGCTGCAGCTAGGGCGGCCGGAGCTCGCCGGAAACGAGCTCGCGGCGGCGCCGGAGTTCGGGTTTCGTCGGAATAGGGGCTACAGGGCACGGGGAGGCCAACGGAGGAGTGCTACGGGCTTCTGGTGAAACGGGGAGTGCGGTGGCGTGCTCAGTTTTGAGCTTGCGTGGCTGTGGCCATGGCGGCGGCACCGTCGGCGGCGGTGAGGTCGGGCATCAGTGGAGAAAGGACCTAGAGGTCGCAAACGACGGCAAGGACAGGGGGGAACGAACTGGGAGCTCACCGCGGGTCTGTTGGGGGTTCGGTGGGCTCGGGGAAGCTTCGGAGGCGACGAATTCGTCGACGGCGTCCGGTGGCCGTGCGAAGAAGAAGAGCTCGGGAGCACGGTCTCGGGGCGTCCGGGGTCCTGCGGCGCGGCGTAGAGGTTCACGGTGGCGGGGCGGAGCTCTGAGGCTCGTCGGAGAGGCGAGGGAAGGGCAGTGGCTACGGTAACGGTGATCGGCGGCGACGACGGCGGTTGGGACCGAGCGCGAGAGGGAGATAGAGGAGAGGGGAGGGGTCCAGAGAGAGTGCGAGAGGGTCGGGGAGGTGCGTGGCGTGGC
>LR738710.1:537313735-537423396 GCA_902687465.1 Secale cereale | reverse complement strand
AGGACAGGCAGGTAGGAGGCGTGGCGCCCTCGCCTTGATCGCGCGCCGGCCACACGCCTCGCCTACTGGCACGAGGAAGAC
Source organism: Secale cereale (assembly GCA_902687465.1). Taxonomy (NCBI): domain Eukaryota; kingdom Viridiplantae; phylum Streptophyta; class Magnoliopsida; order Poales; family Poaceae; genus Secale; species Secale cereale. Next base: position 537,423,315 of record LR738710.1, on the reverse strand, counting down.
GACAGGGGAGGCAGGCGGGCTGGGCTGGCCAACTGGGCCGGCCAGGCCGCACTGTGCTGGGCCAGCACAGGTAAGCCAGGTAAGTTCTTCCTCTCCTATTTTTTTTTATTTGTTCTATTTTCTATTTTCTGCAATTATGTTTTGATTTAGTTTCTAAACTAAATCAATTATTTTCTTCTGACATTTTTATTTTGTAGCGACCTAGGAATTAATCCAAGCCCCTCAAAATAAAGAATCAGAATTTTGGACATATATAAAATATATAATAAATATATATCCAAGCAAATAACTATTACATTAATTCCAAATGCCCAAAATAAATACTTATGAGCTCCTAATAATATTGGTTTGATTTTTATCTCTAACCAATATTTTCAGAGGGCCACATGAACATTTTCTTGGACCTTTTTGGAGCAATTTTCATTAGGGTCATTTCCAAAAGGGTTTCTGAGGGTTTCACAAGTCCTCAATTCAATTTCATTTGAAATTTAAACATGATGCAAACAACAAGGCTAACCTAGTGCATACCAGAACTAGGGTTGTGACAACTCGCCTCCACTCGAAAGAATCTCGTCCCGAGATTCAGGAGTAGGCGGAAAGAAGGTGGGATACTCCAGTCGGAGACGATCTTCTCGCTCCCAAGTAGCTTCTCTCTCGGAATGATGAGACCACTAAAACTTGAGAAACTTGATGTTATGACGTCGAGTGACACGCTCTGCTTGATCCAGAATGCGAACGGGATACTCTCGATATGTGAGGTTATCTTGGAGATCAAGCGTTTCGTGGTCCACTCCGCGGATGGGATCCGAGAAGCAACACCTGAGTTGAGAGACGTGGAAGACATCATGAACTCGAGAAAGATGTGGGGGTAGTTCCAATTGGTAGGCAACCTCTCCTCGTTTAGCAAGAATGCGAAAAGGACCAATGTAACGAGGAGCCAACTTGCCCTTGATACCGAAACGATGGGTACCCTTCAAAGGAGTAACCCGAAGATAAGCTTTGTCGCCAACCTCATAAGCCACTTCCTTATGATGACGATCATATTGGCTCTTTTGACGAGACTGGGCTGTTTTCAAATTCTCACGAATGATGCGAACTTGCTCTTCTGCTTCCTGGATCATATCCGGTCCAAAGAATTGTCTTTCATCGGTTTCTGACCAGTTCAAAGGTGTACGACATCTTCGTCCATAGAGTATCTCGGAAGGAGCTTGCTTGAGACTGGATTGATAGCTATTGTTATAAGCAAACTCGGCGAAAGGAAGACATTTCTCCCAATCCATACCGAATGAGATAACACAGGCTCTAAGCATGTCTTTGAGAATTTCGTTAACCCGTTCCACTTGACCACTTGACTGAGGGTGGAAAGCGGTGCTGAAAGAAAGATGGGTGCCCATGGCAGTCTGGAAACTCTCCCAGAAATGAGAAGTGAAAAGACTACCACGGTCTGAATTGATCTCTAGTGGGACACCATGAAGTGACACTATTCGAGAAATATACAAGTCAGCAAGCTGACTAGCAGTGATACTCTCTCGAACAGGTAGGAAGTGAGCCACTTTGGAGAGACGATCAATGACTACGAAGATAGCATTATTCCCTCTCTTGGTCCTGGGAAAGCCGGTGATGAAGTCCATACCAACTTTATCCCATTTCCACTCAGGAATAGCCAGAGGCTGAAGGGTGCCAGCAGGTCTTTGATGTTCTGCCTTAACGCGACAACAAACGTCACATTTAGTAATGAACTCAGCAATTTCTCTCTTCATCCTAGTCCACCAGAACCTCTGGCGTAGGTCCTGATACATCTTAGTACTACCGGGATGAATCGTGAGAGGAGATTCATGAGCCTCTTTAAGAATCAGTTGTCGCAGATGTTGACTCTTGGGAACCACCAGACGATTCTCAAAGAAAATAACACCTCGATTATCCATAGAGAAACATCCACCAACTCCCTTTTTAATGTTTCTCTTGATGCAGATAACACCCCTATCAAACTTTTGGTCAGAAATGATCTGATCCTCAAGGGTAGGTTTCGCCACCAAGGTAGAAAGAAATCCGTGAGGAGCAATGTGAAGGTTAAGCTTACATAATTACTCATGGAGAAGTGGTTGGCCCTGCTGCAACATGATATTGTTGCAATAGGACTTACGGCTTAGCGCATCAGCCATGACATTACCCTTGCCTGGGGTGTAGGTAATCCCTAAGTCATAATCTGAGATCAACTCCAACCAACGTCTGTGCCTAAGATTCAAATCTGGTTGGGTGAATATATACTTGAGACTTTGGTGATCGGTGTAGATCTCGCAACGGTTACCAAGAAGGTAATGTCGCCAGGTCTTAAGTGCATAGACTACGGCTGCAAGCTCTAGATCATGTGTAGGATAATTCTCCTCATGTGGATGCAACTGTCAAGATGCATAGGCAATCACACGACGATCCTGCATAAGAATGCAACCTAGTCCCTGTCGTGAGGCATCACAGTAGATAACAAAGTCCTTAGTGAAATCCGGTGGCACAAGTATGGGAGCAGAAGTCAGGCGTCTTTTCAGTTCCTGAAAACTGTGCTCACACTGTGGGGACCACTCAAACTTTTTATCTTTCTTGAGAAGTTCCGTGAGAGGTTTGGCCACTTTAGAGAAGTTCTCAACAAAGCGGCGACAATAACTGGCTAGACCAAGGAAACTCCTAACTTGTTTAACTGTTTCAGGCGGAGTCCAATCAAGAACGGCCTGAACTCTCTCGGGGTTGACAGCAATGCCCTTACCAGAAATTACATGGCCGAGATAGGTCACTTCTGGCAACCAAAATTCGCACTTGGAGAACTTGGCATAAAGGTGGTGCTCTCTGAGTTTTTCTAGAACAAGTCTAAGATGTTCGGCATGCTCTTCCTCGTTCTTCGAGTAAATAAGAATATCATCGAGGTAAACCACGACGAACTTATCTAAATACTCCATAAAGATCGAGTTCATCAAGCGGGAGAAAGTGGCTGGAGCATTTGTTAGACCGAAAGACATGACGGTGTACTCGTACTGACCATAACGAGTGACGAAAGCCGTCTTGGGGATGTCCCCATTTCTAATCTTGATTTGATGGTATCCTAACCTCAAATCCATCTTGGAGAAGACTGAGGATCCAGCGAGCTGATCATACAGGTCGTTGATCCTGGGAAGCGGATATTTGTTCTTTACCGTGACCAAATTAACGGGACGATAATCTACAACCATCCGATCTGTACCATCCTTCTTCTTGACGAAGAGGACGGGGCAAGCCCAAGGAGAAGAACTAGGACGGATGAAACCCTTTTGCAAGGACTCATCAAGTTGTTTCTTAAGCTCGGCTAGTTCTAAGGGTGCCATTTTGTAGGGTCTCCTAGAGATTGGAGCGGTTCCTGGGATTAGCTCTATAACAAACTCTACATCTCGGTCAGGTGGAACACCTGGTAGTTCCTCTGGAAAGACATCCGGAAAGTCACGGACTACCGGAACATCTTCAAGATCTGGGAGAGGGCTGGCATTAAGAGAATAGAGTTGACGCTTTGCAACTCTAGTGGTGACGGTGACTATCTTACCAGATGGATGTGTAAGCTGAACAGACCTAGTGAAGCAATCAATCTTAACATGATGAGCTATCATCCAATCCATACCCAAGATGATATTAATATCCGAAGACTTGAGGGCTACAAGTGATGCAAGGAACACAAGTCTGTCAACAACGATTTCATTACCATGGCTTACACTAGAAGTTTGCCATTTGGAACCAGGAGTTTGAATGAGTAGTGGGGAGGGCATATCACAAAATGACATGTCGTGCAAGCGGGCATAACTTTCCGAAATGAAAGAATGAGACGCTCCAGTATCGAGTAGAACCGATGCCGGATGACAATTAACCAGGAGTGTACCAAGAACGACATCTGGATCATCATGAGCGTTTTCGGCTGAGACGTGATGCACACGTCCATGTTCGGTGGGAGCTGACTTGACACTGATCATCTTGCGTGATGATTTATCACGTCTAACAGATTTCTCGGACTGGGATGGAGCAACATGGGTCTGAGTGCAAATACGGGCAATGTGTCCCGGCTCTCCGCACTTGTAACAAATCCTGGAGGTAGGACGTGGACCCGCATTGGCAAACGGTCCATCAATAGACCTGGGTGGAGCATACTGCTGAACTGGAAGAGGTACCACATAAGATGGCCTCGGAGGATAAGTGGGTGGAAGAACAGAGTTCGGAACCCAAATCCGGCGCTTCTGAGAACTAGAACCGTAGGAAGATCCCAAATCAAGGGTGTGCTTACGAGACTCCTCGTAAGTGAGTTGAGCTGTCTCTGCATTGATGGCCTTGTTCACAAGAGCATGGAATGTGTTGCAATGATGCAAGTGGAGATCACGACGCAGTTTGGGGTTGAGACCCTTCCGAAACCTAGTCTTCTTCTTGGCGTCCGTGGACACTTCCTCCGTAGCATAGCGGGCGAGGTTCTCAAACTCTCGACTATAAGCATCAACAGCCATCTTAGCATGTGTAAGACTACAGAACTCTTCTCTCTTACGATCGATAAGGGCTTGAGGGATATGATGCTCACGAAAAGCCTCAGTGAAATCTCTCCAGGTAGGAATCTGGCCAGCTGGAATCATGGCCTCATAGTTCTGCCACCAAAGACTAGCAGGACCTTCCAGGTGATAAGTGGCATAGATGACCTTGTCATCTTCAGCTACGTTCGCAGAACGCAGCTTGTGAGTGATACTACGGAGCCAGTCATCTACATCGAGTGGCTCAATGGGATGATGGAAGGTGGGTGGTTTCAGACGAATGAAGTCGTGGATGGTTGCTGATTCCTTGCATTCATGTGCGGTGTTCTCCTCAATACGTGCCAACAAGCGGTTAGACTCACGCTTGTTTCTCTCCATCTCTAACATTAACTCTGCCAACGAAGGCTGGTCGTGAGGATCCTCCTCATCCCTACCACCTTCGTGGTTCTGTCTACGAGCAGCTGAGCTTCGCTTAACTGAAGACATCCTGAGAAGCGAAACCGAGGACGAAAACATCAACAGCTATAGAATGCTTAAGGTAGAACAAGAAATTAGTATCTCTCGAACTACTAGGATAATTCCGGCAGCATAACGGCAGTAAAATGCTCAGAATGAGACATCCTACTAACAAAGGGTAGTTCAACATCTCAACATCATCGCTCAAAGTTCTGTGATAGTACTAAAACAACTTCACCGGAAGAACTTGAAACAAGAATAGGACTCCGATCAACCAATCCTAAGGGACTACGGAGTAGTAACTCGTGATCCTGATAGACGGAAGAGAAAGCCTAGTTCCTTAACCCCGTAGGAAAGGTAGGATGACTCAGATCAGAAGACATGAGGTATAAGGAGTAAAAAGAGCCTTACGTTCCCTTCCACAATCAATCCCCTTATATAACTAAGGAATTTCTAGACTCAACTTTGACCAGTTTGGCTTGGTAATCCTACAGGCAGTCAGGCTCTGATACCAACGCTGTCGGGACGCCGATCCTAAGTCACACCGGTCTAGCATGTAACACACCATATCACTTTGCGGCCTCACGCATGGTATCCCCACGGGTGCCACCTTACCTGGCCCGGGACTGTTTGCGCATTTTGGCTCACGTATATGATAGTGTCGCTAGCATCCATATGACAGAGAACCCGGGCCGACATGACCAGTTATAAACCAAAAGTGGCACTAAATTACAGAGACAGGCATATGTGACCCAGCAACGAACGTGTCGGTCATCAACGTATGAACCCAAGTCGTAGCAAGCTACAGGGACTTAAAGGAACAACGCGTGACATTTCCCCTAAGGGACAGACACAGGAACGAATAAGGACACATGCCGGTCAGCCTAAGTGTTCCGGAGCAGTAGCAAGCTACCAGGGCTCAGTGGAAACACTAGGAGACATTTCCCTGTAAGATAGGCTACCAAGGGTAAACAACTAGGTGTCGGATCCCACACATACCAAGCATTTCAATAACATACACACAATATGCTCAATATGTGCAAATACAACATGGCATCACAACAATACTCTAATACAACATGCCAAATATTACAAACATGGGTCTCATGACCCAACATTCAGAGCATACAAGCAACAAGCGGAAGCACAACATGTCTGAGTACAGACATCTACAAATGAAAAAGGCTGAAGAGCCTGACTATCTACAACTCTCTTCCAAGAACGTAGCTGAGGTACAAGCTACTTTTCGAAGTCCAAGCGGAACTACTAGTGAGACATCAATCTCATCTGCAAAACATAAATTAAGCAAACATGAGTACAAAGGTACTTAACAAGACTTACATCAGATCCTATCATACATGCACTTGTATCAAGATGGCAAAGTGGGGTTTAGTTGCAGCAAGCCAGCTTTGACTCAGTGGCTATCCTGTACTATGATTGCTGGTAACTTTGAGGTTGCGCACACGAGTCCACTAAACACCACAGAATACACCACTATCGACTCATCCCCGTCTCCCTACGAGAAGGCCATCCATAGCACTCACACTTGTCTTGAGTATTTTAGAGTATCCACTTCAAGTTGTCTATGTACCACGTAAGCATCCAAGAAGTCCATAACCGTGGACCCGGCTATTCGAATAGATCATGTTAACCCTGCAGGGGTGTACTTCTTCACACACGCTCACGCCACTTACCACCATGTACATCTCGTGTATCTCGGCAACCTTCAAGCGGAAGCCTGGCGAGGGTGTCGGCCACGACCTGACTAACCACACAGAACTCTAGTCCAGGTTTATCGCCTATTCGGGTTCCATCCGTGGGGAGATCCGGCCGGGGTGTCGCTCACGGCCCCAAATGATGTGCGCAGGGTTCCCAAGCCCACCTCGCCGAGTGGATCTACACTTGGTACACCGTGCCACGGTGCCTAGTCTGTCCCAAGCCCACTGGCCGAGTGCCACTTGGTAGACTACTAACACTACCTACACACACCAGAAACTAGTTGCAACTCCTGGACAGAGACCAAGTCGGTTAATAAGTCGAGAGGGGCACTTAAGCATTCCAATGCGTGGTAGTAGCTGGTCATTGGACAACATACACAGAACTCAGTTCTTAGGGACGGTTCCAGTGAGACAACCCACCATGTACTCCTACATGGCCTCTCACCACTACCTTTACCAAATCATGTTCACACACTTAACCCTCAGCATCAGAATATACCATTGTACTCCAATTCATTCCCGATGAATCAGACCTGACACACTCTAAGGAATAGCAAGCAAGGCATGGTAAGATCACAACATGGCTTCAATCAACTCCTACACATGCTAGTGGGTTTCAACTATTTACTGTGGAATGACAGGTCATGTAGAGGAATGGGTTCAACTACCGCAGCATAAAGTAGCAGTTGAAGTCGTTGTTGTCCTAATGCAATAACAGAGAGTAGGAGCGAGAGAGGGGTTGTATCGGAATGAACAAAGGGGGTTTACTTGCCTGGTAAAACAACGTGCAGAGCACTACTCCTCTGACAGGTACTCTGGATCGGTCTCCGAAGCTGGACCTATCGAGAAGAACGGTGCCAACAATCAAACACAGGCATATGCAACAATATGATGCATGATCATGGCATGAATATGTGAGGTTATTTGAGTTAATGCAACTAGCATTTTAATTAGTTGAACTCCATTTGAACCAAGGGTTCAAATGCAACTCTAAAATAAGTATTTTTAAATGCCAATTATGTGTTTTCATATAAACAGCAGGTTTAACTTCATTTGTCATGCATGAAAATGGTACAGATGGATAGATTGAATTTTTCTGATAATTTTTCGTATATAAATTATTTCATTCCGAGCTACGGTTGAATTTCTTTGATTTTTTGAAGTTTAAACAATTTTCTGGATTTTCCTAAACAAAAACAATTCCAGAAAAAGTTTTTTGCGTCAGCACTGCATCATGCTTGCGTCAGCAAGTCAACAGCGCTGGCTCAGGTCAAACCTGACGTGTGGGGTCCACACGTCAGTGGCTCAGTAAACTAACTGAGTTAGTTAGCCCTAACTAACTGGGCAGGGCCCACTAGTCAGTGACTGTAGGACTAACCTAAATAGTTAATTAACACTAACTGGATTAATTAGCCGGGCAGGGCCCGCAGGTCAGTGAGAGAGGGGGAGGTCAACTGAGCAGTGGGGGGGTCAAACCACGCCGGTCAGTGGTCAAACCCACCGGCGGCTCGTCGCCGGCGTCCACAGACGCGGCGGAGGGGCACGGAAACGCCGTTCAGGCGGTCATTTGGGCAGCGGAGACCACGGGCGAGGAGCTGGAGCTCGTCCGCGTCCATTCCAGCCAGCGGCAGCAGCTAGGGCGGCCGGATCTCGCCAGAAACGAGCTCGCGGCGGCGCCGGAGTTCGGGTTTCGTCGGAATAGGGGCTACAGGGCACTGGGAGGCCAACGGAGGAGTGCTACGGGCTTCTGGTGAAACGGGGAGTGCGGTGGCGTGCTCAGTTTTGAGCTTGCGTGGCTGTGGCCACGGCGGCGGCATCGCCGGCGGCGGTGAGGTCGGGCATCAGCGGAGAAAGGACCTAGAGGTCGCAAACGACGGCAAGGACAGGGGGGAACGAACCAGGAGCTCACCGCGGGTCTGTTGGGGGTTCAGTGGGCTCGGGGAAGCTTCGGAGGCGACGAATTCGTCGACGGCGTCCTATGGCCGTGCGAAGAAGAAGAGCTCGGGGGCGCGGTCTCGGGGCGTCCGGGGTCCTACGGCGCGGCGTAGAGGTTCACGGCGGCGGGGCGGAGCTCTGAGGCTCGTCGGAGAGGCGAGGGAATGGCAGTGGCTAAGGTAACGGCGATCAGCGGCGACGACGGCGGTCGGGACCGAGCGCGAGAGGGAGATAGAGGAGAGGGGAGGGGTCCAGAGAGAGTGCGAGAGGGTCGGGGAGGTGCGTGGCGTCACGAGCGTCTTCCAGGCAGCAGGGGGGAGGACAGGCAGGCAGGAGGCGTGGCGCCCTCGCCGTGAGCGCGCGCCGGCCACACGCCTCGCCTACTGGCGCGAGGAAGACGACAGGGGAGGCAGGCGGGCTGGGCTGGCCAGCTGGGCCGGCCAGGCCGCACTGTGCTGGGCTAGCACAGGTAAGCCAGGTAAGTTCTTCCTCTCCTATTTTTTTATTTGTTCTTTTTTCTATTTTCTGCAATTATGTTTTGATTTAGTTTCTAAACTAAATCAATTATTTTCTTCTGACAGTTTTATTTTGCAGGGACCTAGGAATTAATCCAAGCCCCTCAAAATAAAGAATCAGAATTTTGGACATATATAAAATATATAATAAATATATATCCAAGCAAATAACTATTCCATTAATTCCAAATGCCCAAAATAAATACTTATGAGCTCCTAATAATATTGGTTTGATTTTTATCTCTAACCAATATTTTCAGAGGGCCACATGAACATTTTCTTGGACCTTTTTGGAGAAATTTTCATTTGGATCATTTCCAAAAGGGTTTCTGAGGGTTTCACAAGTCCTCAATTCAATTTCATTTGAAATTTAAACATGATGCAAACAACAAGGCTAACCTAGTGCATACCAGAACTAGGGTTGTGATAATTCTCCGGTTTCATGTCATTCGGAAGAAGTTTTTTAATAAGGCTTGATCAACCTTATTAATGGATTCCTTTTGACGGACATGAGATGGATGAATTTAGTAAACCCAACTTTCTATACACACTTTTTATTCTCTGATACTTAGAATTAATAAAGTAGAAATGCTATTATTTTTCTGTTTTTTGAATTATCCTTGCAATAAAAATGACCAGAAAGTAATAGTTCTCCAAATGCCCTGAATATTTAGTATGATTTTTTCCAGAATATTTGAGAATTGTTGGCAGTGAAAACATCTAAGGGTGATGCACCAGCGGGCCACAAGCCCACAGGGCGCACCCACCCCCTGGGCACGCCCCATGGCTTGTGGGTCCCACGTGGGCCCCCCTCAATTATTCCAGCACCCATCCACTTCGTCTGCCTCCAAAAAAACACTCCATTGTTCAAACCCATGTTCTTGCTCATCTTACTGCCATTTTTGATTTCCTTGCTCATTAACTCATTTCCAAAACTGTTTTGGGAGATCGTTCATTGGTATGTGACTCCTCCATTGGTCCAATTAGTTTTTGTTCTAGTGCTTCATATATTGTAAATTTTTGCTGTCATGGTGACCATGTTCTTGAGCTTGCATGTCAAATTTATATGGTCAAAGTAATTTTGTTGCCTGATATAGCTTCTAGGCACTTGTAGGAGTAGTTGCTATCACTTTTGTTCTCTTTTATTGTGGGTCACTAAAAATTTCAGAAATTTTCAGAGGAAGAGAATGATGAGGAAAATATTCCAAGGTGGTTCAATAAGAAATCCCCAAGACTCGTTATTTGCGACCCTGACCTTAACCAACCGCGGGAGGCTCTAGTAAAATCATGTGAACGGCCGTCGGATAATTTCATGACTCTTGCAGGTTTCAAGGAAGAATTTGATATGTACATGAATAACAACGTCCTAGCGGACTTCTTGCCAGATAAGTGCTTACAACTTACAACCTCACAGATTCTTTTGTACGGAGATTTGAGTATTCAGACCAACGAGGTATGCAATCTCTCTTATTTGACCTTTATGATAAATCGTATAGCATGGATATTGAGGAGTTTAATGAAGCATGTAAAATTCCGCATTGGGGCAGTTGTGTTGAACCGTGCAAAATTGATTGTGTTGAGTTCCTTGCTAGCATTACAATAGGAGAAACTAGAACTATAACACAAGCTAGTGTGGGGGGCATTCACTTTCCTGCCTTACATTATTTTGCTCTCATCATAGGCGGATGTGTTAATGGTAAACATGATCATAGCCACCTTTGCACTTCTGATTTGAGTGTTCTTAAGAGTGCAATAATGAATGACACACAATATAACCTAGGGGCTATTGTCACACATTGACTACATAAAAATGCTTTAGAGGGAGATTTCTTTGGAGGAACTTATGCCACTAGTTTAGCTAAATATCTTGGGGTACCTATAAGAAATTATTACACCCAATTACCCTATATTTTCCTTGATTATGCCTCTATGGGGCGATTCTAGTTTCTTGAGAGGGGTGATGTGCACTACCAATGCAGACTAATCTTTGACGGGAGTGATGTCGCTTGAGATGCGTTGGTATTTCCCCAATGAATAAGGGAGGACGCGGCATAGCGACGGTAAAGTATTTCCCTCAGTGATGAGACCAAGGTTATCGAAGCAGTAGGAGAACCAAGCAACACTATGTAAATGGTACCTGCACACAAAGAACAAATACTTGCAACCCGACGCGTGAAAGGGGTTGTGAATCCCTTCCGGATAATGATGCCAAAAAGTGACGTAAGGATAGGATAAAATTTTAGTAGATTGAAAGATGCAAATAAAAGCAAATAAAACACCGCAAGGTATTTTAAGTTTTTTGGTAATGTCGATTTGAAGATAAAAGTTGCAAATAAAGAAAATGGCAAATGGTAATATAGATATGAAAGTATATGATTGGAAAATAGACCTAGGGCCGTAGATTTCACTAGTGGCTTCTCTCGAGAAAATAGCATGTGTTGGGTAGATAAATTACTATTAGGCAATTGATAGAAAAGAAAATAATTATGACGATATCCAAGACAATGATCATGTATATAGGCATCACGTCCAAGATGAGTAGACCGACTCCTGTCTGCATCTACTACTATTAATCCACACATCGACCGCTATCCAACATGCATCTAGTGTATTGAGTTCATGGAAAAACGGATTAATGCAATAAGAATGATGACATGATGTAGACAAGATCTATTCATATAGGAATAGACCCCATCTTCTTATCCTTAATAGCAATGATACATGTGTGCCTTGCTGCCCCTTCTGTCACTGGGAAAGGACACCGCAAGATCGAACCCATTACAAAGCACCTCTTCCCATTGCAAGATAAATTGATCAAGTTGGCCAAACAAAACCCAAATATCAAAGAAGAAATACGAAGCTATAATAATCAATAACGGATATTAAATCAAGCAAATCAGATCATAAACTCACAATTCATCGAATCCCAACAAACACGTCGCAAAAAGTCATTACATCAAATAGATCTCCAAGAGCCCATTGTATTGAGATACAAAGAGAGAAGAAGCCATCCAGCTACTGCCTACGGACCTGTAGGTCTGTGGTAAACTACCAACACATCATCGGAGAGGCACCAATGAGGATGATGAACCCCTCCGTGATCGTGTTCACCTTCGACAGAGTGCCGAAAAAGGGCTATAGATTGGATCTAGTGGTTCTGGAACTTGCGGCGGCTGGAACAAAATTCCGCCGACTCCCCTAGGGTTACTAGAATATGGGGTGTTTATAAAGAGAAGAGGCGGTGTAGGAGGCCACCAAGGTGGGCACAACCCACCTGGGCGCGCCTGGGATCCAAGGCGTGCCCTGGTGGGTTGTGCCCCCCTCGGGGCACCCCCCAGGTGCTTCCTTGGCCTATCTGGTGTCTTCTAGTCCAAAAAAATCCACAAAAAGTTTCGCTGCATTTGGACTCCGTTTGATATTGATTTTCTGCGATGTAAAAAAGAAGCAGAAAACAACAACTCACACTTGGCACTATGTCAATAGGTTAGTCCCAAAAAATGATATAAAATGATTGTAACATATCCAAGAATGATAATATAACAGCATGGAACAATCAAAATTATAGATACAATGGAGACGTATCAGCATCCCCAAGTTTAAAATTCCTGCTCGTCCTCGAGTAGGTAAATGATAAAAAGATAATTTTGATGTGGATGATTTCTATCATTTTCATCACATATTCTTTTCTTTATAACATGGTCATTTGGACTTTTATATGGTTCAAAGCAATAGTCTAGTTTTGACATGAGGACTTTAATACTCAAGCATATCAACAAACAACCATGTCTTTCAAAATACCAATACTAAAGCAAGTTATCCCTAGCCCATCATGCTCAACCATTGATCCATTCATGCAACAAATCTGAATACTAGCTACATCCAATGCACAAGTGTGATAATAGTGTTCCATAGTTGGTGCTTTATAACAGAAGATGGAGAGTCAAAATAAAAATAAAAATTGCATAAATTAAAAGATAGGCCCTTTGCAAAGGGAATTAGGGATTTGTAGAGGTGCCAGAGCTCAAAGCTTAAATTAAGAGATAAAATTATTTTGGGTGACATGCTTTTCTCGTCAACAAGAACGACTTAGAGTTCCCAACACTTCCATGCTAGATATATCATCTATTGTCCCCAAACATAAAATAAAGTTTATTACTTTTTCCACCAAACTTTCACAAGCCATGGCTAGCCGTATCCACGGTTTCCCTCCATACCAACATTTTCCATGGAATTTATTATTTGACAACACAAAGTAAATTTCCTTTTTCATTTCGGGACTGGGAATCCTTATTACCGCCATACTCTCATGCAATGACAAGTGAATAAACACTCATCATGAGAATAAAACATCTAGCATGAAAAATATTAGCCACCCCTCGCTGCTTCATGAGCGGTATGGGCACACAAAAGAGAAATTTATTTTGAAATTAGAGTTGGCACATACAAATTTGCTTGGAATGGCAAGGAAATACCGCATATAGGTAGGTATGGTGGACTCATTTGGCATAACTTGGGTTTTAGGATTTGGATTCACAAGTAGTATTTCTACTTAGTACAAGGTGGAGGCTAGCAAGAGATTGAAAAGCGACCAAACAAGGAACGAAAACCATCATAAGGGAACATTAAACATAACTAACACTGAATAATGCAACACAAATAGGATATAATTTCATTGCATGACCATTGACTTCCATTCTTGCATAGGGAATCACAAACCTTAACATCAATATTATTACTAAAACTTAATTACTCATTAACATGGCTCACATATCACTATCATCATATCTCAAAACTATTTCAAAGAATCATGTTTATTTTGTCCAATGATCTTCCTAAAAGTTTTTATTATATCCCCCTTGGATCTCTATCACTTTGGGACTAGTTTCATATGTTGCTTTTGATAAGCTCAAACGAATATAAGTGAAGAACATGAGCATCATATTTTTTATACCAAATTAATCTAAGTGAAGCATGAGAGAATTTCTTCAAAGATAGCAAAGCACACCGTGCTCAAAAATATATAAGTGAAGCACTAGAGCAATTCCAAGGCTCTAAAAAAATTAAGTGAAGCATAGGAGCAAGCATAGCATAATTTGGCTTCCTTAAATAGGTGTGTACAACAAGGACACTTATTTAAAAATATAAAGAAAAACAAGCAAAGACTCAAATCATACAAGACGCTCCAAGCAAAACTCATAATATGTGACGAATAAAAATATAGTCTCAAGTAAAATATCGATGGTCGTTAGAAGAAAGAGGGGAGGCCACTCGGGGGCATCCCCAAGCTTAGTTACTTGATACTTGTTGAATATTATCTTTGGGTGCCTCGGGCATCCCCAATCTTGGCCGTTTGCTACTCCTTATTCCTTCATCCAGCGTGACCTCACCCAAAACTTGAAAACTTTAATCACACAAAACTCAACAAAACCTCGTGAGATCTGCCAGTATAACAAAACCAATCTTTACTCTAAGTACTGTAGCAAAGCAATTCTTATTTTGTTAGTGTGTTATACCTACTGTATTCTGACTTTTTATGGCAAAAACTCATCAAAGGAACACATAGAATCATGAAAACAAGCACATAACACAACGAAAACAGAATCTGTCAAAAACAGAACAGTCTGTAAAGATGCGAATTTTTACCATACTTATGTAGCTCTAAAAATTCTTAAAACTTAGGATAACATGGAAAATATGTATATTGATAACGCCAAAAGATTCATGAGTTTATTAATCTCCAATAATCATCAGAAATTCTAACTCTGGACGTAAAAGTTTCTGAATTTCCAACGCGATCAAATCAGCCATCAACCAAAACATTTATTTCAACCACAAAAGCACATCAAACCAGATGTATTATTAGGTATTTTATTGAAAACAGCAAGAAAACCAAAAAGCAAAAATATACAAGTTGGGTTGCCTCCCAACTAGCGCTATAGTTTTACGCCCTTAGCTAGGCATAATACCAAGATCTCAAGTGTTGTCATCTTTTTTTTCCATCTCCTCAATAACACAATCAGATTTCTTCAAAAAATTAGCAAACAAGATAGCAAGACTTCTAGGCATAATATTGAGGAAGTCATTCTTATCAAAAGGGTCTTTTGTTACTTCAACAAAATTGGGGTGAATACTAATCATTTTGAGGTCCCATTTGTTGCTACTAGAAGTAGCCCCCTTGCTCTTGGTGATTTGAGTAGTCTTGCAAACATTTACGGCTGTTTTTTCAATAGTTTTAAGGGAAGAGAAAGCAGTGCTCAAGTTACTAAAAATGTCTTCCAATTTATCAATCCGTGAATGACTCTCTTCAATTCTTTCATTGACTACGGGTTCCTTCTCTTTTAACAATTTAAAAGCATCACCCGCTTTTGACCCAAGTTTATTAGCAAGATTATTCATATTTTTATCCAAATTTTCAATATGTTCTTTAGTGAGCATTCCCTTTTCAATAGCATCTAATCTTAGCATAACATGCACAAGAGTAAAAATAATCATTGATAATAATAGGAGGGGAACCCACTAAACTTCCCGCAGCATTCAAAGCATCAAGAGGAGGACAACTTAAGAAGTTTCCTCCGTTAATGGTGTCAAGAACAAATCTAAACCAAGTATCCCACATAAAATTTTTGAACAAGAAAAATAGTGGATTGCTTGTAAATAGATCTGTTATTAGAATCGAAAATCCTATACCAAGCATCTTTTAGGCTTTCTCCTCCTCTTTGCTTAAAATTGAGAACTTCATTCTTGGGGGTGAAAATGATGAGGAGAGGACTAGCTATGATGACTAGAAAGCAAGAACGTGAAAAGATCCGGCAAGGAAAACGGCGAACGAAAAAGGAGGGCAAATAAGAACAGCAAATTTTGTGAAGTGGGGGAGATGAAAACGAGAGGCAAAAGGAAAATAGTATAAATTGCAAGGAGATGAGATTTGTGATTAGGAACCTAATAGGTGTCGATGATGTCTCCCCGGCAACGGCGCCAGAAAGTTCATTTATGTCCCTTGAGATGCGTCGGTATTTCCCCAAGGAATAAGGGAGGATGCAGCACAGCAACAGTAAGGTATTTCCTTCAGTGATGAGACAAAGGTTATCGAACCAGTAGGAGAACCAAGCAACACTATGTAAATGGTACCTGCACACAAAGAACAAATACTTGCAACCCGACGCGTGAAAGGGGTTGTCAATCCCTTCCGGATAATGATGCCAAAAAGTGACGTAAGGATAGGATAAAATTGTAGTAGATTGAAAGATGCAAATAAAAGCAAATAAAACACCGCAAGGTATTTTGGGTTTTTTGGTAATGTCGATTTGAAGATAAAAGTTGCAAATAAATAAAATGGCAAATGGTAATATAGATATGAAAGTATATGATTGGAAAATAGACCTAGGGCCGTAGATTTCACTAGTGGCTTCTCTCGAGAAAATAGCATGTGTTGGGTAGATAAATTACTATTAGGCAATTGATAGAAAAGAAAATAATTATGACGATATCCAAGACAATGATCATGTATATAGGCATCACGTCCAAGATGAGTAGACCGACTCCTGTCTGCATCTACTACTATTACTCCACACATCGACCGCTATCCAACATGCATCTAGTGTATTGAGTTCATGGAAAAACGGATTAATGCAATAAGAATGATGACATGATGTAGACAAGATCTATTCATGTAGGAATAGACCCCATCTTCTTATCCTTAATAGCAATGATACATGTGTGCCTTGCTGCCCCTTCTGTCACTGGGAAAGGACACCGCAAGATCGAACCCATTACAAAGCACCTCTTCCCATTGCAAGATAAATAGATCAAGTTGGCCAAACAATACCCAAATATCAAAGAAGAAATACGAAGCTATAATAATCAATAACGGATATTAAATCAAGCAAATCAGATCATAAACTCACAATTCATCGAATCCCAACAAACACGCCACAAAAAGTCATTACATCAAATAGATCTCCAAGAGCCCATTGTATTGAGATACAAAGAGAGAAGAAGCCATCCAGCTACTGCCTACGGACCTGTAGGTCTGTGGTAAACTACCAACACATCATCGGAGAGGCACCAATGAGGATGATGAACCCCTCCGTGATCGTGTTCACCTTCGACAGAGTGCCGAAAAAGGGCTATAGATTGGATCTAGTGGTTCTGGAACTTGCGGTGGCTGGAACAAAATTCCGCCGACTCCCCTAGGGTTACTAGAATATGGGGTGTTTATAAAGAGAAGAGGCGGTGTAGGAGGCCACCAAGGTGGGCACAACCCACCTGGGCGCGCCTGGGATCCAAGGCGTGCCCTGGTGGGTTGTGCCCCCCTCGGGGCACCCCCCAGGTGCTTCCTTGGCCTATCTGGTGTCTTCTAGTCCAAAAAAATCCACAAAAAGTTTCGCTGCATTTGGACTCCGTTTGATATTGATTTTCTGCGATGTAAAAAAGAAGCAGAAAACAACAACTCACACTTGGCACTATGTCAATAGGTTAGTCCCAAAAAATGATATAAAATGATTGTAACATATCCAAGAATGATAATATAACAGCATGGAACAATCAAAATTATAGATACAATGGAGACGTATCAGCATCCCCAAGCTTAAAATTCCTGCTCGTCCTCGAGTAGGTAAATGATAAAAACATAATTTTGATGTGGATGATTTCTATCATTTTCATCACATATTCTTTTCTTTATAACATGGTCATTTGGACTTTTATATGGTTCAAAGCAATAGTCTAGTTTTGACATGAGGACTTTAATACTCAAGCATATCAACAAACAACCATGTCTTTCAAAATACCAATACTAAAGCAAGTTATCCCTAGCCCATCATGCTCAACCATTGATCCATTCATGCAACAAATCTGAATACTAGCTACATCCAATGCACAAGTGTGATAATAGTGTTCCGTAGTTGGTGCTTTATAACAGAAGATGGAGAGTCAAAATAAAAATAAAAATTGCATAAATTAAAAGATAGGCCCTTTGCAAAGGGAAGTAGGGATTTGTAGAGGTGCCAGAGCTCAAAGCTTAAATTAAGAGATAAAATTATTTTGGGTGACATGCTTTTCTCGTCAACAAGAACGACTTAGAGTTCCCAACACTTCCATGCTAGATATATCATCTATTGTCCCCAAACATAAAATAAAGTTTATTACTTTTTCGACCAAACTTTCACAAGCCATGGCTAGCCGTATCCACGGTTTCCCTCCATACCAACATTTTCCATGGAATTTATTATTTGACAACACAAAGTAAATTTCCTTTTTCATTTCGGGACTGGGAATCCTTATTACCGCCATACTCTCATGCAATGACAAGTGAATAAACACTCATCATGAGAATAAAACATCTAGCATGAAAAATATTAGCCACCCCTCGCTGCTTCATGAGCGGTATGGGCACACAAAAGAGAAATTTATTTTGAAACTAGAGTTGGCACATACAAATTTGCTTGGAATGGCAAGGAAATACCGCATATAGGTAGGTATGGTGGACTCATTTGGCATAACTTGGGTTTTAGGATTTGGATTCACAAGTAGTATTTCTACTTAGTACAAGGTGGAGGCTAGCAAGAGATTGAAAAGCGACCAAACAAGGAACGAAAACCATCATAAGGGAACATTAAACATAACTAACACTGAATAATGCAACACAAATAGGATATAATTTCATTGCATGACCATTGACTTCCATTCTTGCATAGGGAATCACAAACCTTAACATCAATATTATTACTAAAACTTAATTACTCATTAACATGGCTCACATATCACTATCATCATATCTCAAAACTATTTCAAAGAATCAAGTTTATTTTGTCCAATGATCTTCCTAAAAGTTTTTATTATATCCCCCTTGGATCTCTATCACTTTGGGACTAGTTTCATATGTTGCTTTTGATAAGCTCAAACGAAAATAAGTGAAGAACATGAGCATAATATTTTTTATATCAAATTAATCTAAGTGAAGCATGAGAGAATTTCTTCAAAGATAGCAAAGGACACCGTGCTAAAAAATATATAAGTGAAGCACTAGAGCAATTCCAAGGCTCTAAAAAAATTAAGTGAAGCATAGGAGCAAGCATAGCATAATTTGGCTTCCTTAAATAGGTGTGTACAACAAGGACACTTATTTAAAAATATAAAGAAAAACAAGCAAAGACTCAAATCATACTAGACGCTCCAAGCAAAACTCATAATATGTGACGAATAAAAATATAGTCTCAAGTAAAATATCGATGGTCGTTAGAAGAAAGAGGGGAGGCCACTCGGGGGCATCCCCAAGCTTAGTTACTTGATACTTGTTGAATATTATCTTTGGGTGCCTCGGGCATCCCCAATCTAGGCCGTTTGCTACTCCTTATTCCTTCATCCAGCGTGACCTCACCCAAAACTTGAAAACTTCAAACACACAAAACTCAACAAAACCTCGTGAGATCTGCCAGTATAACAAAACAAATATTTACTCTAAGTACTGTAGCAAAGCAATTCTTATTTTGTTAGTGTGTTATACCTACTGTATTCTGACTTTTTATGGCAAAAACTCATCAAAGGAACACATAGAATCATGAAAACAAGCACATAACACAACGAAAACAGAATCTGTCAAAAACAGAACAGTCTGTAAAGATGCGAATTTTTACCATACTTATGTAGCTCTAAAAATTCTTAAAACTTAGGTTAACATGGAAAATATGTATATTGATAACGCCAAAAAATTCATGAGTTTATTAATCTCCAATAATCATCAGAAATTCTAACTCTGGAAGTAAAAGTTTCTGAATTTCCAACGCGATCAAATCAGCCATCAACCAAAACATTTATTTCAACCACAAAAGCACATCAAACCAGATGTATTATTAGGTATTTTATTGAAAACAGCAAGAAAACCAAAAAGCAAAAATATACAAGTTGGGTTGCCTCCCAACTAGCGCTATAGTTTTACGCCCTTAGCTAGGCATAATACCAAGATCTCAAGGGTTGTCATCCTTTTTTCCATCTCCTCAATAACACAATCAGATTTCTTCAAAAAATTAGCAAGCAAGATAGCAAGACTTCTAGGCATAATATTGAGGAAGTCATTCTTATCAAAAGGGTCTTTTGTTACTTCAACAAAATTGGGGTGAATACTAATCATTTTGAGGTCCCATTTGTTGCTACTAGAAGTAGCCCCCTTGCTCTTGGTGATTTGAGTAGTCTTGCAAACATTTACGGCTGTTTTTTCAATAGTTTTAAGGGAAGAGAAAGCAGTGCTCAAGTTACTAAAAATGTCTTCCAATTTATCAATCCGTGAATGACTCTCTTCAATTCTTTCATTGACTACGGGTTCCTTCTCTTTTAACAATTTAAAAGCATCACCCGCTTTTGACCCAAGTTTATTAGCAAGATTATTCATATTTTTATCCAAATTTTCAATATGTTCTTTAGTGAGCATTCCCTTTTCAATAGCATCTAATCTTAGCATAACATGCACAAGAGTAAAAATAATCATTGATAATAATAGGAGGGGAACCCACTAAACTTCCCGCAGCATTCAAAGCATCAAGAGGAGGACAACTTAAGAAGTTTCCTCCGGTAATGGTGTCAAGAACAAATCTAAACCAAGTATCCCACATAAAAATTTTGAACAAGAAAAATAGTGGATTGCTTGTAAATAGATCTGTTATTAGAATCGAAAATCCTATACCAAGCATCTTTTAGGCTTTCTCCTCCTCTTTGCTTAAAATTGAGAACTTCATTCTTGGGGGTGAAAATGATAAGGAGAGGACTAGCTATGATGACTAGAAAGCAAGAACGTGAATAGATCCGGCAAGGAAAACGGCGAACGAAAAAGGAGGGCAAATAAGAACAGCAAATTTTGTGAAGTGGGGGAGATGAAAACGAGAGGCAAAAGGAAAATAATATAAATTGCAAGGAGATGAGATTTGTGATTAGGAACCTAATAGGTGTCGATGATGTCTCCCCGGCAACGGCGCCAGAAAGTTCATTTATGTCACTTGAGATGCGTCGGTATTTCCCCAAGGAATAAGGGAGGATGCAGCACAGCAACAGTAAGGTATTTCCTTCAGTGATGAGACAAAGGTTATCGAACCAGTAGGAGAACCAAGCAACACTATGTAAATGGTACCTGCACACAAAGAACAAATACTTGCAACCCGACGCGTGAAAGGGGTTGTCAATCCCTTCCGGATAATGATGCCAAAAAGTGACGTAAGGATAGGATAAAATTGTAGTAGATTGAAAGATGCAAATAAAAGCAAATAAAACACCGCAAGGTATTTTGGGTTTTTTGGTAATGTCGATTTGAAGATAAAAGTTGCAAATAAAGAAAATGGCAAATGGTAATATAGATATGAAAGTATATGATTGGAAAATAGACCTAGGGCCGTAGATTTCACTAGTGGCTTCTCTCGAAAAAATAGCATGTGTTGGGTAGATAAATTACTATTAGGCAATTGATAGAAAAGAAAATAATTATGACGATATCCAAGACAATGATCCTGTATATAGGCATCACGTCCAAGATGAGTAGACCGACTCCTGTCTGCATCTACTACTATTACTCCACACATCGACCGCTATCCAACATGCATCTAGTGTATTGAGTTCATGGAAAAACGGATTAATGCAATAAGAATGATGACATGATGTAGACAAGATCTATTCATGTAGGAATAGACCCCATCTTCTTATCCTTAATAGCAATGATACATGTGTGCCTTGCTGCCCCTTCTGTCACTGGGAAAGGACACCGCAAGATCGAACCCATTACAAAGCACCTCTTCCCATTGCAAGATAAATAGATCAAGTTGGCCAAACAAAACCCAAATATCAAAGAAGAAATACGAAGCTATAATAATCAATAACGGATATTAAATCAAGCAAATCAGATCATAAACTCACAATTCATCGAATCCCAACAAACACGCCGCAAAAAGTCATTACATCAAATAGATCTCCAAGAGCCCATTGTATTGAGATACAAAGAGAGAAGAAGCCATCCAGCTACTGCCTACGGACCTGTAGGTCTGTGGTAAACTACCAACACATCATCGGAGAGGCACCAATGAGGATGATGAACCCCTCCGTGATCGTGTTCACCTTCGACAGAGTGCCGAAAAAGGGCTATAGATTGGATCTAGTGGTTCTGGAACTTGCGGCGGCTGGAACAAAATTCCGCCGACTCCCCTAGGGTTACTAGAATATGGGTTGTTTATAAAGAGAAGAGGCGGTGTAGGAGGCCACCAAGGTGGGCACAACCCACCTGGGCGCGCCTGGGATCCCAGGCGTGCCCTGGTGGGTTGTGCCCCCCTCGGGGCACCCCCCAGGTGCTTCCTTGGCCTATCTGGTGTCTTCTAGTCCAAAAAAATCCACAAAAAGTTTCGCTGCATTTGGACTCCGTCTGATATTGATTTTCTGCGATGTAAAAAAGAAGCAGAAAACAACAACTCACACTTGGCACTATGTCAATAGGTTAGTCCCAAAAAATGATATAAAATGATTATAACATATCCAAGAATGATAATATAACAGCATGGAACAATCAAAATTATAGATACAATAGAGACGTATCAGCATCCCCAAGCTTAAAATTCCTACTCGTCCTCGAGTAGGTAAATGATAAAAACATAATTTTGATGTGGATGATTTCTATCATTTTCATCACATATTCTTTTCTTTATAACATGGTCATTTGGAATTTTATATGGTTCAAAGCAATAGTCTAGTTTTAACATGAGGACTTTAATACTCAAGCATATCAACAAACAACCATGTCTTTCAAAATACCAATACTAAAGCAAGTTATCCCTAGCCCATCATGCTCAACCATTGATCCATTCATGCAACAAATCTGAATACTAGCTACATCCAATGCACAAGTGTGATAATAGTGTTCCGTAGTTGGTGCTTTATAACAGAAGATGGAGAGTCAAAATAAAAATAAAAATTGCATAAATTAAAAGATAGGCCCTTTGCAAAGGGAAGTAGGGATTTGTAGAGGTGCCAGAGCTCAAAGCTTAAATTAAGAGATAAAATTATTTTGGGTGACATGCTTTTCTCGTCAACAAGAACGACTTAGAGTTCCCAACACTTCCATGCTAGATATATCATCTATTGTCCCCAAACATAAAATAAAGTTTATTACTTTTTCCATCAAACTTTCACAAGCCATGGCTAGCCGTATCCACGGTTTCCCTCCATACCAACATTTTCCATGGAATTTATTATTTGACAACGCAAAGTAAATTTCCTTTTTCATTTCGAGACTGGGAATCCTTATTACCGCCATACTCTCATGCAATGACAAGTGAATAAACACTCATCATGAGAATAAAACATCTAGCATGAAAAATATTAGCCACCCCTCGCTGCTTCATGAGCGGTATGGGCACACAAAAGAGAAATTTATTTTGAATTAGAGTTGGCACATACAAATTTGCTTGGAATGGCAAGGAAATACCGCATATAGGTAGGTATGGTGGACTCATTTGGCATAACTTGGGTTTTAGGATTTGGATTCACAAGTAGTATTTCTACTTAGTACAAGGTGGAGGCTAGCAAGAGATTGAAAAGCGACCAAACAAGGAACGAAAACCATCATAAGGGAACATTAAACATAACTAACACTGAATAATGCAACACAAATAGGATATAATTTCATTGCATGACCATTGACTTCCATTCTTGCATAGGGAATCACAAACCTTAACATCAATATTATTACTAAAACTTAATTACTCATTAACATGGCTCACATATCACTATCATCATATCTCAAAACTATTTCAAAGAATCAAGTTTATTTTGTCCAATGATCTTCCTAAAAGTTTTTATTATATCCCCCTTGGATCTCTATCACTTTGGGACTAGTTTCATATGTTGCTTTTGATAAGCTCAAACGAATATAAGTGAAGAACATGAGCATCATATTTTTTATATCAAATTAATTTAAGTGAAGCATGAGAGAATTTCTTCAAAGATAGCAAAGCACACCGTGCTAAAAAATATATAAGTGAAGCACTAGAGCAATTCCAAGGCTCTAAAAAAATTAAGTGAAGCATAGGAGCAAGCATAGCATAATTTGGCTTCCTTAAATAGGTGTGTACAACAAGGACACTTATTTAAAAATATAAAGAAAAACAAGCAAAGACTCAAATCATACAAGACGCTCCAAGCAAAACTCATAATATGTGACGAATAAAAATATAGTCTCAAGTAAAATATCGATGGTCGTTAGAAGAAAGAGGGGAGGCCACTCGGGGGCATCCCCAAGCTTAGTTACTTGATACTTGTTGAATATTATCTTTGGGTGCCTCGGGCATCCCCAATCTTGGCCATTTGCTACTCCTTATTCCTTCATCCAGCGTGACCTCACCCAAAACTTGAAAACTTCAATCACACAAAACTCAACAAAACCTCGTGAGATCTGCCAGTATAACAAAACCAATCTTTACTCTAAGTACTGTAGCAAAGCAATTCTTATTTTGTTAGTGTGTTATACCTACTGTATTCTGACTTTTTAAGGCAAAAACTCATCAAAGGAACACATAGAATCATGAAAACAAGCACATAACACAACGAAAACAGAATCTGTCAAAAACAGAACATTCTGTAAAGATGCGAATTTTTACCATACTTATGTAGCTCTAAAATTTTTTAAAACTTAGGATAACATGGAAAATATGTATATTGATAACGCCAAAAAATTCATGAGTTTATCAATCTCCAATAATCATCAGAAATTCTAACTCTGGACGTAAAAGTTTTTGAATTTCCAACGCGATCAAATCAGCCATCAACCAAAACATTTATTTCAACCACAAAAGCACATCAAACCAGATGTATTATTAGGTATTTTATTGAAAACAGCAGGAAAACCAAAAAGCAAAAATATACAAGTTGGGTTGCCTCCCAACTAGCGCTATAGTTTTACGCCCTTAGCTAGGCATAATACCAAGATCTCAAGTGTTGTCATCCTCTTTTTCCATCTCCTCAATAACACAATCAGATTTCTTCAAAAAATTAGCAAGCAAGATAGCAAGACTTCTAGGCATAATATTGAGGAAGTCATTCTTATCAAAAGGGTCTTTTGTTACTTCAACAAAATTGGGGTGAATACTAATCATTTTGAGGTCCTATTTGTTGCTACTAGAAGTAGCCCCCTTGCTCTTGGTTATTTGAGTAGTCTTGCAAACATTTACGGCTGTTTTTTCAATAGTTTTAAGGGAAGAGAAAGCAGTGCTCAAGTTACTAAAAATGTCTTCCAATTTATCAATCCGTGAATGACTCTCTTCAATTCTTTCATTGACTATGGGTTCCTTCTCTTTTAACAATTTAAAAGCATCACCCTCTTTTGACCCAAGTTTATTAGCAAGATTATTCATATTTTTATCCAAATTTTCAATATGTTCTTTAGCATTCCCTTTTCAATAGCATCTAATCTTAGCATAACATGCACAAATGTAAAAATAATCATTGATAATAATAGGAGGGGAACCCACTAAACTTCCCGCAGCATTCAAAGCATCAAGAGGAGGACAACTTAAGAAGTTTCCTCCGGTAATGGTGTCAAGAACAAATCTAAACCAAGTATCCCACATAAATATTTTGAACAAGAAAAATAGTGGATTGCTTGTAAATAGATCTGTTATTAGAATCGAAAATCCTATACCAAGCATCTTTTAGGCTTTCTCCTCCTCTTTGCTTAAAATTGAGAACTTCATTCTTGGGGGTGAAAATGATGAGGAGAGGACTAGCTATGATGACTAGAAAGCAAGAACGTGAATAGATCCGGCATGGAAAACGGCAAACGAAAAAGGAGGGCAAATAAGAACGGCAAATTTTGTGAAGTGGGGGAGATGAAAACGAGAGGCAAAAGGAAATAATATAAATTGCAAGGAGATGAGATTTGTGATTAGGAACCTAATAGGTGTCGATGATGTCTCCTCGGCAACGGCGCCAGAAAGTTCATTTATGTCGCTTGAGATGCGTCGGTATTTTCCCAAGGAATAAGGGAGGATGCAGCACAGCAACAGTAAGGTATTTCCTTCAGTGATGAGACAAAGGTTATCGAACCAGTAGGAGAACCAAGCAACACTATGTAAACGGTACATGCACACAAAGAACAAATACTTGCAACCCGATGCGTTAAAGGGTTTGTCAATCCCTTCTGGGTAACGATGCAAAAAGTGACGCAAGGATAGGATAAAATTGTAATAGATTGAAAGATGCAAATAAAAACAAATAAAACGCAGCAAGATATTTTTGGGTTTTTGATAATATAGATCTGAAGGTAAAAGTTGCAAATAAAGAAAAAGGCAAATGGCAATATAGATCTTAAAGTATATGATTGGAAAATAAACCCGGGGTTCGTAGCTTTCACTAGTGGCTTCTCTCAAGAAAATAGCATGCGGTGGGTAGACAAATTACTGTTGGGAAATTGAGAGAAAATCCAATTATGATGATATCCAAGACAATGATCATGCATATAGGCATCACGTCCAAGATTAGTAGACCGACTCCTGCCTGCATCTACTACTATTACTCCACACATCGACCGCTATCTAGCATGCATCTATTGTATTAAGTTCATGGAAAAATGGAGTAACGCAATTAGAATGATGACATGATGTAGATAAGATCTATTCATGTAGGAATTGACCCCATCTTTTTATCCTTAATAGCAACGATACATGCATGCCTTTCTACCCCTTCTCTCACTGGGAAAGGAAACCGTAAGATCGAACCCATTACAAAGCACATCTTCCCATTGCAAGATAAATAGATCAAGTTGGCCAAACGAAACCCAAATATCGGAGAAGAAATACGAGTCTATAATAATCAAGAATGGATATTAAATCAAGGCAAATCAGATCATAAACTCGCAATTCATTGGATCCCAACAAACACACCGCAAAAAGTCATTACATCAAATAGATCTCCAAGAGACCATTGTGTTGGGATACAAAGAGAGAAGAAGCCATCTAGCTACTGCCTACGGACCCATAGTTGTGACGCCCTCGATTTGACCGTACACTAATCATGCATGCAAATGTGTACGACCAAGATTAGGGACTCACTGGAAGATATCACAAAACAACTCTAGACAAAAAAATACAAGCTTTATATTACACGCCAGGGGCCTCGAGGGCTCGAATACATATGCTCGAATACACAAGAGTCAGCAGAAGCAACAATATCTGAGTACAAACATAAGTTAAACAAGTTTGCCTTAAGAAGGCTAGCACAAAAACAACACGATCGAAAAGGCAAGGCCTCCTGCCTAGGACCTCCTAACTACTCCCGGTCGCCAGCTGTCTCCACGTAGTAGTAGGCTCCATCGGTGTAGTAGCAGTCGTCAATGGTGGCATCTGGCTCCTGGACTCCACCATCTGGCTGCATCAACCAGAAAGAAGAAAGAAGGGGGGAAAGGGGGAACAAAGCAATCGTGAGTACTCATCCAAAGTACTCACAAGCAAGGATCTACACTACATATGCATCGGTATCAATGGAAAGGATAGTATCTGTGGACTAAGCTGTTGAATGCCAGAATAAGAGGGGGAGAAGCTAGTCCTATCAAAGACTAGCATCTTCTGGAAGCCACCAATCTTGCAGCAGTAGAAGAGAGTACAGAATAACATATTATAATTATCAAGCATGTTGTAGCAATAATGCCCAGACATCCTTCCTCGACTCCCTCCGAGGAAGCAATCCCGGAGCCACATATCCATTCATGTCTCAGTATCCAGTTCTAGTTGTATCGACCGGGATACAACTCCAAGTGTCTGTTACCGTAGGACAGGCTATCGATAGATGTTTTCTTCCCTGCAGGGGTGCACCAACTTACCCACCACACTCGCTTAACTCCGACCAGACACACCATCAGGCCATGCCCGCCCTCGGCCAAACAATACGCCGCAACCCGACCTAGGCTTAATAGGGAGGTCATGCACGCCGGACTAAACCCTATGCCCCCAGGGGTCATGGGCCAATCACCCCGGGAACTCCTGCACGTTGCGTGGGAGGCCGGTAAGCAGACCTAGATACCTCCTTAAAAAGGTAGGTGCATAACCAGTCCAACCCGGCGCGCGCCGCTCAGCCGCAATGACGTCAATTAAGCTTCGGCTGATGCATACGACGCAGAACACCCATGCTATGCCCACGTGATGGTTAGCACTATCAGGCCAGAGGCCCCTTGGATAAAATATCCTAACCGTTTAGTGTCTTGGGAACGCGGTAACGAGCAGAGACTCATGAAAGATGTGACCCTGTCACCCCGTCTCGAGGACTTGCGGCAAGGGCTAAGAGTTCCCGGCCACGCCTCGTATTCAACTCTCGGGCACCTTCCAGGTCAACCCGTCACCACATCACTCGCGAGTACTCCTCAGGGTCGACCCGCCTTTCCAAGTAACAGTTGTAAGTTCGTAGTAACCATAGTAAATGTGTGTCTAACACCAAAGGAAAAAAACCTGAGGAAATCACCCTCGATGGAATTCCACCTGATGTTTATCGTCAAGGTGAACGAAAGAGGAGTCACCTCGAGGTCCACTCTTGAGGAGTTGCACGACAGTGGCGTTATCGGGAGTGGAGAAAGAGGAATCACCCTCGATGACCATAACCGATGAACTAACCTACAAGGTTAACATCAGAAGTGCCGACGAGGTCTCACCCTCGGTAGTCGATAGTAAGCCAGTAGTGTCGAGCAACTAAGGGGAAAGTGATGTGCGGTGCCGGGGCCTGGTCTTCGATCCCATTGATCGGGTCTTTTGATAATCCAACGGGGCAGCCGGGACAATGTGGGGGGGTCACTGGTGGATCTCTAACCAGCCTATACTAAGAAGTTTAGTATAAACATGTAAGGTATGAAAGCAGGTATCAACAACAGGCTATGCATCAGAATAGGATCATACAAAAAGTAGTAGCAGTTCTAATGCAAGCATAAGAGAGAAGGGAATGGGCGATATCGAAATGATCAAAGGAGGTTGGCTTGCCTAGATGTTCAGACGAGAAGGAGGGGTCGTCGTCAACGCGGTCGATCACCGAGGTAGCATCAGTCTCGCGGTCTACCGAAGAGAAGAGGGGGGAAGAAACAATAAATGCAAAGCATACAGATGCAACAAATAAACACGACAAGTCACTCCGCAGTGCTAGGGTGCTCTAACGTGGTACTACACGATACCGGCGAAGGAGGAAAACATTCGAGAAAGCATTCCCGGTGTTAGGCTTTTTCGGATAGGCGAACCGAAGGGGGATTGTTCCATGTTCGGTATGCTAGGGATGTGTGGCAGACAAACGGACCGCGAACTCGGATTCATCTCGAAATTCTGAGCAGCTTTCATATATAAAACTTTTTCATCTGAGTTACGGTTTATTTTCTGTGATTTTCTAAAGTTTTATTAATATTCTGAAATTATTATTAATTCGAAAATTAAATGTAAAATGCTACGGGTACCCAGCACAGGGTAAACAAAAGTGCACCCAGTGGCTGATAGGTGGGCCAGGGGGTCCCAGTTGACCAGTCAACGTTTGACTGGTCAATGGGGGTGGGGCCCCTGTCATAGGCTCATTTACTAATTACATATTTAATTTAACTAATCTAGTTTATTAGTTTAGTTAAACCTAATTAAGTTAATTAATTAATTAATTAATTAATTAATTAGTTAATATTATTTTTTATAACTGTTTTAAACTCTTTTTAAAAAATAAGGGGGTTGGGCGCTGGGGGCCCCACTGGCAGTGGCCCTAGGCGAGCGGGGCGGGTTAGCGGGCGCAGGGCGCCCGTGAGACCGAAGCCCGCCCGGGGGAGCAGTTTACCCAGGTTTGGGCCGCACGGATGCGTAAAACCCTACTCCTGCCTTGGTTTGTATTGTGTTCTTAGCTCGGGAGCGAGAAGAGCTACAGTGCTTGTCGCTGGCAACACCGAGCGTGAGAGTGATCGAAGATCGGAACCTCCTCTACGTTGCGCATGGGCCTCCTTTTATAGGTCAAAGGGGTCACCGACAGGTGCCAACGTAGATGAGGGTAAAAATGTAAAAACGGTAGTAGTTGGAATAGTGTATGTACAGTGTTCTGTACCTAACCCTGACGGCAGGGGACAAGGGTATTGAATGCCCGTCGCCGTCGCCCCAAACAGTGCAAAAAAGCGTCCGTTAGGGCGTTTCCGTTCGTCACGATGGTGGCCTCGTCATCGCGGCTTGCCACCGTGTACCCCAGGCTGCACAGCCTTCCGCCACGTGCCCCTGGAAGGGCCCCAGGGTGACGCGTGGCCGGATGAGCTGGAGCACGGGCACATAGTGGAAGCCTGCCGCGGCAAGCACGTTGCCGCGGCCGCTACCTTGTCGCGCCCGGAAGCTTGTCGCTCTCCGGGCCTTGCCGCGGTGCACTGCGCGTCGCGGCAAGTCTCCTGAAATGCCATGCTTGGCCTTCCTGACAAGCTCCTCTTGCCAGGGTCTTGTGCCAAAGGGGTGGTCTTGAGCCTGGAGCGGCCTTCCCGGCAAGCTCCTCTTGCCGGGGTCTTGTTCTTTAACTTGAATACTTTGTTCTTGAATGGCTCCAAAGGAACCATAGTGGGCCTTGGCGGGCATGTGGCAAGCCCTGCCACGGGACGCTGCTACTGCCCGTGCACAAGTCGGGATACTAAGTGTAGGATCGAAAGTATGTCTAGAGGGGGGGTGATTAGACTACTTGTAAATATAAAAATTCTGCCTTTTGACAAAGAACAGTTTTTGGCAGATTCACAATTATGATCAAGTCAAGCATCACCCTACACATGCAATTCTAGAGTATAGGCAGCGGAAAGTAAATTGCACATGTAGTAAAGAGAGGTGGAGAAGATCAAACGCAATTTGGAGACGCAATGATTTTTCCCGTGGTTCCGATAGGTTGTGCTATCGTACATCCTCGTTGATGGAGACTTCAACCCACGGAGGGTAACGGCTGCGCGAGTCCACGGAGGGCTCCACCCACGAAGGGTCCACGAAGAAGCAACCTTGTCTATTCCATCATGGCCTACGCCCACGGAGGGCTAGCCTTACTCGGGGTAGATCTTCACGAAGTAGGCGATCTCCTTTCCCTTACAAACTTCTTGGTTCAACTCCACATCTCGACGACGGAGGCTCCCAAGCGACACCTAACCAATCTAGGAGGCACCACCCTCCAAAAGGTAATAGATGTTGTAGATGATGATGAACTCCTTGCTCTTGTGCTTCAAATGATAATCTCCCCAAAACTCAACTCTCCTCACTGATTTGGCTGTGGTGGAAGAAAGGATTGAGTGGAAAGCAACTTGGGAAGGTTAGAGATCAAGCTTCATATGGTGGGAGTGGAGCAACTTGATCTTAACACAAGGGTAGGTAGTTCTCTTCTCAGAAATGTAAGGTAGGAGTGGTAGTTCTTTTTTATGGCTCTCTCCACGAATGAAGAGGGGGTGGAGGGGTATAAATAGCCTCCACACAAAATCCAACCGTTACACACATTTGAGCAATCTCGGTGGGACCGAAGTGGACAACTCGGTGAGACCGATAGTTCAAATAATGTGAACGTTGGGGTTTTCGGTGGGACCGAATATACAATCTCGGTTAGTCCGATTCGTGCAATGACAAGAGCATGCCAGTTTCGGTGGGACCGACTTCATCATCTCGGTGACACCGATTTGATGACAGAAGGTTACAGAACCTTGGCAACTCATGTTTCGGTGAAACCGATTTCAGAATCGGAAAATCCGAGTTTACTAGGGTTTGGCTTATGGCTGAGGTGGTTCATCTCGGTGTGACTGAGTTTGGAATATCGGTGGGACCAGGATTACTTATGAGTGTATATGGCAGTGAAAGTTGCTGATAGTTTAGGAGATGTATCACTAAGCACTTGAGCAACCAGATCATCATCATAACCTCATCCCCTTTTAATAGTATTGGCTTTTCCTATGGACTCAATGTGATCTTGGATCACTAAACCAAAAATGGAGTCTTGAGCTTTTGCCAATGCTTGCCTTAGCATTTTGAGGGGTCCACTTCTTCAGTCCTTGCCATACCCATATCACTGAACTTCTCTGAAATGATTCTCAAGTAACTATTAGTTCAATGATATATATATGTTGTTATTAATTACCAAAACCACCCGGGGATTAGTTGCACTTTCAATCTCCCCCTTTTTGGTAATTGATGACAACATATAGATCAAAGCTTCGACAAAGGATATAATCAATGAATAATATCGTCGCTTTGAGAAGTATGTGATAAGCAAGAGCTCCCCCTAAATTTGTGCATTATTTAAGATTTGCGTTTGAATGCAAATGCACAATCGATTAGGATCATGGGTCACTCTTCCATGTCACATACATCTTGGTGGAGCGCACAAAATGATAAGAATGAACAGCATGCACCCAATCACCAAGACATGAGTAAATAGTCATACGAGATAGGAATGGCATATGATAAGCATTAAGCACACATTAAAGCATAGTACGACCAATCACTCATTAAGGTAGCATCAAACGGAGTATCAAGCACACTGAATGTCTCGAAAACCAAAAGTATCTCAAAGAAACCGCAAAAGAACGAAAGAGCAAAAGCGCAAAGACAACAGCACTCTCTCTCTCTCGAAGCCCTATGATCTATACAATTTCTCCCCCTTTGGCAACAAGTTACCAAAAAATTCGAAAAAGCATAGAGCTAAACGTCACTGTGGACTCTGCTGGCGGCTCCCGTCTGAATTGATGTCGGAGTGGATATGACAGCATCGGCGAAGACTTCAGCTGATGTCTGTGCTGGAGGAGTGGACACTGGAGCTGGAGCTGGAGAAACTGTTGGAACTGTGGGAGGTGCTGAAGCTGTAGTCCTGGTGTCAGTCACTGGAATAGCAGCTGATCGGGATCCTTTGGGAACCGGAGTAGTCTGTCGATGAGAATCCTGGACTAAGTCATCCTGCAACTCACGCGTAAGCTCTACCTTGTCCTGCTTTGCTTCCTCAATGTCTGCCTCGAGCTTGTTGACGGTCACTTGTATTTCAGTCAGCTTCACGTCCAGAGCGTGGATCTTCTCATCAACAATCCTCTCTAAGCTCTCCTGAGACTGTTCAATGCTGGCCAGGCGTTGTTCAATCCTTTGAGTAGCTTCAAGAATTTGCTCTCCGAAACTCTTTGGTTTAGCTGCTGCTGCTGCTGCTTTGTCAGCTTTGGCTTTCTTAGCAGCTTCGATCTTGGCTTGACCTTCAACAGATGTCGGATCCTCTTCATCCATCACAACAACATTGTCTTCATGCTCTGGCTGCAGCGGTAAATGTTTTCTATCCAACAAGAATTTGCCCGTGCCAAACTTGGCATTGATAAGCATCTGAATCTGCGGGGCAAATCCACATGACCTTTTCTGGTCAGCTGCAGTCCTCTTAAGGGTCTCCACCATTTAGTCCATCACCTTGAAAGGTGCTTTCTCATCAAGTATATGCAGCATGTTGATAGAGTATCCTCTGATCATGCGATGATCTCCAGACTTGGGCATCAAGGTATGCCTCAAAATGGTATTAGTGGTAGGTAAGCCTGCATGGAGATGGTAGACTGAGCTGAGCTTCCAAATTTCCAAATCCGCTGCTGGAATCTCTTTGTACATGTTTTTCATGGATTCATGATTCTTCTTTGGAATCCCATATACATCAATATCATCTTCTCGTTGCACTGGAGCATTCAGAATTTCTGCCCATTCTTCAACAGAAGAAGAGAACCTTTGACCTTCAGTCATCCACGTAATCATTCCATCAGGGTAGAAGTGAGCTGTGGCATAAAATTGCATTATCATCTCATCGTTCCAACTGGTCAATTTCTGACCTACAAAATCTGCAACGCCACATGCAGTGAAACTTTCATGCACATGTGGAAAGAAATCTCTGTGCTCTTCGCTGTCAATGTACTCCCAGTCAACATATCTGGTGTCTGCGACTATGGGCTTCTTGTCCATCAGCACGGTCTCATAGAAGTCATGCTGCTCTCTGGTGTGAAATCTGGGATCTACAGCAGTTCTTCTCCTCACAGCATATGGGTCAGTTTGTCTCCATAGCCTGAGACCTCTATCTTTCCTTGCCTTCATGTCCTCAGCTTGAGGATGAGCATCATTATGAAGTGGCAGTTTTGGACGAAGTTTCAGCAACACTTGTCCTTCATCGTCAGACTCAGCTGGTGGCACATCATACTTGTTCTTTTCAGATGCTGGAATGTTTCTGACGGTCCTCTTGGGCTTGGCAGCAAGCTTTGCTGGAGCTGCCTTAGCTGGAGCAGATTTCTTGGGCTTTGATGTGGCTCCAGCCTTAATGGCATCACCCATGAGCTTCTGCTTCTGAGGAGGAGGCCGGGGTGCTTCCTCATCCTCACCTTCTACTGCTGCATCTGCATGAGAATCAACATACATATCTGCTCGAGCTTCTGATACATGCACTACCCTCTTTCTCTTGGTGGTTTTCTTCACTTTGCTTGGAGCTGCCTCTCCCAAATTCAGCTTCTTAGCAACAGTTGATTGCTTGACTTTGCTGGTGCCCTTCTTAGATTGTTGACCTTGTTGCTCTTTGGCAACAACCTTCCTCTTAGGCTTGGAGGTCACTTCTTCCTCAACAACAAAGTCTGAATCTTCATCATCTGAATTCTTCTCCTTTCTAGCTCTGGTGGCTGCAGGAGGCATGCCACTTGGTGTACTCCTCTCACCATCATCAAATGAGCTAATAGGATCAGGACTAGTGTCTGCCTCTGGAATGTCTGCAATGGGTGTCTCTGACCTGTTCTGACTGTCACTGGTATCTGACATGGCTGACAACCTGTGAATAGATAAGGTATAGGCAGAGAAGAAGAGTTATCACAAACTACAGAAGTTTTTGCAAAAAAAATGAGTTCAAATTCTAGTATTAAGTTTTCACAGTAGACATTTCGGTCAGACCGAGTTTAAGTTTCGGTGAATCCGAAGTGTTAAACAGGAGCTTGGCATACCACTTTCGGTTTGACCGAAGTGGGTTTCGGTCCTGCCGAAAACACTAGGGTTTCACAAAAACTTCATTTCGGTCACACCGATTTTGCACAACTCGGTTGGACCGAAGGGTGCAGTGCAATGGCCATAGGCCAAATCGGTCACACCGAAATTATAAAATCGGTCTCACCGAGATGTGTTCAGTGGAAACCTAACCCTAAAATTTTTACTCGAATCTAGTTCAAACGAACCAATCTGGTGTACAGGAGGATTTCAATCGTGGCAAGATACTAGGCAATCCAAACGTGCATTGAATCGGAGATGGGAGCACGAGTGGGATCAAAACTCACCCTAACTTGGTGGAGTCTTTCTACGGCGGCAACGGCGCGGAGGAGATGGCCGTTGACGGCGACGGAGACCTGCGGCGTGGGCGCACAGGCGACGACGGCGACGATCCGGAGACCAAGGCGACGGCAGCAAGGGATGTGGGGGCGAAACGTTTGAAGGAGGAATCAACGCGCGTGGCCCTAGGAATATATACCCCTTTGCTGTCGGTGGGACCGAGTTGTAAAACTCGGTGGCACCGAGATGGATAACTGCCAGGCAGTTATGCACTTCGGTCACGCCGAAAATCACAACTCGGTTTCACCGAGATGAAAACCTAGATCAGTCTAAATGCTTTCGGTTCGACCGAGTTTGAGTGAGTTGGTCTGACCGAAATCAATTAGAAGGTTTTGGAGATTAGCCCTAGACGGATCGGTGGCTCCGAGTGCTCCTCACCCGGAGAGTCCGAAAATGACTTGTTCAAAGTTTGTGATGTAAGCATGAATAGAATTTGAGACAAGAAAGCATAGATAGCTAGGGGAGGTACTTAGGCATTCTTGTCCATCCATTTGGTCAGAAAAATCAAAACGACCAAAACAACAAATGGATGTCCTCGAATGGATAAAATCATGCATCCAACATGCTCACACAATAAGATAGCAAATGAAATATGTGTCAAACATGCACAACCAAAACTCTAGCAACTAACACACAATTTGTCGATGACTAGGTCATCTTTATATGAGTATTTTGACTTAGGAGCCAAATGACAACATTTGATCATAGGTCATACTCATCGTTTAAGCACAAGTGGGGTTACCACTTTTACATAAAGCATTGATGTGTTCACATCATTTGAAGATGCTTTAGCTCAATTTTTTAGAGCAAAGCTCCCCCTAGATGTGAGAAACCCTTTTAAAGGGTCAAACTAACCTTGGGTTGTCGTAGAAGACTTCATGTAGATGTTGAAGATGTGGATGCTCAATGTTGATGGAGATCATCAAGAGTTGGGAGCTATCATTTGGATTCGGGCACTTTCAATACCTACATGGGTTAGTCCCACAAGGAACAAACAAGGATATCCATGGACATAGATTGAAGTTCACAATAGATGATGTCCATGAAAGCAATGATTACCTTGTTCCTTGACTTACCAACAAGAGGGTTTGTGACTCCATGAACTAGTGCACGATATGGAAGTTGATTGCACAAGTTTTTGCCAAAATGAATGTGAGTGAAGTATGTTGGCGGAGTCACCCTCAAGAACTTTCTAGTTCTTCTTCTTCGGGATCCACATCATCTTGATGGGAATCCTTGGGGTTGTAGTTGAGCTTGACGAAGTAGAACTTGACGTTTCCTTGGGAACCCACTTGACCATGGCTTGAGGTGCTTCAACAAATGCATCAATCTCCTCTTGAAGCTTGTCCTTGGCTTTTAGCTTGTGGTCTTGTGGTGGAAGGTCATCTTGAGCTTGTTCCACATTGGAAGAAGTAGGATCATACTTCTCCTTTTGAGAAACAAACTGTGGAGTAGGATATTGACCTTCTTCCCACTCAACACCTTCGGCGTTGAACTTTCGCTCAAAACCAATCCCTTGATTCTTCCGGTGCCTTCCTTGCTTGCGAACAATTTCCTCAAAGTTCTTGCTTCCGGCAAGGCTCTTGTAGACACCTTTCTCTATGATCCCTTTCAATAAACTATTCTCTTGCTCAAGTGTAACTTGGCTTGAAACATTGTTAGTGGAATCAAGAGAACTACTAGAAGCAACAACATTGGATTTAGCATGGTTATTGTTACTGCTAGAGGAAGAATTTTTCTTATGCTTGTCATGCTTAGTCTTAATGGATGGCAAGAAATTAGACAAGAGAAGTCGTTTGGCAAGATATGAAGAACTCTTCTTTCGAAGATCGTCATTGATTGCTTTTAGAAACTCATGTTCTTGCTCTAGAGTGAGCTTCTCGAAGCGTAGCTTCTCATGAGATCTTAGGAGCTCTCTATGATCTTCTTGAGTTGTTTCATGAGCTAACTTAAGAGTGTTTAGTTCTTTAGTTAGACGCTCAATCTCCTTCATAGCATTGTCATTCGACTCTTCTCGACTATAAAGACTACTAGCATGTTCATCGTTACTAGGCTCACTGGATTTATCATGCAAGAGCTCATCTTCACCAAGCAAGTCATCCTCATCACTATTGAAGTCAATGAATTCAGGGTGTGATACCTTGGGGCCTTTAGCCATGAAGCATCTTCCAATTCCCTCATTTGGTGAATCAAATAAGTCGTAGGAGTTGGAGTTGGAGGATACGAGAGCAAGACCGACAACACCTTCATCTTGACTATAGTCGGAGTCGGAGTGATAGCTTCCATCGGATTGATTGTCGGAGTCGGAGTCGGAGACCCATTCACCTACATGAGCTTGATGTTTTCTTCTTGTGTAGATCCTTGATGACTTGTCTTTCCTCTCCGAATCCTTGCTTCTCCGAGAGGGTCTTCGTTCATAACGATCATCTCTACTCCTTCTCTCTTTCCGAGGTGACTCATATCTTGAACTTCTTCTTCTTGGAGATTCTTCTCTTCTCTTGTGGGGAGCCGTACACTCATTTGAGTAGTGTCCGGGTCTTCCACAATTGTAGCAGTTTCGATCACGACTAGAAGATCTCTTTTCATCATATGATCTAGACTTTGAGCTTCTCTCTTTGCCTCTATTCTTGTAGAATTTGTTGAAGTTCTTAACCATTAGGCTTATCTCTTCATTGGAAACTAACTTGTCACTTGAGGTTGTGGGAGCATCACTTGTAGCTTTGTAAGCACCACTCGACTTGTTGTGAAGCTCTTCCTTATCCTTAAGTGTCATCTCATGAGCAACAATTCTTCCAATGACTTCGGTTGGCTTGAGAGTCTTGTAGTTTGGCATCATTTGGATCAAACTGCACACGGTGTCATACTTTCCATCCAAAGC
Source organism: Secale cereale (assembly GCA_902687465.1). Lineage (NCBI taxonomy): Eukaryota > Viridiplantae > Streptophyta > Magnoliopsida > Poales > Poaceae > Secale > Secale cereale. The sequence continues at coordinate 537,384,957 of LR738710.1, read as the reverse complement.
TCTGAGAATCTTCTTGATGATGAATCGGTCGGTCATTTCTTCGCTTCCTAAGCCGGCAATCTCATTTGTGATGAGAGCTAGCCTAGAGTACATTTCAGCGACTCCTTCACCATCCTTCATCTTGAACTTGTCAAGTTGACCTTGAAGAATATCTAGCTTTGATTCCTTCACAGACTCGGTACCTTCGTGCATTTCAACCAAAGTATCCCAAATCTCTTTTGCATTCTCAAGACGGCTGATTTTGTTGAACTCCTCGGGACACAAGGCATTGAAGAGAATGTCACAAGCTTGAGCATTGTTTTGCAACATCCGCAATTCTTCAGGTGTAGCTTCACGATCCGGAAATTTTCCTTCCTCGAAGAATTCACCTTGCATACCAACACAAATAATGCCCCATGCGGCTGGGTTATGACCAAGAATATGCATTTTCATTTTATGCTTCCAACTAGCAAAATTTGTACCATCAAAGTAAGGACCTCTACGAAAATTACCCTCACTAGACGCCATACTCTCTAGGTTGTGAAACCAAGCTTATGGAGTCCAATGCAATGGAAACCAAAACAATGGAGACCAAAGCTCTGATACCACTTGTAGGATCGAAAGTATGTCTAGAGGGGGGGTGATTAGACTACTTGTAAATATAAAAGTTCTGCCTTTTGACAAAGAACAGTTTTTGGCAGATTCACAATTATGATCAAGTCAAGCATCACCCTACACATGCAATTCTAGAGTATAGGCAGCGGAAAGTAAATTGCACATGTAGTAAAGAGAGGTGGAGAAGATCAAACGCAATTTGGAGACGCAATGATTTTTCCCGTGGTTCCGATAGGTTGTGCTATCGTACATCCTCGTTGATGGAGACTTCAACCCACGGAGGGTAACGGCTGCGCGAGTCCACGGAGGGCTCCACCCACGAAGGGTCCACGAAGAAGCAACCTTGTCTATTCCATCATGGCCTACGCCCACGGAGGGCTAGCCTTACTCGGGGTAGATCTTCACGAAGTAGGCGATCTCCTTTCCCTTACAAACTTCTTGGTTCAACTCCACATCTCGACGACGGAGGCTCCCAAGCGACACCTAACCAATCTAGGAGGCACCACCCTCCAAAAGGTAATAGATGTTGTAGATGATGATGAACTCCTTGCTCTTGTGCTTCAAATGATAATCTCCCCAACACTCAACTCTCCTCACTGATTTGGCTGTGGTGGAAGAAAGGATTGAGTGGAAAGCAACTTGGGAAGGTTAGAGATCAAGCTTCATATGGTGGGAGTGGAGCAACTTGATCTAAACACAAGGGTAGGTAGTTCTCTTCTCAGAAATGTAAGGTAGGAGTGGTAGTTCTTTCTGATGGCTCTCTCCACGAATGAAGAGGGGGTGGAGGGGTATAAATAGCCTCCACACAAAATCCAACCGTTACACACATTTGAGCAATCTCGGTGGGACCGAAGTGGACAACTCGGTGAGACCGATAGTTCAAATAATGTGAACGTTGGGGTTTTCGGTGGGACCGAATATACAATCTCGGTTAGTCCGATTCGTGCAATGACAAGAGCATGCCAGTTTTGGTGGGACCGACTTCATCATCTCGGTGACACCGATTTGATGACAGAAGGTTACAGAACCTTGGCAACTCATGTTTCGGTGAAACCGATTTCAGAATCGGAAAATCCGAGTTTACTAGGGTTTGGCTTATGGCTGAGGTGGTTCATCTCGGTGTGACTGAGTTTGGAATATCGGTGGGACCGAGATTACTTATGAGTGTATATGGCAGTGAAAGTTGCTGATAGTTTAGGAGATGTATCACTAAGCACTTGAGCAACCAGATCATCATCATAACCTCATCCCCTTTTAATAGTATTGGCTTTTCCTATGGACTCAATGTGATCTTGGATCACTAAACCAAAAATGGAGTCTTGAGCTTTTGCCAATGCTTGCCTTAGCATTTTGAGGGGTCCACTTCTTCAGTCCTTGCCATACCCATATCACTGAACTTCTCTGAAATGATTCTCAAGTAACTATTAGTTCAATGATATATATGTTGTTATTAATTACCAAAACCACCCGGGGATTAGTTGCACTTTCACTAAGGTACCCCTACTTTAGTACACCGACAGGGCGGGGCGAGGCCGGCGGGCGCGGCACGGCCGGCGGGACGCCGGCGCCGGCAGCCACCAGCAGTGGCGCGTGGCCGCCCCAGGCGATGGCGTGCGCGGCACCGCCGGAGGATGGGCGGTGCGCGCGGCAGGCGCCGGGGCGGGGGTCGGCCACGTGCGGACGAGGCCTGGCGGTGCGAGCGCGGCCCGGCGACGGCAGTGGCGAGGCTGGGGCGGTCGCGGCGTAGGCAGGCGGCACGAGTGTGGTCGGGAGGCAGCGGGGCCGCAACAAAGGGGCAGCCGGAGCGGCGAGCTGTGGGTGGAGGCCAACAGCAGGGCGGCTCAGTGGCGCGGCCGCGCAAGCAGGCGGACGACCGGAGTAGAGCTACAACGGGTACACACGGTCAGGGCGTGGTCGGACGGCACGGGTCGGCTAGCAGGGAGCGGGCGCGCAATGCTACAACCACATCAGTACGCACAGGTGTCGTGAACGAGAAGCTTCGGCCTTGGCGAGCAACGGCGCGTGGGGGCACGAATCAAATCCGAGAATGGGGGGAATCGGAGGAGGAGCTCACCGCGAGCTCGAAGATGTGGTCGGGGAGGCTGGAGCTGGAGCGGAGCCGCGGCAAATGACGTCAAACACCGGCGATGTACCGACGAACATGTGCTCGATGTCGAGCGTACAAGCCCTCCTAGCTCGAGCCCTTAGGCTAGGGCGAAGGAGAAGACGATGGAGGAGCTCGTGAACGTCTTGGCGCGACGAGGTGAGTCCGGTGGCCGCGGGATCGAGAAGGCAGCGGCGACTGTTGTCTCGGGTGATGGCGGCCAGAGAGGAAGAGGAAAGGGCAGCGCAAGGTGGAGGGGGATATTCTGGGCAAGGCCAGAGCGTCGACGCTGGCAAGTTTATCCCCTCCAGGCGCCCTGTAGTGACGATGTGGCGAGGTGGTGCGGCAGGAACGGCTCGGTGGTCGGGGACGACCAACAGGCACGCCTCGGTCCGCTTCCCTTGTAGCGAGGTGGAAGGCGACCGAGTGGGGTTAAGCTGGTGTAGTGGGCCAAGGCCCAGGGAGACAGGGGGTGGACTGTTTCCTTTTACCTTTTTTTATTACCTTTGTTTTTCTTTCTTAATTTCTTTCTGTTTATTTTTAGCTCATGTTTTGTATTTAGTTGACCCACCCAACAATTTCTGTGAAATGTGAAACATGTCATATAAATATTAGACAATGTTCTTAGATGGCACAAAAAGTTTGGGCTCAAATAAAATAGTTCAATATTTTATAATTTAGAAAAGGCATTTAATTAATTGTTAAAGCCACTGTTTTAATTATTTTTTGCACTTAAACATTTTATAATAGTGCGGTTTCTTCACCAATATCACCTATGAATTATTTGACATTTTTGAACAATTTAGTTTTGACATTGGAAAACTTTTAAATGTTTGACTTTATTTCTAATTTGAATCCGAACTAATTTGTATCTAAGCGAGATTAGCAACAGTAACAGTGGTGACGTGGCATCATTAACAGGGAATTATTGTAGCTTAATTATCCAGGCGTCACAATTCTCCTCCACTACAAGAAATCTTGTCCCGAGATTTAAGGGGTGGAGTAAGGGGGAAAGGCTCGAGAAGGAAGGAGCTCAATACAAGATAGGTACCTGAGGACTATCTTAGCGAACGTAGCAAAGAGGAAATCTCTCAAGTTGAAAATTCAAGAAAGCCATCAAGAGCAAAGTAATGAGGTGCAATTATAAGCTCCAACTAGATAAGCAATCATTCGTTGCCTGAAACAGAGGTTGAAATGGGTTCAGAGCAACGAAAATAAGTATAGCATCTGATACCAGAATAGATCATTATGAAGGTGGCTCGCGAATTGCACACGAAGCCAAAGCATGAGGAATAACCTTCGAAACGGGGGAGTGTTCACGAGATTCAAGTTTTGGTCCTGAGGGACTGTGGTTTATGGGCCCACCATGTGGGTTAAAGGTAGGAAGGGCGATGATAGCAAGGCATGCCAGAGCATAGACTGTCAGTTATGTTGGCAATAACGTCGGTACCAAGAGCGAGGGACGAATAGAACCATTTTCCTGCTCGTTGAAACGAGGCAGACCAAATAGGCAAGGTTCTCATCCATCGGTGGTTACCGGAATGTTATCAACAATAGTAACAAGGTCTTATTGACAGAGTTGTACACCGAGGTGTTTGCATAAGCAGGGAATTATCACTACTTAGATAAGTTAGACTACCATAAAAGTTTAAACAAACCAATGGAAAGGAAAATGTGTTTATACACAATGAAAGGGAGTAAATCATCCCCAAGATTAAGCAGGGCATGTTATACGTGTCAGGAGATCAAAATCATGACCATATAGATAAAAGGGGTAAGAACAATTATGACATGTACCCAAACAATGATGTTGGATAGTTGATCAAGAAACATTTAGCCTTGCGCTTACAATGTTCTTGTGGATCTTCGGACTACCAGATACATGCTCCAAGATAGCCCTGACATGGTCTTCAAGCAAAGGTCAGACTTTGGATACACCAGGATATATAATGGAGTGGGTTCGTGGAGAACATCCACAATTAAGTACTGAACGAAATGTACCTGGAAATATGTACCAAGTAACAAGATCAAAGTTAGCATGGAGGTTTATTAACCAGAAGGGTTGGAATGAAACTATTGACCATTCACTTCAAAGCATTTGGTTTGCTAGAAGTTTTGAATTCACACATCATACTTCAATTGTTGGGTTTCCGGTTAGAAACAACACGGGGACCAGGGAACGAACGAAGATGGCGAGAAGTATTACTTGTATCAAGAATTCATAAGGGGTGGTGAAATTCTCACGACATTCTTGACATGAAAGATGGTAGTACTCCAAGGTAGAGCATATCATAAGTCAAATAACAAGGAACTCAAGGTATAACACAAAACAAGAACAAGTTTGTGTTGGAGGGAATGCAAGAATGGTGTCGCTGTTAATACATATCATCGAGAGGAAAGGATGGTATTACCCATCATGAATTCGATTCAGAACTTGGAAGAAGGCAAATCATTGTTGATGATGATCACTACACATTTGTCGAGAGATTTCTTTAAGACGTAATCAATCGGCGATGACATCAAGTCAAATGAATGATGGAGCGAAAGGTTATTGAAACCGCTAGTATAATACAAACTTGAAATCAAGCTAGTTGTTCAAGGTGAAATGATATGCCGAGGAAGATCGGCGTAAGCTTAGCTCATTGCCGAAATTGTGCTCCGGGAAGAAGGACCAGGTAGCACTGTTAAATAGATGCACGATAATGATATAGTCGATCGGGCTAGATATGACTTGAAGAATTAATAAACTCATAAGCAATGGAGATTACTTAGAGTTATTGAATTGAAGTGTGGAATTGATTAACTTATCGGTGCCCTTGATGGTCTAACACCTCAGAACGCGGGGAAAATTTGGAATCGGTGAGAAGTAATACTTGAAGAAAAACTCATAAGAAGTAATATGGTTCTGTGACATTATCGAGATACCACGAGTTAATACTCGAAGGTAGATCACAATAGATGTTGGACAGGTGCATTGACCTGCAAAGGACAAGTGGTTTAACTTGTCCGAGAAATGGTATTTAAAGGAGAGCACGGTCGGAACCTCGATTGCAAAAGGCCAGATCCCAGGTATAAGATGAACCTATATCAAGGGGATAATTAATTTTAAGAGAAGCCTTAATGATAAGATCTATACCGTGTCCATGGGCATGGATAGAAATTTTCAAGGTTGACTCCCACTTCTTCAATGTATGTCCTTTCATTCACTTCATGTTTCAAAAATGGCATTAGTGTTGAAAATTTTACATGGTGAAATAATAGATGAGTAATACCCGTGAAATCTTTCGGGTTCACTCAGCTTTATGGGGTATAGGTTCAACCCCACATGGCATCTTAGGAACATATACCACAAACTTTTAAGAGTACTTATCACAAGCTCGATAGTAGAGCATGGTTGACAAAGCAAAGTATACAATTTACCAAAGGCATTATGTATCTGAGGAAAGACTCACAAAGTTATGGAATATGAATGACAATGTCAGATAATAATGCAACAAAGGATTGAACAGTCCATAATGGAGCTGATGTGAGCATCGGCACACAACCAGGGGAAGAAACAATGCAAAGGAATTGGAGCATAGAAACAGCTGACTAATTCAGAGCTCCAATGCGAAGGAATTATGATGTTCAATTCAAGGGATCGGGAGAAAACACTCTGATTACGGATTAACAAGTTGACTAGGATTATTGGTGCAATCGACGTCAATTTGATTGGTCGAGAACCAGCTCATGTTCAACATGACGTGTGAGCCGGAAGGATGAATTCTAGGGTCGCAGATTGCGAGCATTCGCAACATGTTGAATCGATGGGATAATAACCAAGAATGTCAATACGATTACTAGTCTTATGGGGTTAACCATAAGGTAAGCAAGTAAGAATTTCAAGAGCAATAGGCTGCTCAGGATTTTCCGAAGGTCGAATGATATTTCTGAGACTTGTGAAACACAAGAATGTGGGTGAGCGGATACTCGGTAAATGGGAGGAACTATCCTTAAGGGTATTCATGTGCCAAAGACTCGCAAGGCAGTGAGACAGGGGATTCTTAAAGGTCAGAGAATAATTCGATGTATCTTGTAATAACAAAAGCAACTGGGAATGATTGTATGAACGCCAAGTGTATGGAGTTATCCATAAGAATATATCAAAGGTAGGGAATTGCCAAAGCGACGAGCTCAAAAGTCTCGGGAAATACTGAACGGTATCTTCCGAATCTTCTGGTGAAGCAGGCCATCATCTGGAATGAAGGGGCTCTCCGGGAGAAGTATTTACGAGAACCTAGCGTTAGAGTCAGCAAAACCATTTAACCCGAAGAGAAGAGATGTCAGAATCCCAGAGTATAGACGAGGTATAAAATATCCTAATACCACCCAATGGCGACGTGGGCCAGTAAGCCACACAGCTAAGTTAGTAAATCAGTTTTCCAAAGACTAGACTCAACTTCGGCCAAGGAGTGGGAAAGGGGGTTCCTACAGGCAGTCGGCTCTGATACCAACTTGTTACGCCCCCGATTTGACCGTACACTAATCATGCATGCAAATGTGTACGATCAAGATCAGGGACTCAGTGGAAGATATCACAACACAACTCTAGACACACACAAAATACAAGCTTTATATTAAAAGCCTGGGGCCTCGAGGGCTCGAATACACAAGAGTCAGCGGAAGCAACAATATCTGAGTACACACATAAGTTAGAAAAGTTTGCCTTAAGAAAGCTAGCCCAAAAACAACACGATCAAAAAGGCAAGGCCTCCTACCTAGGACCTCCTAACTACTCCTGGTCGTCAGCTGTCTCCACGTAGTAGTAGCCGTCGGGGTAGTAGCAGTCGTCAATGGTGGCAACCCGACGCGCGCCGCTCAGTCGCAATGACTTCAATTAAGCTTCGGTTGATGCATACGACGCAGAACACCCATACTATGCCCACGTGATGGTTAGTGCTATTAGGACGGAGGCCCCTTGGATCAAATATCCAAACCATTCAGTGTCTTGGGAAAGCGGTAACGAGTAGAGACTCAGGAAAGATGTGACCCTGTCGCCCCGTCGCGAGGACTTGCGGCAAGGGCTAAGAGTGTCCGGCCACGCCTCGTATTCAACTCTCGGGTACCCTCCAGGTCAACCCGTCTCCACAACACTCGCGGGTACCCCTCTGGGTCGACCCACCTTTCCAAGTAACAGTTGTAAATTCATAGTAACCATAGTAACTATGTGTCTATCACCAAAGGAAAAAAAACCTAAGGAAATCACCCTCGATGGAATTCCACCTGATGTTTATCGTCAAGGTGAACGAAAGAGGAGTCACCCTCGAGGTCCAGTCTTGAGGAGTTGCACGACAGTGGCGTTATCGGGAGTGGAGAAAGAGTAATCACACTTGATGAACATAACCGATGAACTAACCTACAAGGTTAACATCAGAAGTGCTAATGAGGTCTCACCCTTGGCACTCGATAGTAACCAGTAGTGTCGAGCCACTAAGGGTAAAGTGATGTGCGGTACCGGGGCCTGGTCTTCGATCCCGTTGATCGGGTCTTCTGATAATCCAATGGGGCGGTCGTGACAATGTGGGGGGGGGGTCACTGGTGGATCTCTAACCAGCCTATACTAAGCAGTTTAGTATAAACATGTAAGGTATGAAAGCAGGTATCAACAACAGGCTATGCATCAGAATATGATCATACAAAAAGAAGTAGCAGTTCTAATGAAAGCATACGAGAGAAGGGAATGGCGATATCGGAATGATCAAAGGGGGTTGGCTTGCCTGGTTGCTCAGACGAGAAGGAGGGGTCATCGTCGACGCGGTAGATCACCGAGGTAGCATCAGTCTCGCGGTCTACCGAAGAGAAGAGGGGGAAGAAACAATAACTACAAAGCATACAGATGCAACAAATAAACACGACAAGTCACTACGTAGTGCTAGGGTGCTCTAACGCGGTACTACACGATACCGTCGAAGGAGGAAAACATCCGGGAAAGCATTCCCGGTGTCAGACTTTTTCGGACAGGCGAACCGAAGGGGGATTGTTCCATGTTCGGTATGCTAGGGATGTGTGGCGGACAAATGGACCACATATTCCGATTCATCTCGAAATTCTGAGCAACTTTCATATATAAAGATTTTTCATTTGAGTTACGATTTATTTTCTATGATTTTCTAAAATTTTATTAATATTCTGAAATTATTATTAATTAGAAAATTAAATGTAAAATGCTACGGGTACCCAGCACACGGAACACAAAAGTGCACCCGGTGGCTGATAGGTGGGCCAGGGGGTCCCAGTTGACCAGTCAACGTTTGAGTAGTCAACGGGGGTGGGGCCCCTGTCATAGGCTCATTTACTAACTACAGATTTAATTTAACTAATCTACTTTATTAGTTTAGTTAAACCTAATTAATTAAGTTAATTAAAAAATTAATTAATTAATTAGTTAATATTATTTTTATAACTTTATAAATCTTTTTTTAAGCTAGGGGCCCCACTGGCACTGGCCCTAGGCCAGCGGTGCGTGTTAGCGGGCGTAGGGCACCCGTGAGGCCGAAGCCCGCCCGGGGCGGGGCGAGGCCGGCGCCGGCAACCACCAGCAGTGGCGTGCGGCGGCCCAGGCGATGGCGGGCGCGGCACCACTGGAGGGTGGCGCCGGAGGATGGGCGGCGCGCGCGGCAGGCACCGGAGCAGGGGTCGGCCACGAGCGGGCGAGGCCTGGCCGGTGTGAGCCCGTCCCGGCGACGTCAGCGGCGAGGCAGGGGCGGTCGCGGCGTAGGCAGGCGGCGCGAGTGTGGTCGGGAGGCAGCGGGGCCGCAACGAAGGCGCGGCCGGCGCGTCGAGCTGCGGGTGGAGGCCAACAGCGGGGCGGCTCAGTGGCGCGGCCGCCCAAGCAGGCGGACGGTGGGGCAGACGACCGGAGCAGAGCTACAGCCGGTACACGCGGTTAGGGCGTGGTCGGACGGCACGGGTCGGCTAGCAGGGAGCGGGCGCGCAATGCTACAACCACATGAGTACGCACTGGTGTCATGAACGAGAAGCTTTGGCCTCGGTGAGCAATGGCGCGTGGGGGCATGAATCAAATCCGAAAATGGGGGGAATCGGAGGAGGAGCTCACCGCGAGCTCGAAGATGTGGTCGGGGAGGCTGGAGCTGGAGCGGAGCCGCGACAAATGACGTCAAACGCCGACGATGTACCGACAAACATGTTCTCGATGTCGAGCATACAATCCCTCCTAGCTCGAGTCCTTAGGCTAGGGCGAAGGAGAAGACGATGGAGGAGCTCGTGATTTCTGGGCGCGACGAGGTGAGTCCGGTGGCCGCGGGATCGAGAAGGCAGCGGCGACTGTTGTCTCAGGTGATGCCGGCCAGAGAGGAAGAGGAGAGGGCAGCGCAAGGTGGTGGGGGATATTTTGGGCGAGGCCAGAGCGTCGACGCTGGCAAGTTTATCCCCTCCAGGCGCCCTATAGCGATGATGTGGCGAGGTGGTGCGGCGGGAACGGCTCGGTGGTCGGGGACGACGAACGGGCGCGCCTCGGTCCGCTTCCCCTGTAGCGAGGTGGAAGGCGACCGAGTGGGGTTAGGCTGGTGTAGTGGGCCAAGGCCCAGGGAGACAAGGGGTGGACTGTTTCCTTTTACCTTTGTTTTTCTTTGTTAATTTCTTTCTATTTATTTTTAGCTCCTATTTTGTATTTAGTTGACCCACCCAACAATTTCTGTGAAATGTGAAACATGTCATATAAATACTAGACAATGTTCTTAGATGGCACAAAAAGTTTGGGCTCAAATAAAATAGTTCAATATTTTATAATTTAGAAAAGGCATTTAATTAATTGTTAAAGCCACTGTTTTAATTATTTTTTGCACTTAAACATTTTATAATAGTGTGGTTTCTTCACCAATATCACATATGAATTATTTGACATTTTTGAACAATTTAGTTTTGACATTGGAAAACTTTTAAATGTTTGACTTTATTTCAAATTTGAATCCGAACTAATTTGAATCTAAGCGAGATTAGCAACAGTAACATTGGTGACGTGGCATCATTAACAGGGAATTATTATAGCTTAATTATCCGAGCATCACAATAGGTCTATGGTAAACTACTCACACACCATCGGGGAGGCACCAATGAAGATGATGAACCCCTCCGTGATCGTGTTCCCCTCTGGAGGAGTACTGGAAAAGGGCTATAGATAGGATCAGGTGGTTCTAAAACTTGCGGTGGCTGGAACAAAATTTCTCGACTCCCCTAGGGTTTTTGGAGTATGGGGGTATTTATAAAGCGAAGAGGCGGTGCGGGAGGCCACCGAAGTGGGAACAACTCACCTGGGCGCGCCTGGGGGCCCAGGCGTGCCCTGATGGGTTGTGACCCCTCGGGGCAGACCCAGGTGCTTCTCTGGCCCATATGGTGTCTTTTGGTCCAAAAAAATCCAGAAAAAGTTTTTGCTGCATTTGGACTCCGTTTGATATTGATTTTCTACGATGTAAAAAACAAGCAGAAAATAGCAATTGGCACTTGGCACTGTGTCAATAGGTTAGTCCCAAAAAATGATATAAAATGGTTGTAAAACATCCAAGAATGATAATATAGCAGCATGGAACAATGAAAAATTATAGATACATTGGAGACGTATCAAGGAGTTGTGTCGTCTATGTTACGCTCCCTGCCCCTACTTCCTTTGACTTTCAAGCAAAACGGAGATAATTCATTCGTAGGGAAGAGGTAGATGAGTATGATAGAGCGAGGGAGACATCTCGCCTCCACGAGGCAGCTCGCCAAGTGATGGCGGCTGCAATTGAGTACAACCCCAACTACGAATATGGATTTCATTCATGCCATCCGTGGGCATAGACCAACTTAGGCCAAAAGCCTAAGCTTGTGGGAGTACGTATTTCTCACCGACATTACATTCGTGTTCACACACTCATTCCATTTGTCGGTGTTCATACATTTTCCATTGTATTATCCATGCTAGTTTATTTTTCACGCTTTCTTCTTGTGTGTTTGAAAAAACTTGAGAAAACCAAAAAATATTTCTCGTTTCTTTTTGAGTTTTCTTTCTCGTTTCTTTATTAAGTAGTTTGTAGTATTAAAAAGAAAACCCAGAAAGATTTCTCGTACTTCTTTTTCTTGTTGGGAGCTTTCCCGTGTAAATAGTTTACCTTGTTCTTGTTTTTGCTTTCTTTAGAAGAAAAAAATTCAAAAATATTTTAGTGTGTTTCTCTGAAATTCTTTTCTTTGGGTCATAAGGAGAAGACCACAATGACAATGTTGAGTGGCTCTCATATGCGTTATTGCTGATCTAACAAAGAGCCCATATTACCTTGTCTTCTCCTTTGAATAATGTTTTCAGATTCCAGCTTAGTCCAATGCACGTGCACTCTTATTATTATTCACATTGTTCGTTCGTGCAAGTGAAAGTCAATAATGGCGAAATTTTATGAGATGAAGAAATGTTGGTACGAACTCGACCTATTATGTTTCTGTAAATATGATTAGCTCATCGGTCTTGATTTAGCCTATTATGAATGAAACATGTTTGCAATGACAATTAGAGATCATATTTATTCATGTCATGCTTAATTAGCTAGGAGTTGATAATGGTTTGTCTTGTGTGCCAACATGCATTTAAAATGGTTATGATGTAGTATGATTGGATGGTTGCCTCCTTTGAATGTTTCGAGTGACTTGACTTGGCACATGTTCATGCATGTAGTTGAATCAAAATCAACATAGCCTCCACGATATTTGTGTTCATGGTGTTTTAGATCCTACTCATGCTTGCATTCAGTGTTGATTAACCTCAATGCATGTTTATGACCGTTGTCGCTCTCTAGTTGGTCGCTTCTCAATCTATTTGCTAGCCTTCACTTGTACTAAGCGGAAATACTACTTATGCATCCACTTCCATAAACCCCAAAGTTGTTCCATATGAGTCCACCATACCTTCCTATATGCAGTATTTACCTTTCGTTCCAAGTAAATTTGCATGTGCCAAACTCTAAATCTTCAAATAATAATTTTTTTGTATTCCCGAATCGCCCATGTGGTGACCGGGGGTTGTCAGTGTATTCCATGCTAGTGATGGAAATATGACCTAGAGGCAACAATAAAATGGTTATTATTGTATTTCCCTAATCATGATAAAGTTTTATTATTCATGCTAGAATTGTATTGGCCGGAAACTTAAATACATGTGTGAATACATAAACAAATACTGTGTCCCTAGTGAGCCTCTACTAGACTAGCTCGTTGATCAAAGATTGTTAAGGTTTCCTAACCATAGACATGAGTTGTCATTTGATAACGGGATCACATCATTAGGAGAATGATGTGATGGATAAGACCATTTGTTAACTTAGCATTTGATCGTACAGTTTTTGCTACTGCTTTCATGTATGTCAAATACATATTCCTTTGACTATTAGATCATGCAACTCCCAGATATCGGAGGAATGCCTTGTGTGTTATCAAACATCACAACATAACTGGGTGATTATAAAGATGCTCTACAGGTATCTTCGAAGGTGTTTTGTTGGGTTGGCGTGAATCGCGATTAGGATTTGTCATTCCGAGTATCGGGGGGTATCTCTGGACCCTCTCGGTAATACACATCCTAATAAGCCTTGCAAGCAAATGACTAATGAGTTAGTCACGGGATAATGTATTACGAAACGAGTAAAGAGACTTGCCAGTAACGACATTGAACTAGGTATAAACATACCGACGATCAAATCTCGGGCAAGTAACATATCGACGGACAAAGCAAATTGTGTATGTTGTCATAACGGTTCGTCCGATAAAGATCTTCTTAGAATATGTAGGAGCAAATATGGGCATCTAGGTTCCGCTATTAGTTATTGACTAGAGAGGTCTCTCAGTCATGTCTACATAGTTCTCGAACCCATAGGGTCCGCACGCTTAACGTTTGTTGATGATATAGTATTATATGAGTTATGTATGACGGTGACCGAATGTTGTCTGGAGTTTCGGATGAGATCACGGACATGGTGAGGAGCTCCGGAATAGTCTGGAAGTAGAGATTAATATATGGGATAATAGTGTTTGAACTCCGGAAAGGTTCCGTAATTCACTAGAAAGGGTTTTGGATGTTTCCCGAAATGCTTGGGCATGAGAACACTTTACTTTGGCCAAGGGGTAAAGCCCACGAGGGTTTTGGAAAGTGCAAAAGGAGGTTTTGCGGAGGCCAGGGGCTAGACGCCAGGGACCCTAGCATCTAGGGCTAGACGCAGGGAACCCTGGCGTCTAGGCCTGGTGTTCGAGTAGGACTCTTGCCTTTCGGGGAAAACCTACTTTGAGGGTGCTTTTGCTCCAAGTTTCAACCCCAGGGCTCAACATGTAAATAGAGGGGCAGGGCTAGCACCCAAGACACATCATGATTCACCAAGCCATGTGCTGGCAGCCCCGTCCCCTCCAGTTTACCCTCCGTCTAGTTTCTGTAGTGCTTGGCAAAGCCCTGTGGAGATTGTTCTTCATCACCAACCATCACCAGGCCGTCATGCTACCGGAACTCATCTACTACCTCTCCCTGTCTTGCTGGATCGAGAAGGGGAGGACGTCATCGAGCTGAACGTGTGCTGAACGTGGATGTGTCATACATTCGATACTTGATTGGGACGGATCGCGAAGGTGTGCGATTATATCAACCGCGTTTATAAACGCTTCCGCTTAGCGATCTTCAAGGGTATGAAGATGCTCTCCCCCTCTTGTAGTTATGCATCTACATGGATAGATATTGCGAGTGCATCGAATTTTTTTGTTTTCCATGCAACGTTTCCAACAGTGGCATCATGAGCCAGGTCTATGCGTAGATGATATGCACTAGTAGAACACAAAGAGTTGTGGGCAGTGATGGTCATACTACTTACCACCAATGTCTTATTTTGATTCAGCGGTATTGTAAGATGAAGTGGCCCGGACCAACATTACATGTCCACGTACATGAGACCGGTTCCACCGTCACATGCAACTTGTTTGCATAAAGGTGATTGGCGGGTGTGTGTTTCTGATCTTTAGGTGAATTGAATTTGACTACGGCCGGTCCTTGTTGAAGGTCAAAACAACAAACTTGATAAATCACTGTTGTGGTTTTTGTGCCATAGGTAAGAACGGTTCTTGCTAGAAGCCCATAACAGCCACGTAAAACTTGCAACAAGAAAGTAGAGGACGTTTAACTTGTTTTTGCAGGGCATGTTGTGATGTGATATGGTTGAGACGTGATGAGTTATATGTTATTGTATGAGATGATCATGTTTTGTAAATTATCGACAACCGGTAGGAGCCTTATGGTTGTCCCTTTATTGTACGAAATGCAAACGCCATGTAATTGCTTTACTTTATCGCTATGAGTTAGCAATAGTCGTAGAAGCAATAGTTGGCGAGATGACCACGACGCAACGATGGTGATCAAGGTGTCGAGCCGGTGATGATGGAGATCATGACGATGCCTTGGAGATGGAGATGAAAAGCACAAGATGATGATGGCCATATCATGTTACATATTTTGATTGCATGTGATGTTTATCCTTTATGCATCTTATTTTGCTTAGAACGACGTTTGCATTATAAGATGATCCCTTCACTAAATTTCAAGATAATAGTTTTCTCCCCGAGTATGCACCGTTGCTACAGTTCATCGTTTCGAGACACCACGTGATGATGGGGTGTGATAGACTCTACGTTCACATACAACGGGTGTAAGACAGTTTTACACACGCGGAATACTTGGGTTAAACTTGATGAGCCTAGCATGTACAAACATGGCCTCGGAACACTTGAGACCGAATGGTTGAACATGAGTCATATAGTAGATATGATCAACATAGAGATGTTCACCATTGCTGACTACTCCATCTCACGTGATGATCGGACATGGTTTATTTGATTTGGATCATGTATGACTTAGATAACCTGAGGGATGTTAATTTAAGTAGGAGCTAGTAATTGGATTAATTGAACTTAATTTATCATGAACTTAGTCCTGATAGTATTTGCATACCTATGGTGTAGATCAATAGCTCGCGATTTAGCTCCCTTGTTTTTTGATACAATCCTAGAGAAAACTAAGTTGAAAGATGTTAGTAGCAATCATGTGGACTGGGTCCGTGATCTGAGTATTATCCTCTCTGCACAGAAGAATTATGTCCTTTATGCACCGCTAGGTGACAGACCTATTGCAGGAGCAGATGTAGGCATTATGAACGTTTAGAAAGCTCGATATGGTGACTACTTAATAGTTTAGTGCGCCATGCTTTACGGCTTAGAATCGGGACTTCAAAAACATTTTGAACGCCATGAAACATAGGAGATGTTTCAAGAGCTATAATTGGTATTTCAGACTGAAAGGATCGAAGAAGAGGTGTCTAGAGGAGGGTGATTAGACCCTCAACAAGGAAAGGTAACAGTTTTTAAATTATTTAAGTTGAGGTGGAGTTCTAGCACAAGATTAAGCATTCACAATACATTTCAAGCAAGCATGGAAAGAGTATAAGCAGTGGAAAAAGTAGAGCATGCTAATTGCAAGAAAGTAGACGGATGAGATTGGAGAGTGCAAACGTAATGGAGACACAAAGATTTTGGCGTGGTTCTGATAGGTGGTGTTATCGTAAATCCACATTGATGGAGACTTCAACCCATGAAGGGTAACAAGTGTGCGAGTTCACGGGGGGCTCCACCCACGAAGGGTCCACGAAGAAGCAACCTTGTCTATCCCACCATGGCTATCGTCCACGAAGGACTTGCCTCAGTCGAGTAGATCTTCACGAAGTAAGCGATCTCCTTGCCCTTTACAAACTCCTTGGTTCAACTCCACAATCTTGTCGGAGGCTCCCAAGTGACACCTAACAAATCTAGGAGACACCACTCTAGAAAAGGTAATAGATGGTGTGTTGATGATGAACTCCATGCTCTTGTGCTTCAAGTGATAGTATCCCCAACACTCAACTCTCTCTCACATATTTGGATATGGTGGAAAGATTATTTGAGTGGAAAGCAACTTTCGAAAGGCTAGAGATCAAGATTCTTGTGGTAGGATTGGTATATCTTGGTCTCAACACATGAGCATGTGGTTCTCTCTCCGGAAATGAGTAGTGGAAGTGTAGGCACATTCTGATGGCTCTCTCTCTCTCTCAAATGGAGAAGGGGGTGGAGGGGTATATATAGCCTCCACACAAAATCCAACGGTTACACACATTTGACCCAACTTGGTCAGAGCAAATAGAAGAACTCGATGAGACCGAACCAGTTCAAAATGTGATCGTTGGGAATCTCGGTGGGACCGACATGATCAACTCGGTGTGACCGAAGTCCTAGGGCTAGAGCAAAACCTCAACTCAGTGGCGCCTATTGCATGAACTCGGTGAGACCAATTTTAGCAAAGAGTAATACAGAGAGTTGGTCAACCAAACTCGGTGTGACTGATAGCTCATTTCGGTGAGACTGAAACGTTACAAAACGGAAACAGAGAGTTCGCACGGCCATCTCGGTGAGACCGACCGAGATCCGTATCGGTGTGACCGAATTGTCTAGGGTTTCTGGCAGAGGCTATGTCAAATGAACTCGATGGCGCTGGACAGATCAAATTGGTGGGGCCGAGTTTGACTTAGGGTTTTGGAGATATGTGGAAATGAGATAGTGGCTGAGGGTTTTGGAGCAATATCACTAAGCACTTGAGCAACCAGATCATTAAGCAACACCTCATCCCCTTTAAATAGTATTGGCTTTCCTATAGATTCAATGTGATCTTGGATCACTAAAATGAAAATGAAGAGTCTTGAGATTTTGCCAATATTTGTCCTTAGCATTTGAAAGGGTTCCACATCCTCTTTTCCTTGCCACTATAATGTTGAACTCATCTAAAATACACTAGGTAAAGGTATTAGTCCAACAGGGGATATGTTGACATTAATTACCCAAATCACTCAGGGAGCACTTGTGCGTTCAATCTACCCCTTTTTGGTAATTTATGACAATATACATCAAAGCTCTAGGTAAAAGATATGAAGAGTAATAAGTATACCTTTGGAAAGACATGTAACTTGCATAGGCTCCCCTACATGTATGCATTTATGTAAAGATTGAATATAAGAACATCTGAATGCATAAGCATGACAGAGCGAGTAATAAGTTACATGTTTCTTGGCTATATGCATCAGAGCAAATGAGTTACATGAAGAAATGTGTACCTTCATGTTCATGAATCCTTCTTGCAAACAGTATGTACATCAGCAAGCGATCATCATGTACATGATTGTGATGCATATACTTACCTTGTGGTCTTAAATTGGCTTCGGAAGAAGTGCACTTGAGAAAACAAGGTTAGATAACACAAGAACACTCTATTATAGAGCAATTTCAGGGAACCACAAGAATACCAAGACCGGGATGACATGTAATGGGTGAGTACTTAGTACTTCATCTAGATATAGACATGTCCCCAAAGATTGTAAAGATATGCAGTGAATTCCAACAATTTTATTCCCTGGAAATGAGCTCTATCTCCCCCTGAATCAAATATTGGATAATGGGAGAATATAGGGAAAAATAAAATCAAAGCAAGATAGAAATATCAAGGCAAGAAATGAATCAGAGCATAAAACAATATTCAAACAACCATATATAGACATGTCGTTCCCCTCTTAAAGACATGTGACTTCTCTCCTTTTTATCTGACTGCCATCTGGAAGAGCTAAGATGTGATTTCTCTCCCATATGATAAGCTTTGATATTCTCTCTCTCCCCCTTTGACATTAATTTCCAGGAAGGGTACTTCTGGAGCTTGAGTCAATCAGGCTTGATCCTTGAGACACATCACAAAGGAGCATGTAGATAAGGATGATGGTAGAGGATGAGAATCATTTAGTGGAGCTAGAGAATAAATGAAATATGCAATGGCAAAACGTTTCCTCACTAGGGAACTCGGTTACGCCGATAGGTTTGGATCGGTGAGTCTGAGTTCAAAGCAGAAGAAAAGTTTTGGCAACTCAACTCACTTGGCAAATTAAATCTCACAAGGATTTGCAATGAATTAACTGAATGATTTGCAAGGAATTAGACACAGGAAAACACTAAAATATACAAAAATAAAGGAAGTCTAGATGAAGTTTTTTTATAAGGGGAACAATATCACAAAACACAAAGTGAGAAACACTAGAGAACTTCATCTAGAATGGGTCGGCGACAAAGTCAGCTCTGTTAGAGTATATTGACTTAGGAGTCAAGTGAGGTCACTTGATCATAGGTCATACTCATCGTTTAAGCTCAAAATGGGGTTACCATTTTTCGTTAAAGCACTTTTATGTGTTCACATCTCGTTGAGTTGCTTTGACTCATGACTTGGAGTAAAGCTTCTCTAAGATGGAATAGCATACCTTAGATGATGTTGATCTTGATCATGTAGTCGAACTTGTGTTGGATGCTCAAGGTTGATGTAGTCCATCAAGAGTTGGGAGCACCACTTGTAGTTTGAGTTCATCTTCCTACATGGGTCAATTTTGAAAGGAAAATCACTTGTGTATCCAAAATGACAATCATGAAACTTGATACCAATTGAGATTTGATATATAGAAGTTGTCAAAGGATATATTGAGTGAGTTCATGCTTCCTTGTTGTCAACACTCATGAGGTAGAAACTTGGTGATGTAGAGATTGTTCAAGATGTGAGTGACTTGCAATCTCATAGATTTGAGCTCATCCAAGTATCTACATGGGGTTAGATAACATGCAACGGTACAAATATGGATCAAAGACATATGATCATCATAAGAGAAATATCAAGGATTAGTCACAAGAGGGATTATGCCTTGCATCTATCCGAATGGAGTTTCTACTCCAAGTTTGAGGCATCAATGATATTCAATTCACCTCTCAAACCCGAAAATACTTTCTCATCAAGTGGTTTGATAAATATATCCACCAATTGCTTATCGGTACGAACATGTTTAAGATTGATGTCTCCTTTAGCAACATGACATCGAATGAAATGATGACGAAATTCAATATGCTTAGTTCAAGAATGTTGCACGGGATTGTGAGCAATCTTAATAGCACTTCCATTATCACAAAGAAATTGAACATGTTTCACATATATCCCATAATCCTTAAGGGTTTGGGTCATCCAAAGTAATTGAGCACAACATGATCAGGCAGCAATGTATTCCACTTCGGCGGTGGATAAGGATATCGAGTTTTGTTTCTTGGTGGACCAAGACACAAGAGATCTACCAAGAAATTGACAAGTACCCGAAGTGGATTTTCTATCAACCTTGTCACGGGCATAGTCCGAATCAGATTATCCAACAAGATCAAAAGAATACCACTTAGGATACCAAATGCCAAAGTTTGGTGTATGAATTTAGTATCTCACTATCTTTTTCACAGCCTTAAGAGGACATTATTTAGGGGCCGCTTTATATCGTGCACACATGCACACACTTATCATAATATGGGGACGGGAGGCACATAGATATAACAACAAATTAATCATAGAGCGGTAAACCTTTTGGTCAACCGGGTTGCCATCCTTAGTCAAGTCAAGATGTCCACTAGTAGGCATGGGTTTTTTCATACTTTTGCTTTCTTGCATATTGAACTTCTTGAAAAGATCCTTGGTATACTTTGTTTGAGAAACAAAGGTACCTTATTTAGCTTGCTTGATTTGCAACCCAAGAAATAATTTGAGTTCACTCGTCATGGACATCTCAAACTTCTCCGACATTAACCTTCCAAAATTTTCACTAAAATGGGGGTTAGTAGAACCAAATATGATATCGTCAACATAAATTGGCACACAAATAATTCACCATTAACCCTTTTAGTAAAAAGTGTGGAATCAATTTTCCCAATTCCAAAGCCTTTTTCAATAAGGAATTTGGTCAAGCATTTATACCATGCTCTAGGAGCTTCTTTAAGACCATAAAGAGCTTTGTGAAGCTTGTAGATGTGATTAGGTTTCTTGGGACTAACAAAGCCGGGAGGGTGTTTAACATAAACTTCCTCCTCAATTTAACCGTTAAGAAACACACTTTTAATGTCCATTTGATACAAAGTGATGTCATGGTGATTGGCATAAGCAAGTAAGATGCGTATGGATTCAAGTCTAGCAACGGTGGCATATGTCTCATCGTAATCCATACCTTCGACTTGAGTAGCCTTGGGCGACAATACGATTAAACTTTCATAGGTTCAATGTTAGATATGAAAGAATAATGCTCATAAAAGTTAGCTAAACGAGATTTAGAGCGAGTGATTCTCCTGGTTTGAATGCCATTGAAGATTTGTTCAACGGGGTGATCTCTTGCAACTCTTTCTCTAACTCGTGAGATCTTTTGTTTGGGTCGAGGTGGAAAATTCTCTTCATTGTCTTCTTCTTATTGTTGTCCTTCTTCATTGTCGTTGAAGTTGTTGTCTTGTGGAGGTAGAGACGGAGGTCGATGAGGTTCATCTTGTTGTACTTCCTCGTTTCTTTCGTCTTGACGTGTTCCACTTGTGGATGCCTCCAAGTAAACTTGTGGTTCACCTTGGTGTGAAGTTGAGGCTTCCACTTGAATGGACGAAGTACTCTCCTTCACCTCCGTTTGGCGAATCTTGCCAATAGACAAGTCTTGGATTTCTTCCGAAGGATCTTTGTCTCCTACATCAATTGGGAATTGATCTACTTACGAGCCGTTAGATTCATCAAACTTGACATCTACTGTCTCTTCAACCTTTCGGGTGAAATTGTTGTTGACACGGTAAGTGTTAGAGTTTGAGCCATAACCGAGTAGAAAACCTTTATGAGACTTAGGGGCAAATTTCGAATGATGATGCTTGTTGTAGGATCTAAAGTATGTCTAGAGGGGGGTGATTAGACTACTTGACCAAATAAAAATCTAGCCTTTTCCCAATTTTAATTCTTGGCAGATTTTAGCAACTTAGCACTAGTCAAGCAATCAACCTACACGTGCAATTTTAAGAGTATAGCAGCGCAAAGTAAAACAATTGCATATGAAGGTAAAGGCAGCAGTTTGGAGGGTGCAAACACAAGTGTAGACATGGATGTTTTTGTCTTGGTTCTGATAGGTGGTGCAATCGTACATCCAAGTTGATGGAGACTTCATCCCACGAAGGGTAACGGCTACGCGAGTACACGGAGGGCTCCACCCACGAAGGGTCCACGAAGAAGCAACCTTGTCTATCCCACCATGGCCATCGCCCACGAAGGACTTGCCTCACTAGGGTAGATCTTCAAGAAGTAGGAGATCTCCTTGCCCTTACAAACTCCTTGGTTCAACTCGACAATCTTGTCGGAGGCTCCCAAGTGACACATAACCAATCTAGGAGACACCACTCTCCAAAAGGTAATAGACGGTGTGTTGATGATGAACTCCTTGCTCAAATGAAATGATAGTCTCCCCAACACTCAAATAGCTCCTCACAGATTTGAATATGGTGGAAGAATGATTTGAGTGGAAAGCAACTTGGGGTAGGCTAGAGAACAAGATTCATGTAGTAGGAATGGAATATCTTGATCTCAACACTTGAGTAGGTGGTTCTCTTATCAGAACATGTATGATGGAAGTGTAGGTATGTTTTGATGGCTCTCTCCTCGAGTGAAGAGTGGGTGGAGGGGTATATATAGCCTCCACACAAAATCTAACCCTTACACACAATTTACGAAACTCGGTGGGACCGATTCAGAGAACTTGGTCAGACTGATTTAGTTCATAATGTGATCGTTAGGCATTTCGGTGGGACCGATATGATCAATTCGGTAGGACCTATTTCATTAGGGTTAGGGCATAACGTAATCTCGGTGAGACCAATTACACAAACTCGGTGAGAGCGATTTTGGTAATGAGCTTACAGAGAGTTGGTTAGGCAAACTCTGTGGGACCGATTCGCTCATTTCGGTTGGACCGAAACGTTACGAAGTGGAAACAGAGAGTTTGCATTGCGAACTCGGTGGGACCGATCGCTCATCTCGGTGAGACCGAAATGTTATGAAGGGAAATAGAGAGTTTACAATCCCATCTCGTTGAGACCAAGATCCCTTTCGGTGAGACCGAAGTGATTAGGGTTTAGTGGCAGTGGCTATGTCAATGAAGTCGGTGGCGTGATACATCCATTTTGCATCATGCTTATTTGTTGATATTTATTGCATTATGGGCTGTTCATATATGTTTTGTCACAATACTTATGCCTTTTCTCTCTTATTTTACAAGGTTTCCATGAAGAGGGAGAATGCCGACAGCTGGAATTCTGGGCTAGAAAAGGAGCAAACGCTGCAAACCTATTCTGCACAACTCCAAAAGCCCTGAAACTCAACAAAACATCGTTTCGGAAAATATAAAAAATATCTGGCGAAAGAAACCCACGAGAGGGGCACTGGCTGGCCTCGAGGGTGGGGGGCGCGCCCCCCTTCCCAGGGCGCCCCCCCTGCCTCGAGGGCCAGCCGGCAGGCCTCCGGAGCCCATCTTCTTCTATATGAAGCGTTTTGACCTGGAAAAAATCAGAAGGAGGCTTTCGGGACCAAATGCCACCGTCTCGAGGCGGAACCGAGGCGGAAACCAATCTAGGGCTCCGGCAGATCTGTTCTGCCGGGGATACTTCACTCTGGGAGGGGGAAATCGTCACCGTCGTCATCACCAACAACTCTCCCATCTTGGGGAGGGCTATCTTCATCAACATCTTCACCAGCACCATTTCCTCTCAAACCCTAGTTCATCTCTTGTATCCAATCTTTGTACCCAAACCTCAGATTGGTACCTGTGGGTTGCTAGTAGTGTTGATTACTCCTTGTAGTTGATTCTAGTTGGTTTATTTGGTGGAAGATCATATGTTCAGATCCATTATGCATATTAATACCCCTCTGATCATGAACAATATTATGTCTTGTGAGTAGTTACTTTTGTTCCTGAGGACATGGGAGAAGTCTTGCTATTAGTAGTCGTGTGAATTTGGTCTTCGTTCGATATTTTGATGAGATGTATGTTGTCTCTCCTCTAGTGGTGTCATGTGAACGTCGACTACATGACACTTCACCGTTATCTGGGCCTAGAGGAAGGCATTGGGAAGTAATAAGTAGATGCTGGGTTGCTAGAGTGACAGAAGCTTAAACCCTAGTTTATGCGGTGCTTTGTAAGGGGCTGATTTGGATCCATATGTTTCAGGCTATGGTTAGGTTTACCTTAATACTTATTTTGTAGTTGTGGATGCTTGCATTAGAGGTTAATCATAAGTGGGAGGCTTGTCCAAGTAAGGGCAGCACCCAAGCACCGGGCAACCCACATACTAAATTATCAAAGTACCGAACACGAATCACACGATCGTGATGAAAACAAGCTTGACGATTATTCCCATATGTCCTCGGGAGCGCTTTACCTTGTATAAGTGTTTGTCCAGGCTTGTCCTTTGCTACAAAAAGGATTGGGCCACCTTGCTGCACCTTATTTACTTTTACCATTTGTCACTTGCTACCAATTACCTTATCACAAAACTATGTGTTACTTATAATTTCAGTGCTTGCAGAAAATACCTTACTGAAAACTGCCTATCATTTCCTTCTGCTCCTCGTTGGGTTCGACACTCTTACTTATCGAAAGGACTACGATAGATCCCCTGCACTTGTGGTTCATCAAGACTCTTTTCTGGCGCCGTTGCCGGGGAGTGAAGCGCCTTTGGTAAGTGGAATTTGGTAAGGAAAAATTTATATAGTGTGCTGAAATTTATTGTCACTTGTTACTATGGCTCAAAATCCTTTGAGGGGCTTGTTCGGGGTATCTTCACCCCGAACAGCAGAGCAAAGAGTTGCTCCTCAACCTACTGCACCTATTGAAAACGTTTGCTTTGCGATTCCTTCGGGTATGATTGAGAAAATGCTTGAAAATCCATTTACAGGAGACGGAACACTGCATCCTGATTTACATCAAATCTATGCGGATGAAGTTTGTGGATTGTTTAAGCTTGTAGGTATGCCCGAGTATGTTATAAAGAAGAAGGTCTTCCCTTTATCTTTGAAGGGAGATGCATTAACATGGTTTAAGCTATGCGATGATATGGAGTCATGGAACTATAATCGTCTAAAGTTGGAATTTCATCAGAAGTTCTACCCTATGCACCAGGTTCATCGTGATCGTAATTATATTTAGAATTTCTGGCCTTGCGAAGGAGAAAGCATCGCTCAAGCTTGGGGGAGGCTTAAGTCGATGTTATAGTCATGCCCCAATCATGAGCTCTCAAGATAAATGATCATTCAAAAATTTTATGCTCGGCTTTCTCATAATAATCGCTCCATGCTCGATACTTCTTGTTCTATCTCTTATATGATGAAGACTATTGACTTCAAATGGGATTAATTGGAAATAATTAAATGCAACTCCGAAGATTGGGATCTCGACGAAGGTAAGGAGTCAGGTATGACCCCTAAGTTTGATTGTGTTAAAGCTTTTATGGATACCGATGTTTTCCGTGAGTTTAGCACTAAATATGGACTTGACTCTGAGATAGTAGCTTCTTTCTGTGAATCCTTTGCTACTCATGTTGATCTCCCCAAGGAGAAGTGGTTTAAATACCATCCCCCTATTGAAGTAAGAGTAGTTGAACTTATTAAAGTTTAAGAAAAGACTATCACTTATAATGTTGATCCTGTTATACCTACCGCTTATATTGAGAAACCACCTTTCCCTGTTAGGATAAAGGATCATGCTCAAGCTTCAACTGTAGTTCGTAAGAGTAATACTAGAATACCTACACCCTCTGAGCAAATTAAAGTTGAACCTAGTGTTGCTATGGTTAAAGATCTCTTGGTAGAAGATTTATCTCCAAGAAGAGTGTGCTAGAATAGCCAAACCCAATGCTAGGAATAGACATAAACCTGTTGTAGGCTTGGCTATTATCTCCATTAGGATAGGAGATAATTTCTATCATGGTTTGTGTGACGTAGGTGCTAGTGCGAGTATTATCCCTCTTGATTTGTATAACGAAATTATGCATGATATTGCACTTGTTGAGTTAGAAGGGATTGATGTTACTATTAAGCTTGCTAATAGAGATACTATTTCACAAGTTGGGATTGTTAGAGATATTGAAGTCTTGTGTGGGAAGGTTAAATACCCTACTGATTTTCTTGTTCTTAGTTCCCCACAAGATGCATTCTGCCCCATTATATTTGGTAGACCCTTCTTGAATACTCTTAATGCCAAGATAGACTACGTGAAAGATATTGTCACTGTTGGATTAGGGGATACGTCTCATGATTTTAACTTTGCCAAATTTTGTAGACAACCCCTTGAAAAGGTACCACCTAGTAAAGATGAAATTATTGGTCTTGCTTCTATTGCCGTGCCACCTAATGACCCTTTAGAACAATACTTGCTAGACCATGAAAACAATATGCATATGAATGAGAGAAGGGAGATAGATGAAATATTCCTTACACAGGGACCCGTATTGAAAAACAACTTGCCTGTTGAAATCCTAGGGGATCCTCCTCCACCCAAGGGTGATCTCGTGTTTGAACTTAAACCTTTACCTAATAATCTTAAGTATGTTTATCTTGATGAAAAGAAGATATATCCTGTTATTATTAGTGCTAACCTTTCAGAGCAGGAAGAAGAAAGGTTATTGAAAAGTCTGAAGAAGCACCGAGCTGCTATTGGATATACTCTGGATGATCTTAAGGGCATTAGTCCCACTATATGCCAACACAAGATAAAATTGGAAGAAAATGCTAAACTAGTTATTGATCATCAGCGGCAGTTAAATCCTAAGATGAAAGAACTGGTGAGGAAGGAAATACTAAAGCGCCTAGAAGCAGGTATTATCTATCCAGTTGCTGATAGTCAGTGGGTAAGTCATGTCCATTGTGTTCCTAAGAAAGGAGGTATGATTGTCGTCCCTAATGATAAGGATGAATTGATCCCGCAAAGAATAGTTACAGGTTATAGGATGGTAATTGATTTCCATAAGTTAAATAAAGCTACTAAGAAAGATCACTACCCCTTGCCATTTATTGATCAAATGCTAGAAAGGTTATCCAAACATACTCATTTCTGCTTTCTAGATGGTTATTCTGGTTTCTCTCAAATACCTGTGTCAAAAGGGGGTCAAGAAAAGACCACATTTACTTGTCCTTTCGGTACCTTTGCTTATAGACGTATGCCTTTTGGTTTATGTAAGGCACCTGCTACCTTTCAAAGATGCATGATGGCTATATTCTCTGACTTTTGTGAACAGATTCTTGAGGTATTCATGGTCGATTTCTCCGTTTATGGGACTTCTTTTGATGATTGTTTAAGCAACCTTGATCGAGTTCTGCAGAGATGTGAACACACTAACCTTGTCTTGAATTGGGAGAAGTGCCACTTTATGGTTAATGAAGGCATTGTCCTGGGACATAAAATTTCAGAAAGACGTATTGAAGTTGACAAAGCTAAAGTTGATGCTATTGAAAAGATGCCATATTGATAACCCTCAACCGGAAGGGATCGAGATAGTCTTCGCGGGTAAGAATAAGCCAATTTATAGATTCGACAGACGGGGAGCCAAAGAGTATTTATAAGCTTTGACAGTTGAGTTGTCAATTCAACCGCACCTGAAATATACTTACTTGCAACAAAAGATAAGTGGTAACGGTGATATGATAGTGATGGTGGTGACAGCAAAAGTAAACAGCAAAAGTAACAACTAATAACCAGCGGGATTGAAACACTGTAGGCTAGGGAGATGGATAGTTGGGCGCTGCATGGATGAGATACATCATGAATCTAACTTGGGGCAAGGCACACAGAAAAGTAATGATCATCTAGGCAAATATCAAACATTAGGCATGTATCCCACAAGTAGTTGTACGTGCTTGCAATAAGAACTTGCACAACATCTTTTGTCCTACCATCCCGCTACGAACGGGGCCAAAAGGAACTTATGGAGATTAAGGTGCTCCTGTCAAAGAGCACCGAACAAAGCAATAAACTCAATGGATACATGGAATCCTCAAATCATGGACCATCCCCTTTGGTGTCCCAAGCTGTCACCTTTGGGATCGCCGGTTCCGGACCATAATAGGTGCAAACAACTCATAGATAGGATCAAGAACACAAATATATTCATGCAAACACATAGGGTTCAGATCTGAAAACATGGCACTCGGGCCCAAAGTGACAAGCATTAAGAGCAACAAGTTGAAGCAAAGATGATAAACACCAAAGTAGATGATAGGCAACATGCCCCCAACAATCTGATAAACTATTACATGATCTAACTCATCCAATCCCTACCATCCCCTTTGCCTACAGCAGGGAATTACTCACACAGGGAAGGAGAAGTCATGGAGGGAGGATGGAGTGGTGATGATGATGACGATGGCGACGATCTCCCCTCTCCGGAGGCCAAATCAGCCTCCAGATTAGCCCTCCCGAAGAAGAACAGAGGGTAGCGGCGGCTTCGCGACGGAAACTGGAAAAACGACTTCTGTTCTGGGGTTTCCTCGCCATGGGAATAAATAGGAGCCAAGGTAGGGCACCATAGGGGGAAGGACCCTCCCAGGCGGCCTCCTGGCGCGGCCAGGGGTGGGGCCGCGCTAGCAGGGCGCCTGGGCCCCCCTGGCTGCCCTCTGGCCCCACTTTTGGCACAATGGCCCTTCGGGTGCGTGGATTTTCTGTGATTTTTCTTGGAATTTTCTGAGACACCTAAAAATCCATTTTCCTGCACACAATAAAACCATACAGGCAGCTCTGCTGAAAACAGCGTCAGTCCGGGTTAGTTTAGTTCAAATCATGCAAGAATGAGGGCAAAACAATAGCAAAAGTGTTTGGAAAAGTAGATACGTTTGAGACGTATCAACTCCCCCAAGCTTAGCATATTGCTTGTCCTCAAGCAATTCAGTTCAACGAACTGAACGCGACAAAGAAAACTTTGACAAACTCTTTTGCTTCATTAGATGTATATAAGCATGTACTACGAAAAGAGTCTTGCAAGTATTGAAACAATGCTATGAGGACAATGCACGAAGCAATCCTTCTTTCAAGTGATCAATCACAAATAACTAAAAGTAAATAATATGCTACTGAAAATCAAGACAAGATTACATTGCACATAGCTTGAATATACTACAGTGGTATCTCGCTAGCCTCCATGAGTGAAGCAAAACATAAATGCAGAAACTCCTCCAGAGTTTTAAAGGAGACTAGAACTAAGAATTTCAGAATAAATAATACCACAAGCATGCAGAAGACAATGTAATACTTTGGGACAATGCACATTACACTCAGAATGACAATTATGCTCTCCTAGTTGGTGCTTTGAAGAAAGAAGGTGGAGACTCTCGAACCGTGGAATTTGATGGCGAGGTTGAAAACCCGTGGTTGGAAGCAAAGACTAAACATGTACCAGAGCTCTTGGTTTTGAAAACAGAGGTAAAAATGATTTTGGGAGGTGCATATTTCGTCAACGAATGCTAGTAGACAACCCAATCACTTCTTATGCTAGACATGTTTCAAGGAACGGCTCCCAAGATGGGGACGATCACATCCCCTTAATCTCCTTTGTTTATCACTACCAAAGTTTTCTGATTTCTCAAAAACAAAGCGTGAAGGAGGGTTTGTTGGTTGTGATTTTCTTTTGTGAGCTGGGCGCACTCATGCCAGTCCCTCCTAATATTAGGGGTTTGCAGATTAGACATGCAATCCCGGGATAAAACATGTCCAACATAAGAAGATCATGAATTACCTACTATTTCCTCATGAGCTAAAACAGAGGCACAAAACAGGAGTAAATTTGAATAATTTCGAGATGGTAAAAGAAAGTCTTCGTTAGGATGGCCGGTAAATACCACATAGGAAGGTATGGTGGACTCATATGGAATAACTAGTTTGAAAGGATTTGGATGCACAAGCAAAATTCCGCTTAGTGCGAGCGAAGGCTAGCAAGAGACTGGGAAGCGACCAACTAGAGAGCAATACGATCATAATCATGCAGAGCGACAAAGCAACATTGAATTGGGCATGAAAATGATATAACTATTCTGAAACTCAAATAACATCAAGGCAAAGTAGACTTTTTAGTCTTAAACATGTGTAAACATGTGCCAAGTCAATCCAAGAATTCTCCAATGGGAAATACCACCTTATTATACCAAACTATGAACAATGCAATGCATGTAAATCATTTCAATAACACATTATATACTCTAGCTATTTGAGATTAGCCACAAGGAAAGCATGAACCACTGGGAAAGCATTGTAAACATAGCACTATGTCGCTACAAGCTGGTCTCTAGATCATAAGTACATGCATATGTACAAAAGTATAAACAAGAAGAGTTCATACCTGTTTTCCTTGTTGCTTCCCTTCCGTCGATCTTCGTCATTACTGCCTTGTCACTTGCACGATCGAACGTAGGAAATATAATTAAATGCCATCACGGACTCGAGCTGAACTCTGAAAACAAAGCAAACTAAAGAGAGAAAGGAAATCTTTTTGGGTTTGTTCAAAGGTTTAACGAAAGCAAAAGAAAGAGAAAATCTTTTTGTTGTTTTTGCAAAGAAAGAACAAAGAATAACGGGCAAAAACTTCGAAAAGATCAAAGCGAACAAAAATAAAATGGATAATACAATGGAAAAGTGAGAAGGGCACGTACTCCCCCAAGCTTAGGCTTTTGGCCTAAGTTGGTAGTAGCTACTGCCCCCAGGAGCCTCCTGCTCCGGGGTGGTACTGGTGAGTCCAAGGGTCGTATAAGGATTCCGGCGCGTACACCGAAGTCCTCGGATCCTCCCACGAAGAAGGGTCCGCACTCCAAGCAGAGGAAGACCCTTCACCAAACTGGGTGACGGTCTCCCCATGAAAAGGTGGTAACTCACCGTGCTCCTCCTTGTCGGGCACAACCCCCTCCATGGGGTTATGAAACTGATGCTGGACCATGAACTCATCGAACTGGATAACATCAAAGGACCATCCGTTCCTGCGAGAAAAATCAAACAAAAGAGGTGCAGGTAGACGGATCTTGCGTTCCGCGGTAGTTCCGAAACGCAAGATATAAACAAGGTTACCAAACTCAGAAGTCATGGTAACAAACTTATGCCTTTTCATAGCAGCAAGATCAAAACTTAAATAAGTAAAAGGCTTATCATCAGGGTGTGGGGTGCCTTTAAGATACTCTAAGATAAGTGTGGCATAAACGCCACCAAATAAATTTCCCTTGTTACCGTTCATAGCAAGGCGTCGAGCAATTAAGGCACCCACATTAGAATCAAACCTCCCTGAGGGGGCGGTTGCCCGGATAGCAATATCTGGTGCAGAAATGTTGCTCGTGTTGTCACGAGCTAACACCCCTCTAGCAACATAATACGCAAAATACCTGAGGTGAGGGAATAAGATGCTGGAGATTTTTGACCGATGAATATCCCTCGTATCCATGCTGCAGTGAGAGTTCAAGACGGTTCTCAGCTCGGAGGGCTGAGAGGTCATCTTCGCCATCCGCCCAATGTTTGGCACACCTATTATTTCACAAAACTTTTCCAAGGGCATGGTCAAAAGATTATTGTAAATTTTAAAATCAATAGAACCAGTATCAAGGTTATATCTAAAACTGTTAATGAAACCGGAGGTGAGTTTTTGATACTGAGCAACACGGCACGTGACGAGCCGTGTCAGACCTGCATTAGCACAACGATTATAAAACTCATCCTTAATTCCTGCAGCTTCAAGGAATTCATCACATGGGAACATCATCGCACGTGCTGGATTTGTGTCTTCCAACAATTCTAGGGGCACATGATCTTCATTGTAGCTCACCCTAGCAGTCGAGGGTGAAGCTGCGCTCTAGTAACTCGATCGGAGCGCGCGGGCTTCTTCTTCTCAAGCCACCCCTTTGCCCTTCCTAACAAACTCATTTCTGAAATTTTTGGCAAATTACAAAAACAAGGATTTAAACAAAGTGGGTTAAGGCAAACTACTCAGCTCACTTACCTAAGGCATAAAATTGCATCAAAACTTGGAAAATAAATTTCTACACATACATGCAAGCTCATCTACACAGCACCAAGAACTACTAAATACTCACAAATGAAGCCACCAACCAAAAATCTAATTGGAGGGGTGGAGGAGTTACATACCAGGGAGTATTTGTTCAAAATCTCAGCTCGAATGATAGGCTGTAGAGAGAGATCGAAAATTGCCTCCAAGAACAGCAAGAACGCAAGAACAGGTGCAGAACTCATGTTTTCGGAGAGAAAGAGAGAGAGAGGAAGAAGACTCACCTGGAGGCGGGACCTGTGGGCCCCAAGCGCCCTATGGGCGCGGCCAGGGGGCAGGCCGCGCCAGCTGGCCGCCTGGGCCACTGGTGCCCCCCCTGGTCAGCCCCAGGTGCCTCTGGGTCACTCCCGGCATGGAAATTTTTATTTTTATTTTTCTGGAATTTTCTGAAAACTTCACTGTTGAAATTTTTTCGAAGTTCAAAAAGCTGCAAAACTTTCTGAAAACTTAAAGCAGTGATTAGTATTGTGAAGCTTCAAAAACACAAACACTTGGTACAGCAAGGAGAACAAAAGCTAAAACAAATGAAAACATAACAAGCTAAACTTTTTACCTATATAAAACATGCTCACTAGTAAGGTTGATCAAGTCTTACCAACAAACCGGCGATATATAGAGCAAAAAGTCCCACCTCTTACGAAGTGATCATTGCACCTTTACTTTAATGGACATTGTCCCCACCATAATAGTTTTGTATTTGTGGTGCACATGTAGTGGACAGTGCCATTCTCCAATCTTCACGGTCTCGATATTTTCTATAGAGTTGAGGCCATGCCTCTTGTTGGTCTTCTTTGGAAAATACACCGTGTGTTCTTTATCATTCACATTGAAGGTAACCTTTCCTTTATTGCAATCAATAATAGCACCTGCGGTGTTAAGAAAAGGTCTACCAAGAATAATGGACATGCTCCCATCCTCGGGCATGTCAAGCACGACAAAATCAGTAAGGATCAAACAATTAGCAACTTCCATGGGAACATCCTCACAAATACCTATCGGGACGGCTGTTGACTTGTCAGCCATCTGAAGAGAGATATCTGTAGGAATTAGTTTCTCTAAACAAAGCCTCTTGTAAAGAGAGAAAGGCATAACACTCACTCCTGCTCCAAGATCACATAAAGCAGTTTTGACATAATTATTCTTTATGGAGCAAGGAATGGTGGGTATACCTGGATCACCAAGCTTCTCAGGAATCTTGCCACTGAAAGTGTAGTTAGCAAGCATAGTAGATATTGCTTCATTAAGAACTTTTCTTTTATTAGTAACAATATCTTTCATATATTTTGAATAGGGAGGTAACTTAATAGCATCAGTCAATGGGATTTGAGGAAAAAGAGGTTTCATCCACTCACAAAACTTATTGTAATGCTCTACTTCTTTAGATTTGAGAGACTTACCTGGAAAGGGCATGGGTTTCTGTATCCATGGTTCTCTTTCCTTCCCATGTCTTCTTGCGACGAAGTCTTCTCTAGTGTACTTCTTGCGTTTGCCAGGTGCTTCTTCTTCTCGAACTTTAGGCGGATCATTCTTCTCCTTATCCTTATCTTCAGGTTCGGCACCGTCTTCAGTCTCAGCATCGGAGGTAGATATACTGTTGGGATCAACAGCTGGCTCTTCACTTGTAATAGGATCATTGGAATTGTCAACCTCCTTGTGTTTCTTCTTCTTCTTCTTTGGAGAGCCAACAATTTCTTCTTCCTGCATTTGAGAATCTTGCTCGATTCTCCTAGGATGCCCCTCTGGATAGAGAGGATCTTGAGTGCTAGTTCCTCCTTGGGTCTTAATCCCGAAGGCCTGTAAATCATCTTGTTTGGTATTGTTAGCAAGCAAATCTTTTTGCACATTAGAAATTTGTTCAAGCTGAGTTTGAATCATATGAAAATGCTTCACAAGACATTTAACATCATTAACTGTTCTACCTAGAACATCAAGCAAACTTTTGAAAGCAAGGGAATTATCATGCAATTGACTTTGTATCCTCTCATTAAAAAGACTTTGCTTCATAATAAAATTATCAAGCTCATCTAAACATTGATCAGGAGGCTTACCATGAGGGATGTCACTTGCGTTGAAATCTAAAAGAGAGTGTACCTCTACCATAGGAGGGTGAGTGGTAGGCTCACACAACTTCTCAATAGGGGGTAGATTCTTCACGTCATCAGTTTTAATACCATTCTCTTTAATAGACTTCTTTGCTTCTTGCATATCTTCGGGGCTTAGAACCAGCATGCCCCTCTTCTTTGGTGGTGGAGGTGGTTCAGGGACGGACCAATCTTCATGGTTTTTGGCAATCCTGCCCATCAATTCTTCTGCATCGTCCGGTGTTCTTTTCCTGAAAACACAACCAGCACAACTATCCAAATAGGACCTGGATTCATCAGTTAGACCAGCATAAAATATATCGATTAATTCATTCTTAGGGACTCCATGTCCTGGTCTAGCCTGGATCAGACTACAGTACCTCCCCCAAGCTTTAGGGAGGTGCTCATCCTGCAACTGTTTAAAGTTATAAATTCTTTGTAAAGAAGCATGTTGCATATGAGCAGGAAAGTACTTATCAACAAAAGAGTGAGCTAAGTCTTGATGACTCTTAATGGAACCACATGGTAATGCATCATACCATGTTTTAGCACCTTCCTTCAAAGAGAAAGGAAGAAGCTTAGTCACATAAAAGTTTCGTATCTTTTCATTTGTGGTAAACAAGCCACCCAACTCAGTGAGTTTGGTCAGGTGTGCAATAGCATCATCATTTTCTCTGCCATAAAAGGGGTCAGCTTCAACCATAGATATAAGTGAAAGATCAACAGAGAAATCCTAATCAGGATCATTGATGCATATAGGAGATGTAGCAAATTCAGGATCAGGAACAGTCTTGTTCTTCAAGGAGTGTTTTTCAAGCAGCTTCTTAATAGCTTCAGGGTCAGAGTCGGCAAACTCTGTCAGTTCCCTGCATAAATCATCATCAAGCATAATGTAATCATCATCAAGGAGTCTCTCCTTGAGTTTACTCAAATCAGGATAATCATAAGTTCCACCAATAGGGTAGCGAGTAACAGGAATTTCAATTCCAGATTTTTTTGCAGCAGCAGCGATCTGTTTCTCAAGAGCATAACCAAGTGAACCAATATCATCAAGAGTAGTAGAAGCATCATCAAAAGTATCGGACATAGTAACAGATTCAGTAGAAACATCATGTGGTGGTGGTGAGGCAAACTTACTCATAACAGAAGGTGAATCAAGTGTAGCACTAGTGTTCAGAACAGTACCTCTTCTTGTAGTGGATAGTAAGATCGGAACCTTGGGGTCTCCTTTCTTACCCATAGTGGATGAAGTGCAGCAGGTAGGATACTTCAAGTAGACTTGTAAATATTGCTATGATCCCCGGCAACGGCGCCATAAAATGGTACTTGATAACCCTCAACCGTAAGGGATCGAGATAGTCTTCGCGGGTAAAAATAACCCAATTTATAGATTCGACACACGGGGAGCCAAAGAGTATTTATAAGCTTTGACAGTTGAGTTGTCAATTCAACCGCACCTGAAATATACTTACTTGCAACAAAAGATAAGTGGTAACGGTGATATGATAGTGATGGTGGTGACAGCAAAAGTAAACAGCAAAAGTAACAACTAATAACCAGCGGGATTGAAACACTGTAGGCTAGGGAGATGGATGGTTGGGTGCTGCATGGATGACATACATCATGAATCTAACTTGGGGCAAGGCACACAGAAAAGTAATGATCATCTAGGCAAATATCAAACATTAGGCATGCATCCCACAGGTAGTTGTACGTGCTTGCAATAAGAACTTGCACAACATCTTTTGTCCTACCATCCCGCTACGAACGGGGCCAAAAGGAACTTATGGAGATTAAGGTGCTCCTGTCAAAGAGCACTGGAACAAAGCAATAAACTCAATGGATACATGGAATCCTCAAATCATGGACCATCCCCTTTGGTGTCCCAAGCTGTCACCTTTGGGATCGCCGGTTCCGGACCATAATAGGTGCAAACAACTCATAGATAGGATCAAGAACACAAATATATTCATGCAAACACATAGGGTTTAGATCTGAAAACATGGCACTCGGGCCCAAAGTGACAAGCATTAAGAGCAACAAGTTGAAGCAAAGATGATAAACACCAAAGTAGATGATAGGCAACATGCCCCCAACAATCTGATAAACTATTACATGACCTAACTCATCCAATCCCTACCACCCCCTTTGCCTACAGCAGGGAATTACTCACACATGGAAGGAGAAGTCATGGAGGGAGGATGGAGTGGTGATGATGATGACGATGGCGATGATCTCCCCACTCCGGAGGCCAAATTAGCCTCCAGATTAGCCGTCCCGAAGAAGAACAGAGGGTGGCGGCGGCTCCGCGATGGAAACTGGAAAAACGACTTCTGTTCTGGGGTTTCCTCGCCACGGGAATAAATAGGAGCCAAGGTAGGGCACCAGAGGGGGGAGGACCCTCCCAGGCGGCCTCCTGGCGCGGCCAGGGGTGGGGCCGCGCCAGCAGGGCGCCTGGGGCCCCCTGGCTGCCCTCTGGCCCCACTTCTGGCACAATGGCCCTTCGGGTGCGTGGATTTTTTGTGTTTTTTCTTGGAATTTTCTGAGACACCTAAAAATCAATTTTCCTGCAAACAATAAAACCATACAGGCAGCTCTGCTGAAAACAGCGTCAGTCCGGGTTAGTTTAGTTCAAATCATGCAAGAATGAGGGCAAAACAATAGCAAAAGTGTTTGGAAAAGTAGATACGTTTGAGACGTATCACATGCCCTAAGGATATCAAAGGTATACGAAGTTTCCTTGGTCATGTCGTGTTTTATAGAAGGTTCATTAAGGACTTCTCCAAAATCTCCAGGCCTCTGACTAATCTCTTACAGAAAGATATTCCTTTTGTCTTTGATGATGATTTTCTAGAAGCATTTGAAATACTTAAGAAAGCATTGATCTCTGCACCTATTGTCCAGCCTCCTGACTGGAATTTACCCTTTGAGATTATGTGCCATGCTAGTGATTATGCTGTAGGAGCTGTTCTAGGGCAAAGAGTTGATAAGAAATTGAATGTTATCCAATATGCTAGTAAAACTCTAGATAGTGCCCAAAGAAATTATGCTACCACAGAGAAAGAATTTTTAACAGTTGTATTTGCTTGTGATAAGTTTAGACCCTGTATCATTGATTCTAAAGTAACTATTCACACTGATCATGCTGCTATCAAATACCTTATGGAAAAGAAAGATGCTAAACCTAGAATATTAGATGGGTTCTCTTGCTGCAAGAATTTGACTTGCATATTATTCGTAGAAAGGGAGCTGAGAACTCCGTAGCAGATAACTTGTCTAGGTTAGAGAATATACTTGATGATCCATAACCTATTGATGATAGCTTTCTTGATGAACAACTAGCTATCATAAATACTTCTCATACTGCTCCATGGTATGCTGATTATGCTAATTATATTGTTGCTAAGTTTATACCTCCTAGCTTCACATACCAGCAAAAGAAAAAGTTCTTCTACGATTTGAGACATTACTTCTGCGATGACCCACATCTTTATAAAGAAGGAGTGGATGGTATTATTAGACATTGTGTGCCTGAGCATGAACAGGAACAGATCCTACGCAAGTGCCACTCCGAAGCTTATGGAGGACACCATGCGGGAGATAGAACTGCACATAAGGTATTGCAATACGGTTTTTATTGGCCTACTCTCTTCAAGGATGCCCATAAGTTTGTCTTATCTTGTGATGAATGTCAAAGAATTGGTAATATTAGTAGACGTCAAGAAATGCCTATGAATTATTCACTTGTTATTGAACCATTTGATGTTTGGGGCTTTGATTATATGGGACCTTTTCCTGCCTCTAATGGGTACACACATATTCTAGTTGCTGTTGATTACGTTACTAAGTGGGTAGAAGCTATTCCAACTTGTAGTGCTGATCATGACACTTATATTAAGATGCTTAAAGAAGTTATATTTTTGAGGTTTGGAGTCCCTAGATATCTAATGATTGATGGTGGTTCACACTTTATTCATGGTGCTTTCCGTAAGATGCTTGCTAAGTATGATGTCAACCATAGAATTGCATCACCTTATCACCCTCAGACTAGTGGTCAAGTAGAACTAAGTAATAGGGAGTTGAAATTAATCTTGCAAAAGATAGTTAGTAGGTCTAGGAAGAATTGGTCCAAGAAACTTGATGATGCATTATGGGCCTATAGAACTGCATACAAAAATCCTATGGGTATGTCTCCATATAAGATGGTATATGGAAAAGCATGTCACTTACCTCTTGAGCTAGAACATACAGCATATTGGGCTATTAAAGAGCTCAACTACGATTTCAAACTTGCCGGTGAAAAGAGGCTATTTGACATTAGCTGTCTCGATCAATGGAGAACCCATGCCTACGAGAATGCCAAGCTGTTTAAAGAAAAAGTTAAAAGATGGCATGACAAATGAATACAAAGCGTGAGTTTAACGTAGGTGATTATGTCTTGCTATTCAATTCTCGTTTAAGATTTTTTGTAGAGAAACTTCTCTACAAATGGGAAGGACCTTACATTATTGAGGAGGTTTATCGTTTCGGTGCCATAAAAATCAACAACTTCGAAGGTACAAATCCGAAGGTGGTGAACGGTCAAAGAATCAAACATTATATCTCAGGTAATCC
Source organism: Secale cereale (assembly GCA_902687465.1). Taxonomy (NCBI): domain Eukaryota; kingdom Viridiplantae; phylum Streptophyta; class Magnoliopsida; order Poales; family Poaceae; genus Secale; species Secale cereale. The sequence continues at coordinate 537,346,554 of LR738710.1, read as the reverse complement.
TATAAATGTTGAAACTAATATTATTGAAACCATAACCCCGGAGGAATACATAAGGGACACTTTCCAGAACGATTCAGCCTCCGAGAAGGAAAAGGTATGTGATACGGTAAATAAACCGACTCCAAAACAGTTCTAAAGGTAATTTTTCTCCGTTTTGGAATATTTAGAAAAATAGAAAATTAAACCGCAGTCCGGAGGAGACACGGGGCATCCTCGAGGGTGGGGGCACGCCCCCTGCCTCGAGGACACCCCGTGTGTCCCCTGGACTCCGTTTTCTTGAGGGATACTCCTTTCGTTCGGGAAAAAATCATTATATATACTCCCGAAGGTTTTGACCTCTGTATCACGGAGAAATCCTCCGTTTTCATTTCGAGCTGCTATTTTTGACAGATCTAGATCATCATGGCGTCCTCCAACACCCCCAAGGAGAAGTTCTTCGAGAAGGTCATCAACCCCTACCTTGCGGGGGTGCTGCACCACCCCAAAACCATGGAGTTGCATGAGGGGGTGCTGCACATCCGTGATGTTGAGGGGCAGAGAAGGACCGGAAGCGTGGAGACAAGACTCGAAGCAATGGAGCAACAAGTTTTCAAGTGCCAAGGTATGGTGGAACGAGGACTTGATGCCAACCACATGATGATCTCGGAGCTTGCCAACAACCTCAAGATGGACTCAAGGATCTTCGGGGAAGCCATATCCAATCTTCAAGAGAAGATCGACCATCTGCAAGCCCAGATCTATGACCTGCAGAACCAAAACTGTGAGTATGAATATAAATTCAAGAACATGAGTTTGGCTGCAGATTTGAGTATCCCGGAGACTCAATCATCCTTCTACGATGGCGAGCCCATGCCTTCGAAGATGAACAACAAGCCTACATCAGCAGCAACTCCATCATCACCAGCCCCGAAGAAGGAGACATAATCATATGGGTATGGGCACTCCCCTTGGCAACTGCCAAGCTTGGGGAGTGACCCTGGTATCGTATCACCATCACTCCTATCTTTACCGTTTTACTTAATTCGATCATTTTAGTAGTATCTTGATCTATTAGAATAGAGTTAGCATGATCTAGTCATGAGCTTTTGCTTTGTGAGCCTTATCTTTTGTAATCGAGTCCGTGAGCTATATAATAAAGATTAGTGTTGAGTCATGGGCTTGATTTCCTCACTTGGGTCATGATAAAAAGAAAGAAAACATAAAGGGTATCAAAGTGATCATATCGATCTTATGGGAAGTAATGACTTCACATACAAGAGTATGATAAATAAAAGTTGTTGGGAGGTGACAAACATAGTTTTGGTCATCGTTGCAATTAATAGGAAGTGATAAAAGAAGAGAGGCTTCACATACAAATATACTATCTTGGACATCTTTTATGATTGTGAGCACTCATTAAAGTATGACATGCTAAAGAGTTGATGTTGGACAAGGAAGACAACATAATGGGTTATGTCTTGTTATATTCGAAATAAAGTATATTGTCATGGATCATCCAACATGTTGAGCTTGCCTTTCTCCCTCATGCTAGCCAAAACTCCTCGCACTAAGTAGAGATACTACTTGTGCTTCCATAATCCTTAAACCCAGTTTTGCCATGAGAGTCCACCATACCTACCTATGGATTAAGAAAGATCCTTCCAAGTAAGTTGGCATGTTGCAAGCCCGCTAAAATATGTATGATTTATTAGTGTGGGAGAAATTAGCTTTATACGATCTTGTGATATGGAAGTAATAAAAGCGATGGACTGCATAATAAAGGTCCTTATCACAAGTGGCAATATAAAGCGAAGTTCTTCTATGCTAAGACTTTGTGCATCCAACCATAAAAACACATGACAACTTATGCTTCCCTCTGCGAAGGGCCTATCTTTTATTCTTGTTTTATAAGTGTCAAGGTGAAATCCACCTTTCTTTTTTACATTTTATCCTTTGGCAAGCACATTGTGTTGGAAAGATCCTGAGATATATATCCACTTGGATGTAAGTTTTCATGTTCTATTACTGTTGACATTACCCTTGAGGTAAAAGGTTGGGAGGTAACACCCTAAGCCCCTATCTTTCTCTGTGTCCGATTAAAACTCCATAAACATAAGTATTGCGTGAGTGTGAACACTTGTGAAAGACTATATGATAGTTGAGTATGTAGGCTTGCTGAAAAGCTCTTATATTGACTCTTTCCGATGTTACGATAAATTGCAATTTCTTCAACGACCGAGACGAAAGTTTGTTAGTTTCCAATGAAGTTTATGATGCATACTTGATATTGTGGATGAATTGTTACTATAACATAAGAATCATATGAATATATTCATATAAGTTGATGTTATAAGAATGATCATGATACCTCATGTCCGTATTTTGTTTTTATCGATACCTCTATCTCTAAACATGTGGACATATTTTTCGATATCGGCTTTCGCTTGAGGACAAGCGAGGTCTAAGCTTGGGGGAGTTGATACGTCCATTTTGCATCATTCTTATATGTTGATATTTATTGCATTATGGGCTGTTCATACATGTTTTGTCACAATAATTATGCCTTTTCTCTCTTATTTTACAACGTTTACATGAAGAGGGAGAATGCCAGCAGCTGGAATTCTGGGCTGGAAAAGGAGCAAACGCTGGAAACCTATTCTGCACAACTCCAAAAGCCCTGAAACTCAACAGAACATTGTTTCGGAAAATATAAAAAACATCTGGTGAAAGAAACCCACGAGAGGGGCCACTGGCTGGCCTCGAGGGTGGGGGGCGCGCCCCCTTCCCAGGGCGCGCCCCCCTGCCTCGAGGGCCAGCCGGCAGGCCCCCGGAGCCTATCTTCTCCTATATGAAGCGTTTTGACCTGGAAAAAAATCAGAAGGAGGCTTTCGGGACCAGACGCCTCCGTCTCGAGGCGAAACCGAGGCGGAAACCAATCTAGGGCTCCGGCAGAGCTGTTCTGCCGGGGATACTTCCCTCCGGGAGGGGGAAATCGTCACCGTCGTCATCACCAACAACTCTCCCATCTTGGGGAGGGCTATCTTCATAAACATCTTCAACAGCACCATCTCCTCTCAAACCCTAGTTCATCTCTTGTATCCAATCTTTGTACCCAAACCTCAGATTGGTACATGTGGGTTGCTAGTAGTGTTCATTACTCCTTGTAGTTGATGCTAGTTGGTTTATTTGGTGGAAGATCATATGTTCAGATCCATTATGCATATTAATACCCTCTGATCATGAACAATATTATGTCTTGTGAGTAGTTACTTTTGTTCCTGAGGACATGGGAGAAGTCTTGCTATTAGTAGTCATGTGAATTTGGTCTTCGTTCGATATTTTGATGAGATGTATGTTGTCTCTCCTCTAGTTGTGTCATGTGAATGTCGACTACATGACACTTCACCATTATTTGGGCCTAGAGGAAGGCATTGGGAAGTAATAAGTAGATGATGGGTTGCTAGAGTGACAGAAGCTTAAACCCTAGTTTATGCGTTGCTTCGTAAGGGGCTAATTTCGATCCATATGTTTCAGGCTATGGTTAGGTTTACCTTAATACTTTTTTTGTAGTTGCGAATGCTCGCATTAGAGGTTAATCATAAGTGGGAGGCTTGTCCAAGTAAGGGCAGCACCCAAGCACCGGTCCACCCACATACTAAATTATCAAAGTACCGAACGCGAATCAGACGATCGTGATGAAAACTAGCTTGACGATAATTCCCATATGTCCTCGGGAGCGCTTTACCTTGTATAAGAGTTTGTCCAGGCTTGTCCTTTGCTACAAAAAGGATTGGGCCACATTGCTGCACCTTATTTACTTTTACCGTTGTCACTTGCTACCAATTACCTTATCACAAAACTATTTGTTACTTTTAATTTAAGTGCTTGCAGAAAAAACCGTACTGAAAACTGCCTATCATTTCCTTCTGGTCCTCGTTGGGTTCGACACTCTTACTTATCGAAAGGACTACGATAGATCCCCTACACTTGTGGGTCATCATGGCGCCAGATAGAACTTTTCGGTGGGGCCAAGTTTGACTTTTGGTTTGGGACATATGTGGATGTGAGAAAGTGGTTGAGGGTTTTGGAGCATATCACTAAGCATTTTGAGCAAGAAACCCATTAGGCAACACCTCATCCCCTTTTAATAGTATTGGCTTTCCTATGGACTCAATGTGATCTTGGATCACTAAAATGGAAAATGTAGAGTCTTGACCTTGAGCCAATCCTTTGTCCTTAGTATTTTGAGGGGTCCACATTCCTAGTCCATGCCATGCCAATCATTGAACTTTCCTGAAATATCATCTTGAGATAGCATTAGTTCAATGAGCTATATGTTGTTAGTAATTACCAAAACCACCCGGGGCTAGTTGCACTTTCAATCTCCCCCTTTTTGGTAATTGATGACAACATATAGATCAAAGCTTCAAAAAAAGATAATAAGATTTAAATACATCGTCGCTTTGAGAAGTATGTGATAAATAAGAGCTCCCCCTAAATTTGTGCATTATTTAAAATTTGCGTTTGAATGCAAATGCACAATTGATTAGGATCATGGGTTACTCTTCCATGTCACATACATCTTGGTGGAGCGCTCAAAATGATATAACTGAAAACATGCACTCATCACCAAGCAAAGTGAATGATCATATAGGGATATAAAAGATAGTATCATCCAAGCAAGCATTAAGGTAGCATATGATCATTCACATGATCAAACAAGTATCTCACACACAGACATAGAGTATAAAGCAAACGCAGAATAAAGTTCAACCAAAGAGACCAAAGAGGCAAAACACTCTCTCTCGAAGCCTATGATATATACATATTTCTCCCCCTTTGGGAATAAGTTACCAAAAAGTTTGAAAATGCATAGTGTTATGCATCTCTCAGGCTTGGTCTTCAGGAGGTGGTGTAGAGAGAACTCCAAGGACGAAGGCTTCAGATGAAGTAGTTGGAGCTGGTGGAGTGGCTGCTGGAGGTGGCACTGAAGCTGTGGCTGCTGGTGCTGATGTTGTAGCGCTAGTGTCTGGAGCTGGCACTGCAGCAGATCTCTGACCTCGAGGCACTCGCTGAAATGCATCTGTTGTAGCCTGCCCTCTCCTCTCCTCTGCTTCCTCCTGGAGCTGCTCAACTGCAGACTCTATCTTTGTCACTTTCAGATCAAGACCATAGAACTTAGTCTCAATGATCCTCTCCAAGCTCTCCTGATTCTGAGTCAGGGTGGCCAATCCCTTCTCAATCCTCATAGTTGCTTGAATTAGATATGCCATTTGGTCTTGCTTGGACTTGAGAGTCATTTGAGATGCTTCTGCAGCACTTGGCATCTTGGCAGTTTTCTCAGCTCCGGCTTTCTCTCTCCTTTCATGTGCTTACACTTAAGATGGTTCATTTTCATCCATGACAACAGTGTTGTCCTCAAAGTCAGGCACCAAGGGAAGATATTATCTGTCCAATAAGTATGTGCCTATGCCCATCTTGGAGTTGATGAGCATCTGGATGTGTGGAGCATACCACATGATCTCTTCTGATCTGCAACAGTCCTCTTGATTGTTTCAACAATGAGACTCATGACTTTGAATTTTTGAGGCACATCAAAAATATGCAGCATGTTGATTGAATGTCCTCTTATCATCTTTGCATCTCCAGCTTTGGGCAACAATGTATGCCTCAAGATTGTGTTGATAGTGGCTAGACCAGACTGCAAGTGATGTACAGATCCGAACTTATGTGTCTCCAAGTCATCATCAAGGTTCTCCTTGTACATATTGGCCATAGAGTTGTTGTCTTGCTTCTTTTTGGAATACGCAACCAAATCATCCTCATGCTCTTTAGGGGCATTAATCAGCTTGGCCCACTCATCAACAGTTGACTGGTACCTTGTACCTTCAGACATCCATACAATTCTACCATCAGAATAAAAGTGAGCTGTGGAGTAGAATTGCATGATGAGTTCATCTTTCCACTTTGTCAACTTCTGAGCCACAAACTTGTCAACTCCACATGCTTTGAAGCTTTCATGCACGCTGGGGAAATAATCTGCATTCTCATCAATGATGTCCCAGTCCACCCTCCTCATATTACACACTATGGGCTTCTTGTCGAGCAGAACTGTCTCATATAAGTCTTGTTGTTTCTTGACGTGAAACCTGTAGTCCACAGCAGTCCTTCTCCTTACAACATATGGATCAGCTTGTCTCCATTTTCTGAGACCTGCATCCTTCCTCAATTTCATGTCTTCTTCTACTAGATGAGCATCATTGTGATCAGGGATCTTGGGCTTCAACTTTCTGAGCACTTGGGCCTCAGCTTCTTCAACAACTTCAGGCACAGGGGCCTTGTTCTTCTCTGAAGCTGGAATGTTTCTTGTGCTCCTCTTTGGTGCAGACTTGGTGGCTTGAGCAGCTCTGGGAGCAGTCTTGGACTTAGAAGGAGCAGCCCCATACTTGATTGCATCTCCCATAAGCTTTTTAGCTTTAGGAGCTGGTGCAGCAACATCTTCTTCCTCACCTTCATCATCATCAGCATCATCCCTCATGGATGGCTTGCCAATCACTATGGCTGTTGTCTTCCTAGCTCTCTTCTTCTTTCCTGCTGGCTCATCATCTCTGGATTCAAGTGTGAACACCATAGTCTCTTGAGTAGATGATTTGGCCTTTTACATAGGAATCCTCTTGGCAGGTGCTTTGTCGGGACCCCGATCCTAAGTCACACAGGTCTAGCCTATAACACATCATATCACTTTGCGGCCTCACGCACGGTATCCCCACGGGTGCCACCTTACCTGGCCCGGGACCGTTTGCACATTTTGGCACATGTATATGATAGTGTCGCTAGCATCCATATGACAGAGAACCCGGGCCGACATGACTAGTTATAAACCAAAAGTGGCGCTAAATTACAGAGACAGGCATACATGACCCAGCAACGAACGTGTCGGTCATCAACGTATGAACCCAAGTCATAGCAAGCTACAAGGACTTAAAGGAACAGCGCCTGACATTTCCCCTAAGGGACAGACACAGGAACGAAGAAGGACAAATGCCGGTCAGCCTAAGTGTTCCGGAGCAGTAACAAGCTACCAAGGCTCAGTGGAAGCACTAGGAGACATTTCCCTGTAAGATAGGATACCAAAGGTAAACAACAAGGTGTCGGATCCCACACATAGCAATACACATTACACGTACGCATAACATGCAAGTATGTGCTGTACAACATGGCATCACAACATAACTCAACATCTGATATAGATAAAGGCCCAAAAGAGCCATCATAGCATTTATTACAAACAGAGGTCACATGACCCAACATACAGAGCATACAGGCAACGGAAGCATAACATGTCTGAGTACAGACAACTACAAATGAAAAAGGCTGAGAAGCCTGACTATCTACAAGACCCTCCCAAGGGTACAAGATCGTAGCTGAGGTAACAAGCTAAACGTCGAAGTCCACGCAGAACCACTAGCGAGACTGAAGTCTCTCTGCAAAACATAAATTAAGCAAACGTGAGTACAAAGGTACTCATCAAGACTTACATCAGATCTAACTACATATGCATCAGTATCAACAAAGAGGGTGGTGGAGTTTGACTACAGCAAGCCATCTTTGACTCGGTGGCTATCCTAAACTACGACTGCAAGTAACTCTTTTGAGGTGGCGCACACGAGTCCACAAATTCAGCAATCAATACACCACTATGGATCCGCTCCTGTCTCCCTACGAGAAGGCCATCCATAGCACTCACACTTGTCTTGAGCATTTTAGAGTATCCACTTTCACTTGTCTATGTACCACGTAAGCATCCAAGAAGTCAATAACCACGGACCCGGCTATTCGAATAGATCATGTTAACCCTGCAGGGGTGTACTTCTTCACACACGCTCTCTCCACTTACCGCCATGTACATGTCGTGTATCTCGGCAACCTTCAAGAAGAAGCCTGGAGAGGGTGTCGGCCATGACCTGACTAACCACACAAGACTCTAGTCCAGGTTTATCGCCTATTCGGGTTCCATCCGTGGGGAGATCCGGCCGGGGTGTCGATCATGACCCCAAATGATGTGCGCAGGGTTCCCAAGCCCACCTCGACGGATGGATCTACGCTTGGTACACCGTGGCACGGTGCCTAGTCTTCCCCAAGCCCACATGTACCGTGTGCCACTTGGTAGACTACTAACACTACCTACAAACACCAGAAACTAATTGCAACTCCTGGACAGAGATCTAGTTGATTAATAAGTCGAGAGGGGTCGAGTTACCGGAACCCAATGTGTGGTAGTAGCTAGTCATTGGACAACTTACACAGAACTCGGTTCTTAAGGACGGTTCCAGTGAGACAACCCACCATGTACTCCTACATGGCCTCTCACCGCTACCTTTACCAAATCATGTTCACATACTTAGCTCACACACAGTAGGACATGTTCACCACATTCCAATTCATCCCCGATGAATCAGACCTGACACAACTCTAAGCAATAGCAAGCATGGCATACAATCATGGATGAGTAGGCACAACATGGCTCAAACAACTCCTACTCATGCTAGTGGGTTTCAACTATTTACTGTGGCAATGACAGGTCATGCAGAGGAAAGGGGTTCAGCTACCGCAGCAATAACAGTTCAATCGTTGTTGTCCTAATGCAGTAAAGGAGAGCAGGAGCGAGAGAGTGGGATTGTTTCGGAATGCTCAATGGGGGTTTGCTTGCCTGGCACTTCTAAAGATAGTAATAGTTCTTCATCGGTGTCATCGAACTCATCGTCGGAACGTCGTCTACTGAGAGGGGACAAACACCGGCAACAGAGAAAGAACACAATCAATGCAATACGACAATATGATGCATGATCATGACATGGCAATATGCTGTGGTTTGAGCTAATGCAACTAGAAACACAATTAAATGAAGTTGGTTTGAACCCAAGGTTCAAATTCAAACTCCACATGTGGTTATTTAATTATCATTTAATTGATTTGACCTGATTAGCAGGTTTAACTTGTTCAAACATGCATGAAAATGCTATAAACAGATTCCTCATATTTTTCTGATCATTTTTCATATATAAATTATTTTCATCTGAGCTACGGTTGATTTTATATAAATTTTAGAAGTTTTAGCTATTTTCTGAAATAAATAAATCATTTCTGATTTATTTAAAATCTCAGAAAACATATACTGCGTCAGCATGACCTCATGCTGATGTCAGCAGGTCAACGGCTAGACTAAGTCAAACCTGACCAGTGGGACCCACTGGTTAGTGACACAACGAGCTAACCCTATTAATTATTGCTAATTTAATCCTAACTAAAGTGTCAGGGGGTGGCCCACATGTCAGTTTCTCTGGGCCTAATTAAGTTGAGTTTTAAACTAAACTAATTTAGTAGGGGCTGGCCCCACACGTCATTGACCCACAGGGGTCAAATCTAGTCAACGGAGGAGGTCAAACTTGCCGGCGACTCGCCGACGGCGAGGCCCGAGATGCTGGAGGTGCTCGGAAAACCTCCACGGGGCTCGGATCGATGCGCTGAGGGCATAAATGGGACGTTAGCGATGCGCCGCGTTGGATGGTGGTGGTCTCCTGACCTGGGGTGGCCGGAAACGGTACGGGCGACGAGAGAGGCGGCGGCCGGAGTTCGGGCATCGGCGAGGATGATGATTCGGTGCATGGGAGGAGGTGCAGAGAGGTGCTATGACTTCCTGCAGGTGTGGTGAGTGTGTTGACGCGCTCGGGCGCGGGCTGTGGTGGCCCTGGCCACGGCAGGGACATGGCCGGTGGCAGTGAGCTCACGATCACTGAGGGGATCGGGGCTAGACCACACGCAGAAGTGAGGGGACAGGGGGGAAAGAAGGAGGAGCTCACGACGATCTCGATGGCGTCGTCAGCGAGCTCGGGGACGCGTCGGAGCGGGCGCACGGTCGCCGGCGATCTCCACGACCGCAGGTTGAAGACGGCGATAGTGAAGACGACGCGGGGCTTCCCAAGGCGTGTGGCTCAATGAGGAGGTTAGGTAAGGGTGGCGGAGCTTCCCGACGCTTCGGCGAGGCGTGTGGTGGCCGGTGGCCATGCGAGCAGTGGACGGCGGCGACAAGCTCGTTCGGCCGAGCTTGAAAGCGAGCGGGGAGAAAGGGGAGGTGACCAGAGAAGGAGGGAATCGCTGCGGGGGCTTCGTCCACGTCTCTTGGCGCCTGGATTGGGTCGAAGGGGAGCGCGACCCGGCGAAGCAGGAGGTGGCGCGGTCGGTGCGTGCGCTGGCTGCCAGCGGGCACAAGGTTGAAGACAACCTTGTCCCTGGCGGGCTGGGCCTAAACAGGAGCTGGGCCGCCTCATGGGCCAGCCAGGTAAGAAGGCCCAGGTACTTCTCTCTCTCACTGCTTCCTATTTTAATTACCGTTTTCTATTTCTTTTGTATGTTTTTGATTTAGTTCAAAGACCAAACCATTTTGATAAATCATGAAATAAATTGTGGGCACCTATTGGATTATTTCTAACAGCCCTCAACTAGTTTCACAATTATTAGATCATTTAAACTATTTAAAGAATTTAAATGCCCCAATTCAAATACATTAGTGAATTAAATCAAAGCCCAAACAATTCCCCATAAATGTACAATATTTTTGGTTTGGACCAAAACCCTTGCCAAAATTATCAAACATTACTGAAGGCAATTTTTGGGTTTATTGATAATATTTTTAGGTTAAACCTAATTGCCTTGATTTGGTGCTAGGGTTTAATCATCCCCATTTCAGGTTTCTGAGAAATTTGAACATGATGCAATAGGCAAGTGCTATCCTAGGGCAAGGTAAAGCTAGGGATGTGACAACTCACCCCTACTAAACAAGAATCTCGTCCCGAGATTCAAGACGTGAGATAAGAAATCAGAGGGGACACTAACTAACACCATCTTCTCGATTCAACTGTCCTCCTCGAAGTTGCTGATTCATTGCATCATGTTGATCTTGACATCCTTGATTTCCAGATCTTTGTCCAACACAGTGATAACAGAAGAAACTCTACAGGAATCGATCTTGCCAAAGATCGAGCAACTCAAATCAACTCATGGGGTGAGACGTAAGAACACCTCTTGAGCTGAGACACGGAACACACATCTGGAGGAATGGAATAAAACAAACGATGAAGATTTACTTGGCAGGAAAAATTCCACACCTAAGAAGATGGTGATCGGTGTCACCAGACGGGGCACCTTAGAGAAGGTGACTCGTAGAATTATCCCCTTAAGTGGCAAAAGAATTACTTTTGATATAGAGATCACTGAAATTCCCTATACCAGCCTAAGGTAATCACAAACGATCATTTGTCGGAGTTCGAAAGAATGACATTCTCGGGCCAGAATGGATGATATGGACTACCTTGTTGAAGACTACACAAGGGATGATTTTTCTTATCACCGGAAATGGATGGGACCCATGGCAAGTCCACTTCTGAAGATAATCCTGAACAGCAGTGGCTGAGAAAGATAACCCATGGAAAATTGGCACATTAGCGGTGCAAGCTAGAAACAAAATGCAAATGCTGGGAATGACTCTGGTAACTGGGAAGAAACCCAACAGTAGAGAGTGAATCTACTCTCTGAGAGGTCATGGCATAACCAAGAACACTGGGAGCAATCCCGGTTAGAGCCAGAGATAACACCTAGTGCTTGTGCGTGCTCTCAAGAACTTGAGCATTCCCATATTCATCAAGGTTTTACCAATATCCGTGTCAAGGATCCTGGCAACACCACATACTACCATGATTAATAACGATGGACGATGCAGATGCAAAGGAAGATAACACTTTCTCGGATTTCACCTTAGCGGAGTCAAGGGGCAAAATCTAGATGATCGACCGAGAGACATTTAGCACTCTGCTTTTAATGTTCTCCTTGATGTGTTAGCGTAATCCATTCATAGATATGTTTGGTGTCTTGAACATCAAGTAAAGGTCGGACTTCGGGAGCACAAGAATCCATAAGCATCAATTGTTGGAGTAAATCCTACACAATCCCCATGGGGAGGTGGCCAACTTCTTCAATCAAGATACTACAATAATAGGTCTTCCGATTGGGTGTGTTGGCCACGACATCCACTTTACCGGTTATCGAGAGACCAATATTATAGTTCTTGGAAAAAGCTCCAACCATCATATCTGCCTGAGATTCAGTTCTGGTTGGTGTCAGGATATTCCAGACTCATCAAGTCTAGGAAGAAAATGAAAGTTTGCAACCCAGATCGTCAGGACGACGTTGCGAGATTCTCGGGTAGTGAACTACAATAGCAAGCTCCAAAACATGAGCTGGTTCTGCTACATACATGTGAACACGTTGTCCAAGACAAGCATGACCACATGGTAGTCTTATAACAAAACACTACCGAGTTCAGGGGGAACCATCATTGCAAATAATGAAGTCCTTACATAACTCTAGCTCTTAAGAAGAAACTTCTTCTCCTTAAACAAATCAATCAGTGGCTTGGTGTGCTAGGGATACATACAGAATGAAGATGATCAGTCTATCAGACCATAGGATACTTCGCACGTATGCATGACTGACTTGGGATGACTCCAGAGGAGCAATATTGACTTTCTCGAATTCACGGCGGCAACTTGCATCAAATGCACATGAATTAGAGGAAGTCACTTCTTTCATCCAAACATATACTTCACGAACGGGTCATGAAGATAATGCTTATAAAAGTTTCCAATACTAGCTGGATGTTCAACACAGATCATGGAGAAGATAACAATGTTGCTAATGGGCTTCACAACAATTCATCCATGTTTCCATATAATTGGAGTTCCACAATTGTGTGAACACGATGATAGCATTGGTCAGACCAAGAGATATAATGGTGTATGCTCGAGGAATCAACCATGAGTAAGACAACGTTACGAATATCGTTGGTTCTGATTTGACTTGGTGATAACCCATACTCAAATCAAAGCTTGGACAAGACAAAAGATCCACAAATTATCACGGAGATCAATCGATGAAGATATCATCTTTCTTCAACACAGATACAAGATATCCCTTAGGGATGAGCTACGTTGGACAAGCTTTTATCTTCCAACTCTCCAAGTTGTTGTTTAGCTTAACTAACTAGTTCAGGGTATCCAACACAGATTCTTGGAGAAGGGGTGGTTTATAGAGAAAACAACTTGATCACGAGCTCAACATAGCGGTCAGGAAGCAACCTGGTAATACTTCCGAGAAGGTATTCGGAAAATCACGTACCGCTGATATGTTACTAAGCTCGAGAACAATCTTGCTTTTCAGGGCAAAACGGTATGATCAAATGAGCGAGGACTTAACAAAATCCTAACTCATCAACCAAGGTGTGCACCAGGAAGGTGGACTAGGTAGCACGATCAATCTTAGAATGCTGATTCAGTAACCATCATGCTAAGAATGAGATTATCGTCTATTGACTACCAAATAACGGAGTTGCTTGGAGTATTAATTTCACACATCATAGTTCACTTGTCAGTATTTCGGTAACAACAACACGGAGACCGAGGAATAACTGATGATGGTGAGAAGTATCACTGTATCAAGAGTTCATAGGAGGTGGTGCAATTCCCATGACATTCTCGACATAAGGATGGTAATATTCCAAGATATAACAGATTAGAAGTTGGATTAGCATTCTTCATCTGCAAAGTACAACTTCTTTGACCCAATCCAGGATAAGGATAAGGTACTGGAGTTTGTTTCTCCTAGTCCTTCCGGAATAGAATGGCTTGACGGACCACAAGAGTAAAAGGTATCGATGAACACGAATGCACAACCACTCCTGGCTATCAACTTATAGACGGGGTCATAATACAACTAAAAGGGACAACTCAAAGGAACATATAACTCTCCGAGTTGTGGATGCATAGACTAGCATGTCGAACTCTCAACATACTTCTTCCGGATAGTCCATGCAGAAAGGTAGAACTGGCAGAGTCACAATATGAATGGGGTACTACTCGAGAGCACTCTGGTTGTGATCTTTTGGTTCAGGAGAACTTCTGCCAAGGATGGTTCATGGTATTTGGAAGAATGATAACCACAGACCTCAAGGACTATCACAAGGTTACTAATATCCTAAAGGGACGAGCAAATACTACCAACATGAGGTAAGTGGAGTGAGTCTTGGGTTCAAGAACCCAGGAATAGAATGCCTACTAACTAAATGGCATCACGGGATGCTTTCGAGAATAATGGCCAGAATCATCACACTGGGAATATAAAGCATTGCTAGATTACTGGGTGATCTTCTAAGACATCTAGGGTCATAATAATAACTCCAACATATGTGTCGAGGTAACAGAGTACCTCAACACACTGGTTAGTGTGGTTAATCTGGCCCAAAGGAGCATCGGGAACAGGAAGAAGGGATTTGCAAATGCATCTGACCATTTAGGAACCTGGGATGACTCGGACAGCATAACGGATGTAAATGATCGAAAATACTTTTGAGATCCAAGCAAAAGGGTAGAATAACCACTTAGCTTCATAATGTCAAGGTTCTGAGATCAACAGTTGAACACACATAAGTAGAATAAACTGAACTGAGAGTTGAATCCACAATTAACGTGATCCTGAGAGACAGAAGAGAAAGCCTAGTTCTTAATCCCCGTAGAATAGAAGAAGGTGACTCGGATCAGAACGTCATAGGGTAAAGGAGTAAAAAGAGCCTTACGTTCCCTTCCACAATCAATTCCCTTAATATAACTAAAGAGTTTCTAGACACGACTTCGACCAGTTAGGCTTACTAATCCTACAGGCAGTCAGGCTCTCATACCAAAGCTGTCGGGACCCCGATCCTAAGTCACACAGGTCTAGCCTGTAACACATCATATCACTTTGCCGCATCACGCACGGTATCCCCACGGGTGCCACCTTACCTGGCCCGGGACCATTTGCGCATTTTGGCACACGTATATGATAGTGTCGCTAGCATCCATATGACAGAGAACCCGGGCCGACATGACTAGTTATAAACCAAAAGTGGTGCTAAATTACAGAGACAGACATACATGACCCAGCAACGCATGTGTCGGTCATCAACGTATGAACCCAAGTCGTAGCAAGCTACAAGGACTTAAAGGAACAACGCGTGACATTTCCCCTAAGGGACAGACACAGGAACGAAGAAGGACACATGCCGATCAACCTAAGTGTTCCGGAGCAGTAGCAAGCTACCAAGGCTTAGTGGAAGCACTAGGAGACATTTCCCTGTAAGATAGGCTACCAAAGGTAAACAACTAGGTGTGGGATCCCACACATAGCAATACACATTACACGTACGCATAACATGCAAGTATGTGATGTACAACATGGCATCACAACATAACTTAACATCTCATATAGATAAAGGCCCAGAAGAGCCATCATAGCATTTATTACAAACAGAGGTCACATGACCCAACATACAGAGCATACAGGCAACGGAAGCATAACATGTCTGAGTACAGACAACTACAAATGAAAAAGGCTAAGAAGCCTGACTATCTACAAGACCCTCCCAAGGGTACAAGATCGTAGCTGAGGTAACAAGCAAAACATCGAAGTCCACGCAGAACCACTAGCGAGACTGAAGTCTCTCTGCAAAACATAAATTAAGCAAACATGAGTACAAAGGTACTCAGCAAGACTTACATCAGATCTAACTACATATGCATCAGTATCAACAAAGGGGGTGGTGGAGTTTTACTGCAGCAAGCCAGCTTTGACTCGGTGGCTATCCTAAACTACGACTGCAAGTAACTCTTTTGAGGTGGCGCACACGAGTCCACAAATTCACCAATCAATACACCACTATGGATCCGCTCCCGTCTCCCTACGAGAAGGCCATCCATAGCACTCACACTTGTCTTGAGCATTTTAGAGTATCCACTTTCACTTGTCTATGTACCACGTAAGCATCCAAGAAGTCCATAACCGCGGACCCGGCTATTCAAATAGATCATGTTAACCCTGCAGGGGTGTACTTCTTCACACACGTCTCGCCACTTACCGCCATGTACACGTCGTGTATCTCGGCAACCTTCAAGCGGAAGCCAGGCGAGGGTGTCGGCCACGACCTGACTAACCACCAAGACTCTAGTCCAGTTTTATCGCCTATTCGGGTTCCATCCGTGGGGAGATCCGGCCGGGGTGTCGCTCACGGCCCCAAGTGATGTGCGCAGGGTTCCCAAGCCCACCTCGACGGATGGTTCTATGCTTGGTACACCGTGCCACGGTGCCTAGTCTTCCCCAAGCCCACATGTACCGTGTGCCACTTGGTAGACTACTAACACTACCTACAAACACCAGAAACTAGTTGCAACTCCTGGACAGAGATCTAGTTGATTAATAAGTCGAGAGGGGTCGAGTTACCGGAACCCAATGTGTGGTAGTAGCTAGTCATTGGACAACTTACACATAACTCAGTTCTTAAGGACGGTTCCAGTGAGACAACCCACCATGTACTCCTACATGGCCTCTCACCGCTACCTTTACCAAATCATGTTCACATACTTAGCTCACACACAGTAGGACATGTTCACCACATTCCAATTCATCCCCGATGAATCAGACCTGACACAACTCTAAGCAATAGCAAGCATGACATACAATCATCGATGAGTAGGCACAACATGGCTCAAACAACTCCTACTCATGCTAGTGGGTTTCAACTATTTACTGTGGCAATGACAGGTCATGCAGAGGAAAGGGGTTCTTCTACCGCAGCAATAACAGTTCAATCGTTGTTGTCCTAATGCAGTTAAGGAGAGTAGGAGCAAGAGAGTGGGATTGTTTCGGAATGCTCAGTGGGGGTTTGCTTGCCTGGCACTTCTGAAGATAGTAATATTTCTTCATCGGTGTCATCGAACTCATCGTCGGAACATCGTCTACTGAGAGGGGACAAACACCGACAACAGGGAAAGAACACAATCAATGCAATACGACAATATGATGCATGATCATGACATGGCAATATGCTGTGGTTTGAGCTAATGCAACTAGCAACACAATTAAATGAAGTTGGTTGAACCCAAGGTTCAAATTCAAACTCCACATGTGGTTATTTAATTATCATTTAATAGATTTGACCAGATCAGCAGGTTTAACTTGTTCAAACATGCATGAAAATGCCATAAGCAGATTCCTCATATATTTCTGATCATTTTTCATATATAAATTATTTTCATCTGAGCTACGGTTGATTTTATATGAATTTTAGAAGTTTTAGCTATTTTCTGAAATAAATAAATCATTTCTGATTTATTTAAAATCTCAGAAAACATATACTGCATCAGCATGACCTCATGCTGACGTCAGCAGGTCAATGGCTAGACTAAGTCAAACCTGACCAGTGGGACCCACTTGTCAGTGACACAACTAGCTAACCCTATTAATTAGTGCTAATTTAATCCTAACTAAAGTGTCAGGGGGTGGCCCACATGTCAGTTTCTCTGGGCCTAATTAATTTAGTTTTAAACTAAACTAATTTAGCAGGGGCTGGCCCCACACGTCATTGACCCACAAGGGTCAAATCTAGTCAACGGCGGAGGTCAAACCTGCCGGCGACTCGTCGGCGGCGAGGCCCGAGATGCTGGAGGTGCTCGGAAAACCTCCACGGGGCTCGGATCAATGCGCTGAGGGCATAAATGGGACGCTGGCGATGCGCCGCGTTGGATGGTGGTGGTCTCCTAACCTGGGGTGGCCGGAAACGGTGCCGGCAACGAGCGAGGCGGCGGCCGGAGTTCGGGCATCGGCGAGGATGATGATTCGGTGCATGGGAGGAGGTGCAGAGACGTGCTACGACTTTCTGCAGGTGTGGTGACTGTGTTGACGCGCTCGGGCGTGGGCTGTGGTGGCCCTGGCCGCGGCAGGGACATGGCCGGCGGCGGTGAGCTCACGGTCACTGAAGGGATCGGGGCTAGAGCACACGCAGAAGTGAGGGGACAGGGGGGAAAGAAGGAGGAGCTCACGGCGATCTCGATGGCGTCGTCAGCGAGCTCGGGGACACGTCAGAGCAGGCGCACGGTCGCCGGCGATCTCCGCGGCCGCATGTTGAAGACGGTGACGGTGAAGACGACGCGGGGCTTCCCAAGGCGCGTGGCTCAGTGAGGAGGTTAGGTAAGGGGTGGCGGAGCTTGCCGACGCTTCGGCGAGGCGTGTGGTGGCCGGTGGCCATGCAAGCAGTGGACGGCGGCGACAAGCTCGTTCGGCCGAGCTCGAAAGCGAGCGGGGAGAAAGGGGAGGTGACCAGAGAAGGAGGGAATCACTGCGGGGGCTTCGTCCATGTCTCTTGGCGCCTGGATTGGGTCGAAGGGGAGCGCGACCCGGCGAAGCAGGAGGTGGCGCGGTCGGTGCGTGCGCTGGCTTCCAGTGGGCACAAGGTTGAAGACAACCTTGTCCCGGGTGGGCTGGGCCTAAACAGGAGCTGGGCCGCCTCATGGGCCAGCTAGGTAAGAAGGCCCAGGTACTTCTCTCTCTCACTGCTTTCTATTTTAATTTCTGTTTTCTATTTCTTTTGTATGTTTTTGATTTAGTTAAAAGACCAAACCATTTTGATAAATCATGAAATAAATTGTGGGCACCTATTGGATTATTTCTAACAGCCCTCAACTAGTTTCATAATTATTAGAGCATTTAATCTATTTAAAGAATTTAAATGCCCCAATTCAAATACATTAGTGAATTAAATCAAAGCCCAAACAATTTCCCATAAATGTTCAATATTTTTGGTTTGGACCAAAACCCTTGCCAAAATTATCAAACATTACTGAAGGCAATTTTTGGGTTTATTGATAATATTTTTAGGTTAAACCTAATTGCCTTGATTTGGTGCTAGGGTTTAATCATCCCCATTTCAGGTTTCTGAGAAATTTGAACATGATGCAACAGGCAAGTGCTATCCTAGGGCAAGGTAAAGCTAGGGATGTGACATGCTTTCTTGTTCAAACTTGGCTTAGTTGCAGCAGCTGTGCCATGCTCCTTCCTGAGCACCTTCTTCTTTTAAGTGGCCTGCTACTTCTCGAGCTTGCGTTGTATTCCCTCGAAGAGGAAAGCGAGATGCAGCACAGTAGCGTAAGTATTTCCTCAGTTTTTGAGAACCAAGGTATCAATCCAGTAGGAGACCACGCGCGAGTCCCTCGCACCTGCACAAACAAATAAGAACTTCGCAGCCAACGCGATAAGGGGTTGTCAATCCCTTTACGGTCACTTACGAAAGTGAGATCTGATAGAGATGATAGTTTATATTTTCGGTATTTTTGGTTTATAAGAACAGCAAATAAAAGTGATAAAAGTAAAGTAGATGTAGATAGATATGTTGAGAATAGACCCGGGGGCCATAGTTTTTTCTAGTGGGTTCTCTCATGATAACGATATTCTACGGTGGGTAAAATAATTATTGTCGAGCAATTGATAGAAAAGAGAATAATTATGAGACTATCTAGGCATGATCATTGTATATAGGCATCACGTCCGAGACAAGTAGACCGAAATGATTCTGCATCTACTACTATTACTCCACACATCGACCGCTGTCCAGCATGCATCTAGTGTATTGAGTTCATAAGAACAGAGTAACGCCTTAAGCAAGATGACATGATGTAGAGGGATAAACTCAAGCAATATGATATAAACTCCATCTTTTTATCCTCGAAGGCAACAATACAATACGTGCATTGCTGCCCCTACTGTCTTTGGGAAAGGACATCGCAAGATTAAACCCAAAGCCAAGCACTTCTCCCATTGCAAGAACTATAGATCTAGTAGGCCAAACCAAACCAATAATTCGAAGAGACTTGCATGGATATTATGAGCACACATAAAAAGTTCAGAGAAGAACCAAATATCTTTCATAGATAACTTTGATCATAAACTCACAATTCATTGGATCTCGACAAACACACCGCAAAAGAGATTACATCAAATAGATCTGCTCGAAGACCGAGGATAACTTTGTATTGAGATCCACAGAGAGAGAAGAAGCCATCTAGATACTAGCTATGGACCCGAAGGTCTGTGGTAAACTACCCACAACTCATGGTGAGGACGATGATGATGATGATGATGATGATGAAGGCCTCCGTGATGGATCCCCCTCCAGTGGAGCTCTGGAACAGGCTCCAAGATGGGATCTCCATGGGAACAGAAGGTACGGTGGTGGAACTAGGGTTTTCTTTCGGTTCACGGAGTTTCTGGGGTACGTAGACTTATATAGGAAGAGGGAGGGCACCGGGGGACGCTCGAGGGGGCCACGAGGCAGGGGGCGCGCCCTGGGAAGGGGGGCGCACCCCCACCCTTGTGGGCCAGCCCTCGATCCCTCATGTGGTTCTCAAGCTTCGTGTGCGTGATTTTCTCCAAAAATATCTCTTGTGAAGGATTCCTTCCGTTTGAACTCCGTTTGATACTGTTTTTCTGCAAAACCCTGAAACAGGCAAAAAATAGCAATTTGGACTGGGCCTTTGGGTTAGTAGGTTAGTCCCAAAAATGATATAAAAGTGAATGATAAAGCCCATTAAACATCCAAGACTTCATTACTAATAACATGGAACAATAAAAAATTATAGATATGTTGGAGACGTATCAAGCATCCCCAAGCTTAATTCCTGCTCGTCCTCAAGTAGGTAAATGATAAAGAAAGAATTTTTTATGTGGAATGCTAACCAATATAGTTTTTTAATGTAATTCTCTTAATTGTGGCATGAATGTCCAGATCTGAAAGATTCAAGATAAAAGTCTATATTGACATAAGAAACAATAATACTTCAAGCATACTAACAAAGCAATCATGTCTTCTCAATATACTATGGCTAAAGAAAGTTATCCCTATAAAATCATATAGTGTTGGCTATGCTCCCTCGTTATCACACAAAAATATTCATATCATGCACAACCCCGATTTCAGCCAAGCATTTGTTTTCATACTCTATCTTTTCAAACCTTTCAACTTTCGTGCAATACATGAGCGTGAGCCATGGATATAGCACTATGGGTGGAATAGAGGTGATTGTGGAGAAGACAAAAAGAGGGAGATTGTCTCACATCGACTAGGCGTATCAACGGGCTATGGAGATGTCCATCAATAGATATCAATGTGAGTGAGTAGGGATTGCCATGCAACGGATGCACTAGAGCTATAAATGTATGAAAGCTCAACAAAAGAAACTAAGTGGGTGTGCATCCAACTTGCTTGCTCACGAAGACCGAAGGCATTTGAGGAAGCCCATCGTTGGAATATACAAGCCAAGTTCTATAATGAAAATTCCCACTAGTATATGAAACTGACTAAGAGACTCTCTACAATGAAGAACATGGTGCTACTTTGAAGAACAAGTGTGGAAAAGAAGATAGTACCAATTGTCCCTTTTTCTTTTCTTTTCTTTTTTTCTTTTTTTCTTTTTTGGGGCCTTTCTTTCTTTCTTTCTTTTCCGGAGGGGCTTTATAGATTTAGCCTTTCCTCCCATGGGACAATGCTCTAATAATGGTGACCATCACACTTTCATTACAACTTGATATTACAACTCGATACTACAACAACAAAGTATGACTCTATATGAATGCCTACGGCGGTGTACTGGTATGTGCAATGAAACAAGAGTGACATGTATAAAAAATTATGCATGGTGGCTTTGCCACAAATACGATGTCAACTACATGATCGTGCAAGGGCAATATGACAATTTGATGCGTGTCATATGAACGGAACGGTGGAAAGTTGCATGGGAATATATCTCAGAATGGCTATGGAAATGCCATGATAGGTAGGTATGATGGCTGTTTTGAGGAACACTATGGTGGCTGTTTTGAGGAAGGATATATAGTGGGTTTATGGCACCGGCGAAAGTTGCGCGGCACAAGAGAGGCTAGCAATGGCGGAAGGGTGAGAGTGCGTATAATCCATGGACTCAACATTAGTCATAAGAACTCATATACTTATTGCAAAAATCTATGAGTCATCAAAACAAAACAATCAACGCATGCTCCTAGGGGGGAGGTTGGTAGGATTTAACTATCGCGCACCCCCGACCTCCACACAAAGGTTGGCACTCTACAAATACCTCATGCTCTAACTTCGTCACATAGCGGTTCACCATACGTGCATGATATGGGAATCACTAACCTTAACACAAGTATTTCTCAATTTCATAATAACTCCACTAGCATGATTCTAATATCACTATCCTCATATCTCAAAACAATTATCAAGCATCCAACATCTCATTCTATTCAATGCACTTGGTGTGATTTTTTTTACTACATTGACATTGGATGTCTATCATGTGAAGACTAGTTTCTTTAGCCTAAACACATTACCGTGCTGTTTTAATAGACTCTCAAATAGATATAAGAGAAGCATGAGAGTTCAATTTGTTTTACAAAATATTACCACCACTGTGCTCTAAAAGATATAAGTGAAGCACTAGAGCAAAAACTATTCAACTCAAAAGATATAAGTCAAGCAAATAGACTGTTCTAATAATTTCTAGGCCATATTTAACTCTCTCAAATAGGTGTGTCCAGCAAGGATGATTGTGGCAAACTAACAAGAAAAGAATCAAATTATACAAGACGCTCCAAGCAAAACACATATCATGTTGCGAATAAAAATATAGCTCCAAGTATAGTTACCGATGGATGAAGACGAAAGAGGGGATGCCTTCCCGGGGCATCCCCAAGCTTAGGCTTTTGATTATCTTGAATTTACTTGGGGTTCCATGGGCATCCCCAAGCTTATGCATTTGCTACTCCTTGTTCCATAGTCCATCAAAGCAATACTCAAAACTTGAAAACTTCACAACACAAAACTTAGACAAAAATTCTCGTGAGCTCCGTTAGTATAAGAAAGCAAACCACTACTCAAAAGTGCAGAAATGAATTCATTATTTGTTTATATTGGTGTTAAACCTACTATATTCTAACTTCTATATGGTTCATATCCTCCAATACTACTCATAGGTGCATCCGAATAAGCAAACAACACACGAAAAACAGAATCTGTCAAATACAGAATAGTCTGTAGTAATCTGCAGGTTTCACCTATTTCTGGAACTCCAAAAAATTCAAACTAAATTGGTAAAATTGAAAAATTTGTCTAACAATCATCTGCAAAAATAATCAACTAAAAATCATGCTCCAGTAAAATCGGAAGACTACTTTAGCCAGCGCTAACAATTCTGTTTTTCACAGCAAGATCACATAAACTTCACACAAGTCTTCCCAAAGGTTCTACTTGGCACAAACACTAAACAAAATATGAAACCACATCTAATCAGAGGCTAGATGCAATATTTATTACCTAACATCAATAAAAACAAAAAAAAAATAAAGTTGGGTTGCCTCCCAACAAGTGCTATCGTTTTACGCCCCTAGCTAGGCACGATACAAGATAAGTCTAGGTATTGCCATCTTTGGAAGGCAATCCATAAGTGGCTCTCATGATAGATTCATATGGCAATTTGATTTTGTTTCTAGGAAATTGTTCCATACCTTTCCTTAACGGAAATTGGAATCTAATATTTCCTTCCTTCATATCAATAATTGCACCAGTCGTTCTAAGGAAAGGTCTACCAAGAATAATAGGACATGAAGGATTGCAATCTATATCAAGAACAATGAAATCTATGGGCACATAATTCCTATTGGAAACAATAATAAAATCATTAATTCTTCCCATAGGCTTCTTAATAGTGGAATCCGCAAGATGCAAATTTAAAGAACAATCATCAAGTTCATGGAACCCTAGCAAATCGCACAAAGTTTTTGGGATAGTGGAGACACTTGCACCCAAATCACACAAAGCATAGCATTCATGATCTTTTATGTTTATTTTAATAGTAGGTTCCCATTCATCATAAAGCTTTCTAGGTATAGAAACTTCCAACTCAAGTTTTTCTTCATAAGATTACATCAAAGCATCAACTATGTGTTTAGTGAAAGCTTTATTTTGACTATAAGCATGCGGAGAATTTAGCACAGATTGCAACAAGGAGATACAATCAATCAAAGAGCAATTATCATAATTGAATCCCTTGGAATCCAAAGTAGTGGGTTCATCACTATGCAAAGTTTTAATCTCTTCATTCCCACTTTTAGCAATTTTAGCATCAAGATCTAAAAACTCCGAATCATTGGGACACCTTAAAGCAGAATCATCTCCAATCCTATTTTCATCAAGATTTATACTAGAAAACAAGGATCTAATAGGAGACATATCAATAACTTTCAGATCTTCATTTTTTATTTTCATGATAACTAGAAGAACACGATTTAATATAATCCTCTCTTTTACCATGCATCCTAGCGGTTCTTTCTTTGCATTCATCAATGGAAATTCTCATGGCTTTGAGAGACTCATTGATATCATGCTTAGGTGGGATGGATCGAAGTTTCAAAGAATCAACATCAAGAGTAATTCTATCCACACTTCTAGCCAATTCATCAACCTTAAGCAATTTCTCTTCAAGTAAAGCATTGAAATTCTTTTGCGAGATCATAAACTCCTTAACACTAGTTTCAAATTCAGAAGGCATCTTTCCATAAGAGTTGTTGTAAGAATTTCCATAATTATTAGAGGAATTACTAGGAAAAGGCCTAGGATTAAAATTACCTCTATAAGCATTGTTACCAAAATTATTCATATCAACAAAATTCACATCCAAAGTTTCATTGTTATTCTCAGTCAAAGTGGACAAAGGCATATCATTAGGATTAGAAGAAGCACTCTTAGCAGCAAATAATTTCATAAGTTCATCCATCTTTCCACTCAAAACACTAATTTCTTCGATAGCATGCACTTTTTACTAGTAGATGTGCCATTGAGAATAATTAACCATAATATTATCTAGGAGTTTGGTAGCTTCTCCTAAGGTAGTTTCCATGAAAGTGCCTCCGGCGGCCGAATATAAAAGATTTCTAGAAGCAAAATTCAAGCCAGCATAAAAGTCTTGAATAATCATCCATAGATTCAAACCATGTGTAGGGCAATTACGTATCATCAATTTCATTCTCTCCCAAGCTTGTGCAACATGCTCATGATCTAGTTGCTTAAAATTCATAATATCGTTTCTAAGAGAGATGGTCTTAGCAGGAGGGAAATACTTAGAGATAAAAGCATCTTTGCACTTATTCCACGAATCAATACTATTTCTAGGCAAAGAGGAAAACCAAGTTTTAGCACAATCTCTAAGTGCAAACGGAAATAACTTCAATTTAATAATATCGTTATCCGTATCCCTTTTGTTTTGCATATCACACAAATCAACAAAGTTGTTTAGATGGGTAGCGGCATCTTCACTAGGAAGGCCGGAGAATTGATCTTTCATGACAAGATTCAACAAAGCAGCATTGATCTCACAAGATTCAGCATCGTTAATAGGAGCAATCGGAGTGCTAATAAAATCATTGTTGTTGGTATTGGAGAAGTCACGCAATTTGGTATTGTTCTGAGCCGTAGTGACAAGCAAGCAATCCAACACACACAAGCAAACAAGAAGCAAGAGAACGATAAACACATGGCGGAAGACGGGCAAATAAAACGGCAAGTGTGAAGTGGGGGAGAGGAAAACGAGAGGCAAATAAATGTAATGCGAAGGATAAGGGTTTGTGATAGGTACTTGGTATATGACTTTTGCATAAGCCTCCCCGGCAACGGCACCAGAAATTCTTCTTGCTACTTCTCGAGCTTGCGTTGTATTCCCTCGAAGAGGAAAGGGAGATGCAGTATAGTAGCGTAAGTATTTCCCTCAGTTTTTTTGAGAACAAAAGTATCAATCTAGTAGGAGATCACGCGCGAGTCCCTCGCACCTGCACAAACAAATAAGAACTTCGCAGCCAACGTGATAAGGGGTTGTCAATCCCTTTACGGTCACTTACGAAAGTGAGATCTGATAGAGATGATAGTTTATATTTTTGGTATTTTTGGTTTATAAGAACAACAAATAAAATTGATAAAAGTAAAGTAGAGGTAGATTGATATGTTGAGAATAGACCCGGTGGCCATAGTTTTCTCTAGTGGGTTCTCTCATGATAGCGATATTCTACGGCGGGTAAACAAATTACTGTCGAGCAATTGATAGAAAAGCGAATAATTATGAGACTATCTAGGCATGATCATTGTATATAGGCATCATGTCCGATACAAGTAGACCGAAACGATTCTGCATCTACTACTATTACTACACACATCGACCGCTATCCAGAATGCATCTAGTGTATTGAGTTCATAAGAACAGAGTAACACCTTAAGCAAGATGACATGATGTAGAGGGATAAACTCAAGCAATATGATATAAACTCCATCTTTTTATCCTCGATGGCAACAATACAATACGTTCCTTGTTGCCCCTACTGTCACTGGGAAAGGACACCGCAATATTGAACCCAAAGCCAAGCACTTCTCCCATTACAAGAACTATAGATCTAGTAGGCCAAACCAAACCAATAATTCAAAGAGACTTGCAAGAATATTATGAGCACACATAAAAAGTTCAGAGAAGAACCAAATATCTTTCATAGATAACCTTGATCATAAACTCACAATTCATCGGATCTCGACAAACACACCGCAAAAAGAGATTACATCGAATAGATCTCCTCAAAGACCGAGGAGAACTCTGTATTGAGATCCAAAGAGAGAGAAGAAGCCATATAGATACTAGCTATGGACCAGAAGTTCTGTGGTAAACTACTCACAACTCATGGTGAGGACGATGATGATGATGATGATGAAGGCCTCCATGATGGATCCCCCTCCGGTGGAGCTCTGGAACAGGCTCCAAGATGGGATCTCCAGGGGAACAGAAGGTACGGCGGTGGAATTAGGGTTTTATCTCTGTTCACGGAGTTTCTGGGTTACGTAGACTTATATAGGAAGTAGGAGGGCACCGGGGGACGCTCGAGGGGGCCACGAGGCAGGGGGCGCGCCCTGAGAAGGGGGGCGCGCCCCCCACCCTCGTGGGCCAGCCCTCGATCCCCTGACGTGGTTCTCAAGCTCCGCATGCGTGATTTTCTCCAAAAATATCTCTCGCGAAGGTTTCATTCCATTTGAACTCCGTTTGATATTCTTTTTCTGCAAAACCCTGAAACAGGCAAAAAACAGCAATCTGGACTAGGCCTTTGGGTTAGTAGGTTAGTCCCAAAAATGATATAGAAGTGAATGATAAAGCCCATTAAACATCCAAGACTTCATAAATGATAGCATGGAACAATAAAAAATTATAGATACGTTGGAGACGTATCATGGCCTCATCAGCCACAAAGTCCTCATCCTCAGTATCTAAGGTTTTCTTCCTTCTAGTCTTGGTAGCTGCCTTGGGCAGGTTGCTAGGTGTGCTCCTGCTACCCTCATCATAGCTGCTAGAGGGACTGGTGCCCTCACTCAGGTTGACTTGCTCCTCAGACACATTCTAGCTATCACTCTGGTCAGACACCTTGGCACTGCAAACTAAAAGCTGACCCTGTGAATAGATGTAGATGAGGTAGAGTGGATGAGCATCACAAAGTGCAGAGTTTTTGTAAAACAGATGACTCAAAAACTTAGTTTTAGTTCTCTACAGAAAGCATTTAGGACCTACCGATTTGTTAAACTCGGTGATACCGAAGCAATTTTGGAGCCTAAACTAGAGAACTTGGTCAGACCGAGTCATAGTTCGCTGGCACCGATATTGCTATGGTTTCACAGAGAGTTGAACTCGGTCACACCGATTTGCAATTTTCGGTCAGACCGAAAAGAGCAAGTGCAATGGACTAAGCCAAATCGGTGAGACTGAATTCTACAACTCGGTCGGTCCGAGATGAGTTCGGCGGAGACCTAACCCTAAATTTTTCGAGTCAAAACTAGTTTCTACGGAGTTTCTACTGGATAGGAAGATTTCATACGTGGTAAAGAACATGGCAAAGCAATGTGCTACGAATCGGAGTTAAAGAGCAGCACAAAGGATGAAGTTCATACCCTAACTCGGTGGTGAACTTTCTACGGCGACAACGGCGGTTGAGATTGCCCTTGACGGCGACGGAGACCAACGACGGGAGTTCACTGGCGGCGAGGAGATTATCCGGAGACCCGAGGAGGCAGAGTAGGTCACATGCGGGCGAAAGGTTTCCAAACATTTTCCAAAATTCAACCCGTCGGTATATATAACCTGACCCTGTCGGTGTGACCGAGTGGAACAACTCGGTGGCACCGAGATGCAAAACTTCTAGCAGTTACTGCAACTCGGTGTGACCGAAAAGTTCAAATAGGTTGCATCGAGATTGAAAACCTAGATCAACTTAGTGAACTCGGTGTGACCGAAATGGATGACCCGGTCATACTGGAATGCACAAAGAGGTTTTGTAAGTTTAAGTCTATGACGAATCGGGGACTCCGAGTGCTCCTCACACAGAGTGGTTCGAATCTGACTTGATCAAACTTTGTGATGTAGCATGAATAGAGTTTGAGGTTAGAAAAGCATAGATAGCTAGAGGGTGTCCTTAGGCATTCTTGTCCATCCATTTGGAAAAAGAAAAAGAGCTAAACAATCAAAGCGACAAATGGATGTCCTCGAATGAGCAAAATATGCATTCAACATGCTCACACAATAAGATAGCAAATGGAACATGTGGCAAAGCATGCACAATCATCCGAGCATCTATCAAGCAATTGACGATGACTAGGTCATCTATATATGAGTATATTGACTTAGGAGTCAAATGAGAACATTTGATCATAGGTCATACTCATTGTTTAAGCACAAGTGGGGTTACCACTTTTACATCAAGCATTGTTGTGTTCACATCATTAGAGTTGCTTTAGCTCAATTGTTAGAGTAAAGCTCCCCCTAGATGTGATATCCCCCCTTAAGAGGGATGAACTAACCTTGGGTTTTGTCGATGATGACTTCATGTAGCACTACAAAAAAAAGACACATCCATGACATTTTGGGCCGAACGAATTTTTTCTGTCATACTTATGACACTTCTATGACGATAATTGTGACAAAACCCGGTATCATCATAGATGTGGTGGGGTCTTATTTCTATGAGAAAAAATCATGACAGAAAAATGGGCTTTTCGTCCTGGGCGGGCCGGAGACTCAGATGCATGACATTCTTTAGGCCGTCCATGACGGAAAAAACCATGGTAGAAGCAAGGGCGAGGAAAATATCGGGGTGTTCCCGGTTACGTTGGGTGGTCGGGGCCCAGCGATGCGCGTTTCTCTCGTACACGCACGCGCGTGGGTGCGAGACGTTGGGCTCTAACTGAACCTGAGCGAGGCGTTGGGCTCTAACTGAACCCGAGCAATTGCACTGCAGGCTACGCGTTACTGAACCCGAGCGATCGATCGATGGCTGTTAACTGAACCCGATCGAGCGATTCCTTCGCTACTGCTGCTAACTGAAGCCGATCGATGCTGCCTCTGGATGAACAGTGAGCGTTGCTGGGGGGAGTTTGGATGAACAGTTCCTGGTGGGTGGATGAACAGGACCCCGTGGTGTTGCCTCTGGAGAATAGGACCCCGATCAATCGAGTCGGTTGGGGCTGGATGAACAGGACCCCGTGGAGGGCAGGATGAATAGGACCACCCCGTGGAGGGCTGGATGAACAGTAGATGGTGGAGGGCTGGATGAATAGTAGGCCATGGAGGGGTGGTTGAATAGGAGCCCGTGGAGAGGGCTGGTTGAACAGTAGCCGGTGGAGTAGCGCGTGGTGGAGGCTGGATGAACACGACCTGTGGATGAATAGTCGTAGGTGGAGGCTGGAGGAGGTCGACGGTGGATGAACAGTAGCCCGTGGAGGCTGGAGGGGGTCGACAGTGGAGATGAGCAGTATCCCGTGGAGTCCCATTTTGCGGTACGCCACACCCCTCCTGATGAACATGACCCCCGTTTCGACCGTAGCGCTCCAACACAAGTCCGTTTCCTCCATTTTGCGGTACGCCACACCCCTCCCGATCAACAGGACCCCCGTTTCGACCATAGCAGGTCTGTTTCGTCCGTTTTGCGGTACGCCAGACCCTTCCTGATGAACAGGATCCCGTTTCGACCATGGCCAGTCGAACACAAGGTCGTTTCCTCCGTTCTGTGGTGCGCCAGGCATCGTTTACATCGGCTGTTCCGTCCAAGCCCTCCCGATGAACACGACGATGCATTTCGTTCCGACCCAGCCGGTTGGCTCCCCATGAACACGATGAGGACGCTGTTTCTCCGTTCCGACCCAGCCATGTAGACAAGCCCTGGCCGTACATACGCGCGAGTAGGCGTTCGAGATCCCGCCCATATGTACGTACGTGGCTGTATTTACTTTCTTGCACCCTGGCCGCTGTACGTACGTGTACATGCTACGTGCGCGCCTCTACTACGACACATGCACGCCTCTACATCGACCAGTATATACGTACACGTTCGCGACCAGAATGACAACGCTACGTACGCTTCGACCAGGTGGGTCCCGACTGTTAGGCACTTCCTTGCGTGCGAAGATGTAGCTGGTGGGTCCCAGCAGTCAGGGGGGCGAATTTTTTTTTTTTTTTGCCCAGACGCACTTCCTTGCGTGCGAAGATGTAGCTGGTGGGTCCCAGCAGTCAGGGGGAAACATTTTTTTGCGAAATACGGTGGCCTGTTCGGTGGGTCCCCGCTGTCAGGTGGAGGAATAATTATTTTGCGTATAAAGGAGACACTTCCTTGCTGCGGCCGTGGACCCAGCTGTCAGCCTCTCCACGTACAGTCCATGTCCGATGGAAGCGTTCCTTGACCACGTTGACCACGCCGCGCCGAGAGCACCAGGGCGGTGGACGACGGCGAGGCCTAGGAATGGGACGACGAAGAGCTGGGGAAGACGCGATAGTGGATGCCCATGCGTAGAGGAGTGCAAGCGTTCAGTGGTTCGCTGTGGTGTGAGGTTGCCGTCGCTGCAGAATAACAGGGGGTGTGGGTGAGTAGAGGGATGGCCTGGCCAGCAGTAGGAATAGTAGGGGGCGGTGAGGCACAACCGGCCACGGGAGGCAGGAGCATGCGGCACGACCGGCACTGCTTTGGACGGCTGGAGCAACAAGACCAAAGGTTGAAGAAGCACTACGGCTGTTGGATGGACATCGTACGGTCACTGGAGCTAGAATAGTTCATATTGACTAAGTTGACAAAGCACTCCGTCCCCGTCAACTTAGTAGGCCCACAAGTCAGCCTCCCACCAAGGTGGGTCCCAACCAGCAGGGGGGTATTCATTTTATTGTGCGTAATAAGGAGGCGCTTCCGGTGGGTCCGAGCTGACAGCGGGGGGAACATTTTTTCGCGCAATACGGTGGCCCATCCGCTGGGTCCCAGCAGTCAGGGGGACCTTTTTTCGCGAAATACGGTGGCCCGTCCTGTGGGTCCCTGCTGTCAGGTGGAGGAATCATTATTTTCCACGTAATAAGGAGGCACTTCCTTGCTGCAGTCGTGGACCCAGCTGTCAGCCTCTCCACGTACAGTCCACATCCGATGGAAGTCGTTCCTTGACCACGTTGACCACGCCGCGCCGAGAGCACCATGGCGGTGGATGACAGCGAGGACTAGGAAGGGGACGACACAGAGCCGGGGAAGACGCGGCAGAGGAAGCCCGCGCGGAGAGGAGTGCGAGGGTTCACTGGTTCGGCTGCGGTGTGAGGCTGCCATCGCTGCAGAATAATAGGGGGTGTGGGTGAGTAGAGGGATGGCCTGGCCAGCGGTGGGAGTAGTAGGGGGCGGTGAGGCCTCCGCGGCATCACAGCCAGCCACGGGAGGCAGGAGCACACGGCACGACCGGCGCTGCTTTGGGCGGCTGGAGCAAGAAGACCAGAGGTTGAAGAAGCACTATGGTCGTTGAATGGACATCGTACGGTCACTGCAGCTAGAATCGTTTATATTGACTAAGTTGACAAAGCCCTTGGTACGCATCAACTTAGTAGGCCCACAGGTCAGCCTCCGAAATGGTGCGCCCCAGATGTCAGGGGGAGTAATCAGTTTTTGGGCGGTTGAAGCAAGAATATCTGAGATTGAAGAAGAAGCACGACATCTGTTGGATGGACATCCAACGGCCACAGCTGCTAGAACCGTGTGTTGTTGACAAAGCCTTGCATACGCGTCAACTTAGAAGGCTCACAAGTGTGTTGCAGAGAACATATAGCCCATTTGTGATTTGTAAGAATGTACAACCCATTTTTTAATTCTAATGGAATTTACTACAGCCCATTTACAATTTGTTAAAAGCACAACCCATTTTCTAGCTAGGACAACGACAAATAATTTCAACCAACCGCTCAAAACATAATTCAAAAAAAATTCCCACATTTTTATGGGATCCGAAATATTTTTATCCGAAATTTCTAGTCAGATTAAATATAATTTCAAAATAAAGTTGTATTACGTTAAAATCCAACTAAATATTGCGCGTGCAACAAGTAATGAAATTAAAATTTTCAAATTCCAAAAATAATATATTTTTTAAACTAATTATGCTTTTGGTGCATTTTTTATAGTTACTGCCTAGTTATTATAATTACATCACATTTATTATTTCTTAATGTCCATTTTCTTATTAAGCCTAATGCATACCTCCTAGGAAAGTTTGCAGCCCAGCGGGGCGGAGAATAACAAGTTGACCTAGATATTGTATGCAACTATCGGCCCAGTTGCATTGCTGATGTTGAAAAAAAAGGCTTGTGTAGTACAGTACAACCTAACATGGCTACTCAGCCCACATTCAGCGATGCCGGAAAGGCCCAAACAAGGCTTCTATACAACTTTTTGAAGTCACTGAGCTCAATTAATAACTTAAGAAAAAATGTAGATTATAGTGGAACCTAATTAAAAGTTGTCACGAGCAAAGAAGTAATTCAACGGGTCCCACTTGTGCGTGTGTG
>LR738710.1:537227295-537299853 GCA_902687465.1 Secale cereale | reverse complement strand
CTAATGGTCAGAAACGACGGATGGCAGACACACCACCATCACCAACTGAGTCTTTTATAGGAGTATATATATATATATATTTCTGAGGATGTTTTGATGAGGTGAGGGAGGGATGTGGTTGCTTTCAAGATAATAAGGGGTTTTCTGCAAATTGGAGCAGAGAAGTGGGCTATTGTTGCAAAAATGCCACAACTTACCTCACACTCGTTAGATGCAGATCTAATGGTCAGAAACGACGGATGGCAGACACACCACCAGCACCAACTGAGTCTTTTATAGGAGTAGGAGTAGAAAAACATGTATAAATTGTAAAATTTTGGTTCTCCTCCTTGGCACGATCGATAGAAAGAAATAACGATTGGAAACGCTAGGGCGGGGCTATTTCCGCCAGATAAGTAGGGTACGTAGTAGCTACGTTGGCGCATCGTCGGTTTGGTCACACGCGGTCCGACATGTTCTAGTGTTTCTAGCAAGATGCCTGCGCCTTGCACGAAGTTGATGGAAAAGGTAAGCACGACTTATAAATTGACGGATGGAGTACTAGTTACCGTGATGCATATAATTAAGCAAAGGGATCGCACATGTCGGTATTGACTGGAACGAGAATGCAACAACACAATAAGAATTAAGGCCACGATGATTATGCGATCGCAGTGCTGGTTACAGAAGGCAAGAAGAAAGATGCATCCATCAATGTACGACCTCCTCCTCCTCGACTTAGTGTGCTGGGCCACCAACCGGTTGCAAAGGAGCGGCGGCTTTTGTGGCGAGGTCGAGGTGCTTCTTAGGAAAGGCATCCAAGGCTTCCAGCCGGTTGAGGAAGGCCAACGTCGTAGCGTCCTCACTGGCCTTGTAGATACCTATGTACATGATTTGCTCGTACACGTGGATGTGTAGGTCGACTAATTCTTGCAGGGCGAGGCGCCTCGCAGTGAACGCGACCTCCAGGTGGACATTCTTCGTGGCGTCGGCGGGCAGTCGCAGGGCCACCAGTGCTTCAAAGAGGTTCCGGCCATGGAGGCCGATTAGGGTGACAGGCAATGTGGAGCCTGGGCACGCGGGCTGGATGTGACGCCCGAAGACCGATGTCCCAGAAGATTCCAGAGGATTCCGGGTTTCCCGTGTGTTTCTTTGTGCTTGTGTTATTTTTATTTTTGCATTGCATCATGTCATCATGCCATCATGTCATATTTTCTTTGCATCTCAACCTAAATAAATTATGTGGATCTTCGATCCATTTAAATCAAGGGAAGGATGTCTTCTCTTCAAAACATATCCTCCAAATATTATGGAGCTATTATAAATAAATATTCCATTCTTGGAATTAAGCATAACACACTTGCATTTTTCCCCATGCCTTTTTCTACTTCAAGTTTCACCGTCAAAACCTCCCTATAATTCTTTTTCCTTTTATCGAGGCTCCTACAAAATTCCGGACATTTTTGGACTCTTCAAATACCCCCATTCATATTCAATCATTTGAATTTAAATCAAATGAGTTCGATTTATCTCTTGCATTCTTGCCTCTCCTATTTTTCGTGGACCGTGGACATTTTCGCGAGTCTAGTAAAATTAACCTCTTGCCAAAAATCTTCCCCTAACCTTTCTTATCTTTCCTCTTCTTTTATTTGTTCTGCTGCGTTTTTATTTAAAATCATCGCAGAGGCCCAGCCTCCAGGCCTCCTACCCGCCTCCCTCCTTTGGCCTCAAGCCTCCAGCCGCAGTGGGCTTCTCCTCCTCCCCGCAGGCCTCCTGGCCCATCTCCTGGCCCAACCGCGCCTAAACCCTAGCCCGCAGCCTTCTCTACCCCGACCCGCAGCTCCTCCCTCTCTTTCCCCTCGTGCGCGGCCAGCGCTCCACCTCTCGAGCGCCCAACCCCCTCGCTCCTCCAGCCCGATTCCCTCGGTGGCCTCCCATCGCCCGCATCGCCCCGCCACCTTGTCCGGCCTCTCCTCCGAGCTCCTTCCAGCGCCTCTGCGCCCTTCCCTCCGCCGCGGGAGCCGCCGCGCCCGGTCTCTCCTGCGACGCCCCAGCTCGCGCCTCGCCATGGCGTCCTCACTCTGCGCCTCGCCCGCCAGGTCGCGCTAGCCGAGCTCATCGCCCCGGCCCCGAGCCAGCGCCAGGAGGCCGGCCCGCGCCCGTCCCTCCGCCGTGCTTGGCCGCTGCGCCCTTCCCGCGTTGCCTCCCCGAGTGCCTTGGTCGCCTGTACCTCGACCGCCGCCGCCCCGCATCGCCTGAGTCCGCCGCCTCCTCTCGAGGTCCCGACCTCCCCCGGCCGCAGCCCCTCGAGCAGTTCCCTCCAGCAAGGCCCGCCTCTTCGTCCTCCTGCGGCCCTGCGGCCAGGAGCTGCGCCAAGGCCAGTGCCTCCTCTCCAACGCCAGGGACGTCCGCAGCGCCAAGGCCGCCTCCTCTTCGCCTCGCCTCTGCAGCGCCGGCCACCGGCTCCCGTGCAGCCCCGTGGCTCCCTCCGTCGCCAAGGCCATGGCCCCAGCGCCGCTTCGAGCTCGTCCGCCCCCCAAGGCAGCAGCCTCCTCACCGTGACCGAGGCCTTGTGTTTTTGTTGTTGTTAAAATCGCAAGACCGCCCAGGTTTTCTGCCAAGTACCACTACATAACGTGTACCCCGACGTCGCAAGTACCACGACACGTAATGTGAACGTCTACCGTCGCCGAAGACCCGAGAACAACTACTTCATCTTCGGTCGTGTACCACTACTTCCTCTACGACACGTGTTCCACGACGACCCCGTGTACAACTACTTCCACTACGTCCCTCGACGATCTCGAACCGCCCCGAAACGCACGCTTCAAAGGTATACCGAGACGACCCCGTGGATGAACGCTTGTGAATGCTTGTGTTGTATGAGATGTTACCCTTGTGTGCATCGTGCTCGTTCCATCTTTTGTCGCGTTCCTCGGTTGCCTCGTCGCCGACCCGTGGGAACCCGGTGACTGGATCGCCCCACCTTTCATCTCGTTTGACTCACCCACGCCATCTATCTTTTGCACCGGTCTCGCAACGAGTTACCGGAACCGATATGATGCCGTTGCATCATTTTCGGGTCGTTGCCGTGGCACCCTTTTCTTCCACCACGGTGATAATACTTCATATCTTCTTCATGTCAACTTTTAATAAAATTGCATAAAACTTGATCATGTCATCCGCATCATGATAACAACATGAGAATGTTTAATTGTTGTTTGCTTTAATAATTTCTAAACATGCTCATGGGGATTTCCGGATTTGTTGTTGTTATTTTTCCGGCCTCATTTAAATGTCTAAATAGTGTAGTTTTATTATGCTTCACCTCTTGCCATGTTAACAAACATTTAATCTTGTTTTGTAAATAAACGAGAGTCAATTAAATAAATAAATGTGGTGTTTCGTCAATATGCACTCGTTGCATATTGAGCTCCACTTAACTTGTAGTCTTGTTTGTGCACTTTGCCATGCCATGCATATTTAAACCTGTCATGCATCATACTTGGATGTGCATCGTATGCCATGTTTATGCTTGTGTGTTTACCGTGTTGTTTTGCTTCTTTCCGGTTGCTTCTCTTGTTAGCTTCGGTTTCGTTCCGGAGTTGTGAGGATTGGCTCGATTGTGTTGCTCCGTCTACTTCGTGGATCCGTTCTTCTTCCTTGTGGAATCCCAGGCAAGATGATCATACCCTTGGATACCTTTACTACCATTGCCATGCTTAGTTGTCTCGATGCTATCATTACATGTCGCGCTACCCATCTTTTATGTCAGCCTCTCCTTGTTGCCATGAAACCTCTAACTTTTGAAACCTTCCTAGCAAAACCACTGTTTGGCTATGTTACCCGCTTGCTCAGCCCCTCTTATAGCGTTGTTAGTTGCAGGTGAAGATGAAGTTTGTTCCAGGAGGGAACTTGTTGTTGGTATATCACAATATCTATAATTATTATTAACACACCTATATACTGGGCATGGGTGGAAGGCTTGGCCTTTTGCTCGGTGTTTTGTTCCACTCATGCCACCTTAGGCGCCGATAAACCGGCATTATGTTCCTTGATTTTGCGTTCCTTACACGATGGGTGGATGGGGACCCCTTGACAGTTCGACTTTGAATAAAACTCCTCCAGCAAGGCCCAACATTGGTTTTAATTTGCCTCATAATAACAACTTAATTAATTAATTAAATTTTCATAGGGGGTCGCGTCCCCGAGGATTCTTATTTCTACATAGCAGGGGGGCCAGTGCTGATGGTGTTGATCCCAAACGAGCAGACTGCGGGGCCGCCTTGGGGAAACCCGAGGTATCTGGTATAACCTATAGGATGTCTCATCCGGTTGTGGCCTGAGACGAGATACGCGCGGCTACTATCAGGGTGTCGGCACGCCGGGAGGTCTTGCTGGACTTGT
This sequence comes from Secale cereale, assembly GCA_902687465.1. NCBI lineage: Eukaryota > Viridiplantae > Streptophyta > Magnoliopsida > Poales > Poaceae > Secale > Secale cereale. The sequence continues at coordinate 537,295,467 of LR738710.1, read as the reverse complement.
TTTACCATTGTCGAAATGACTTGTGCTACCGGGATGCCGAGCCTGATCGGTTTTCCCTAAGATAAGGAGTGATGATATTATATTTATCACTTCAGCTAATCGTGAGAGCTTGTGATGGGCTAAGTTGGGACACCCCTGCAGGGTTATGATATTTCGAAAGCCGTGCCCGCGGTTATGTGGCAGATTGGAATTTGTTAATGTCCGGTTGTAGAAAACTTGACAGAGGATCCGAAGTAAAACACACAACTGTGTGAGTAACCGTGACTGTCTCTTTTCACTTTGAGAAGAGAACACGGTGGGGTTATGTTTGACTCGTATGTAGTTCAGGATCTTTAGCGATCACTACTTTTGCGACCGTTTGCGTAGATGATCTTCTTATTCTGGTACTCGTAAGCTAGCCACCATATTATGCTTAGTCGCTGCTGCAACCTCACCACTTTACCTCTTCCTACCCATAAAGCTTTGCTAGTCTTGTTACCCATGGTTATGGGATTGCTGAGTCCTCGTGGCTCACAGATACTACAACACCAGATGCAGGTTCAGCCGAGTATGATGCAGGAGCCGGTTCAAGTTCGACAATGGGAGCTTGATGAAGAGTTTGGCCGTTTGCTTGTTACGTTTCGGCGATCAGTAGTGGTTTCTACTAGGATTCGATCCAGACCTGTGGCTTTATGTTGTTTTGGTATCTTTCTTTTGGATATTCACCCGTAGTCGGGTTGTGATGTTTTGAATGATGTTTTGCTTATGTAATGTATTGTGTGAAGTGGCGAGTGTAAGCCAACTATCTCATTTTGCAATTTAATCCCTCTTTTACAGGAGTCGTGCAAAGATACCAAACTTGAGATCATTCTAGGATGGGCTTATACCTTTAAGTCGTGCCTCGACACGTAGGAGGTATAGTCCCATCCTGGGCATTACAAGTTGGTATTCAGAGCCTTCTCCGACCTAGAAGCCCCCACTGATTGACCGAATCGTTGACGGTTGAGTCTAGGCACACACTTGAAAATGTTTTGAGTACTATATTATATCGGAGAGTAGGATTTCTTTTATTCCTCATCTCTTTCATTCTGGTGAGGACTCCCGACGATTACTCTTACCTCTTCTACTTTCAAAAATTGCACAAATTTTTTTTTAGGATCTCGCGAGTATTGTTTGGATTGTTCCGATGTCTTTGTGACGAGAACATTGTTCTCGATGCCTCCTGTCATTAGAGGTTGTGGCAGTGTCCCGGGGAGTTGAGCTCCGAGGTGTTGTCGTCACAAATCCATCGCGGCAGTACTAGAATACCTAAGACGGCCGACATCGAAAACTCTCCTATGCGGTTAGTGGCAAGATAACCCCGACATCACCCAGTACTGGGGAGGTAGTTCGGGAGTATTGCCATAGCTTGTATAGTAGATGCGTTTCGAATGTCCGAGGTAAACGGTTTCCAAGAAAGACTGGTTATGTGTTGAAGGATGGATACCGCTGGATGTAGGTTTAGAGTTGATTGCGTGGTGCTTCCCCTGTATCCCCAACACCTGATTGCATAACTGGAAACTTTCGGAAATTAATAGGTGGGTTCATCTAGTAGTTCTAGGCATTCTTCCAACGGATGCACGATATGAAGTTCGGGGTTCTACATTGAGTGAAGTGGTTTTATGGGCTTGTTCCGATCGGGAGTTGCATCTTAAAGGGTCCTTGGCTATGCTGATCCAGGGATTGCAAAACCCTTTCGTAACACGTTCCATGAGCTTTCAGCACGAATATGTCGGAACGAAGCTTCTATCTTGTATTTGTTCTATCTGTTCCTTGTTCCTATTTATTTATCTTTTGTTCTCCAAGTGGATTCTCGTCAAGTTGATGTACCTAGGGAATTCATTCGTTCAATTCCTTGTTCGGATAGAGACGTTGCAATATAATCTTCTTCATAAACATATCTATCCTTTGTTCTTGTTTTGATTCTGGTATTCGAGTTGCTTCGATGTCAAGTGTTGATTCCATACCTTTCCTAATCGGTGTTCTCATATTTCTATGGGAGTGCTAATTCTTCTTGACCATCGAGATCTTCATGTTAATCCTTTTTAACCGGTGTGCCTTCTCTTCAAGTTATTCCATACGGACGCCGTTGAGAAATCTGACGATTTGTTTGTATGTTTCATTCATCCCAAGTTGTCTTTGTTTTCCCACCCTCCCTACCTTTTCTTTATGGAGCTGGAATTCTTAATGAAGTATCCATTTTATTCATGTGATATTTCTTCATTCATTTCCTTCAATGTTCTTATCCGGTGATCTCTTAGGAAGATGCTCAAGAGCTTCAAGTCCTTCATTCTTTTGTTCTCGAATACTGCCGGTGGATGTAATTCAAGATTTCGGTGTTGATCTTATCATTTTCCCATTTCACAATGCTTTCTTATTCCGGGGCACCAATTAATCATTCTCCTCTTGCTACTCATATCCGGAGTGCCGAAGATTCATAATTCCACTCTTAATCCGTTCAAATTATTTTGAGGATTGTTATCTTACTCAAGCCATTTAATTCAACCGGTGCAATATCTCTTAAGCAATCTTTTTCAATGGTGATTTCTTTAGTGGGCCCTAACCCACAGGTCTTTTCCCAGGATGTTACCTGACTCTTATTTTTCCGGAGTTATTTTGAAATTCTTTCAAAGTGTGACGTAAGAATGATTTCCATCAGTCACATGCCTTCTCCAAGCTTGTTTTCAATTATTTCCATCTTTAGCTCCACCTTCCTCTTGTCATTCGTCCGGAGTATCTCGAAATTCTTCATGGCATTTCTCGTCTTCATTCTCAACAATTGAAGACCGGAGAAGTGTTTCTCTTAAATCTTGGCCCGTTCTCTTGAAGATTCGTGGTTCTAGCTTCATGTCAACCTCATTATTGTTCCGATTGTGAGGAATTCTTTTTTATACCCATCCGAAGCATTTCATGAATTCTTTTCATTGTGATCCTCCGAAGGCCATCATTTCAAAATATTTCTTCGTTCTCAGTTTTCAACTTTGTCCTCCAAATATTCTTCATTGATGTCTCTTCGTTCGTCTCCATATTCTTATGGTGGTTCATTCAAGTTTACTCTTCCTTGTTATCCTTTTAATTCATTGGTTCTTTTCATAATCCTACCGGTGGTTCGTTGAAGATTTACCCAAGCTTGTGCTAGATCCCTCTTTAATTCTTTCCAACGAGAATAAGTAGTATGCCTAATCCTTTGGTTGTCATCAATTTAAACTGGTGAAGGAGCTGCATGACATAATTCTTATTCTTATTCCTTCAAGGTGATTTAATTCTTTGTCTGGAGCTTGTTCATCATATCATATCCTTGGTTCTAAATTCTTCATCTTGTTTTCCGGAGTTCCAAGTTATTTCAATTATATCATTTCAAAGCTCCATCTAATTCATCGCAGGCCTTGAATCTTATTCTTTTCATCTTTCACTTCTCATGCTTTCTTTACCAGAGTTCTCATGGTGGTTCATCATTATTTAATTCATCCTTGAAGTTTTCATCAAGATTCTTGTTGGAGCTCAAGCTTTCTTCATCATGATTTCCAATTGCAATCCTTTCTACCTTATCTTTTCAGATGGTGTTATGTCATTCTTGACAATTCCTTCATGTTTCATGATTCACGAGTTATCAAGAATGAGATATTTAAACCCATCATTTTCTTGTTCAGGAAATCTTTCCATCCTTTCAATTTATTTGTTGGAGTAATCTTGGGTTATATTTCACCTAAAAGCTTTCCTTGAGAATTGTTGCTATTATGGTGCTTATAAATGACCCAAATTCTTCATTTATCATTCCGGTGAAATAAGTTTATCGTCTCCTTGTTGATTTCAATCCAGTTAAATGTTTCCGTCAGTGGCTGGTTGTCACCTCTTAATTTCTAGAGGTTTTCCATAAGCCCACATCAATCTTATTCTTTTGTTGTTGATTATTCCAAACAACTATATTCAACCATTCTTCATTAGGATGCTCTTTCAAATTCGATTTTGAGAGAAGTTGTCATTTTCTTCTCCGTTCTTTCTTTCCAACGATCTTGCATGCTATTCTTTCATTCCGGAGGCATTGTGATATTACTCTCTTCGTCCCATCATCTCGTTTTTATCAAGATCATATTTTCCCTTGCTTATCATTTAATCGGAGTGTTGTATTCTTCATTCAGTTCCGTCTTTTATCTAGTTTTGCTTCTCTTTTAACCGGAGTGCTGTCTGAATCGTTCTTACCCCCTTGTGCCATTCTTTTAATTGTTTCGGAGGCAATGTGTTGTTGATTTCATCCAGTATCATTCCATCTTCTCAAGTTCTTGTTAATTCCTTCCATTTTCAGTCGGAGTGCTGTCCAAATCATGTCATTCTTATTCCTTGGCTATACCATTGTGGTTTCATATTCTTTTGTCTCGTAAGCTCTTGTCTCATGTCTTTCAACCTACAAGGTTCTCTTTGTGTTCCTTGTTCCTTCTTTTAACGGAGTGTTTCATCTTCGTTCATCTCCATTCTATTCTTTCTTTCAAGATTGTTCAACCTCTCAAGGTTCTTTGGTCTCACTCGTCTGTCAAAGAAGCAACTTTGTTTTACCTCTTCCTCTTCCGTTTTTTCTACCGGTGCCATCTCTAGGATCTCGGGTCGAGATCCTCTGTTAGTGTGGGAGAGTTGTGACGCCTGAAGACCGACGTCCCAGAAGATTCCAGAAGATTCCAGAGGATTCCGGGTTTCCCGTGTGTTTCTTTGTGCTTGTGTTATTTTTATTTTTGCATTGCATCATGTCATCATGCCATCATGTCATATTTTATTTGCATCTCAACCTAAATAAATTCTGTGGATCTTCGATCCATTTAAATCGAGGGAAGGATGTCCTCTCTTCAAAACATATCCTCCAAATATTATGGAGCTATTATAAATAAATATTCCATTCTTGGAATTAAGCATAACACACTTGCATTTTTTCCCATGCCTTTTTCTACTTCAAGTTTCACCGTCAAAACCTCCCTATAATTCTTTTTCCTTTTATCTAAGCTCCTACAAAATTCCGGACATTTTTGGACTCTTCAAATACCCCCATTCATATTCAATCATTTGAATTTAAATCAAATGAGTTCGATTTATCTCTTGCATTCTTGCCTCTCCTATTTTTCGTGGACCGTGGACATTTTCGCGAGTCTAGTAAAATTAACCTCTTGCCAAAAATCTTCCCCTAACCTTTCTTATCTTTCCTCTTCTTTTATTTGTTCTGCTGCGTTTTTATTTAAAATCGTCGCAGAGGCCCAGCCTCCAGTCCTCCTACCCGCCTCCCTCCTTTGGCCTCAAGCCTCCAGCCGCAGTGGGCTTCTCCTCCTCCCTGCAGGCATCCTGGCCCATCTCCTAGCCCAACCGCGCCTAAACCCTAGCCCACAGCCTTCTCTCCCCCGACCCGCAGCTCCTCCCTCTCTTTCCCCTCGTGCGCCGCCAGCGCTCCACATCTCGAGCGCCCAACCCCCTCGCTCCTCCAGCCCGATTCCCTCGGTGGCCTCCCATCGCCCGCATCGCCCCGCCACCTTGTCCGGCCTCTCCTCCGAGCTCCTTCCAGCACCTCTGCGCCCTTCCCTCCGCCGCGGGAGCCGCCGCGCCCGGTCTCTCCTGCGACGCCCCAGCTCGCGCCTCGCCATGGCGTCCTCGCTCTGCGCCTCGCCGGCCAGGTCGCGCTAGCCGAGCTCATCGCCCCGGCCCCGAGCCAGCGCCAGGAGGCCGGCCCGCGCTCGTCCCTCCGCTGTGCTTGGCCGCTGTGCCCTTCCCGCGTTGCCTCCCCGAGTGCCTTGGTCGCCTGTACCTCGACCACCGCCGCCCCGCATCGCCTGAGTCCGCCGCCTCCTCTCGAGGTCCCGACCTCCCCCGGCCGCAGCCCCTCGAGCAGTTCCCTCCAGCAAGGCCCGCCTCTTTGTCCTCCTGCGGCCCTGCGGCCAGGAGCTGCGCCAAGGCCAGCGCCTCCTCGCCAGCGCCAGGGACGTCCACAGCGCCAAGGCCGCCTCCTCCTCGCCTCGCCTCTGCAGCGCCGGCCACCGGCTCCCGTGCAGCCCCGTGGCTCCCTCCGTCGCCAAGGCCATGGCCCCAGCGCCGCTTCGAGCTCGTCCGCCCCCCAAGGCAGCAGCCTCCTCGCCGTGACTGAGGCCTTGTGTTTTTGTTGTTGTTGAAATCGCAAGACCGCCCAGGTTTTCTACCAAGTACCACTAGATGACGTGTACCCCGACGTCGCAAGTACCACGACACGTAACGTGAACGTCTACCGTCGCCGAAGACCCGAGAACAACTACTTCCTCTTCGGTCGTGTACCACTACTTCCTCTACGACACGTGTTCCACGACGACCCCGTGTACAACTACTTCCACTACGTCCCTCGACGATCTCGAACCGCCCCGAAACGCACGCTTCGAAGGTATACCGAGACGACCCCGTGGATGAACGCTTGTGAATGCTTGTGTTGTATGAGATGTTACCCTTGTGTGCATCGTGCTCGTTCCATCTTTTGTCGCGTTCCTCGGTTGCCTCGTCGCCGACCCGTGGGAACCCGGTGACGGGATCGCCCCACCTTTCATCTCGTTTGAGTCACCCACGCCATCTATCTTTTGCACCGGTCTCTCAACGAGTTACCGGAACCGATATGATGCCGTTGCATCATTTTCGGGTCGTTGCTGTGGCACCCTTTTCTTCCACCACGGTGACAATACTTCATATCTTCTTCATGTCAACTTTTAATAAAATTGCATAAAACTTGATCATGTCATCCGCATCATGATAACAACATGAGAATGTTTAATTGTTGTTTGCTTTAATAATTTCTAAACATGCTCATGGGGATTTCCGGATTTGTTGTTGTTATTTTTCCGGCCTCATTTAAATGTCTAAATAGTGTAGTTTTATTATGCTTCACCTCTTGCCATGTTAACAAACATTTAATCTTTTTTTGTAAATAAACGAGAGTCAATTAAATAAATAAATGTGGTGTTTCGTCAATATGCAACTCGTTGCATATTGAGCTCCACTTAACTTGTAGTCTTGTTTGTGCACTTTGCCATGCCATGCATATTTAAACCTGTCATGCATCATACTTGGATGTGCATCGTATGCCATGTTTATGCTTGTGTGTTTACCGTGTTGTTTTGCTTCTTTCCGGTTGCTTCTCTTGTTAGCTTTGGTTTCGTTCCGGAGTTGTGAGGATTCGCTCGATTGTGTTGCTCCGTCTACTTCATGGATCCGTTCTTCTTCCTTGTGGAATCCCAGGCAAGATGATCATACCCTTGGATACCTTTACTACCATTGCCATGCTTAGTTGTCTCGATGCTATCGTTACATGTCGCGCTACCCATCTTTTATGTCAGCCTCTCCTTGTTGCCATGAAACCTCTAACTTTAGAAACATTCCTAGCAAAACCACTGTTTGGCTATGTTACCCGCTTGCTCAGCCCCTCTTATAGCGTTGTTAGTTGCAGGTGAAGATGAAGTTTGTTCCAGGAGGGAACTTGTTGTTGGTATATCACAATATCTATAATTATTATTAACACACCTATATACTGGGCATGGGTGGAAGGCTTGGCCTTTTGCTCGGTGTTTTGTTCCACTCATGCCACCTTAGGCGCCGATAAACCGACATTATGTTCCTTGATTTTGCGTTCCTTACACGATGGGTGGATGGGGACCCTTGACAGTTCGACTTTGAATAAAACTCGTCCAGCAAGGCCCAACATTGGTTTTAATTTGACTCATAATAACAACTTAATTAATTAATTAAATTTGCATAGGGGGTCGCGTCCCCGAGGATTCTTATTTCTACATAGCAGGGGGGGCCAGTGCTGATGGTGTTGGTCCCAAACGAGCAGACTGCGGGGCCGCCTTGGGGAAACCCGAGGTATCTGGTATAACCTGTAGGATGTCTCATCCGGTTGTGGCCTGAGACGAGATACCCGCGGCTACTATCAGGGTGTCGGCACGCGGGAGGTCTTGCTGGACTTGTTTTACCATTGTCGAAGTGACTTGTGCTACCGGGATGCCGAGCCTGATCGGTTTTCCCTAAGATAAGGAGTGATGATATTATATTTATCACTTCAGCTAATCGTGAGAGCTTGTGATGGGCTAAGTTGGGACACCCCTGCAGGGTTATGATCTTTCGAAAGCCGTGCCCGTGGTTATGTGGCAGATTGGAATTTGTTAATGTCCGGTTGTAGAACACTTGACAGAGGATCCGAAGTAAAACACACAACTGTGTGAGTAACCGTGACTGTCTCTTTTCACTTTGAGAAGAGAACACGGTGGGGTTATGTTTGACTCGTATGTAGTTCAGGATCTTTAGCGATCACTACTTTTGCGACTGTTTGCGTAGATGCTCTTCTTATTCTGGTACTCGTAAGCTAGCCACCATATTATGCTTAGTCGCTGCTGCAACCTCACCACTTTACCTCTTCCTACCCATAAAGCTTTGCTAGTCTTGTTACCCATGGTTATGGGATTGCTGAGTCCTCGTGGCTCACAGATACTACAACACCAGATGCAGGTTCAGCCGAGTATGATGCAGGAGCTGGTTCAAGTTCTACATTGGGAGCTCGATGAAGAGTTTGGCCCTTTGCTTGTTACGTTTCGGCGATCAGTAGTGGTTTCTACTAGGATTCGATCCAGACCTATGGCTTTATGTTGTTTTGGTATCTTTCTTTTGGATCTTCACCCGTAGTCGGGTTGTGATGTTTTGAATGATGTTTTGCTTATGTAATGTATTGTGTGAAGTGGCGAGTGTAAGCCAACTATCTCATTTTGCAATTTAATCCCTCTTTTACATGAGTCGTGCAAAGATACCAAACTTGAGATCATTCTAGGATGGGCTTATACCTTTAAGTCGTGCCTCGACACGTAGGAGGTATAGTCCCATCCTGGGCATTACACTGGAGGAGTACGGCGATGTCGTCCGCAAGCTTCTTGAGGACAGTGAACTTGTTGGTGGTGGCACCGATCATCTAGTCCAAATGAGAGTCGTAGTGTGCATCGACGGCAGCCATCCACCAGCCGGTCTCCAACACTGTCTGGAGACGATCCTCGGCGCCATGTCGCAGGCCGACGTTGTGGGCCATCTGGCACAGCCGCTGGCCGCTCGCTCGCATCGCCGCCATGGGTCTGGAGTGAGCTCTTTTGCACTTAGTGTAGGTGCTTAGGCAAATGCTTAGGTGCGTACGATGTGGTAGATGCATCGGAATGGAGGAGCTCCTTTATATGAGGGCAAACTGCGTTGCATTCACATTGTGCAGCCTCTTTTCCCAGTCCTCCTCCCATTACTTCCCTCATGCATTAATTGAAGGAGGATGCATTGGTCGTTCAACATTTCGGGAACCGCTACTCCCTCCCTCGTCTGCATTAAAGTCATATCGGGAATTGCACCGCCCGCTGTCAAATTGAATAGTACTGCGCCGCCCGCTGCACGCCTGGCTGAACATGCCTCCTCGCCTCCATCAAACCCCTCCGTTAAACCTGCATGCAAACCGAGAAACCTACTCCGGCCACACGTCCGTTCATGAGCGGGCCGGAATTAAACGCCACACCAGCCGAGCTCCTTCCGTCCGCCCTCAGTTTAAACGAGGCCAGACGCCGGCCAAGCTCCTACCGTCCGCCCTCTATTTACACGAGGCCAGATAGACAGTGGGCAAGAATCACACCCCTCCGCCGCTCCCCCATCTCCTCCTTCACCATTTTCTCCGCCCTTCTGATGGCTTCCGAGGAGCCGTTCTCCGGCATATTACCCGGTAGGGTGGCCCGCCGAGCCCTCCGGATACGGGCGAGGCCGCTCAGTGCTTCACCAACCTTGCTTGGCCCGACGGAGCCAGTTGCCGCCCCAGTTCAGCTCGATGAGGAGTGACGAGTTGCTCCACGCCGGCACGACGGCGAGCACATCGGTACGGGCATCGTCGCTGCCGCATCGTACCGCGCCACCAGTGTCTGTGGTGCTGCACCTCCCGTGTCTGTGGGCGCACCTCCCGTGCCTGCGGCAGCGCCAAGCAAGCAGAGACAGAAGCCGGGTGTGTGGAGAGCGACGAGTCGGTGGCCAGCTTCTCCGTGTCTGCCACCATCATAGAGGAGAAGTAGAACACGGGAGGCCGCCGCCACTTGGGTCCCATGAAGGCCACCGCCGAGGCGACGACTGCGCATTCAGGTGGTTTCTTTGCTTCTTCGTCTCTTTCGAGGACCTTCGTCGACCCCGCAAAGTGTCTGCCGGACATGAGGAAGACAAAGGGATTCGTGGGCGGCCATTTAGATTATGTACACTCTCTCTAGCTGGCGGGAAATTTTTGTTCTAAGAATGGATAAATTGTATGTATCTATAACTAAAATAAGTCTAGATACATCAATTTCTGGGACAAGTATTTCCGGACGGAGGGAGTATTAATTATGCCAAGAGAGCCCGATTGGCACCGCTTAGTTCATGTAAATGTAATGAAATCCATCATGTTTACATGAAGATCCGACTTTTTTATACAAAATCCTTCATGCTTATATGAAATCAGTCCGTGTTTGCACGAATTTCATATGGTTGGTTAGAGTTGTGAAAATGTATGTCGCTGGCGTTTGATGTCGTCCTCCGCGGAAGGAAGCAGGAGGAAATTTGCCGGCTGCCGTTGGAGATGCTCTTATGCTGGAAATAATAGAGTGAAATCCAATCCATTTGAGTTAATTGCGTGTATGATTGTCCCTCTATAAAAAGTTAGTTGCATGTACAGTGTACCCGTGACTTGCAGGGTGGCTACAGCTTCGTACAGAAAGTTAAAAAGAAACAAGTCCGTCCTTAATCTTGTATTCTAAGTACATCTGTGGGTTCCACTATCAGTATAGTAGCGAAATAAGTATATATTAAATAAGTAATATATAATATAAAAATCTGAAGTTAAAGACAGAATTCAAACTCATGTCATCGCGTTGCGAGCATCCGGCGCTAACCAGTCCAACACATTTTTGTTGTAGACCATGCTGGAGATATATCTCCACGTCTACTCTTATACTCCATCCGTTCCTAAATATTTGTCTTTTTCAGATTTCAAATGGACTACCACATATGGATGTGTATGTAGACATATTTTAGAGTGTAGATTCACTCATTTTGCTCCATATGTAGTCACTTGCTGAAATCTCTAAAAAGACAAATATTTAGGAACAGAGGGAGTAGAAAACAGAGTTAGTGATGATGGTGTGTGTGCCATCCTGCAATATAGGCCATCAGATTTATATCTAACGGATAGGAAGAAAACTATGGCAATTTTGCAAAAATATACCCACACCCCTCTCCACGTTCGCAAATACGGCCTTCCCTCGTTCATCCTTTTCTCTCACAAGATAAACTACTCATACACATGCATCTTGATGTTCCGTGCAACGCACGGGCATCTATCTAGTTTCTTTTAAAATAGTTACTGTGGTAATTGGGTTCAAGTGATATATCTTATGTCTGCCCCGAATGATTTCAGATTCACTAATAGTAACAAAGAAAAGTTTGCCTTGTCAATTAATAGAAAACAGGGTGAAAACTATCACACGAGGCCGGTACAAACGAGGCACACTGGGTTCAGCGCCATCGTCACTACAGCTGTGCGCGCGCAAGAAGTCTACATATCGAGGCGTCTACCGAGCGAGGCACAGAGACACAATGTTCAAGAGAGAAACTAATTGACAGATTACGATCAGATCGAGTTGTTGATACGTCTCCAACGTATCTACTTTTCCAAACCCTTTTGCCCTTGTTTTGGACCCTAACTTGCATGATTTGAATGGAACTAACCCGGACTGACGCTGTTTTCAGTAGAACTGCCATGGTATTGTTTTTGTGGAGAAATAAAAAGTTCTCGGAATCGCCTGAAAATCAACGGAGAATTATTTCGGAAAATATAAAAAATACCTGCACGAAGATCCACACCAGGGGGCAGGGCATGTCCACGAGGGTGGGGGCACGCCCCCTGCCTCGTGGGCCCCCTGGTGCTCCATCGACGTACCCCCAAATCCTATATCTTCCGTTTCGGGGAGAAAAAAATCAGAGATAAGGAATTATCGCGTTTCACGAGACGGAGCCGCCGCCAAGCCCTAATCTCTCTCGGGAGGGTTGATCTGGAGTCCGTTCGGGGCTCCGGAGAGTGGAGATCGTCGCCATCGTCATCATCAACCTTCCTCCATCACCAATTCCTTGATGCACACCACCGTGTGTGAGTAATTCCATCGTAGGCTTGCTGGACGGTGATGGGTTGGATGGGATCTATCATGTAATCGAGTTAGTTTTGTTAGGGTTTGATCCCTAGTATCCACTATGTTCTGAGATTGATGTTTCCATGACTTTGCTATGCTTAATGCTTGTCACTAGGAGTAATGCCCATTATGCGACTATGTCTCCTACGTGTCGAGGCACGACTTAGAGACATAAGCGCATACTAGAATGATCTCAAGTATGGTATCTTTGCACATCTCATGTAAAAGTTCAGGGATGAAATAGAAAAGATAGTTGGCTTACACTCGCCATGTCACACAAAGAATACAATAGCATACATTCATCCAAATAACACAGGGTCCGACTACGGACGAAATCCAAACGGGAAAAGATACCATAAACACAAGGCCTGATCGCCCCTAGTAGGAACCACTATTGAACATCGGAATATGCCACATACATACGGCCAAGCTATTCATCGAACTCCCAGTGAAGTTCTGAACCAGCTCCTACATTGTTCTCAGCGGTACCTGCATCTAGTGTGTGTTGAATCTGTGAGCCACAAAGGACTCAGCAATCCCATTCCCGGGTATCAAAACTAACAAAGCCTTTAGGTGAGGAAAGGCTATAAAAGTGTCTGCAGCAAGCACTAAGCATCTAGCTTACGAGTTCAGAGCAAGAAGAGAACAAATGCCAACGGTCGCCAAGTTGATCAAGAAGTGATCCTAGCTACTCACGATCAAATATAATACCACCGTGTTCACTTCCCGAAGCCCTTCGGAAAGAGACCATCATGGTTGCTCACACAGGTAGTGTATTCTTATCGATAAGGTGTCAAGTTATCTACAATCGGATATTAACAAATTCCCATCTGCCAGATAACCACGGGCACGGCATTCAAAAATTCAAAACCCTGCAGGGGTGTCCCAACTTAGCGCAACACAAGCTCACGATCTGTGGAGTCGCAACTCCAAATTGGGAAGACCCGAGTATTCTCGGAATCCCGTGCTCAAGATATTTCGACAAAGGTAAAACTAATCCATCAAGACCTCCCGGCGTGCCGACACCCTGATAGTAGCCACGCGTATCTCGTCTCAGGCCACGACCGGATGGGCGATTCTATAGGTTATACCAGATACCTCGGGTTTCCCCAAGGCGGCCACGCAGAACCCCCAGTTTGGACCAACACTCATGAGGAGCACTGGCCCGGGTTGTAAAATTAAGTCCTCGGGTTAATTACACCCTATGCAAGTTTTAGTTGTTAGGCAAATGGTGAAACCAAAGTTGGGCCTTGTTGGAAAAGCTTTAAGCAGTGCGAATTATCAAGGGGGGCCATAAACCCCAACCGTGTTAGGAACGCAAAATCAAGGAACATAACACCGGTTTATCGGTTCCTAAGGTGGCATGAGTGGAACAAAACACCGAGCAAAAGGCCAAGCCTTCCACCCATTGCCAAGTATATAGGTGTGTTAATATATTTAAGAGATATTGTGATATTCCAACAACAAGTTCCAACTTGGAGCAATCATCATCTTCACCTGCAACTAACAACGCTATAAGAGGGGCTGAGCAAGCGGGTAACATAGCCAAACAACGGTTTGCTGGGAAGGTGTCAAAGGTTAGAGGTTTCATGGCAACAATAGGAGGCTGACAAACAGGAATAGGCATCAAGGCATATCTAAAGAGCGAGACAACTAGCATAGGCAAAGATAGAGGTGATATCGGGGAATGGTCATCTTGCCTGAGATTCCACAAGGAAGAAGAAAGAGTCCATGAAGTAGTCGAACAAAACCTCACAACTCCGGAACCAAACCGAAGCTAACAAGCGAAGCAACCCAGAAAGAAGCAAACAACATGGTAAAAACACAAGCATAAGCATGGCATGATGCACAAACAAGTATGACGCATGTCCGGTTTAAATGTGCATGGCATGGCAAAGTGCATCAAACAACACTACAATTTAAGTGGAGCTCAATATGCAACAAGTTGCATATGGACAAAACACCACATCCAATTATTTAGTTCACTCTCGTTCATAAACACAACAATATTAAATGTTTATTAACATGTCAAGGGGTGAAGCACAAATAAACTACCTATCTAGGCATTTTAAATGAGGCCGGAAATGACAACAACAATTCCGAAAAATCCCCATGTGCATATTATCGATTTTGATGATGTTCTGCCTAAAACATATTTTAAAGTTATTAAACAGCAAAAGTAAATGCACCATGTTATTCTATGCATTTTTCCACCCCATTTACGTATAAGGTTTGTTAAATTTGGAGCTACGGTTATTTAGTTATGAAATAAATCATTTTAGCATGTTTTTTTACAAATGAATGCAAACAACAATTTAAACATTTTTAACATGAATGAAAGTTGGATATTATGAAACTGGATGAAATTCTAAGCATTTTACATACATGAGTCATTTTAAACCGATGCACGGTTCCAGAGTTATTAATATGCATGAACTCTAGAGGTTTTTCTATAAAACTGGAGTTCTCAGGATAAAATGCTAAAATCGCAGCGGAAAAAAAAACATACGGGCTGAACTGCAGCAGCCCAGGAGCATTTGGCCCAAGTGCTCGAGTGTGTGCAAAATAAACAGGAACAGGAAACATACAGGCTGAATTGCACCGGACCAGGAGCATTTGCCCCAAGTGCTCGAGTGTGTGCAAAATAAACAGGAACATGCAAAAGATTGGGGGCGTCTAGGAATCGAACCCAAGACCTCCTGGATGTGCACGGGAGGGAAGAAACATTGGGCTAGATGAACTGCTAGTGGTGGAACATAGTGGCAACACTTAATATACTCTGTAAGCCAGAACGGATCTAAGAAAAATAAACAGTGAAGTTTCAGATAGGAGGGAAGCTGCTCACAGTGGGGGGAGAAAACGGGGCCTGCGGCCATGGCGAGACTTGGGCGCGGGGCTGCAGGGCCGAGACGGTGCGACCTTGGGCGCGGGAGGTCGATCCAGACTGGATCTGGCCAGTTCCAAGGCTTGGCGGCAAGGGAGTTTCGAGATGGAGGGCGCCATGGTCGCTTCCTGTTCAGAGAACAAAGAGAAGTTCAGAAGTACAGTAAGAGAAGGAGACGAGAGGCTTGGCGACCTGCTGCTGCCAAGTGGAGGCAAGGCTGCGTGACAACGAGGTGGAGGTGAGGGAGCTTGAGACTTGCTGTGAGAACGAGGCCGAGGATGACTCCTGGCGACGGGACGGAGGGGGCGACGAGGTCTTCCATGGCGGGTCCCTGTAGAGAGAGAGACGAGAGGGAGTAGAGAGCAAGGAGAAGGAGAAAGGCAGGCAGGGCGGCGCGAGGCTCATCTGCTCCTCGGGGACTTGCCGGAGTAGCGAGGCCAGGTCGGGGCCGGCAGGGAGGCACCATGGCTCCAGAGGAGGAGGTTGAGGTGTGGAACATGGCTGATGGCGAAGCTTGGCTAGGTGCAGGGGAGCTCGGCACCAACGGCTTCGGGAATGAGGCAGAGGAAGCGGCTCGGGGATCGGGCGCGCGAGGCTGTGGCCTGGATCCAAACTGGATCACACGCCGGCTGATGATTGGGTGGTGGCTGAGAGTGGAGGCGGAGGGACCTGGGAGGATCCCGAGGTGAGAGGAGGATCCTGGTTGGCTGCGGGTGGATCTTGCGGAGATGGTGGAGCGACGGCGGCGGCGAGGGAATGGGTGGGACATGCCTCCTAAAATTTAGGGTTAGGGTCTATATATAACAAGTGGATGTAGGTAGGGGTCATTTATATCCCTCCAATCGTAATCAGACGGTCCCAAAATAAATAGGTAGGGAGTCCAAATAAGAAAACGGAGATGTTTTCGGGATGTTTGGGGATGATCCGGACCCATCGGTCACGACAGAGTGGATCGGGTTCAGGCAGGTTTCGGACGCGCGCGATGGGTCTGTGCGCTATGCAGAGATGTTAGGCGGTCGCGGACAACTGCGTGGTTGGACCGAGAAGAGAGAGAAGAGACAGCCCGACATAGGTCTCCGGAACACCGAAAACGTCCGACGCTTTACCAGCTATAGTGCCGTTATATGTTTAACGGTTGGGCTATCAAACGAACTCCGAATGCGACGAAATTTGACAGGCGGTCTATCTACACTATAATAAGACGACACGCTAACTTTCATCCCATTCAGATAACATTTTCCGGCCACTTATAAAATAAATATCCGGAGGTGCCGCGGGCGCGTGCGAGTGTGTCTGGGCTCAGAACGGACAACGGAGAGGACATGGCAACTACGGACGGATGCAAGTTTTGAAAACATGATGATGCAATGCACACGATGACATGGAAAAATGCAACACGCAAGCATATGACTACTAACAACAAGACTTTCCCCATGTCCTCAAGAACTAAGGTAACTACTCACGAGACATAAAAGAGATCATAATCAGTGGAGATAAATGGGTGATAAACAATCTGGACATAATAATATTTCTCCAACAAAACTCAATAGCATTCACCACAAAGTAGTAATCAACACCGATGGAGTAGAGAGGATAGGTAGTACGAGTTACAGCACAAGTTGCAATTGTGAGATGAGATTTGGATGAAGATGGAGATGGTGCTGGTGTTGGGGATGATGTTGATGATGATCTCGATAATGCCCGTGACGATGGTGATGACGATGGCGACGGTCTCCCCTTCCGGGAGGTGATCTCCCCGGCGCAATCTGCCCGCCGGAGATAGCTTTTTCTTCTCTGTAGGTTTCCGCCGTGGAGCGGCGGTGGAACTCCGTAAAAACTCCCGTTTTTAGGGTTTTCAGATAACGGGGAGTATATAGGCAAAAGGGGGCAGCCGGAGGTGGGCCAGGGGCTCCAGGCGCCCCCCCGGCGCGGCCAGGGGGGGCGCCCCCAGGGCACCTGGGCACCCTGTGGCCCCCCTCTGGTTGCCCTTTCGCATGTCTTCGTGATTCGTCCGGAAAATATCCTCCGTCGATTTTCAGGTAATTTGGAGGTATTCTTCTTCAGCAACTCAGCGTCCACTTTTTATCGCTGAATCCTGCGTCTGCTGCTTCGGCACCGGAAAGTTGCAAGCTGTGTAAAATAGGCCAAAACAACATAAGAACATAATCGTAATGTGAAATATATCAATGAATAAGGATAAATTATGATACAAAATAGTGATGCATTTTGGACGTATCAACACCCCCAAGCTTAGACCTCGCTTGTCCCCATGCGAATACTGAGCTCGGTAAACCCGTCCACAAGTTTAGAGAGTGAAGTGTCGATAAATAGAATACGGACAAGAAGCATCACAGTTTCTTCACCAACTCAAATATCTTCAACAGCAATCTTCAACTCATAAGGCCCTTATAAAAGAGTGGTAACACTTATATTCGGAAGTAGGGCTAAGGAAACTCATTGAATCATGGCAAACATGTTCTTTGGTCAAAGAACAACTAATAACTTTTACTTTTGCTCTTTCTTTATGTTTTGATGAGATTAATTGAAGCTTTTGAAAGAACATGTTTATCAGGCAAGAAGTGAAAGTGTTAACACAAAGGAAGATATTTGCCTTAGCTGGGCTTGACAAACAACTTACTTATCGAATGATAATGTCAACAAGGATATGATATGACAAATTTTAATGCAACTTTATATGAATGAATCCCTATCAACATCAAATGTCTGCTCTCTTTGAGAAATAGAAAGAAGTAAGAATAACTGACTCAATCTAAAATTAAAAGATAGGCCCTGCTCTAGGGTAGTAGGGAAAACTCATGTGCTATCCTTAAATCAAACAGAATGAAAACAAGTTTTGAAAGGTGCATGGTTTGTCAATGAATGCTAATAGATAACTCAATTGCTTCTTGAGCTGGACAAGTTTCGAGGAACGGCTCCCGCACGAGGACGATCACATCCTCTTATTCTCCTTTGTTTATCACTGCCAAAGTTTTTTGATTTCTCATGAACAAAGCGTGAAGGAGGGTTTGTTTGTTATATTATTTTCGAGCCGGGCGCACTCTTTGCCAGTTCCTTCTCGTATTATGGGTTTGCACATTAGACATGCAATCCCGGGGTGAAGCTTGTCCAACTCAAAAAGACCATGAATTAACTATTACTTCCTCATGAGCTAAAACAGAGGCACAAAATAAAAGATTTTTTTTGAACATTTAAGGATAACACATAAATTATGTACTTTAGGAGGTGGTAGTGGAATACCACGAGTAGGAAGGTATGGCGGACTCATATGGAAGGTATTGGTTTAAAGGGTATGGATGCACAAGCAGAATTCCGCTTAGTACAGAGTTAGGCTAGCGAAGGTTTTGAGAGAACAGACAATTGATGATGACTAAGATGCAAAGCAATATAAAGCATAAACATTGAGGTAAGCATAACACATCAAGTTGTCTTCCTTGTCAGCATAACACTTCAAGCATAATAACATAAAGGTTTTGGCTATGTCGATACTTTTAAGAAAATCATGCTTGTTGTTATGACCAAAGCTATGTTTTCCAAGACTGAATAAAGTTTTCACAGCCATACCTGATATAAGGTCAATACTCCTCATAAGAATCATCATATAAGGTCGATTGCGTGAAGAGAATACCGAGTGCAGCAAAAGGAACGAATAAACTTCTCATTAATATTCCACCATAGACGACTCCACACTCACGGATACAATCTCTCCACCGAAGGAGTGATAGACCTCAATGCACACACCTATTTCATATAATAACCTCCCTAAACATGATATGACTCTACTTGACTCTAAAAGACAAAAGGTAAAGATAAAGATACCGGGCACTCCCCCAAGCTTGGAACAAGCCAAGGGAATGCCGTTACCCAAGGAGATTTCACTCCTTGATAGGTCCCTTCAGATCTTCTTGATGAAGGACACCGTCCTCCATCCGAACAACCTGAGGGTGCTTCTTCACCTCAGCGAGGTAAGGGTTCATGACGTTGACGACGAACTTGTCCTTGGGGGAACTTGGAGAAGCCATGGCACCTAGATTCAGCTGAAAGATTCCCTGGCAGAAACAGATCGAAAAGAAAACACACGAAATCGCAAGATACGTTGCCGGAACAATCCGGGCAAATATATAGCAAAACTTTATGCACAGAAAGGAAGGTAACGGGCTAAAGCGGGGTCAGAGACGGACTCCCGGGTGTCCAGGCGCCCTGGCGGCGCGGCCAGGAGGTAGGGCGCGCCAGGGGGGCGCCTGGACCCCCTGGAGCTCGTCTCCGGCTCCACATAGGCTCAGAATTTTACTAATTTTGCAAAAACTCGTAATACGGAACTTTTATGGCGGTTCGCGATGTTTCCTTACCGTACTACATACCTTTTCTTTATTCTGCTTCTGCAGGCGTCTGAAACAGGGCTGCAACATGTTCTTCATGAGATGTTGTGTATATTATATTCACATCAACATTGACAGGGTCTCCTGCTATGTAATGTTTAAGTCTTTGCCCATTCACAACTTGAGGTTTGGTGCCTTCAAAATTGTTAATCTTAATTGCACCAGACCGATAGACTTCTTCAATATGAAATGGCCCTTCCCACCTAGAAAGTAGTTTGCCTGAAGAAAACCTGAAACGGGATCTAAACAACAAAACTTTATCACCAACATTAAATTCACGTTTCAGAATCTTCCTATCATGCCACTTTTTTACCTTTTCCTTGAACATTTTAGCGCTCTCGTAAGCTTCACTTCTCCATTCATCTAGAGAAGTCAAGTTCATGAGACGCTTCTCACCAGCTAATTTTGGGTCAGCATTAAGCTCTCTAACAGCCCAGAAAGCTTTGTGCTCTAACTCTAATGGCAAATGGCAAGCCTTGCCATACACCATCTTATAGGGGGACATGCCCATGGGGTTTTTGTAAGCAGTTCTATACGCCCACAAAGCATCTCCTAACTTGTTTGACCAGTCCTTTCTATTTTTGTTTACTGTCTTCTGCAAGATCAACTTAATCTCTCTATTGGTGAGCTCAACTTGCCCACTAGTTTGAGGGTGATATGGTGAAGCAATTCTATGGTTGACATCGTATTTTTCTAAAGCTTTTCTAAAAGCTCCGTGCATGAAGTGTGATCCTCCATCAGTCATGAGATACCTTGGTACACCAAACCTAGGAAAAATTACATCTTTAAGCATTTTCAAAGATGTCTTGTGATCAGCACTTTCAGTGAGGATTGCTTCAACCCACTTGGTCACATAATCAACAGCTACTAAAATGTGAGTGTACTTGTGCGAAGAAGGAAAAGGACCCATAAAATCAAAACCCCAACAATCAAAAGGTTCAATCACTAGTGAGTAATTCATAGGCATCTCATTCTTTCTACTAATGTTACCAACTCTCTGACATTTATCACAGGCTAAAACATAATTTCTAGCATCCTTAAAGAGAGTAGGCCAATAAAAACCTGATTGAAGAACCTTATGTGCAGTCCTCTCACCGGCGTGATGTCCTCCATAGGGACTGTCATGACACCGTCTGAGAATGTCGTTCTGCTCATGTTCCGGTATGCATCTTCTCACGATCCCGTCGGGACCTTATTTGAAAAGATGTGGGTCATCCCAAAAGTAGTGCCTCAAATCATGAAAGAACTTCTTCCTTTGCTGAAATGTTAAACCTGGAGGCAAATACTTTGCAACAATAAAATTAGCATAATCTGCATACCAAGGATCGGAAAGAGATTGTACTTTTACAACGGCAAGTTGCTCGTCTGGAAAACTATCGTTGACTGGGATGGGGTCGTGCGGTATATCTTCAATCCTTGAAAGATTGTCCGCCACCGGATTGTCTTCCCCTTTCCTATCAACGATCTGCAAATCAAATTCTTGAAGAAGGAGTACCCATCTGATAAGCCTTGGCTTGGCATCCTTCTTTGTCATAAGGTACTTAATGGCAGCATGATCAGTATGAATAATAACTTTGGAATCAACAATATACTGCCTAAACTTATCACAAGCATATACTACCGCTAAGAATTCCTTCTCAGTAGTAGCATAATTCTTTTGAGCACTATCAAGGGTTTTGCTAG
The DNA here is from genome assembly GCA_902687465.1 of Secale cereale. NCBI lineage: Eukaryota > Viridiplantae > Streptophyta > Magnoliopsida > Poales > Poaceae > Secale > Secale cereale. Next base: position 537,274,276 of record LR738710.1, on the reverse strand, counting down.
CATAATGTATAACTTTCAATTTCTTATCAACTCTTTGTCCTAAAACAGCTCCAACAGCAAAAGCACTAGCATCAGACATAATCTCAAAAGGTAAATTCCAGTCAGGTGGTTGTACTATAGGAGCGGTTATTAAAGCTTTCTTAAGAACTTCAAAAGCTTCCTTACAATCCTCATTAAATACAGAAGGAACGTCCTTCTGGAGAATATTAGTTTGGGGCCTCGAGGTCTTAGAAAAGTCTTTAATAAATCTTCTATAGAAACCAGCATGACCAAGAAAACTGCTAATACCTTTGATGTCCCTTGGATAGGGCATCCTCTCAATAGCTTCAATCTTGGATTTGTCCACTTCAATTCCCCTTTCGGAAATCTTGTGACCAAGAACAATTCCTTTGTTAACCATGAAGTGGCACTTCTCCCAGTTGAGTACCAAATTTGTCTCCTCGCATCTCTGCAAAACTTTATTAAGATTGTGAAGACAATGGTCAAAGGAGGTTCCATAGACGGAGAAATCGTCCATGAAGACTTCCATAATATCCCCACAGAAACCATGAAAGATATCAGACATACACCTTTGAAAAGTAGCAGGGGCATCACATAAACCAAAAGGCATATGCCTGTAAGCATAAGTACCAAAGGGACAAGTAAAAGTGGTCTTCTCTTGATCAGCAGTGTTAACATGAATTTGAGAGAAGCGAGAATAACCATCGAGATAACAAAAGTGGGTATTTTTGGATAACCTTTCAAGCATTTGGTCGATGAACGGCAACGGGTAGTGATCGTTCCTGGTTTCCTTGTTCAACTTCCTGTAATCAATACACATTCTATATCCAATAATAATTCTCTGAGGTATTAGTTCATTTTTATCATTAGGAACCACAGTTGTACCTCCTTTCTTAGGAACACAATGTACCGGGCTTACCCACTTACTATCAGCTATAGGGTAGATAAGACCTGCAGCTAGAATCTTGAGAATCTTAGTTCTCACAACATCCATCATCTTCGGGTTCAACCGTCGTTGATGATCAACAACTGGTTTAGCATTAGGCTCGAGGTTGATAGTATGTTGACATATAGATGGACTAATCCCCTTAAGGTCATCAAGGGTATAGCCAATTGCGCCTCGGTGTTTACGGAGTACTTCCAATAGTCGCTCTTCTTCATATCCTGAAAGGTTAGAATTGATAATAACAGGATATACTTTCTTTTCATCTAAATAAGCATACTTGAGCGTATCGGGAAGAGGTTTAAGATAGAACACCGGGTCTTCTTTCGGTTTTGATAAAATTCCCAAAGGTTCAACCGGAAGGTTGTGCTTCAGGATAGCAGGCTGCCTCAAGAATATTTCATCTAGTTCATTTCTTTCCTGCATATGCAAATCATTCTCGTGGTCCTCCATATATTACTGCAAAGGATCATTAGGGGGAATAGCAATAGAAGCAATACTTTCAATAAGTTTATCATCACTAGGTAAATTGGTACCACGAGGCTTCTTAGAGAACTTAGAAAAATTAAATTCATATGGCTCACCATTGAATTCAACAGAAACTTTACCTTTCTTGTAATCTATTATAGCTCCACAAGTTCTAAGAAAAGGTCTACCAAAAATAATTGGACAAAAATTGTCCCTCTCTGAACCAAGTACTAGAAAGTCGGTAGGGTATTTTACCTTTCCACATAGGACTTCAACGTCCCTCACAATTCCGATAGGAGAGATAGTTGTTATGTTTGCAAGATGAATAGTAACATCAACTTCTTCAAGTTCACAAGGGGAAATCTCACCGATGATCTCTTCATAAAGTGAATAGGGGATAGCACTTGCACTCGATCCCAAATCGCATAGCCCATAATAATTATGATCTCCTATTTTAACAGATACCACTGTAGTACCTGAAATTGGGCCTTTATTCTTGGCTGTGACAAGGTTAGTGGAAACAGCACAAAAATTTATATTGGAATCCAAAACATCATTAGTAACAAGGTCTTTAATCAATGCAACTTGAGGATCGACCCTGATCTGGTCCTCAGGCTCATCAACTCTTCTCTCACTTTTATTTATTATGTCTGTCACAAGAGAGTGCTCCCTTATCCTTGCGGGAAAAGGAGGCTGTTCATATATAACTGCAGGCAAAATAGGGTCAACAACATGAATATCAACAGGTAGCTCTTTAAAAGGTTCATGATGCTGGTCTCTCTTCTTTTTAAAAGAACCAACGTGAGAGGCAAAATTCTTACAGAAATCAATCATTAGATGGGAATCAAGACCAATCTTAGAGCAAAAAGTATTGAAGTAATCAGTTTTCACATAGCTCTCAATATAACCATGTTCATAATTTATAGCGGGTTCAATACCTTTATCAATTTCCCAATCTTCGGTGTTCCTCTGGATCCTTTCTATGAGATCCCACCTTTCTTCAACACTCTTCGTCTGAAATACCCCACTAGAGGAGGCATCCAGCATCTCCTTATCCTGACGAGAAAGCCTGGCATAAAAATTTGTAAGTATAATTTCCTTGGGAAGCTTATGAATAGGGCATTTGTGCATTAGGGACTTCAATCTCCCCCAAGCTTGAGCAATTCTTTCTCCTTCACGAGACCTAAAGTTATAGATATAGTTCCTGTCTCGATGAATTTCATGAAGCGGATAAAACTTAGTATAAAAGAGAGACATAAGCTCCTGCCAGTCAAGCAAGTATGAGTTATCGAGAAGCCTATACCAATCTGAAGCTTTATCTATAAGTGATACAGCAAACAATTTCCTCATGACAAACTCCCTCGATACACCTGCAAGCTTAAATAATGAACATAGTTGTGACAAATATAGCAAGTGTTCACCGGGATGTCTGTCTCCTGCATAACGATTAACCAAAACATAATCGATAATACCAGCTGTTATTTTATAAAGCACAATTTCAGTAGGGGGAGGATCAACCACCACAGGTGTGGGGCGCCTTCCCGCAAGCAACGATCCAATAACAGGGTTGTCCATAAGGACAAAGAGCGGCAATAGCAAAAATAAAAACAGAATTATAAAAACTTTCTTACCAGTTTCACTTTACCAATAGCGCTACGCCCCCCGGCAACGGCGCCAGAAAACGGTACTTGATGACCCACAACCGTAAGGGATCTATTGCAGCGTTTTCGATAAGTAAGAGTGTCGAACCCAACGAGGAGCAGAAGGTATTGATAAGCGATTCTGAGCAAGAAATTACTGCAAGCACTGAAAGATAACTTTTTAGGGGTTTTCTTGATATAAGCAACAGGAAAGTAAAAGCAAGCAATGTAAAAGGCACTGAGAGTAACAAGTGGCCCAATCCTTTCTTAGCAAAGGAGAGCCCTAGCAACTGAACTTATAAAGGCTAAAGCATTCCTGAGGACACACGGGAGAGGTAGTCATGTGCTTTCGCCATATTCCGTATCGATACTATGTTATGTGTTGATAAGTGTTGAGTGGGTGAATCTATGCTAGTACACTCTCTAGACTAAGATGAGTGCACTCTTATGATTAAACACCTTGCAAGCATCCGCAAATACAAGATAGTATTTAAGGCAAAAGCCTAACCATAGCAATACGATCGAGGATCCATTGTTCCCTTATGCAAAAGCGTGCGAACTGGGGTTCAGGTTTCTGTCACTCCGGCAACCCACCATAAGCATTCTTTGTACACAATGTATTCTCCTAGGTCCTTAATAAGGCGAAGTGTTGAGTGTTCGACTCACACAACACCACTAGTAGAATGACAACGCAACTTAAGTATCAAACAACACATATTACTTCAACAGCATATGACTACTAACAACAAGACTTTCCCCATGTCCTCAAGAACTAAGGTAACTACTCACGAGACATAAAAGAGATCATAATCAGTGGAGATAAATGGGTGATAAACAATCTGGACATAATAATATTTCTCCAACAAAACTCAATAGCATTCACCACAAAGTAGTAATCAACACTGATGGAGTAGAGAGGATAGGTAGTACGAGTTACAGCACAAGTTGCAATTGTGAGATGAGATTTGGATGAAGATGGAGATGGTGCTGGTGTTGGGGATGATGTTTACGATGATCTCGATGATGCCCGTGACGATGGTGATGACGATGGCGACGATCTCCCCTTCCGGGAGGTGATCTCCCCGGCGGAATATGCCCGCCGAATATGGCTTTTTCTTCTCTGTAGGTTTCCGGCATGGAGCGGCGGCGAAACTCCGTAAAAACTCCCGTTTTTAGGGTTTTCAGATAACAGGGAGTATATAGGCAAAAGGGGGCAGCCGGAGGTGGGCCAGGGGCTCCAGGCGCCCCCCCGGCGCGGCCAGGGGGGCGCGCCCCCAGGGCGCCTGGGCACCCTGTGGCCCCCCTCTGGTTGCCCTTTCGCATGTCTTCGTGATTCGTCTGGAAAATATCCTCCGTCGATTTTCAGGTAATTTGGAGGTATTCTTCTTCAGCAACTCAGCGTCCACTTTTTATCGCTGAATCCTGCATGTGCTGCTTCGGCACCGGAAAGTTGCAAACTGTGTAAAATAGGCCAAAACAACATAAGAAAATCATCGTAATGTGAAATATATCAATGAATAAGGATAAATTATGATACAAAATAGTGATGCATTTTGGACGTATCTATGCACCCAAGAATAAATGGGCCCTGAGAAGGTCGAAAGATAACATAGGCTGGAAACGGCCCAACGGAATAATGGGCCGGTAATGGGTATACAGTGATACACTGTTCATTACGGGCCAGTTTACCACGGGTCGTTAATGGGCCGAGTTTTACTAAGGGCCTCATATGGGCCAAAAGACGTCATGGGCCATACATGGGCCGGAAGTTAAAACGGGCTGCAATTATATTGGACGGCCCAGATGTCGCTACTGGGCCTAATTCGGATGGGCCGTAAACATGCCCTGGGTTAGCGGGTTGTAAATGGGCTATATGAGTGAAGTATGTTGGCGGAGTCACGCTCAAGAGCTTTCTAGTTCTTCTTAGGGATCCACAACATCTTGATGGGAATCCTTGGAGTTGTAGTCGTACTTGATGAAGTAGAACTTGACGTAGTCTTGGGAACCCACTTGACCAAGGCCTTAGGAGCTTCTTCAAATGCATCAATATCCTCTTGAAGCTTATCCTTGCCCTTTAGCTTGTGGTCTTGTGGTGGAAGATCAACTTGTGCTTATTTCCCTTGAAAAGAAGTAGGATCATACTTCTCTTGTTGAGGAACAAACTTCGTCTTGGGGTATTGATCTTCCTCCCACTCAACTACATTGGCATTGAACTTTCGTTCAAAGCCAACACCTTGATTCTTCCTGCGCCTTCCTTGCTTGCGTACAATCTCCTCAAATTGCTTACTCCTGACAAGGCTCTTGTAAACAACTTTCTCTATAATTCCCTTCAATAAGCTATTTTCTTGCTCAAGTGTAACTTGGCTAAGAGAATCATTAGTGGAATCAAGAGAACTACTAGAAGCAAAATCATTGGATTTAGCATGATTATTGTTACTACTAGAGGAAGAATCTTTCTTGTTCTTGTCGCTAGATTTTACTTGTGGCATGTAGGTAGACAAGAGTAAACGCTTGGCAATGTAAGAAGAACTTTTCTTGCGAAGATCATCATTGATTGCTTTTAAGAACTCATGCTCTTGCTCAAGGTTGAGCTTTTCAAAGCGTAACTTCTCATGAGTCTTTAAAAGTTCTCAATGATCTTCCAAGGTAGTTTCAAGAGCTAACTTAAGAGTGTTTAGTTCTTTCACTACTAGAAAAATAACTATAGCTAATATGGACATTAATGGCGCACCATGTATGTGGTGCGCCACTGCTATATAGCAGTGGCGCACCAGATATAGGTGCTCCATTAATGGCCATATTACTAATGGCGCACCTGGCATGTGGTGCGCCATTACTAGTTATGTCCTGGCCCCACACCCCTTCCCAGACTTAGCAATGATGCACCAGGGTATAGTGCGTCATTACTAGTATAACTAGTAATGGCGCACCGCACCCATGGTGCGCCACTACTATCATTTTTTCGATATTTTTTTCAAAACTAGTAATGGCGCACCGCACACCAGGTGCGCCATTACTATGTCAAACTTAGTAATGGCGCACCTATACAAAGTGCACCATTACTAACTTTGACCAAGGTTTGACCAAGTTTCACCAAATGCACCCCCTGGACCACCTTTTCAGTTTTAAAATAAAATAAAAGAAAATGATGGAAATGTCAAAAAAATAAAAGAAAATAAGTTTCCCATGTGATATGTGGTCAAGTTGTTGGGAAAATTTACAAATATGAATTTCGACTTTATTTGCAAAATCTCTTTGGAATTTAGTAAAATGGGCATAACTTTTGCATACGAACTCGGATTAAAAAAAAATTATATGAAATATCATCTACTCGAAAAGTTACATCTGAATTCGACGAGGAGGGGCGAACCCTGTTGAAGATTTTTAGAATCCCCAAAAACCTAACAGAATGAAAGATACTGGGCTTTTAAGATCTAGAGGGGGGGAATGGAAAAAAATTCAAACTTCCTAATGGCGCACCATTTGCTAGGTGTGCCACTAGTAACAGAAAAAAAATCGAATATATTTTTTTGGAAAAAATGTTCAAAATATGATACGTAATATGATCGGGAAGTTTGAAATATTTTTTAAAAAATTCATCACACTCATGAACATGAACAAAGTCCTAGACATCAATAAGGTTTAATAGAATTGATATGATAGATATATCAACAAGTGCCTGTTAAGTGAACTGGTGCTGGGGTTGGATAGAACTCATAAGTTCAGCATGCTCGGGCTGGAGTAGTGTGAGAATGGGTGACCTTCTGGGAAGTTTGACCACAGAGTGCGATTTAACTTGAGATTAAGCATATTGACCCGAGATTAAGAAAAAAGCGAAAAAAAATTGAAAAACAATGTTGATTTTTTTTCTGAAAATGGCGCACTTCTATGTGGTGCGCCATTACTAAGTCAGATAGTAATGGCGCACTTCTAGGCATAGTAATGGCGCACTATAGGTGCGCCATTACTATCTGTGATAGTAATGGCGCACCAAATGTGCGCCATTACTAAAAAATACTAGTGGCGTGGTAATAGTGGCGCACCTATAGTGCGCCATTAATGGCAAAAATAGGTGCACCACTATTTTTTCTAGTAGTGTTTAGTTAGACGCTCAATCTTCTCCTTATCATTGTCATTCGTTTTATCTTGATTAGCATGATTAATAGAAATTTCATCATAGTTTTCATCAAAAGTTTCATCACTATTGCTACCAACTAGTAAATCATCATCTCCTAGCAAGTCATCTTCATCACTATTGAAATCAAGATACTTGGGGTGTGATACCTTAGGGCCATTAGCCATGAAGCATCTTCCAATTCCTTCATTTGGTGAGTCAAATATATCGTAGGAGTTGGTTGACACAAGAGCAATTCCGGCAACACTTTCATCTTGAGTATCTTCAGAGTCGGAGTAGTAGCTTCTCTCAGAGTGGTCATCGGAGTCGGAACCGGATACCCATTCACCAACATGAGCTTGATGTCTTCGTCTTGTATAGATCCTCGATGATGTGTCCTTCCTTTCCGAATCTTTGCTTCTCTGAGAAGGTCTTCGTTCATAACGATCATCTCTACTCCTTCTCTCTCTAGGTGGTGAATCTTCTCTTCTACTTCTCCTTTCAGGTGAGTCTTCTCTTCTCTTGTGGGGAGCCGTACACTCATTGGAGTAGTGTCCGGGTCTTTTACAATTTTAGCAATTCTGATCACGACTTGAAGATCTCTTGTCATTGTAGGACCTTGACATGGAACTTCTCTCTTTGCTTCTATTCTAGTAGAACTTGTTGAAGTTGTTCACCATTAAGCTCAATTCTTCATTGAAGACTTGTTTCTCACTTGATGATCTAGGAGCGTCACATGAGGATTTGTAAGCACAACTAGACTTGTTGTGAAGCTCTTCTTTATCTTTGAGTGACATCTCATGAGCAACAATTCTTCCAATGACTTCCATTGGCTTGAGATCTTTCTAATTGGGCATCATTTGGATCAATGTGCACACGGTATCATATTTTCCATCCAAGGCTCTTAGGATCTTCTTGATGATGAATCTGTCGGTCATCTCTTCACTTCCTAAGCCGGCAATCTCATTTGTGATGAGAGCAAGCCTAGAGTACATTTCAGCGACACCTTCACCACCCTTCATCTTGAACTTGTCAAGTTGACTTTGAAGCACATCCAACTTGGATTCCTTGACGGAGTCGGTACCTTCGTGCATATCATCAAATTATCCCAAATTTCCTTTTCATTCTCAAGATGGATGGTTTTGTTGAATTCTTCGGGGCACGATCCGTTGAAGAGGATATCACAAGCTTGAGCATTGAATTGCAGCATCTTCAACTCTTTCGTGGTAGCTTCACGATTCGGTTCCTTCCCATCGAAGAATTAACCTTGCAAACCAATACACACAATAGCCCAAACGGCGGGGTGATACGTCTCCAACGTATCTATAATTTTTTATTGTTCCATGCTATTATATTATCCTTCTAGGATGTTTTATGGGCTTTATTATACACTTTTATATGATTTTTGGGACTAACCTATTAACCTAGAGCCCAGTGCCAGTTTCTGTTTTTTCCTTGTTTTTGAGTTTTACAGAAAAGGAATATCAAACGGAGTCCAATTGACGTGCCATTTTTTGATGATTTTTTCTGGACCAAAAGAAGCCCCCGAAGTAAAAGAGTTGGGCCAAGAGAGCCACGGGCTGCCCATGAGGGTGGGGGCACGCCCTGGGCAGGTGGTGGTGCCCCCCTATCTCGTGGACGGCCCGGAGGGCCCCCTGACTTGTGCCCTACGCCAAAAAATCCTATAAATACTGAAACCTTTAGAAGTTAACCTAGATCGGGAGTTCCGCCGCCGAAAGCCTCTGTAGCCACCAAAAACCAATCTACACCCATTCTGGCACCCTGCCGGAGGGGGGAATCCCTCTCCGGTGGCCATCTTCATCATCCGGGCGCTCTCCATGACGAGGAGGGAGTAGTCCACCCTCGGGGCTGAGGGTATGTATCAGTAGCTATGTGTTTGATCTCTCTCTCTCTCTCTCCCTCTCTCTCTCTCTCTCTCTCTCTCTCTCTCTCTCTCGTGTTCTTGAGATGGCACAATCTTGATGTATCGCGACCTTTGCTATTCTAGTTGGATCTTATAATGCTTCTCCCCCTCTACTCTCTTGTAATGGATAGAGTTTTCCCTTTGAAGTTATCTTATCGGATTGAGTCTATAAGGATTTGAGAACACTTGATGTATGTCTTGCACGTGTTTATCTGTGGTGACAATGGGATATCATGTGATCCACTTGATGTATGTTTTGGTGATCAACTTGCGGGTTCCGTGACCTTGGGAATCTATGCATAGGGGTTGGCACACGTTTTCGTCTTGACTCTCCGGTAGAAACTTCTGGGCACTCTTTGAAGTACTTTGTGTTGGTTGAATAGATGAATTTGAGATTGTGTGATGCATATCGTATAATCATGCCCACGGATACTTGAGGTGACAATGGAGTATCTAGGTGACATTAGGGTTTTGGTTGATTTGTGTCTTAAGTTGTCATTCTAGTATGAACTCTACGATAGATTGAACGTTACTACGGACTCTTGAATAGATCGATCAGAAAGAATAACTTTGAGGTGGTTTCGTACCCTACCATAATCTCTTCATTTGTTCTCCACTATTAGTGACTTTGGAGTGACTCTTTGTTGCATGTTGAGGGCTAGTAATATGATCCAATTATGTTATCCTTGTTGAGAGAACTTGCACTAGTGAAAGTATGAACCCTAGGCCTTGTCTCCTATTTTCAGTTTACAAAAACCTATATCTACCATCCATATTGCACTTGTATCACCATCTCTTCGCCGAACTAGTGTACCTATACAATTTACCATTGAATTGGGTGTGTTGGGGACACAAGAGACTATTTGTTATTTGGTTGCAGCGTTGCTTGAGAGAGACCATATTCATCCTACGCCTCTCACGGATTGATAAACCTTAGGTCATCCACTTGAGGGAAATTTGCTACTGTCCTACAAACCTCTGCACTTGGAGGCCCAACAACGTCTACAAGAAGAAGGTTGCATAGTAGACATCATGGGGTTATGTCCAAGAATATGCATTTTCATCTTATGCTTCTAACTAGCAAAATTAGTACCATCAAAGTAAGGACCTCTACGGTGATAACTTCCCTCGCTAGACGTCATACTCTCCTAGGTTGTGAAACCAAGTCTATGATCACCAAATCTATGGAAATCAAGGCAAATGGAGACCAAAGCTCTGATACCACTTGTAGGATCGAAAGTATGTCAAGAGGGTGGGTGATTAGACTACTTGACCAAATAAAAATCTAGCCTTTTCCCAATTTTAATTCTTGGCAGATTTTAGCAACTTAGCACTAGTCAAGCAATCAACCTACACATGCAATTCTAAGATTATAGCAGCGGAAAGTAAAACAATTGCATATGAAGGTAAAGGTAAAGGGGGGAGTTTGGAGGGAGCAAACGCAAGTGTAGACACGGATGTTTTTGTCTTGGTTCTGATAGATGGTGCTATCGTACATCCAATTTGATGGAGACTTCAACCCACGAAGGGTAACGACTGCGCGAGTCCACGGAGGGCTGCACCCACAAAGGGTCCACGAAGAAGCAACCTTGTCGATCCCACCATGGCCATCACCCACGAAGGACTTACCTCACTATGGTATATCTTCACGAAGTAGGCGATCTCCTTGCCCTTACAAACTCTTTGGTTCAACTCCACAATCTTGTCGGAGGCTCTCAAGTGACACCTAACCATTCTAGGAGACACCACTCTCCAAAAGGTAATAGACAGTGTGTTGATGATGAACTCCTTGCTGAAATGCTTGAAATGATAGTCTCCCCAACACTCAAACAGCTCCTCACAGATTTGAATATGGTGGAAGAATGATTTGAGTGGAAAGCAACTTGGGGAAGGTTAGAGATCAAGATTCATATGGTAGGAATGGAATATCTTGATCTCAACACTTGGGTAGGTGGTTCTCTTCTCAAAACATGTATGATGGAAGTGTAGGTATGTTCTGATGGCTCTCTCCTCGAGTGAAGAGTGGGTGGAGGTGTATATATAGCCTCCACACAATATCTTACCGTTACACGCAATTTACCAAACTCGGTGGGACCGATTCAGAGAACTCGGTCAGATCGATTTAGTTCATAATGTGACCATTAGGCATTTTGGTGGGACCGATATGATCAATTCGGTAGGACTGATTTCATTAGGGTTAGGGCATAACGTAATCTCGGTGAGACCGATTACACAAACTCGGTGAGACCAATTTTGGTAATGAGCTTACAGAGATTTGGTGAGGCAAACTCGGTGGGACCGATTCGCTTGTTTCAGTTGGACCAAAACGTTACGAAGGGGAAACAGAGAGTTTGCTTTGCGAACTCGGTGGGACCGATCGCTCATCTCGGTGAGACTGAAATGTTATGAAGGGAAATAGAGAGTTTGCAATCCCATCTCGGTGAGACCGAGATCCCTTTCGGCGAGACCGAAGTGATTAGGGTTTAGTGGCAGTGGTTATGTCAAATGAACTCGGTGGCGCCAGATAGAACTTTTTGGTGGGGCTGAGTTTGACTTTTTGTTTGGGACATATGTGGATGTGAGAAAGTGGTTGAGGGTTTTGGAGCATATCACTAAGCATTTTGAGCAAGAAACCCATTAGGCAACACCTCATCCCCTTTTAATAGTATTGGCTTCCCTATGGACTCAATGTGATCTTGGATCACTAAAATGGAAAATGTAGAGTCTTGAGCTTGAGCCAATCCTTTGTCCTTAGCATTTTCAGGGGTCAACATTCCTAGTCCATGCCATGCCAATCATTGAACTTTCCTGAAATATCATCTTGAGATAGCATTACTTCAATGAGCTATATGTTGTTAGTAATTACCAAAACCACCCGGGGATAGTTTCACTTTAACTTGTCAAGAATGTAACATTTTGAGCCAAATACTCGAAAGTATCCAACTTTGGGTTTGTTACCGGTGAGAAGCTCGTATGTTGTCTTGCCGAGAAGCTTGTGAAGATATAGTGGGTTTGTAGCATGGCAAGCTTTCTCAACAGCTTCTGCCCAAAAGTGTCTTGGTGCCTTGTATTCATCAAGCATTGTTCTTGCCATCTCAATTAGCGACCGGTTCTTCCTCTCAACAACTCCGTTTTGTTGAAGTGTGTACGTAGCTGAGAACTCTTGTCAAATCCTTCCTCATCAAGAAAGGAATCCACATTGGTATTCTTGAGCTATGTTCCATTGTCTCTCTGAACCTTCTTGATCTTCACTTCAAATTGATTTTGATTCTTTCTAGTGAAGTTCTGGAAGATCTTTTGGACATGCGATTTATCATCAAGAAAGAACACCCACGTAAATCTGGAAAATCATCAACAATGACCAATTCGATGGAGTTACCACCGAGAATCTTGTAAGCGTTGGGACCAAAGAGATCCATGTGAAGCAGCTCAAGTGGTCTTCTCGTGGTCATGATATTCTTTACGGGATGACTTCCTCGAACATGTTTCCCCGCTTGGCAAACACTACAAAGTCTATCCTTGTCAAATATAACATCTTTAACACCAAGGATATGATCACCTCTAACAAGTTTATCAAGATTTCTCATGCCAACGTGACCAAACCTTCTATGCCACAACCAACCTTTACAAGATTAAGCAATTAAACAAGTGCGAGGTTGGGCTTTCTTAGTGAAATCAACAATGCCGGTAAAGAACATATTATGATTATCTCTACAAAATACTTGGTAATGAACATGACTAAATAGCACAGCCAAGCCAAAAGCATCTAATCTACATACGGAAAGAAGATTGTAACCAAGAGATTGACAAGCATGACATTTTTGATTGAGCTATCATTAGATATGGCCACCTTACCAAGGCCAAAAACTTTACCCTTAGAGTTGTCACCAAAGGTAACATACTTTCGTGGACCATCATTTCCTGCAAGATCATCGAACATGTCCTTATCTCCGGACGTATGATCGGTGCATCCGCTATCAAGAACCAATTCCTTTCCTCCGACTGTGTAACCACGAAGATTTTCCATAAGACCAAAGTGTCTCATTGGCTCATCAAGATCAAAGTCACTATCTTCACTTTCGTCACAATATCCATGCTCAACATCATCATCATCCGTGTGATCGTCACCTAGGACAAGCGATTCATTAGAATTTCGATAATGGCAATGTTCAAGCTTGTGAGTTAGAATAGCGTCTGTGGTCCAACGTCGCCCTTAGCACGCATAAGATCACCTAGCTCAAATAAGCATTCATCAAATTTGGGCTCGCTAGGCTTCATCTTTTGAAAAGCTATGGATTTTTGAAGAATCTTATCTAGACTTTTCAAGGAATAGTTAGGAAAGTGTTCTTCAAGAAATTTCCATATAGTATAAGCACATTCTAAGTTAGGTAATTCTCTAAGAAAATTGTTCGGTAAAGCTCTAACTATAAGATTGATAGTTCTAGTATTCTAAACCATGTCAAGATAGTCATCGGGGGTAAAATGCATAGGATCAATAGGAGGAACATAGGGGCTAAGAATATACGTGTTCAAATGATATTCACTGAAGATCTCAAGCATGTCATTTTCCCATTCCCTATAAAACTCCGCTTCAAGGATAAGCACTCTACGTCCAATACTCCCAATCGTAGACTCATCCATCTTCCTCCAATGGTGTTTACACCAAAGAAATGGCGACCAAAGCTCGATACCAATTGAAAGGATCGAAGAAGAGGTGTCTAGAAGGGGGTGATTAGACCCTCAACAAGGAAAGATACCTATTTTTAAATTCTTTAAGTTGAGGTGGAGTTCTACCACAAGATTAAGCATTCACAATACATTTCAAGCAAGCATGGCAAGAGTATAAGCAGCGGAAAGAATAAAGCATGCTAATTGCAAGAAAGTAAAGGGATGAGATTGGAGAGTGCAAATGCAATGGAGACATGAAGATATTTGGTGTGGTTCCAATAGGTGCTGCTATCGTACATCCACGTTGATGGAGACTTCAACCCATGAAGGGTAACGGCTACGCGAATATACGGAGGGCTCCACCCACGAAGGGTCCATGAAGAAGCAACCTTTCCTATCCCACCATGGCCATCACCCACAAAGGACTTGCCTCACTTGGGTAGATCTTCACGAAGTAGGCGATCTCCTTGCCCTACAAACTCCTTGGTTCAACTCCATATTCTTGTGGGAGGCTCCCAAATGACACCTAACCAGTCTAGGAGACACCACTCTCCAAAAGATAAATAGATGGTGTGTTGATGATGAACTCCTTGCTCTTGTGCTTCAAGTGATAGTCTCCCCAACACTCAACTCTCTCTCACAGATTTGGATATGGTGGAAAGATTATTCGAGCGGAAAGCAACTTGGGGAATGATAGAGATCAAGATTCTTGTGGTAGGCTTGGTATATCTTGGTCTCAACACATGAGCAGGTGGTTCTCTCTTAGAAAAATGAGTAGTGGAAGTGTAGGCACGTTCTGATGGCTCTCTTTCTCTCAAATGGAGAAGGGGGTGGAGCGGTATATATAGCCTCCACACAAAATCCAGCCGTTACACACATTTGACCCAACTCGGTCAGACCGAATAGAAGAACTCGGTGAGACCGAACCAGTTCAAAATGTGAACATTAGGAATCTCGGTGGGACCGACATGATCAACTCCGTGTGACCGATGTGCTAGGGCTAGGGTAAAACCTCATCTCCGTGGCGCCAATTGCATGAACTCGAGGAGACCGATTTCAGCAAAGAGCAATACAGAGAGTTGGTCAAGCAAACACGATGGGACTGATCGCTCATTTCGATGAGACCGACACGTTACAAAACGGAAACAGAGAGTTTGCAGGGCCATCTCAGTGAGACCGATATCCGTATCGACATGACTGAATTGTCTAGGGTTTCTAGCAGTGGCTATGTCAAATGAACTCGGTGGCGCTGGATATATCAAAACGGTGGGGCTGGGTTTCACTTAGGGTTTTGGACATATGTGGAATGAGATAGTGGCTGAGGGTTTTGGAGCAATATCACTAAGCACTTGATCAACCAGATCATTAAGGAACACCTCATCCCCTTTTAATAGTATTGGCTTTCCTATAGACTCAATGTGATCTTGGATCACTAAAATGAAAATGAAGAGTCTTGAGCTTTTGACAATCTTAGTCCATAGCATTTGAAAGGGTTCCACATCCTCTTTTCCTTGCCACTCCAATGTTGAAATCATCTGAAATACACTAGGTAAAGGTATTAGTCCAACAGGGGATATGTTGACATTAATTACCGAAATCACCCAGGGAGCACTTGTGCTTTCAATCTACCACTTTTTGGTAAATGATGACAACATACATCAAATCTCAAGGTAAAAGATATGAAGAGTAATAAGTAAAGCTTTGGAAATACATGTAACTTGCATAGGCTCCCCTACATGTATGCATTTATGTAAAGATTGAATATAAGAACATGTGAATGCATAAGCATGACAATGCGAGTAACAAGTTACATGTATCTTGGCTATATGCATCAGAGCAAATGAATTACATGAAGAAATGTGTACCTTCATGTTTATGAATCCTTCTTGCAGACAGTATGTAAATTAGTAAGGGATCATCATGTACATGATTGTGATGCATATACTTACCTTATGATCTTGAATTGGCTTCGGAAGAAGTGCATTTGAGAAAACAAGGTTAGATAACACAAGAACACTCTAATGTAAAGCAATTTCAGGGAACCACAAGAGTACCAAGACTGGGATGACATGTAATGGGTGAGTACTTAGTACTTCATTTAGATATAGACATGTCCCCAAAGATTGTAAAGATATGCAGTGAATTCCAACAATTTTATTCCCTAGGAATGAGCTCTTTCTCCCCCTGAATCCAGTATTGGATAATGGGAGAAGACAGGGAAAAATAAAATCAGAGCAAGATAAAAATATCAAGGCAAGAAATGAATCAGAGCATAAAGCAATATTCAAACAACCATATATAGACATGTCTTTCCCCTTTAAAAGACATGTGACTTCTCTCCTCTTTATTTGACTGGCATCTCGAAGAGCTAAGATGTGCTTTCTCTCCCATATGATAAGCTTTGATGTTCTCACTCTCCCCCTTTGACATCAATTTCCAGGAAGGGTACTTTTGGAGCTTGAGTCAATTAGGCTTGATCCTTGAGACATATCACAAAGCAGCATGTAGATAAGGATGCTCTGGTAGAGGATAAGAATCATTGAGTGGAGCTGGAGAAGAAATGAAATATGCAATGGTAAAACGTTTCCTCGGTAGTGAAATCGGTCACGCCGATCTGGTTGGATCGGTGAGTCTGAGTTCAAAGCAGAAGAAAAGTTTTGGCAACTCAGCTCACTTGGCAAATTAAATCTCACAAGGATTTGCAATGAATTAACTGAATGATCTGCAAGGAATTAGACACATGAAAATAATGAAATATACAAAAAGGAAGGAAGTCTAGATGAAGTTTTTTTTATAAGGGGAACAAGATAGCAAAACAGAAAGTGAGAAAAACTAGAGAACTTCATCTAGAATAGGTAGGCGACAAAGTCACCTCTGTTAGAGTATATTGACTTAGGAGTCAAGTGAGATCACTTGATCATAGGTCATACTGATCGTTTAAGCTCAAAATGGGGTTACCATTTTTCGTTTAAGCACTTTTATGTGTTCACATCTCGTCGAGTTGCTTTGACTCATGACTTGGAGTAAAGCTTCTCTAAGATGGAATAGCATACCTTAGATGATGTTGATCTTGATCATGTAGTCGAACTTGTGTTGGATGCTCAAGGTTGATGTAGTCCATCAAGAGTTGGGAGCACCACTTGTATTTTGAGTTCATCTTCCTACATGGGTCAGCTTTGCAAGGAAAAGCACTTGTGTATCCAAAATGACAATCATGAAACTTGATACCAAATAAGATTTGATATATAGAAGTTGTCAAAGGATATATTGAGTGAGTTCATGCTTCCTTGTGATCAACACTCATGAAGTAGAAACTTGGTGATGTATAGATTGTTCAAGATGTGAGTGACTTGCAATCTCATAGATTTGAGCTCATCCAAGTATCTAGAAGGGATTAGATAACATGCAACGGTACAAATTGGATCCAAGACATATGACCATCATAAGAGAAATATCAAGGATTAGTCACAAGAGGGATTATGCCTTGCATGTATCCGAATGGAGTTTCTACTCCAAGTTTGAGGCATCAATGATATTCAATTGACCTCTCAAACAGCAAAATACTTTCTCATCAAGCGGTTTGGTAAATATATCTGCCAATTGCTTATCGGTATGAACATGCTTAAGATTGATGTCTCCTTTAGCAACATGATCTCAAATGAAATGATGAAGAACTTCAATATGCTTAGTTCGAGAATGTTGCACGGGATTGTGAGCAATATTAATAGCACTCTCATTATCACAAAGAAATGGAACATGTTTCACATATATCCCATAATCCTTAAGGTTTTGGGTCATCCAAAGTAATTGAGCACAACATGATCAGGCGGCAATGTATTCTGCTTTGGCGGTGGATAAGGATACCGAGTTTTTTTCTTGTAGGACCAAGACACAAGAGATCTACCAAGAAGTTGAAAAGTACCCGAAGTGGATTTTCTATCAACCTTGTCACCGGCATAGTCCGAATCGGAGTAGCCAACAAGATCAAAAGAAGACCACTTAGGATACCAAATGCCAAAGTTTGGTGAATGAATTAAGTATCTCACTATCATTTTCACATCCTTAAGATGACATTCTTTAGGGGCCGCTTTATATCGTGCACACATGCACACACTTAGCATAATATCGGGACGGGAGGCACATAGATATAACAACAAACCAATCATAGAGCGGTAAACCTTTTGGTCAACCGGGTTGCCATCCTTAGTCAAGTCAAGATGTCCACTAGTAGGCATGGGTTTTTCATACTTTTGCTTTCTTGCATATTGAACTTCTTGAAAAGATCCTTGGTATACTTTGTTTCATAAACAGAGGTACCTTCTTTAGCTTGCTTGATTCGCAAAGCAAGAAAGAATTTGAGTTCACTCATCATGGACATCTCAAACTTCTCCGACATTAACCTTCCAAACTTTTCACTAAAATGGGGGTTAGTAGAACCAAATATGATATCATCGACATAAATTGGCACACAAATAATTCACCATTAACCCTTTTAGTAAAAAGTGTGGAATCAATTTTCCCAATTCCAAAGCCTTTTTAAATAAGAAATTTGTTCAAGCATTTATACCATGCTCTAGGAGCTTGTTTAAGACCATAAAGAGCTTTGTGAAGCTTGTAGACGTGATTAGGTTTCTTGGGACTAAAAAAGCCCGTAGGTTGTTTAACATAAACTTCCTCCTCGATTTAACTGTTAAGAAACGCACTTTTAAAGTGCATTTTATAAAAAGTGATGTCATGGTGATTGGCGTAAGCAAGTAATATGTGTATCGATTCAAGTCTAGCAACGGGGGCATATGTCTCACCGTAATCCATACCTTTGACTTGAGTGTAGCCTTGGGCGACGAGACCTGCCTTGTTGTGTACAACTTGTCCATCTTCATCTTTCTTATTCCGAAACACCCATTTGGTTCCAATGACATTGTGATTGTCACCGGGCTTCTCAACCAATGTCCATACTTGGTTTCGCTCGATGTTATGTAGTTCCTCATACATAGCATTCACCCAATCTGGATCATCAAGAGCATCTTCAACTTTCATAGGTTCAAAGTTAGATATGAAAGAATAATGCTCATAAAAGTTAGCTAAACAAGATTTAGAGCGAGTGATTCTCCCGGTTTGTATGCCATTGAAGATTTGTTCAACGGGGTGATCTCTTGCAACTCTTGCTCTAACTCGTGAGATCTTCTATTTGGGTCGGGGTGGAAAATCCTCTTCATTGTCTTCTTCTTATTTTTGTCCTTCTTCATTGTCGTTGAAGTTGTTGTCTTGTGGAGGCAGAGACGAAGGTCGATGAGGTTCATCTTGTTGTACTTCCTCGTTTCCTTCGTCTTGACGTGTTCCACTTGTGGATGCCTCCAAGTCAACTTGTGGTTCACCTTGGTGTGAAGTTGAGGCTTCCACTTGAATGGACGAAGTGCTCTCCTTCACCTCCGTTGGGCAAATCTTGCCAATAGACAAGTCTTGGATTGCTTCCGAAGGATCTTTGTCTCCTACATCAATTGGGAATTGATCTACTTACGAGCCATTATATTCATCAAACTTGACATCTACCGTCTCTTCAACCTTTCGGGTGAAATTGTTGTTGACACGGTAAGTGTTAGAGTTTGAGCCATAACCGAGTAGAAAACCTTTATGAGACTTAGGGGCAAATTTCGAACGACGATGCTTGTCAAGAATGTAACATTTTGAGCCAAATACTCGAAAGTATCCAACTTGGGGTTTGTTACCGGTGAGAAGCTCGTATGTCATCTTGCCGAGAAGCTTGTGAAGATATAGTGGGTTTGTAGCATGGCAATCTGTCTCAACCGGTTCTGCCCAAAAGTGTGTTGGCATCTTGTATTCATCAAGCATTGTTCTCGCCATCTCAATTAGCGTCCGGTTCTTCCTCTCAACAACTCCATTTTGTTGAGGTGTGTACGTAGCTGAGAACTCATGTGAAATCCTAACTCATCAAGAAAGGTATCCAGATTGGTGTTCTTGAACTATGTTACGTTGTCGCACCGAACCTTCTTGATCTTTAGTTCAAATTGATTTTGATTCTTTCTAGCGAAGTTCTTAAAGATCTTTTGGACCTGCGATTTATCATCAAGAAAGAACACCCAAATAAATCTGCAAAAATCATCAACAATGACCAATTTGAAGGAGTTACCACCGAGACTCTTGTAAGCGTTGGGACCAAAGAGATCCATGTGAAGCAGCTCCGTGGTCATGATATTCTTTATAGCATGACTTCCTCCAACTTGTTTCCCTGCTTGGCAAGCACTACAAAGTCTATCCTTGTCAAATATAACATATTTAACATCAAGTATATGATCACCTTTAACAAGTTTATCAAGATTTCTCATGCCAACGTGACCTAACCTTCTATGCCACAACCAACCTTCAGAAGATATAGCAATTAAACAAGTGCAAGGTTGGGCTTTCTTAGTGAAATCAACAATGTATAGGTCACCTCTAAGAATGCCGGAAAGACCATATTATGATTATCTCTACAAAATACTTGGCAATCAACATGAGTAAATAGCACATCCAAGCCAAAATCAGCTAATCTAGATACGAAAAGAAGATTGTAACCAAGAGATTCGACAAGTATGACATTTTTGATTGAGCTATCATTAGATATGTCCTCTTTACCAAGGCGAACAACTTTACTCTTAGAGTTATCACCAAAGGTAACATACTTTCGTGGACCATCGTTTCTTGCAAGCTCATCGAACATGTCCTTATCTTCGGTCATATGATTTGTGCATCCGCTATCATGAACCCATTCCTTTCCTCCGGCTGTATAACCACGAAGATTTTCCATAAGACCAAAGTGTCGCGTTGGCTCATCAAGATTAAAGTCACTATCTTCACTTTCTTCACAATATCCATGCTCAACATCATCATCATATGTGTGATCATCACCTAGGACAAGTGATTCATTAGAATTTCGATAACGACAACGTTCAAGTTTGTGAGTTAGAATAGCTTCTGTGATAATGTGACTAATGGTCCAACTTCACCCTTAGCACGCATAAGATCACGTAGCTCAAATAAGCATTCATCAAACTTGGGATCGCTAGGCTTCATCTTTTGAAAAGTAATGGATTTTTGAAGAATATTATCTAGACTTTTCAAGGAATAGTTAGGAAAGTGTTCTTAAAGAAATTTCCATATAGTATAAGCACATTCTAAGTTAGGTAATTCTCTAAGCAAATTGTTCAGTAAATCTCTAACGATAAGATTGATAGTTCTAGTATTCCGAACCATGTCAAGATACTCATCGGGGGTAAAATGCATAGGATCAATATGAGGAACATAGGGGCTAATAATATACTTGTTCAAATGATATACATTAAAGATCTCAAGCATGTCATTTTCCGATTCCCTATAAAACTTTCCTTCAAGGATAAGCACTCTACGTCTAATACTCCCAATTGTAGACTCATCCATCTTCCTCCAATGGTGTTTAAACCCAAAAAATGGAGACCAAAGCTCTAATGCCAATTGAAAGGATGGAAGAAGAGGTGTATAGAGGGGGTGATTAGACCCTCAACAAGGAAAGTTAGCAGTTTTTAAATTCTATAAGTTGAGGTGGAGTTCTACCACAAGATTAAGCATTCACAATACATTTAAAGCAAGTATGGCAAGAGTATAAGCAGCGGAAAGAGTAAAGCATGCAAATTGCAAGAAAGTAAAGGGATGAGATTGGAGAGTGCAAACGCAATGGAGACACGAAGATATTTGGCATGGTTCCAAACTTCCAATAGGTGCTGCTATCGTACATCCACGTTGATGGAGACTTCAACCCATGAAGGGTAACGGCTGCGCAAGTCCACGGAGGGCTCCACCCATGAAGGGTCCACGAAGAAGCAACCTTGTCTATCCCACCATGGCCATCACCCACGAATGACTTGCCTCACTCGGGTAGATCTTCATGAAGTAGGCGATCTCCTTGCCCTTACAAACTCCTTGGTTCAACTCCACAATCTTGTCGGAGGCTCCCAAATGACACCTCACCAATCTAGGAGACACCACTCTCCAAAAGGTAATAGATGGTGTGTTGATGATGAAGTCCTTGCTCTTGTGCTTCATGTGATAGTCTCCCCAACACTCAACTCTCTCTCACACTGATTTGGATATGGTGGAAAGATGATTAGAGTTGAAAGCAACTTGGGGAAGGCTAGAGATCAAGATTCTTGTGGTAGGACTGGTATATCTTGGTCTCAACAAATGAGCAGGTGGTTCTCTCTCGGAAAATGAGTAGTGGAAGTGTAGGCATGTTCTGATGGCTCTCTTTCTCAAATGGAAAAAGGGGTGGAGGGGTATATATAGCCTCCACACAAAATCCAACCGTTACACACATTTGACCCAACTCGGTCAGACCGAATAGAATAACTCGGTGAGACCGAACCAATTCAAAATGTGAACGTTAGGAATCTCGGTGGGACCGACATGGTCAACTCGGTGTGACCGATGTGCTAGGTTTAAGTCAAAACATCATCTCAGTGGCACCGATTGCATGAATTCGGTGAGACTGATTTCAGGAAAGAGCAATACAGAGAGTTGGTCAAGAAAACTTGGTGGGACTGATCGCTCATTTCGGTGGGACTAAAACTTGCCGAGGGAGTTATAAACCGAGGATTATTAATCAACCCCTCGGGCCAGTGCTCGACTTGAGTGTTGGCCCACCAACCTAGCAGTCGACGGTGCCGCCTCGGGGCAACTCGAGGTATTCTGGCTATCGTCCACTTCGCATAGACGGATGAGTCCGTAGATAGAGAGCACGCGGCTCTGGACACGGGTCTGACTCACCGGGAGATCTCCTTGGGATAGTTTTCCTTTCTTCGAAGAACTTGTGTACCGGGATTCTGAGGACACTCTGGCCTTCCCTAAGATAAGAGGTTTTACCTCTACTGATCATGAGAGCTTGTGATGGGATAAGTTGAGACACCCCTGCAGGGTTATGATCTTTCGAAAGTGCCCATGGTTATGTGGCGGATTGGAATTTGTTAATGACCGGTTGTAGAGAACTTGACAGAGGATCCAAAATAAAATACACCAACCACGTGAGTAACTATGACTGTCTCTTTTCAATTTGAGAAGAGAACACGGTGGGGTTATATTTGACTCGTAGGTAGTTCAGGATCACTTAGCGATCATTACTAGTTTGCGACCGTTTGCGTAGATGCTTATCTTATTCTTGTACTCATAAGTTAGCCACCATATAATGCTTAGCCGCTGTTGCAACCTCACCACTTTACCTCTCCATACCCATTAAGCTTTGCTAGTCTTGATACCCATGGTTATGGGATTGCTGAGTCCTCGTGGCTCACAGATACTACAACAACAATTACAGGTGTAGGTTTTCCAATGACTTGACGTGAGAGCGATGTTTACTTGTGTTGGAGTTCCTTCTTCTTCTTCTTTGTCAGTCTTGGGATAGGTTCCTGGTTGGCAGCCTGGGATAGCAGGATGGATGTCGTTGTGCTTTCATGTGTTTTCCATCCGTAGTCAGATGTCTTGTATATGATGTTGTTGTATTCATGTGGATGTTGTATGACTTGTATGTATCCCCCTCTACTTACGTAATGGTATGATGTAATAATATCCATCTTGCTAAGCGCCTGAAATGCGGTTGTGCCGCAATCACGAGTTCATCACATAACCGGATAGAATCACATCTTGGGCGTGACACTACTATCACTTGAATCAAGTGGGAGTTAATCTTCTAGATAAGATAGTGATTGACAGAGTTCTCTAGTCACTATCACCAAGCTACTAGAACTTTGTGATGAACTATAATATGCAAGGGATGATGAAAACGATTCCCGAGCTCTTCGCGATGCTGAAATCGGTGAGGTAGAAGTCAAGAAAGAGCATCAAGTGTTGATGGTTAACAAGACCAGTAGTTTCAAGAAAAAGGGCAAGGGAAAGAAAAGGGAATTTCAAGAAGAATGGCAAGAAAAGTTTTCACTCTCGTGAAGAAGCCCAAAGTTGGACCTAAGGCTGAAACTGAGTGCTTCTCCTGCAAAGGGAATGGTCACTAGAAACGGAATTGCCCCAGAAATACTTGGCGGATAAGAAGGATGGCAAATTGAACAAAGGTATATTTGATATAAATGTTATTGATGTGTACTTTACTCGTATTCGTAGTAGCCCCTGGGTATTTAATATTGGTTCAGTTGCTAGGATTAGTAAGTCGAAACAGGAGGTGCAGAATAATCATAGACTAGTTAAGTGCAAGGTGACGATGTGTGTTGGAAGTGGTTCCAAGATTGATATGATCAGCATCGCACACTCCCTCTACTTTCTAGATTAGTGTTAAACCTAAAAAAATGTTATTTGGTGTTTGCGTTGAGCATGAAACAATATTGGATCATGTTTATTGCAATACGGTTATTCATTTAAGTCAGAGAATAATTGTTGTTTTGTTTACATGAATAAAACCTTCTATGATCATACACCCAATGTAAATGGTTCATTGAATCTTGATTGTAGTGATACACATATTCATAATATTGATGCCAAAAGATTCAAAGTTGATAATGATAGTGCAACATACTTGTGGCACCGCCGTTTAGGTCATATTGGTGTAAAGCGCATGAAGAAACTCCATGCTGATGGACTTTTGGAATCACTTGATTATGAATCATATGATACTTGCGAACCATGCCTCATAGGTAAGATGACTAAAACTCTGTTCTCCGGAAGAATGGAGCGAGCTAATGACTTATTGGAAATAATACATACCGATTGTTATTTTCTCATCTTCATAGATGATTTGAGTAGGTATGGGTATATCTACTTGATGAAACACAAGTCTGAAACATTTGAAAAGTTCAATGAATTTCAGAGTGAAGTAGACAATCATTGTAACAAGAAAAAAAAGTTTCTACGATCTGATCACGGATTCGAATATTTGAGTTACGAGTTTGCCCTTAATTTAAAACAATGTGTAATAGTTTCACAACTCACACCACCTAGAACACCACGTCGTAATGGTGTGTCTGAACTTTGTAACCGTACTCTATTGGATATGGTGCATTCTATGATGTTTCTTATAGATTTTCCTTTATCATTTTGGGGTTATGCATTAGAGACAGTTGCATTCACATTAAATAGGGCACCATCTCAATCCAATGAGACGACACCGTATGAACTATGTGTCGGCGTTCTGGGAACCAGGGTACCCAGACTTGCCTACCTGCGGCCCATGATGTGGCTCCTTCACCGGCCTCGTAAGACCCATCTTCAGCATCGACACTCAAGAACGCGAGGGGTAAAGCCTCACGAGGCGGACGACATCAAGACCCCCGGAAGGAGCAGCCTCACCAGGCTGTCTCCCGAGAGGTGGAGATCTCTATGCAAGCCCCCACCTCATGAGATTCGGATGACGCAAGCCATGATGACCAAGGCCAGGCGGGCGCCAACGGGCGCAGGACGACAAGTTTCCTCTTTCGTGGTAAAGAAGCAAGCGCAGGCGTGGAGTACCGAGGAATCAACCAAAGATTTCCATTTCCATGCAACAAGACCAGGATCGCCAGGACGGCAGGAAAGAGGTCATCACCTAGCCCATCGTGGCATCAAGATCAAAATCTTTGTAGGCGAAGACCACCTTTAGTCAGGATAAGATGTACTAGTTGTCTCTCGTCAAATTTGGCCGTTGTGGGATCCCTTCGCGTATACATTTTGGATGAAGAGGACCAAGGACACTATAAATATAGCTTAGCCACCACATATAAAGGGACAGATCATTCAGACCTCCCTCACCACCACAAGAAAGAACACACCTCACGAGGTTGTTCAACTACTGTACTAGTTCTTCCTCAGCCCACCTCGAGGCAATCCACCAAATTGCATGAGTAGGGCCACACACCGATAGGTGGCCTGAACCTGGGTAACTAACCTGTGTCATCTCCTTTCCTGTTCCTCAAGCTAGAACACAGAGACGGTGAGTAGGCTGATAGGGGAAGTTGAGTTCTTCACACGCACACCAGTGTTCGAACTTACAAGGGTTTTGCAGAGCCCTGAATCCGACATTTGGCACGCCAGGTAGGGGTGCGTATCGATGAGCCACCTTCCCCGTCGTCGAGCTCTACCCTCACCGCCCAGCCTCCGACCATGGCAGACGTCGCACCACCCACTGGCCCGCGGGCCACACTCGAATGTGGCGCGGGCCCCGGGCCCTCTCCCCTGCTCTGTGACAAGTGCAATGGTCACTAAGGTTTAGGTTGGCGCTGCCACCGTAGTACAACGGTGTGGCCAACCCCGATGCATTCCTCTAGGTCTTTGTAGAGGTCGTCTGGGCAGATGGCGGCGACAACAAGGTGATGGCGAACTGGTTCCCCATGGCCATCGTGGGGGAGCCGCGCGCCTGGTTTCTCAACTTGCCAGATTCTTCGGTGGCCTCTTGGGAAGATCTACATGACTTGTTCGTCGCGCGCTTCGTGGTACCGGCACCCAATGCGGTCGCGGCACTCCTCGGCGGTTCGCAGGCGTCGGCATCAGGGCGCCACATCAAGCAATTCATGCGGCAGGCAGGGGTCGCGCAGTCACCCCCAGGCTGGGTGGCCCCCGAGTCCGACCTTACTATCGACTCGAGTGACCACCCTGCATCCATGGCGGGCATGGGTGCGCTCCCTATGCTCTGCACCCCCACCATATGCAACGTAGTTGTCACCAAAACCCTCGTCGACGGCGGTGCAGGCCTGAACGTCCTCTCTGTTGAGGCATTCGATCTCCACCATGTTCCCTACGATCGGCTCCTCCCCACCAAGCCCTTCTCCGGGGTCGTCGACGGCCCCACCTACCCCAAGGGCAGATCCGCCTTCCCGTCACCTTTGGCACGCGCTACAACTACCGCACCAAGCTTATCGACTTCGACATCGCCCGCATCAACCTGCCGTACAACGCCATCCTTGGCTACCCAGCGCTGGCGAAGTTCATGGCGGCAACTCATCCTGCTTATAACCTCATGAAGATGTCGGGGAGCAGCGGAGTCCTCACCGTGGTGGGCGATACCAAGAGCGCGCTCTTGGCCCTCAAGCTAGATGTCAAGTCTACGTCTGCCACGCAGTCGGGCAAGGAAGGAGCTACAGAAGTCCTGGGGGCTGCACCAACAAAGAAAAAAACAGTTGATCTCTCAGGATCGGGCAGAAACAAAGCAGGTTCCGGTGGACGAAGACGGGGGTCAGGCTCCACCTTCACCATAGGTGTCAGCCTCCCCCCAGACCAAGAAGAGGCTTTGGTTCGTTTCCTACGTGCGAACACGAAGGTATGTGCATGGGAGGCGGTGGACCTGGTCGGAGTCCCGCGAGGAGTGATTGAGCATCACTTGATGGTGTGCCCAAACGCGCACCCAGCATAGCAGAAAGCACGACGACCAGCCCGGAGAAGCAGTCGTTCATCACTCAGGAGACCCGCAAGTTGCTGGAGGCAGGCATCATTAGAGAAGTGCGGTATCCATAATGGCTCGCAAACCCGGTCATCATCCCCAAGAAAGGCGGGAAAGAGCGCATGTGCATCGACTTCACCAACCTCAACAAGGCCTGCCCTCGGGATCCTTTCCCTCTCCCGCGCATCGACCAGATCATCGAATCCACCACCAAGTGCGATTTGCTGTGTTTACTGGACGCCTTCTCGGGCTATCATCAAATCAAGATGGCAGTACAAGATGTTGAGAAAACGGCCTTCCTAACCCCGTGCGGGGTGTACTGCTACACTTGTATGCCCTTCGGGCTACGCAACGCGGGAGCAACTTTCCAATGGTTGATGCACATCTCCCTGGGATAGCAGCTCAGGAGGAATGCAGAAGCGTACGTCGATGACATAGTGATGAAATCTCATGAGGCTAGGACTCTCATTGATCATTTGGAGGAGACCTTCACCAGCCCGCGCAAGGTAGAGCAGCGGCTCAACCCGGAAAAGTATGTGTTTGGCGTCCCATCAGGCAAGCTGCTGGGTTTCCTGGTTTCGCATAGAGGAATTGAAGCTAACCCCAAGAAGGTCAAGGCCATAGAAAAGATGAGACCACCAAAGACCCTCAAAGAGATGTCGAAGTTAGGAGGCCACGTGACGTCGCTCGGGCGTTTCATCTCCAAGCTAGGGGAGCGCGCCCTCCCCTTCTCCAAGCTGATGAAAAGAAAAGGCCCATTGGAGTGGACTCCAAAGGCTGGCACAGCTTTTGAAGACCTCAAGAGATACCTTACCATCCCTCCGGTGATGGTAGTGTCGCGCCTCCATGAACCCTTGGTACTCTTTCTGGCCGCCACACCACACTCTGCCAGCGCGGCACTGGTGGCGGTCCGGGGGAAGCACCTAGCTAAGGGCCCGCAGAAACGTGGCACCCCGCGCCTGACCAGGGCACCACTAGCTCAGGACAGTGCTCCAGAAGCCATGGCCCCCTCACCAACTAACGGCACTCCTGACGCCGTGGCCGACCTTCAAGATACCAAGGCTCCCGAGGATGGTGCTCCCGAGGCCTCGGCCCCCTTGGCGGGCGACAAGGTTCATGAGGACCTTCTTCCTCAGGAACTACAGGACTCCACCAATGCCTCCACCCTCGTCGAGCACCCGGTGTACTTCGTAAGCACAGTGCCGCGTGACGCGCGAGCACGCTACCCCATGCCCCAGAAGCTCATGCTGGCACTCCTTGTCGCCTCTCGGAAGCTACGCCACTACTTCCAAGGTAACCCGATCAAGGTCGTCTCAGCTTACCCTTTGGAAAGGGTACTCTGGAGCCCCAATGCGGTAGGAAGAGTTTCCGAATGGAACATCGAGCTACAAGCACTTGAGTTGGAGTTCAGCATGACCCAGATCATCAAAGGAGCAGCCCTCGCTGGTTTCGTGGCAGAATGGACTGATGCCCCAGATCAATGAGTGAGCGAGGACCGCTCCCTCGCCCCTGGAGATGAAGCCTCAGATGGTTGGGTCATGTACTTCGATTGTGCCTTCACGCGTCAGGGCACGGGGGCTGGAGCCGTGCTCATCTCGCCCACCAAGGACAAGCTCTACTACGCCGTGCAACTATGCTTCTAGAATGGCGAAAAGGTCTCCAACAAAATTGCGGAGTACGAAGGCCTGATTGCTAGCCTCAAGGCCGCGGCGGCACTAGGGGTGAGGCGCCTTACTATCAAGGGTGATTCCCAGCTCCTCGTTAACTTCACCAACAAGGGGTACACACCGAAGGACAAGCACATGGAGGCATACCTCGAGGAGGTACGCAAGATCGAGAAACGATTCCTGGGTTTGGAATTGCAGCATGTACCGTGTGGCACGAATAAGGAGGCGGACGACATTGCCAAGAGAGCGTCTTGGCGATTGTCTCAAGAGCCTGGCGTCTTTGAAGAGCGGCTTTTTAAGCCATCGGCAGCCCCCCGGGCATTGAGCCGGCGTCGCCTCAGGAGGAACTTTCCCCAACACCAACCTCAGGCGCCCCGGCCTGTGGCCCGACCTCAGGGGCCCGCCTACTTCTCGCATTGGAACCTCAAGAGGGGTGCTGGACTGCGGAGTTTAGGGCATACCTACTCTAGGGAACCCTGCCAGAGAAAGAAGAAGACATGAAGCGTGTGGCCCGGCAGGCCACCGTGTACTGCATTTAGGATGGTGTGCTCTACCGGAGAAGGCCGAACAATGTTTCTCTGTGATGCGTCTCCAAGAAGCAGGGGAGCGAGTTGTTGGCTGACATACACGATGGAGACTGCGGGTATCACTCCTCCTTGCGCACTCTCGTAGGCAAGGCGTTCGCAGCAGATTCTACTGGCCCACGACACTCGACGACGCCACCAAACTGGCAAGGTCCTGTGAAGCCTGTCAATTTCATGCGAAGCAGATTCACCAGCCCGCCCAGGGCCTCCAAACCATCCCGCTATCCTGGCCATTTGCGGTCTGGGGGCTGGACATCTTGGCCCCGTTTCACCGAGAACCTGGGGGCTACCACTACCTTTACATGGCCATCGACAAATTCACTAAGTGGGCAGAGCTAGAGGTCGTCCACACCATCCCGGCGGGCTCGGAAGTCAAGTTCATCAAGGGCCTCCTGAGCCATTTCGCGGTCCCGAATCACATCATCACTGACAATGGCAGCAATCTCTTCAAAACATACTGTGCTAACCTTGGAACGCCGATATGCTACACTTCGGTGGCACACCCGCGAAGCAATGGCCAGGCCGAGCACGCTAACGTGGAGGTACTGAGAGGCCTCAAGGCAAGGACCTTCAAGAAGAAATTCGAAGATTGCGGAAGAGTCTAGTTGGACGAGCTCCAGTCTGTGATGTGGTCCATTCGCACCACCGTGACCAAGCTAACGAGAGAGACCCCATTCTTCCTCGTCTACGGAGCTGATGCGGTTCTCCCCCACGAGGTCAAGCATCGCTCCTCGCGGGTCCTGGCGTTTGACAAAGCACGCCAGGACACCCCGCAGGGCATGGACCTTGTGTTGGGGGAAGAGCGCCACCGTCAAGCCTCACTTTGAGCAGCGAGGTACCAGCAGGCGCTGCGATGGTACCACTACCGCAACTTCCGCTCCAGGACGCTCGAGGTGGGAGATCTTGTCCTGAGACAGGTGCTCTCCAGGGAAGGGCTGCATGAGCTCTTGCCCATGTGGGAGGGCCCGTTCAGGATTGCCCGTGTCTCCATGCCTGGCGCCGCGCGCTTGGAGACGCGGGACGGGACCCCCATCTAGAATGCCTGGAACATCCAGCATCTCCGAAGGTTCTACCCATGAAGCAAGGCCTCGTGCCTGTGAAGGTCTCCGCTTGTGACACTCTCACGTAATAATGAGTGGAGCTGTACACGCCCCGGAGTCTCCTGAGTGCCGCCCTCGGGCCTCACGGGGGCTCCCTCCCACGTCTCAATGGCAGGACTTAGCTTCGCGCTGGTGAGAAGATGAAGACTAATCTAGGTGCCGGACGTGGCTTTTCCTTTGTTTGCTTTCTGTATCTAGTTTGCTTTTATTGAAATGAAATTTGAGATTTCGTGCTTTTCGTTCTCAAAAGTCTGAGTTCCCCCTCTTTTTTATTCGATTTTTTACCCTCGCCCCAGAAAGAGCGGTAGTTGCTCGTCGCTCCTCCTCGCGCGTCTCGCGTGCGGGGACTAGGTAGGTGTGTACGTTTGGGCTAGCCCACAATCACACCTCGCCGAAGCCTGGGTTCCCCACAGCTTCGATGTCTTTGTTCCTCGCGAGGTGCACTCGAACGAGCTCGTGGGCACGCGCACACTCTTCAAATCCGTGCCTCCAGGTATCGCGATGAAGTGCACTTGCCACGGCAAGCCTAAGCTCGGGGAGTGTGCGAAGAGGGACATGACGCCTCATGAGGTCCCCCAACACTACAGCTACACAACTCCTCCAGAGGCTCAACGGCTCCGGAGCCGTTAGGAAGGAAGCACCTGGAAGGTACCCCAAGGAGACGAAGCCTCATGATGTGAGGATCTACCACAAGCATGACAAGCTAAGCTATTTTATCTGCACTTAGAAGCAATACAGATACCATGACATAGTACGAATGACGAAGCATTGCATATTAACGCGAGCGCCACAGTTCATTACACACCCCAGCGGGGCCATCTACCTTTTTTTCTTCACAAAATACAGGAAAAAGATAAAACAGGACGAGTGACCGTCGCAGCTCCTGGGGCCTTGGCTCCAGCAGTGAGACCTTGGCTCCAGCAGCATGGGGGCTCAGTCTGAGCCCCCCTCCCGCTTCACTGAGGCGCAGTGGCAAGGCTCCTCGTCACCCTCTCCGAGCCGAATCGACGGCGTGGCAGCTCATCGTAGACGCTATCACCGGCGCCCCCCGGAAGAGGAGCCGTCGCTACTGGAAGAAGCGTGGACGTCGTCAAGGGCAAACTCATCGTCATCGCTACCATCCTCTGGGTAGCACCCTGCCCGTCGGCCATCTTCTCCGAAAACCCTCACGTAGAGGGTCGCGAGGCCGTCATACTTGAAGTGAAGGGTGCATCTTCTGCTTAGGCCCCACACGCGGGCGAACGTCTGCCAACCGCGGGTCAAGGACACGCTACCCATGGCGGCGACCTCGACCCCCACCCACAAGGCCTTGGTGCAGCAGCCGTCGGCCTGAAGCTAGAGGCCGTCAAGTCCCGGTGGCAACGCCCTCGCAAAGAAGCGCGGGAGCATGAGCCAGAGGCCGGCGGGCCTCTCCGACCACACAATAAACTATGGGAAGCCATCTGTCGAGCGAGAGCGTGGACGTGAAGGCTGAATGACTGTGGCGCGCCTCTCCTCATCGCAGTAGCCGCCTCGCCCATGGTGACCCCCGCCACGCGAAGAAGATTCGCCGCGGCTCCCAGAGGCGGTTCTCGCCCTCAAAGGAACACGCCCGCACCATTGAGTGGTTACCACCAGGGGCGCGGCGTGCTTGCTGGGGCGTCTGCGGCCTCTCTTGGGTGGTGGTGCACTTGGCCCCTCCTTGGGGGTTTTCCCTTTCTCTTCAGCAGAGAACTTCCTCAGCGGCGCCATGAATACCTTAGTAAGCCAGCAAAGCAAGAAGGAGGAAAGAGGAATGAGAAACAAGGAGATGGTTATGAGCAGGGGGCTCCTCCCCCCTCATTTATAGCAAGAAGGAAGCAAACTGCCGGCCTCCACGACCGGAGGTAATGATTATCTTTTTGCATGCAGTAGGCTCCTATCAAGTCAAAACGGTTGCCGAGGCAGCGTGGGGAAGTGGGGACGCCCACGTCCCATCCAGACGCCATGCGTCAATCAGGTCCGCAGGTGGTTGGGGCCCGCGGCGCTATGCCCTTGCCCCGTGGCTTCGCCTCGAAGCCAAGTCCGAGCGCGCCTTGGGCCCGGGGACTATTGTCGGTGTTGTGGGAACCAGGGTACCCAGACTTTCCTGCCTTCAGCCCATGACGTGTCTCCTTCACCGGCCCGGTACGGCCCATCTTCAGCATCGACATTGAAGACCCTCGCGAGGGGCCAAGCCATGCGAGGCGGACGACAACAAGACCCCCAGAAGGAGCAGCCTCACTAGGCTGGCCCCCGAGGGGCGGAGATCTCTATGCAAGCCCCCACCTCGTGAGGCTCGGATGACGCAAGCCATGATGACCAAGGCCAAGCGGGCGCCAGCGGGCGCAGGAAGACAGGTTTCCTCTTTCGTGCTAAAGAGGCTAGCACAGGCACGGAGTCCCGAGGAATCAACCAATGGTTTCGATTTCCATGCAACAAGACCAGGATCGCCAGGACGGCAGGGCAAAGGTCATCACCGAGCCCACCGTGGCGTCAGGATCAGAAGCTTTGCAGGCGAACACCGCCTTTAATCAGGATAATATATACTAGTTGTCTCCCTTCAAATTTGGCCGTTGTGGGATCCCTTCTCGCCTACATTTTGGGGGAAGAGGACCAAGGCCACTATAAATATAGCTTAGCCACCACATAGAAGGGGACGGATCATTCAGACCTCCCTTACCACCACAAGCAAGAACACACCTCGCGAGGTTGTTCAACTACTGTACTAGTTCTTCCTCAACCCACCTCGAGGTAATCCACCACATTGTAGGAGTAGGGCCACTCATCGATAGGTGGCCTGAACCTCGGTAACTGTCCTGTGTTATCTCATTTCCTGTTCCTCAAGCTAGATCATAGATACAATGAGTAGGCTAATAGGGGAAGTTGAGTTCTTTGCACGCACCCCATTGTTAAAACTTACAAGGGTTTTGCGGAGCCCTGAATCCGACACTATGGTTTGGCAAGAAACCAAAGTTGTCGTTTCTTTAAGTTTGGGGTTGCGACACTTATGTCAAAAGGCTTCAGCCTGATAAGATCGAACCCAAATTGGAGAAGTGTGTCTTCATGGGATACCCTAAAGAATCAATTGGGTACAGCTTCTACCACAAATTTGAAGGCAAGATATTTGTTTCTAAGATTGTGTCCTTTCTAGTGAAGGAGTTTCTCTCGAAAGAAGTGAGTGGGAGGAAAGTAGAACATGATGAGGTAACTGTACCTTCTCTCGAACTGGAAAGTAGCTCATCGGAGAAAACCGTTCCCGTGATGCCTACAACAACTAGAGAAGAAGCTATGATGATGATCATGAAACTTCGGATCAAATTACTACTAAACCTTGAAGGTCGACCAGAACATGTACCGCACCAGATTGGTACGGTAATCGTGTCCTAGGTCATATTGTTAAGACAAGAACGAACCTTCGAGCTATAAAGAAGCTATGATGAGCCCAGATTCCAAAAATGGCTTGAGGCCATGAAATCTGAGATAAGATCCAATTATGAGAACAAAGTGAGGACTTTGGTGGACTTGCTCGGTGATCGGTAAGGCATAGAGAATAAATGGATCTTCAAGAAGACTGGTGCTGATGGTAATGTTACTATCTACAAAGATCTCCTTGTCGCAAAAGGTTCTTTGAAAAGTTCAAGGGGTTGACTACGATGAGACTTTCTAACCCGTAGCGATGCTTAAGTCTGTCTGAATCATGTTAGCAATTGCCAGATTTTACGATTATGAAATCTAGCAAATGGATGTCAAAACTGCATTCCTTAATTGATTTCTGAAAGAAGAGTTGTATATGATGCAATAAGAAGGTTTTGTCGATCCTAAAGGTGCTAACAAAGTGTGCAAGCTCCACCGATCCATATATGAACGGGTGCAAGCTTGTCAGAGTTGGAATATACGCTTTGATGAGTTGATCAAAGCATATGCTTTTATACAGACTTACAGTGAAGCATGTATTTACAAGAAAGTGAGTGAGAGCACTACAACATTTCTGATAAATATATGTAAATGATATATTGTTGATCGGAAATGATGTAGAATTTTCTGGAAAGCATAAAGGAGTGTTGAAAGGAGTTTTTCAAAGAAAGACCTCAGTGAAGTTGCGTACATATTGGGCATCAAAATCTATGGATATAGATCAAGATGCTTGATAAGACTTTCGATGAGTACGTAGCTTGATAGGATTTTGAAGGAGTTCAAAATGGATCAGTCAAAGAATGAGTTCTTTCCTGAGTTGTAAGGTATGTGTGACACCCGGATAATTACGCTATAGTAATTTTCTATTAACGATGCCAGATCATCAGTTTTACTG
This sequence comes from Secale cereale, assembly GCA_902687465.1. NCBI lineage: Eukaryota > Viridiplantae > Streptophyta > Magnoliopsida > Poales > Poaceae > Secale > Secale cereale. The sequence goes on along the minus strand of LR738710.1, from coordinate 537,239,481 downwards.
TTGCTAAATCACTTGATCCAAATCACTATCCAAATTCAAATTTCAATCGAAGTCAAAAATAAAAGTTTTGAAGTGTCAAAACAAAATTGTTCAAACTATGACAAATAATTCATTAGTATTATCGGTGAAGAAAGCAAAATTTTATAAAATGTTTAAGTGCTTAAAAATGGTTAAAACAGTGGCATTCACAATTAACTAAATGCCTTTTCTAATTTATAAAATTAGAAACTGTTTTATTTAGTTCTAGAACTCTTTGTGGCAGAGGGTTAAATCAGAACATTAATTTAGGTGCTAGTATCCTATTTTTTAAGAAACCAAGATAATGTGAGATTTAAGTAAAACTAATAAATAGAAATAAATAAAAAGAAAAGGAAAACACACACACAAAAAAGAGGACAAACCCCCTGCCCCCATTGGGCCTAGCCCAATAGGCCAGCCCACCTACCCTTCCCTCCTCCTCCTGTTCACGAGGGGGGTCGTGGAGGGCGTCGGCCATGCCGTCGGCCAGATGCCGCCCATCCACCGCGCCCCCTGCCTACATATGGCCGCCGCCCCCGCCCCGGGCCGAACCCTAGCGCCCCACTCCCTCTCCTCCTCACCCATCTCCTCTCCCTCACGCGGCGCCTACCTGAAGCCTCGACTTCGACTCGTCGCTGACCCGACGCCATCGCCCGTCGTCGCCACCACCCGTCGCCGGACTGCCCCGCCCTGCCTCTCCATCCTCGGACCCCGTCGAGCCTCGCCGCCCCCCGTGCCCCTGCAAACGCCAGTGAGCACCGCCGCCGCTTCCCTCCTCTTCTCCCTACCCCGACGCAATTCGGCTGCACCCCGCGCATGAGCCGCCGCGGCCCGGCCGCGCTCACCACGCCCCGCTACCTCACTTGCCCGCGCCTACTCCTGTCCGTGCTACGCTACTGCCGCTGCTACGAGTCCCCTCGCCTCGCCGTAGCTTCTGTTGCACCGCCGCACTCACCTCCGGCCGTCGGCGCCCGCTGCCGCGGCACCTCTCCGTCTCCCTCCATTCCCCTCGCCTTCCACGCCGTGCCTGCCCTGCCGTCGGCCTTCGCTCGGCTCGCCCCTCTGCCGGCCGCTGCCCCGCTACCGTTTTCACCTCCCCGCCGCCGCAGCCGCACGCAGCCGAATCACCCCACACCCCACTCCGTCGCGGCTGCTGGCCGTGCCTCCCTAACCGTGCCACACCGGCGCCCTGGCTACGGCCCCGACCGGGCCAGCTCCGGTCGGCCACCGTCGCCGCGCCCCCACCGCACCGGTCGGCCAGCGCCCTCCCGTGGCCACGCCATGGCGATATCCACGCCCCGTCGGCGCCCTCTAACGCCGCCGCGCGAGCACCCGGGCGCCACACAGGCGCCCGCCCGTTAACCGCCCGCCCCGATGGCTCGTGCCACTGACCTATGGGCCCCAGCACGTAGGGCCCACCCCTTTAAAAAAGAAGTTTTAAAAAAAAAATTAATTAATTAATCTTAATTAACCTAATTAATTAGATTAGTTAATCTAAATTAGTAGTTAGTTAGTTGAGCCAATGACAGCACGGCCCCACACGTCAGGTTTGACTCTGGTCAACTGGGTTTGACTTGCTGGCGTCATGGTGATGTCACCTTTTACATTTCTGGATAATGTTGATTTAAATTAATTTAATAAATTCCTAAAATTGGTTAAAACTTTAGAAAATCATATAAAATAATCTGTAACTCAGATGAAAATGTTTTATATATGAAAATCGGTCAGAATGACGAGACAAATTCGAATAAGCAACCCGCTCGTCCGCCACGCATCTCTATCATACCGAACATGCAACTTTCCCCCTCCGATTCATCTGTCTGAAAACACGAAACACCGGGGATACATTCCCGGATGTTTTTCCCCTTTGTCGGTACCGTGTAGCACTGCGTTAGAGCACCCTAGCACTGCGTGTTGACATGTCGTGCTTCTTTGTTGTATCTGTGTGTTTATATTTACTATTTCTTCTCCCTCTTCTCTCCGGTAGACCTCGAGACCGATTATGCCCCGGAGAGCGACTACGGTGCTGACGACCTTTCCTTTTTGCCAGAGCAACTAGGCAAGCCAACCCCCTTGATCATTCCGGTATCGCCCATTCCTTTCTCTCTTATGCTTGCATTAGAACTGTTACTGCTTTTTGTATGATCCTATTCTGATGCATAGCCTGTTGTTGATACCTGCTTTCATACATTACATGTTTATACTAAACTGCTTAGTATAGGCTGGTTAGAGATCCATCAGTGACCCCCACATTGTCTTGACTGCCCCGCTGGATTATCAGAAGACCCGTTCAACGGGGTCGAAGACCAGGCCCCGGCACCGCACATCACTTTCCCCTTAGTTGCTCGACAATACTGGGTTACTATCGAGTGCCGAGGGTGACACCTCAGCAGCACTTCTGATGTTAACCTTGTAGGTTAGTTCATCGGTTATGGTCATCGAGGGTGATTCCTCTTTATCCACTCCCGATAACAACACTGTCGTGCAACTCCTCAAGAGTGGACCTCGAGGGTGACTCCTCTTTCGTTCACCTTGACGATAAACATCAGGTGGAATTCCATCGAGGGTGATTTCCTTAGGTTTCCCTTTGGTGTTAGACACACAGTTACTTTGGTTACTATGACTTTACAACTATTACTTGGAAAGGCGGGTCGACCCTGAGGGGTACCCGCGAGTGATGTGGAGATGGGTTGACCTGGAGGGTACCTGAGAGTTGAATACGAGGCGTGGCCGGGCATTCTTAGCCCTTGCCACAAGTCCTCGAGACGGGGTGACGGGGTCACATCTTTCATGAGTCTCTGCTTGTTACCGCGTTCCCAAGACACTGAACCGTTTGGACATTTGATCCAAGGGGCCTCTGGCGTGATAGCGCTAACCATCACATGGGCATAGTATGGGCATTCTATGTCGTATGGATCAGCCGAAGCTTAACTGGCGTCATTGCGACTAAGCGGCGCGCGCCGAGTTGGACCGCGTAAGCACCTACCTTTTTAAGGAGGTTGCCCAGGTCTGCTCACCGGTCGCCCACGCAACGTGCACGAGTTCCCGGGGCGATTGGCCCATGACCCCTGGGGGCATAGGGTTTAGTCTGGCGTGCATGACCTCTCTATTAAGCCTAGGTCGGGTTGCGCCGTATTGTTTGGCTGAGGGCGGGCATGACCTGGTGGTGTGTCCGGCCGGAGTTAAGCGGGCGTGGTGGGTAAGTTGGTGCACCCCTGGAGGGAAGAAAACATATATCGATAGAAAACATATATCGATAGCATGTCCTACGGCAACGGACACTTGGAGTTGTATCCCGATTGCTACAACTAAAACTGGATACTGAGACCTGAATGGATATGTGGCTCCGGGATTGCTTCCTCGCAGGGTGTCGAGGAAGGATCTCTGGGCGTTATTGCTACAACATGCTTGACAATTATAATATGTTATTCTGTACTTTCTTCTACTGCTGCAAGATTGGTGGTTTCCAGAAGATGCTAGTCTTTGATAGGACTAGCTTCTCCCCCTCTTATTCTGGCATTCTGCAGCTTAGTCCACATATACTACCCCTTTTCATTGATACCGATGCATATGTAGTGTAGATCCTTGCTTGCGAGTACTTTGGATGAGTACTCACGGTCGCTTTGCTCCCCCTTTCCCCCCTTCTTCCTTCTTTATGGTTGTTGCAACCAGATGGTGGAGTCTAGGATCCAGAAGCCACCTTTGACGACTGCTACTACCCCGATGGAGGCTACTACTACGTGAAGACCGCCGACGACCAGGAGTAGTTAGGAGGTCCCAGGCAGGAGGCCTTACCTTTTCGGTCGTTTTGTTTTTGTGCTAGCCTTCTTAAGGCAAACTTGTTTAACTTATGTCTGTACTCAGATATTATTGCTTCCGCCGACTCTTGTGTATCTGAGCTTATGTATTCAAGCCCTCGAGGCCCCTGGCTTGCAATATAAAGCTTGTATTATTTTAATTTGTGTCTAGAGTTGTGTTGTGATATCTTCCAGTGAGTACCTGATCTTGGTCGTACACATTTGCATGCATGATTAGTGTACGGTCAAATCGGGGACGTCACAGTATGAAGTTGACTAAGACTCAAAGCCCGACCACGGCAAGAAAATAGAGATAATTAAAGTCATTCCCTATGCCTCAGCCATAGGTTCTATAAATCATGCCATGTTGTGTACCAGACCAAATGTGTACCTTGCCTTGTGTCTGGCAAGGGGGTACAAGAGTGATCCAGGAGTGGATCACTACACAGCGGTCAAAATTATCCTTAAAGGAATAAGGAAATGTTTCTCGATTATGGAGGTGATAAAGAGTTCGCCGTAAAGGGTTACGCCGATGCAAGCTTTGACACTAATCCAGAGGACTCTATGTATCCATCTAGATGGGTATTGAACGTAGGAGCAATTAGCTAGATTAGTTCTATGCCGAGAATTGTAGACATAGAAATTTGCAAAGTACACACGGATCTTAATATTGCAGACCCATTTTCTAAACCTCTCTCACAAGCAAAACATGGTCATACCTTGGAACTCTTTGAGTGTTAATCACATAATGATGTGAACTAGATTATTTACTCTAGTAAACTCTTTGGGTGTTAATCACTTGGCGATGTGAACTATGGGTGTTAATCCCATGGCGACGTGAACTAGATTATTGACTCTAGTAAACTCTTTGGGTGTTAATCACATGGCGATGTGAACTAGATTATTGACTCTATTGGAAGTGGGAGGCTGATGGAAATATGCCCTAGAGGCAATAATAAAATGGTTATTATTATATTTCCTTAATCATGATAAAGGTTTATTATTCATGCTAGAATTGTAATGACCGAAAACTTAAATACATGTGTGAATACATAAACAAATACCGTGTCCCTAGTGAGCCTCTACTATACTAGCTCATTGATCAAAGATGGTTAAGGTTTCCTAACCATAGACACGAGTTGACATTTGATAACGGGATCACATCATTAGGAGAATGATGTGATGGACAAGACCCATTCGTTAGCTTAGCATTTGATCATATTGTTTATTGCTTCTGCTTTCATATATGTCAAACACATATTCCTTTGACTATGAGATCATGCAACTCACGGATACCAGAGGAATGCCTTGTGTGCTATCAAACTTCACAACGTAACTGGGTGATTATAAACATGCTCTATAGGTATCTCCGAAGGTGTTTTGTTGGGTTGGCGTGAATCAAGATTAGGATTTGTCACTCTGAGTATCGGAGAGGTATCTCTAGGCCCTCTCAATAATACACATCATAATAAGCCTAAGCAAATGACTAATGAGTTAGTCACGGGATGATGTATTAGGAAATGAGTAAAGATTAATATATGGGATAGTCCGGAGGTAAAGATTAATATATGGAATAAAAGTGTTGAACTTCGGAAAGGTTCCGAAATTCACTAGAAGGGGTTTCAGATGTTTCTCGAAATGTTTGGGCACAAGAACACTTTATTAGGGCCAAGGGGTAAAGCCCATGAGGGTTTTGGAAAGTGCAAAAGGAAGTTTTGCAGAGGCCAGGGGCTAGACGCCAGGGACCCCGGAGTCTAGGGATAGACACTGGGAACCCTGGTGAGTCCGAGTATGACTCTTGCCTTTCAAACAAAACCAACTTTGAGGAGACTTTTCCTCCAAGTTTCGACCCCAGGGCTCAACATATAAATAGAGGGGTAGGGATAGCACCCAAGACACATCAAGATTCATCAAGCCATGTGCCGGCAACCCCGTCTCCTCTAGTTTATCCTCTGTTTAGTTTCTGTAGTGCTTGGTGAAGCCCTGCGGAAATTGTTCTTCATCACCAACTGTCACCACGCCGTCGTGCTGCCGGAACTCATCTACTACTTCGCCATGTCGTGCTGGATTGAGAAGGCGAGGACGTCATCGAGCTGAACATGTGCTAAACGCGGAGGTGCCGTACGTTCGGTACTTGATCGAGACGTATCGCGAAGGTGTATGACTACATCAACCGCGTTGATAAACGCTTCCGCTTAGCGATCTTCAAGAGTATGAAGATGCTCTCTCCCTCTCATAGCTATGCATCTCCATGGATCGCTCTTGTGTGTGCGTAGATTTTTTTGTTTTCCATGCAATGTTTCCCAACAGCTAGGTGGGTTATTCTCACGATGAGTGTTTATTCACTTGTCATTCACGATAAAGTGGCTGGTAATTGGGATGCCCAGTCCCATGCTCAAAATCAAATCAAAATATAACTGAACAAAACTCCCCCAGTACTGTTGTTGGTATGGACGGTACCCGTGGATTCGGTTAGCCGTGGAGTGTGCTTGTTGGTGGAGTGGGAGTAAAACTTTACCATTCTGTTTGGGAACCTCCTATAATGTATGTAACATGGAAGATGGTGAGAACTCTTGGTTGTAGCATTGACAATGAAAGCATATCTCTCAAAATTATATTCATCCTTGCTTTAAAAGCTTCAAGCTCTGGCACGTCTGCAAATCCCTGCTTCCCTCTATGAAGGGCATATCTATTTACTTTTATTGATGAGTCATCATCTTCTCATCAAAGCACCAGCTAGAGAGCATCGCTGTCATTTATATGCTTTGTTTTTAATTGATGTTGAGAATGAGTGTGACTAGATCTCTTTTACCATGAATTATAGTGTCCAGTCGGTTTTTGTTCTTCAGAGGTGCTCCGCAATTATGTTTTGTGGTCTCAGAAAGGGCTAGCGAGATACCATCTGTAACGAACTGAACCTGATAAGAGTCGATGTCTCTGTGCTTACCGTGCTAGTCCCTGGATTGACTCACTAGCACACACAGTACATAGGAATATCAAAGTAACAAGTGCATCATTTACTACAACGTATGATCCAGAATTTATAAAGTATTACATACTGAGTAGCACACAGCTAGCTTTATTCAATAATAGCAGCAAAAAATGTAGCATAATAAACGATGAATCCCATCAATGCCCACTGGTGAAAAGTGTTGAGTGAAGACTCGCGGCCCTACTATATCTCATTGATCATCTGAAAAACATTCAACATGATAAGTTGCAGCCACAAGGGTCAATGCATTGAATGAATTGGAAAATCACACATAATGATATAGCAACCTACATCCACAAGCAAGGTATGACAAACAAAACACTCAAGTTTGGTTTCGCATAAAACTACCTTCACCTACCTCCACTACATAGGCGAGGTGCACACAAACACAGATGACAAAGATCTTCAAGATGTCTCAAGTGCGCTCAGTCATGGTGCATTCTATAGGGACAATAGAGCGCTCAACCAGTGATGCATTCACGTGAGAAAAAGCTCCGACAACTCAAGTGCGCTCAGTCATGGCGCATTCTCTAGGGACAATAGAGCACTCAGCCATTGACGCATTCACCTGAGAAAAAGTCCTGAGCCTACAGCTATAAGCTCTCACCACTTCCAAACATCATGCGACACATGCCCACGTCTACCATAGCAAGTTGATCACACCATCACATAACACAATCAATACCAAAACATGACAACATGGGATACACATATCATGCCAAACATATATCATAGCATAAAACCACACATGCATAGCATAATATTGGATGAGCATAATCCAAAGTGCAAACTTGCCTGGAACGGTGTTGAAGTACTCTAACAGTTAATTCTGATCCGCTTCACACTTCGGACAATCTATACGATAACAAAGGCACAGATAAATAAAATGTACTCACATAACACCATAATAAAGTCAACAACAAGGAATTCAAATAAAAACTTAATTAATAGAACATATCAATAGGTATATCTTATCTACATGCTAGTAAGAGCACAATGCAAAAAAAAATCAACTAATTTGGATCAACGGTTTCGAAGTTATGGCCTTCGGAAGGTTAAATTCAAATTTGAGCAAATTCAAATGTAAAAGTTTCAAAAGTTATATTGGATAGGTGTGTCGGTTAGAGGGGGTCGTGATCAATAATTTGGCGTTGGTTTCATCAAATTTGGACAAACGATGCAAACGTTATGTAAGTTTGGAAGAAAAAACAGGAACAAATCTACCATTTTTCTATTTAACACAAAACTAGCAAGATGCCCATGCGTTGCACGGAACATCAAGATACATTTGTATGAGTATTTTATCTTCTGGGAGAAAAAGATGAATGAGGAAAGGTCTTATTTGCAAATGTGAAGAGGCGTGCGGGTATCTTTTTGTAAAATTGTCATAGTTTCCTTCTTATCGGTCAGATATAGATCGGACGGCCTATATTGTAGGATGGCAGGCACACCATCATCACCAACTCTGTTTTTTATAAGAGTAGAGATACCTCACACGTGGTGGACTACGATAGGTTGTAGAGTGTTTGCTGCTAGGCTTATGTAACGGACAATCACTAATTAGTGTATACCGGTTCATAGAGAAAAAACACTTAATCTAGGCTGTCCAGCTTAGATCGGACGGCATGGCGATACTCAACGGAGAAGAACAGGAAGAACAACGCCGGAGTTGAGGAAGAACGGTCCGGAGCGGCTCGGATTGGAGCGTGCGCTCGATAAGGAGTCCTCCTGACATCGGGGACGATGCGACAAGATGAGGAGGGACGCGGCAAACTCCAAAATGTTCTCCGGGACCACCGGGCCTTCTGCTAGCATCGGTGAGGTCCGGTTTGAGCGGCGACGGCGGCTTCTATTTCCGGCAGAGGTTCTAGCACTCAATTCGGTGCCCCCTGCGTGTAACCGAAAGTGAAGAAGAGAGGGGAGATCAAGGTGGATCGAAGAGAACCTCCGGTGGCGACGAACTCGTCGTCAGGGCGGCTTCAGGTGGCGGAGATCTTCGGGTCGGGGTTGCGGGCATCGTCCCGGTGCTTCCTTGCGTTTTTTAGAAGGTAAGGGACGGAGAGGAGACCAAGGGGAAGATGACATAGGGGAGGAGAGGTGCAGAGACCCTCTGACGGCGGCGAAAAAGACCGGCGACAGAAGTTTCGGGGCGGCAGAACTCCGACGAGATCGAACAACCATTCTAGGGCACGTGAATACGAGATGTTGTGAAAATCAGTCAAGAAGGGATCGTTGAACTTATATAGGATCATAGGCGTGCACTAGGCCAACAAATTGGCTGAATCAAGGTGAATTTGGATCGGGCTCAGTGTTCCATGTTAGAGTAGTCTTTATCGTATACGACTCCTAGTCCAAGTCATCTTTGTAACCTTACCCCAAATCGGTTTGTACCCTCTTATATACACTTGTATGCCACACCAAATCAATCAATAAGAATCAGTTTTATTCATCTATCATGGTATCAGATACCGGTCCTAGGGTTTAGGTTATGGCTCCGCCAAGGCCGCCGCCGCTGCCGCCGCCCGGCTACTTCGAGCTCCGGGCCGCGCTCATCGCCAAGGCTGCCAACGCCGCAGCCTCCTCTCTCTCGGCCCTCTCCCTAGCTCCACAAAACTCCCCTACACCCATCCTCGCCGCACCAATGTCTCTTGCTGACACAATCTCCGACGTCAGCCCATACATCCCCACAGTTCTTGATCTCGCCGCCCATAACTACTACCATTGGAGACATCTCTTCGATCTCCACCTCGGCCGCAGCAACCTGCGCTCGCATGTCGCCGCCAACTGTCTTCCCCGCCTCGACGATCCGCAGTGGTTGAAAGACGATCTCGCAATCGTCCAGTGGTTCTACACCCGCATCACCACCGAGATCTTCAACATGCTCGATCACGACGGCGCCACCGCTGCCAACATCTGGCACTCCCTCCGTCAGCTCTTCCAAAGCAACACCGACGCTCGGAAAAACGCTCTCCACACCGAGCTTCTCAATATGGTGCAAGGAGACGCCCCGGTGAACCTGTTCTGCCAGCGCGTCAAGACCATTGGTGATGAGCTCCGCGAACTCGGCGATACCGTCAGCGACTCACAGCTCATCAACATCGTCGTCGTCGGGCTCAGCGAGGATTTTGACAAGCAAGCCTCGTTCATACCAATGATACGGCCTCCTCCCACCTTCGCTGAAGTTCGTTCTCTGCTCCAACTCGCGGCGGAAACACAAGCTCGCAAGGACTCTCGCCCCAAGGTTTTTCATGCTGCGGCTCGCCCTCCTCCGCCGCCTACAGCAGCACCGCCTCCCATGTCGGCTCCTGTCGCCGGGCCATCCGCGTCGTCATCCGCTCAACCGCCCCCAGGCTGGCGCCCTAGTCCGAACTACCGCGGCAAAAATCCTATCTACAGGCCGCCGTCGACTCGTTCAGTTCCGCCTACGACAGCACCGGGTCTTGCACCACCCACCAGTGCTCCATCGGCTGCATGGCGGCCTCCTCATGATCCTTGGACGGGGCTTGTTCAGGCGTGGCCCATGCACTGGTCCGCTCCGTCCCCGCTCGGTGCTCCTCCGGCATACTCAGGTGCCTGGCAACCCGGCCTTCGGCCGCCTACTGGTGCTCCCGGGGTTCTCAACCCCCGACAGCCGGCCAATGCCTATCACGCCGCCCCGGCGTATGCTCCTTATGGTCATTACTCCACCGACGGCGGCGCCTACTACACACCTCAGTCAGCACTGCTCCCAACGCCACAGCCGGCCAATGCCTCTCACGCCGCCCCGACGTATGCTCCCTATGGTCACTACTCCACCGATGGCAGCGCCTACTACACACCCCAGCCGGCCTTGCTGCCTTCACCATCATATCCACCGGCATTGCTCCCGACGCCACCCTCACCTGTGACGCCGAGCTGGGATCAAGCTGCTTTTCTCCAAGCAATGAATAACTTTGTTGCACAAGGAAACTCAGGTACGGATTGGATATTTGATTCAGGGGCCTCTAGTCATATGTCTGCATCTAGTAATTGGTTATCATCTTGCACTACATCTCCTTTCCCTTCCATTACCCTCGGAGATGGATCATCTATTCCTATATATTGTGTTGGTCAGGCTCAACTTCCCTCTTCCACTAAACCTCTTCTACTTCGTGATGTTCTAGTTGCACCCGCCCTCATTAAAAATCTTATTTCTATTCGCCAGTTTACTTGCGACAATCTAGTTTCGGCTGAATTTGACCCTTTTGGTTTATCTGTGAAAGATTACCTGACCAAAGCCGAGATCGCTCGCTTCAATAGCTCTGGCGATCTTTACTCTCTTAATGGAGTTCCTGCCGCCGCCCCTCCAACATCCATGCTGGCCTCCGTCGATCTCTGGCATCGTCGCTTGGGCCATCCCAACCCTGCTGTCTTAGCTTCTATGCTTAGTGAATTTACCATACCATGTAATAGGGATTCTCATAATTCTGCATTTTGCGAGTCGTGTCAATTAGGCAAACATGTGCGTCTTCCCTTTAGTTACTCTAGCTCTTGTAGCACTTATCCCTTTGAATTAATACATTGTGATCTATGGACCTCTCCCATTGCAAGTGTTTCGGGTTTTAAACATTACCTTGTTATACTAGATGATTTCACACACTTTGTCTGGACTTTTCCTCTACGCAACAAATCTGAGGTCCATTCTCTCTTTCTTAATTTTCAACGCTGTGTGTCTGTCCACTTCTATCTCCCAATTCGATTTATCCAATGTGACAATGGTCGCGAGTTTGATAACATTAAAAATCGTACTTTCTTCTTACAACATGGCATCCTTCTTAGATTCTCATGTCCCTACACCTCCCCGCAAAATGGTAAAGCCGAACGTTCTCTTCGCACCCTCAATGATATAGTTCGCACTCTTCTCGTTCAATCATCTATGCCTCCCAAGTTTTGGGATGAAGCCCTGCACATGGCCACCTTCCTTCTAAATATTCGACCTTCTAAAACTAAACCCAACACTACTCCCTATTATTCCGTCTTTCTTTCCCACCCCGACTACTCTGCGGTTCGTGTTTTCGGCTGTCTCTGTTTTCCAAATGTCTATGCCACTTCTACAAATAAATTGTCACCACGATCTATCCCATGTGCTTTTCTCGGCTTCTCTGTCGAGCACAAAGGCTATCGTTGTCTCGACCTTCAGATAGGACACGTTCATGTCTCTCGTCATGTCACCTTTGCTGAGCATATTTTTCCTTTCTCACAACGCACTACTACATCATCCAACACCCCTAGCTCGGCAAACACCCCCTCTCCCCGTCCTTTCCAACTATATACTCCCCTTCCTGCACCCCCTCACGATGAACTCAACATACCACCAACAACTTTAACACCAGCCACAACCAATACCAACCCTCCCCCCAC
>LR738710.1:537140023-537227268 GCA_902687465.1 Secale cereale | reverse complement strand
CACCCTCGACCCCTGCTCCCTCCCCAACACCCCCGATCCCTGCTCCCTCTCCACCACCCAACCATGCTCCTTCGTCCGACTCTTCCGCTGCGCCGGACTCACCCGTACCCACGTTACCCCCTCGTGCTATTCCTACAGCAGCCCCGATTAATGATCATCCCATGCGTACTAGGGCCAAATCAGGATTTCAACAACCCCAAAACCGCCTAAACCTTCATACCACCGTATCTCTCACTTCCCTCCCAAAGAATTACAAAACTGCTCTACTTGATCCCAATTGGGCCGCTGCCATGCAAGAAGAATATAATGCTTTACTTCAAAACAACACATGGCAACTTGTTCCTCGTCCTCCGAACACAAATATTGTTTCTGGCAAATGGATTTTTCGCCAAAAGTTTCACTCCGACGGGAGCCTCTCACGATATAAAGCCAGGTGGGTTTGTCGTGGCTTTTCTCAACAACAAGGAATTGATTACGATGAAACATTTTCTCCTGTTGTTAAACCTAGCACCATTCGTACCGTTCTTAGTGTTGATGTCTCCTCTTCCTGGCCTATTCACCAACTTGATGTTAAAAATGCTTTCCTCCATGGTTCCCTTCAAGAAACTGTCTACTGTCAGCAACCTCTGGGTTTTGAAAATCCATCCTTTCCAACTCATGTCTGTCTTCTTCAGAAATCTCTCTACGGTCTTAAACAGGCCCCAAGAGCTTGGTTTCAACGCTTCTCCTCCTTCATCCAAACAATAGGCTTCACTCCATCTCTCTCGGACAGCTCTCTTTTTGTGTATCATCAAAATTCCGACACTGCCTATTTACTTCTCTATGTAGATGATATCATTCTCACCGCATCCTCTCAAAATTTCTTAGATCATATTGTCTCTCTTCTTAGATCTGAATTTTCTATGACTGACCTAGGACTCCTTCATCATTTCTTAGGCATTACTGTTGTTCGAGATTCCTCCAGCCTTTTTCTTTCCCAACGCCAGTATATTCTTGATCTTCTTAATCGTGCCGGTATGCTTGACTGTCAATCATCTCGCACTCCTGTCGATACTAGTTTTAAACTTTCGGCTGCCGGTGAACCCTTTTCAGATCCTACTCTCTATCGTAGCTTAACAGGTGCTCTCCAATATCTCACCATTACTCGTCCTGAAATCTCTTTTGCTGTTCAACAAGCATGTCTCTATATGCATGATCCACGGGTTCCTCACTATAATCATGTTAAACGCATTCTTCGGTATTTAAAAGGAACTCTCAATCATGGTCTCCACCTAAATAATTCTTCTCCAAACTCTCTTACCGCATACTCTGATGCAGACTGGGCTGGTTGTCCTGACACTCGAAGGTCCACTTCCGGTTTTTGTGTTTTTCTTGGTAACAATTTAATTTCTTGGTCCTCGAAAAGACAGGTTACGGTCTCACGTTCGTCGGCCGAGGCTGAGTATCGCGCCGTGGCACATGCCGTTGCAGATACAATATGGATTCGACAGTTACTATCCGAGCTACACAGGCCTATTGAGCAGGCCACTATTGTCTATTGTGACAACATATCAGCAGTCTACATGACCGGCAATCCAGTTCAACACCGACGCACAAAGCATATTGAGATTGATATTCATTTTGTTCGTGAGAAGGTCGCTCTTGGTCAGGTTCGGGTGCTTCATGTTCCCTCTACGGCTCAATTTGCTGACATTTTCACCAAGGCACTGCCTACTAAGCCGTTTCAAGATATCTGTTTCAGTCTCAACGTCGTCGAGCCTGCCGTTGATACTACGGGGGGATGTTAGAGTAGTCTTTATCGTATACGACTCCTAGTCCAAGTCATCTTTGTAACCTTACCCCAAGTCGGTTTGTACCCTCTTATATACACTTGTATGCCGCACCAAATCAATCAATAAGAATCAGTTTTATTCATCTATCATTCCTGATGAACAAGGCGCCAAGTTGGGGATGACAAGTGGACCAAAGCCGTCAGTGGGAGAGAATAGGTGGAAGAGAGAGAAAAACAAGAAAGAAAGGGAGCTGCGGGACGGGCTGTGGTCTGTGCCCAAATAGGCCGGCCTACTTACTGTGCTACGCGCGGGCGAGGAAAAAGAGTTGGGCTCCACAGTGCCCGGGTTATTTAAACAACAAATGGTACATGAAGTAAAATATAGCTAAATTAAATCCTCAAAAAAACAATTACCAGAACACATAGTAAAACATTCTTACTATATTATGTGAAACAGTGAACATTTTCAGCTCAAATATTAATATAAAATACATATAAAATTTTATAACTTTATTTGGGCTTTATAGATATTCCCTAAAATAAACATAGGGCATATAAATAATTCCCAAAATGTTTTGAAGATGCAAACAAATATTTAACAACATTTAAAACATTTCCAACTCTTTAATATTTAAGGAGTCATATGACCTTCTCTCTTATGATTTTTTTTTGAGTTGGCATAGTTAAATATTGAAAATACAAATGAAAGCATATTGAATTTTCATACTTTTTATATAATTTGAGGAAGTCATGTCATCCTCTCTCATATCAAAGTTAAAACAATTTTGAATATTCTCAAAGTTCAAAATAAGATCAAAAGGAATATTTGGGAAGTCATTTTATTCCCTCTAATTTGAATATTCAATAAACCCAAAATAAGAACCAAATGAATAATTGGGAAAGTCCTTTTATTCCCTCTTGTTTATTATTCATTTAAACTCCAAAGTTTCAAATCCTAGTGAAAAATATCTAACAAAAAGCAACACAAGCAAGTTTTTAATGACTCCTATTTATATAATTAACATTCCAAAATTTAAAAATTTGGGATGTTACACCATCACATCATATTGTATCATGATTGTTTTGAAAAAGTGTTGTTGTTCGAGATATTTTATTATCGCTCGCTAGTTGATTATGCCATTGATTTGAGTAAATGTGAGAGCTAAATGTTATTGTGAATATGGTTAGTTTATAATCTTTGTTGAAAACTTTAACCATGGCTAGATATATTTGCAATAACAAGGTCAAAGAGAGTTTGTAAAAGTTTTCCTTTGCCACTTTCAGTTAGTAAACTAAATTGCTCAAGGACAAGCAATGGGTTAAGCTTGGGGGGTTGATACGTCTCCGTCGTATCTACTTTTCCAAACTCTTTTGCCCTTATTTTGGACCCTAATTTGCATGATTTGAATGGAACTAACCCGGACTGACGTTGTTTTCAGCAGAATTGCCATGGTGTTATTTTTGTGCAGAAATCAAAGTTCTCAGATTGACATGAAAATTTAGGGAGAATTTTTGTGGAATAAATAAAAAATACTAGCGCAAGAATTAACCTGAGGGGGCCACCCAGAGGCCACTTGCCCTGGGGGTGCCCCTGGCTTGTGGGCCCCCTGGAGCTCCTCCGACCCTAATTCCAACTCTATATAATCAGTTTCGGGGAGAGAAAAAATCAAAGAGAAGGATTCATCACATTTATACGGAGCCGTCGCCGGCTCCTGTTCTTCATCAAGAGGGCTGATCTAGAGTCTGTTCGGGGCTCTAGGGAGTCGAATCCGTCGATGTTGTCATCATCAACCTTCCTCCATCACCAATTTCATGATGCTCACCGCCGTGCATGAGTAATACAATTATAGGCTTGCTGGACGGGGATGGGTTGGATGATATTTATCATGTAATCGAGTTAGTTTTGTTAGGGTT
The DNA here is from genome assembly GCA_902687465.1 of Secale cereale. NCBI lineage: Eukaryota > Viridiplantae > Streptophyta > Magnoliopsida > Poales > Poaceae > Secale > Secale cereale. Next base: position 537,223,583 of record LR738710.1, on the reverse strand, counting down.
TGATGCCTAGTATCCACTTTGTTCTAAGATTGATGTTGCTATGACTTTGCTATGATTAATGCTTGTCACAAGGGCCCGCGTACCATGATTTCAGATCTGGACCTATTATGTTTTCATGAATATATGTGTGTTCTTGATCCGATCTTGCAAGTTGTAGACACCTATTACGTGTTATGATCCGCATACCCCAAGGTGACAATAATTCGGATTCTTTCCGGTGATTGCCGTAGTTTGTGGAGTTCGTGTATTCACTAAGTGCTAATGCTTTGTTTCAGTTCTCTATTCAAAGGAGGCATTAATATCCCTTAGTATTCATTAGGACCCCGCTGCCACGGGAGGGTAGGATAAAAGATGTCATGCAAGCTCTTTTCCATAAGCACGTGTGACTATATACGGAATATATGCCTATAGTACATTCATGAATTTGAGCTAGTTTGTCGTTTCCCTTGGTTATAGCTTCTACATGATGAATATCATCCGACACATATCATCACCAATCCATTGCCTACGAGTTCATTCTGTATTGATCTTTGCTAAGTTACTTTTGTTATTACTGTTGTTACAATCACCACAAAACTGTTACTGTTACTTTTGCCACCGTTACTGTTACTATTATATTACTTTGCCACTAAATACTTTGCTGCAGATATTAAGTCTTTCAGATGTGGTTGAATTGAGAACTCAACTGCTAATACTCATGAATATTCTGTGGCTCCCCTTGTGTCGAATCAATAAATTTGGGTTGAATACTCTACCCACGAAAACTGTTGTGATCCCCTATACTTGTAGGTTATCACCAAGCCAGGCGGCATAGTCTTCAACGGCAGGACGGCAGCGCAGCAGCTCGCGTGCCATGTGCAACGCAGCCTGGGCGTTCGCCTGCTACCTCTTGAGCTTGCGTTTGTTTTTCCCTTGAATAGGAAAGGGTGATGCAGCAAAGTAGAATAAGTATTTCCCTTAGTTTGAGAATCAATGTATCAATCCAGTAGGAGACAACGCGCAAGTCGCCAAATATCTGCACAAACAATCAGCAACTTGCACCAATGCGATAAAGGGGTTGTCAATCCCTTCACGGTTACTTGCAAAAGTGAGATCTTATAGAGATAGATAAACGGTAAAGTAAATATTTTTGGTATTTTCGGTTTATAGATCGGAAAGTAAAAGATTGCAAAAAGAGTAAATAGGAAACTAATATTGTAGATAAGAAACTACTATGATGGAAAATAGACCCGGGGACCATAGGTTTCACTAGAGGCTTCTCTCAAGATAGAAAATATTATGGTGGATAAACAAATTACTGTCGAGCAATTGACAGACAAGCGCATAATTATGACAATATCTAAGGAAATGATCATGAATATAGGAATCATGCCCGTGTCAAGTAGACCGACTCCTGTCTGCATCTACTACTATTACTGCACACATCGACCGACTCCTGCCTGCATCTAGAATATTAAGTTCATGAAGAACATAGTAACAGTTTAAGTAAGATGACATGATATAGCGGAATTAACTCAAGCAATATGATGAAAACCCCATCTTGTTATCATCGATGGCAACAATACAATACGTGTCCCGTCCCCTTCTGTCACTGGGTGAAAGCACCGCAAGATTGAACCCAAAGCAAAGCACTTCTCCCAATGCAAGAAAAATCAATCTACTTGGCCAAACCAAACAGAAAGTTCAAAGAGAATTACTAAGATATGAAATCATGGATATAAGAATTCATAGAAGATTCAAATAATATTCATAGATAAGCTGATCATAAATCCACAATTCATCGGATCTCGACAAACACACCACAAAAGAAAATTACATTGGATAAATCTCCAAGAACATCTAGGAGAACATGGTATTGAGAATCAAAGAGAGATAAGAAGTCATCTAGCTACTAGCTATGGACCCGTAGGTCTGTGGTAAACTACTCACGCTTCATCGGAAGGGCAATAGGGTTGATGTAGATGCCCTCCGTGGTCGAATCCCCCTCCGGCAGAGTACCGGAAAAGGCCTCCAGATGGGATCTCGCGGATACAGATGGTTATGGCGGTGGAAAAGTAGTTTCGTCTCCTCCTCTAGGGTTTCTGAAATATATGTGAATATATACACTACAAAAAAATACACTTCCGTGATGATTCGTGTTTGTCACAGTAGGTCGCGTTTTTTGTCATGCATGTACATCCATGACAATTTTATGACAGAATGAAGATAGTCATACATGTGCTGTCGTAGAAGTGTTCCATGACATTACCAAAATTATCATCACGGAAGTGTCCACTTCCATGACGATAAATCACGCGTCACAGAAGTGCTTTCGTCAAGGGTGCCGACACGTGGCATCCACCATAACGGAACATCGTTAAGCTATCGGGTCCGGTTTTGGATCCGATAACCCGCTAATAGCCCCGACCAATGGGGATTTTCCACATGTAAAATCATCATTGGCTGGAGGAAACACGTGTCGGCTCACCGTTGGGACAGATTTCATCCACTCATTGGACCCAAAGCGCCTATGCATGATACACCGACACGTGGAACGGCCCAACAGAGGCCCATTCCTGTGAAAAGGCCGGCCCGTTTGACTTGGTCAAAAGCTGGCGGGCCGGCCCACGGCAAGCCTGTTAACGGCATGTTCGCATATAGCCCATTTACAGCCCGCTAACCCAGGGCCCGTTTACGACCTATCCGAATTAGGCCCAGTAGCGTCATCTGGGCCGTCCAATATAAATCCAGCCCGTTTTAACTTCTGGCCCATGTATGGCCCATGACGTCTTTCGGCCCATATGAGGCCCTTATTACTCTTGGCCCATTAACGGCCCTTGGTAAAACTGGCCCATAATGAACAGTGTATCACTTTATACCCATTAACGGCACGTGGTGAAACTGGCCCATAATGAACAGTGTATCACTCTATACCCATTAACGGCCCATTATTCCGTTGGGCCGTTTCCAGCCCATGTTATCTTTCAGCATTCTTGGGGCCCATTTATTCTTGGGATAATATCCACATTCGTTTACTTACGGCCTGTTAATGTCATTTTCTGCTTGTGGGCCAAATTTAGCCCGTGGTTACAGTCGGCCCATGTAAGGGCATATCTAGCCCGATGGTGTTTTGGTGATTGATGACAATGCTTTTGCGGACTAATCATGTGTTCTAAGCTCTTTCAGATATATCTCACCTAGGCACAAGACGATTATATGCCCCTCGGAATCTATGGAAGACGGTGTTTCCTTTTGCTTATTTTTCGGTGGATCTGAGTAATAGGAAAGCCGTACTATTAAGAGGGGGTCCGCTTTGGTAAGGTTTGGGTGGAATCAACACGTACACTTCCTTATCGCACCCACCATACCTTCCCGCCTCAATGGAGTACTACATTCCCCCTTCTCTGATTTTCCTGGCCCCAGCGGTAGTACCACGGGCCTCAGCGGTAGTACCGCCTGAGTGCTTTAAGCGATAGTACAGCTCCACTAAGCGGTAGTACCGTTTGTTGGACTCTGCGGCAGTACCGCTGTTGCTCCGTTCTACTACCACCTCGACTCGAGGGCGCTGTTTCTCGTGTCGGGTTTTGCGGCACTAGGAGCGGTAGTATTGACGGTAGTACCGCTCCCCAGCAGTAGTACCACCCTGCGACCGCGGTAGTACCGCCCTGCGACCGTGGTAGTAGCGCTCTGGGTCCCAGCTCCCTTGCGCGGCAGTACCGCTGAAGTGAAACGGTAGTACCGCTTGATAAGCGGTAGTACCGCTCACTCAAGCGGTAGTACCGCTCTCTGCGGGGCTGAGTGAGGGGGTAACGGTTTGATTGTTCCCCCCACTATATAAAGGCATCTTCTTCCTCCTTCTTGACTCACCTCTTCCCCCAAATACTCCATTGTTGCTCCAAGCTCCATTTTTGCCCGATCTCTCTCCCTAGCCAATCAAACTTGTTGATTTGCTCGGGATTGCTTGAGAAGGCATCGATCTACACTTCCACCAAGAGATATTTGATTCCCCCCACTAATACCTAGCGGATCTTGTTACTCTTGGGTGTTTGAGCACCCTAGACGGTTGAGGTCACCTCGAAGCCATATTCCATTGTGGTGAAGCTTCGTGGTGTCGTTGGGAGCCTCCAATTCGGTTGTGGAGATAGCCCCAACCTTGTTTGTAAAGGTTCGGTTGCCGCCTTCAAGGGCACCACTAGTGGAATCACGACACCTTGCATTGTGTGAGGGCGTGTCGTGGATTTAGCACGTCAGACGTCCGGTTTACAGGACTTAGTCGTGAGGCCATTGCTTGGGTTAGCTTAAAGGGGTTAAAGCGGATGAAGGACACAGGGAGTTTATACTAGTTCGGCCCCTTCGATGAAGGTAAAAGCCTACGTCTAGTTTGGTGTCGTATTGCTTGGGCTTCGATGACCAGGGAGCGAATCCGCTTTGCCCGTCTCTCGAGCTGTTGTTTCTTGTCCTGAACCGTCGTCGGGTCATCCCTTTATATAGGAGGCGACGCCCGGTCCGGTTTACAGAGTCCCGAGGCCGGCTCATAAACGTGGCCGCCTCGGTCTCTACTTTTTCTATCTTACATCCCAAGTTACATGGTACGACGGTTTATAGATCGTGGGCCTTACACATGGGCCCTAAACCTCTACGGGCTATAACCTCCTGTTACATACTCTACTGGCCTTCTGATAATATAGCTTTACCAGCGTAATCCGGACCTTCCTAGCCGGTTTATACCTGCTAGTAATATCCCTGACATTAGTCCCCAGATTGATTTGAACTTGTTTATGTGAGTCTTCAAAGCCTTGTATGAATTTCCTTTCTGCAACTTTTGTATGCTTCATAAACCGGCCATGACGTCATCTCCTGAAATCGCTTCAATCTGCCGTGACATCATCTACACATTTAACGCTCGCATCTATTTGTTACCTTTCTTTATTGCCGCACCGAAGATCGAGGCGACAGCTCAATCTATATCCGATTTCCGGCCTCCTCGATTCGTGCGCTTACCGTTTTATCCCCTTGGCCTATAAATACAGCCGAGGCCCATCTCTTTTCCCCTTATGCTTCGTCTTCTTTCATCTCCAGCGCGCGAGCTTCCGCCGCTGTCCATCAAGCTTGCCGCCGTCAGCAAGCCCGGCCGTTGCATCGACCTGAACGCGTCCAGAAACCTCGCCGCTGTCCTCTGCTTCTTCGGGTATGCTATCTTCTTCCCCATAGATCTCAGTTCCAGGGCTTCTTCTGTAGCTCGCCGCGAACCCTCGTTTCTTCATAGTTCATCGCCGTAGGCTAGTTTTAGCTATAGATATAAAACTTGTCAGGTTCGACCCTCATTCGGGCACTTCCGCTCCAACGTTATACTTTAGCTTCTCCAGCACTGCTAGTTTAGATTGAATCTGTAGATAACTTCTACTGCCTTCACTGAATATGACTTGTATTATTCTGTCTTTTTCCTGCGCTGTAGATCCATATTTTACCTCTGCTTCATGTAAAAGCTGTTTCCCACACTTTAGATCTATAGCTTGTCCGCTTAAATCGCCGATTTAGTCATAACTTGTGCTTCATATGCTTGCCCCTACGGTTTAGATTTTTAAGCCTACTACCATAATTGACGGTTTAACTTTCTCCTTTATTGTCACAAACCGGTAGCTGTCTCGCTCATACTTGCTTCCGGATCACTAGATACCATTAGTCCCTTGTTTAAACCGACAATTAAATCCATATCTTCATAGAATACATCGGTTTATATCTAGCTGTTGGTAAACCGGATCTTGTATTATATTTTCCAGAGTTCCTTTCTTGGAGAAATGGCTTCCACAGCGAAACAATTTGTTGCCTGCAACTGGGTCCCGTCCCGGATTACGGAAGACGACTTAGTAGAGGCGGCCTCAATTGGTGTCCTGGGCTCCAAAGAGGTTCTGCACTGGCGGGCCCCTGAAAACGAATGTCCTCATGAGCCTAAGGAGGGAGAAATCATAGTCTTCTATGATCATCTGGCCCGGGGTTTTAGCCCTCCTGGTTCAAAGTTCTTCCGTGATGTGTTAGCAGCTTTCCAACTCCATCCACAACATATAGGCCCTAATTCTATATCAAACATCTGCAACTTCCAAGTCTTCTCAGAAGCATATCTTCAAGAGGAGCCATCAGTGGATCTGTTCCGGGATTTCTTCCATCTGAACCGCCGGACTGAGTTTTCTGATGGGCCTCATACTGAGCTTGGCGGGGTGAGCATCCAGAAAAGGAAGGACGTCAGTTTTCCTCACGCCACTCTTCACAGCCACCCTAAGGATTGGAACCAAACATGGTTCTACTGCAAAGACACTTCGCCAGAAGAAGAAAACCCACTGCTGGGTTACCGCGCTTACCGTCTGGCGTCAACTCATCCTTTACCGCAGCGTCTAAGCTCCCAAGACCGGGCTCGATATGCTCCTCAACTTTCCAAGCTTAGGGCTTTCATGGCGAACGGTTTAACCGGTGTTGACTTCGATGCTGGTTATCTTGGAACATTCTTCCCTTAAGCGGGCGCTCAAGCTTAATGTGTGAATATACCGGCAATCCGGATGATCCTCAGCGTCACACCGACATACTACTTCCTGACAACGAAGTTACTGAGTCCGCAAAGAAGATGCTGAATATCCCTCTGGAAGACTGCAGCAGGACCTTTTTAGCTCCTTTCTGCAAAAACAACAGGCCACCGCCGGTAAGACTATTATGTTCCTTTCTTTTCATCTTAATCCGTTCATATCAGTTGTCTTCAACATGTTATTATTCCTTTGCACAGGCCAACGATCCTTTCTGGAAGAAGAAAGCTCGGGATAAACCGGCGAAGCAATCACGCAGGAAAACCTTTGCCGTAAAGAAGAAAAAAAGTTGTTGCCGCTTCCGGTTCAAACCCTGAAGAGGATGATCCGCTTCTGAGGTACTACTTGACTCTTATGTCCTTTGATCTCCCTTTGTCTGAATTTATGCCTTTTCTCAGGACCCGGCGGAGGGAAGTAAAGTGGAGGGAGTTGAGGTAATTTCTCTCTCATCTGATTCAGAACCGTTGCCACCCAAGATCCGCCGGGTATCCCGGAAATATCCATTTTCTCACCCTTATGCTCAATTGGATCCCAACTTTCTTTTGAAGAAACAGCAGCATGAATCTAGCCGGACCACGCGCCATAGCGGCCATGTGGTTGAATCGTCCGGAATACCCCTCACGCCAGCTCGCAGACGCCGCTCAGAGGTTTTGCTCACTCCAACCCTTCTTCATCCAAAAGTAGGCCTTATTCGCAAACCTCTTAAACCGTCTGATCCCAACTATCAGGAGGCTCCTCTATCTTCTTCCGGCGAGTCTACTGCCACTCAGATCCCGGTGCTTAAGACCGTTCATGGGTAAGTTATCCTTTCAAACGTCCGGTTTATCTTCCTGTTTTAACTTTGTGATTCTCATTGCTCTTCTGACCTTTTATCAGAATGCCCAAGCCTAGCAAAAAGGCAAGAGCAAATAAAACGGCTGCTGAGACCGCCACTGCTGAACCGGCCGAGGACCCTGAAGCGGCCAACCCTCCAGAGGACAACGTTGAAGTTTAGCTCGATGATCCCGCCCCTATGGATCATGAACATCTTGCTGCTTCGGGGGGTGATGATATGGAGAACACGGCTGAACCGGCAAGCCCTGTCCGGGTTAGTCCTCCTCGGGCTAGCCCGGCTCCTGTCAGCCCAGTGCGCACTGCTGATCCCCTTCAGCCAACGGCCACCTCAACGGCGGACGTTGAAATAACTGGGATATGATTCTCTGCTCCCACAGAGCCTGTTCCCTTGGCTAGGCATACTGCCAAGGAAGAAAAACTTCAACAAGATAAAGGCAAGTGGAGCACAGACTTATCAAGCTATGCTCAGCTGAGTGCCCAGGAACTCCATTCTGGATATCTGAACCGGCTCTTCACCAGCCGTGACTATGAAGCCGTCTTAGTTAACATGATGAAAGATAAATATGAGGTGACTTTATTTCCTTTTGCTTTCCGTTTCTGCTTTGTACTTTGCAATCCTACCTTTAGGCCATAGTAGCCCCCAATTGTCGGTTTAGATTCATTGTAGGTGAACCGGGACTTTACTTATGTCTGAGAATGTATGTACATTAGCCCCCAAGTGCCAAGGTCGTAACTTGTTTATGTGCTTGGGACTTGTCTGAAATTTTTTCCTTTCTTTACTTCAATTGTACATTAGCCCCCAAGTGTCGAGTGCATAACTTGTTATGTGCTTGAGACTTTGATTGATCTGTCCTTCTAACCGGTTGATTTCCTTGCAGGCTGACTTGAACCGGAGAGCTTCGGAGGCAATTGAGCTACGGAATAGCTTGGCCTTCCATGAGACTGCTTCAAACAAAGCTAAGGAAGAACTTTTCCCTGCTTTAACTAATATGGAAAAACTGAAGAAAGATTTTGAGGCGGAGCGGTCCACATGGGAGGTGCAGAGGGACGCTCTAGAAAAAAGAGCGAAGGATGCTGAAGCTGATCTCAATCCGGTTACGCAGGAGCTATCCGGGTTGAAACAGCAAATAGAGAACATGACATCTGCTATCTTCGGTGAGTACATGTCTTCTTATGTTTGCATCCCTGCAATCTTTATTCTGCTCCGGTTTAACTCGCCAATTGTATATAGGGAGGTGCATAACTCATCTTGGAGATGATGTTCGGAAGAAGCTCAAGGCTGCTTATACCCTGGTGGAGCAGCTCTACTCCGGTGCTCAAAGGGCTATTAGTGCCATGTCGCATAACAAACCGGCGCCGACCACCATCCAAGCCACCTTGGAAAATCTATCTGTCTTGCCTGCGTGACTTGTTGAGGTGAAGAAGTCTGCTGCACGAGCTGGCTCTCTCATGGCGTTGAACCGGGCCAAAGCATGGGTCCCCGATTTTGATCCGGCGGAGGCCATGAACGGCTACCCCAGCATGAAAGAGGACGGGTCAGCCTTCTCTGCTGAAGATCTCCGTTCTTTATCCAAGGACATGCGCCCTCTTGCCAGTAATCTTGCTGATGAAGCAGATCTAACGAGGTATCATCCGGCTTACGATCTAGAGAACTCGCGGGTGGAGCAGCCGGTTTACGATACTGAAAATCTGATCCCACCAGTTCGTAAGCACACTTTCGATCCAGACATTGATCCGTCAGATCTTATAAATGATGAAGTGTATTTCCGTGCCCTCTCCAAGATTGACTGGAGCGCTCCTGATTTCCAGCAGCTGCCAAAAGTCGACGAAGATCCGGAGCAAGCTGACCCTCAGCCTTCCCAGTGTGCTGAAGAAGAATCGTAAACCATCCGGTTTAACTTTTAGCTGCTGAATACTTTGCAAGAAACTTTTATTCATTCGGGCCTGCAAGTGCCTTGTAATAGAATAGTTGAGATACTGCATTTGTCCCACTGTCATGGTATTATTTTGATTGGCACTCCCAATTTATCATCTGTTTGCAATGCTTTAACAGCTTATATCACCTGTGTGTGCATGAATAACGCTAAAAGATGTCCTGGCGGTTTACCACCGGACGGATTATACTGTCCTGATACATGTTTTAAATAGATAGCTTTGAACTGCATATAAACGCAAACATATACCATACCTCGATTAAGTGTGTCTATAGACCTTAACCCGGTAGGAATAACTTAAAGCGCAGGCGCTGATGAGGCCCTTGGCTCTCCTGTTGGTTTAGCATAATAGTTGATCCGGGTTACAATGAACGCCAGTTTAATTCTCGCTGGTGTTCATGACCCAGAATTTAACTCTGTAGACATATGGTCAACCTTGTAGTTGTCCAGTCTCGCATCAATGGACTTGGTTCAAAAACCAATGACCTTGAAGACAAAGATTTGTGAAATCATAAAAGATAAAAATAAGGTTTGTTGGGCAAATAAGACCATGTAGTCGAGGCTTTTTACGAGCTGCCAGGCTCCAAATTCGAGGCTTTTTATGAGCTGCCAGGCTACTGTCATTAACCATTTTAGCAAAGCCTGTCAAGAAGCTCCACAATCCTTAACCAATTCATCGATGACAAGGTACCCAATGTTTCAAAATCTTGTAAAGATTTGACTTTAGGTAATCAATTCGATGATGGTCAATTTAACGTGGCCAACTTCAGGGTCCTGAAGGATTGACTTGTGGCAGGTTCGACGGGTCATACCAGGTTTACCTGGACGGCGTGATTTACTTGATGCAGGCAGGTTAATCCGGGGTTTTAGGTGCATGCACCAGGCTTCCAAGCCATGTTCACTACAAGGGTATTCAACTCTCTGTGAGCCCCCAGGTAGTGTGTGAGCCGTTTGCTCATCGGGGCATATGTTTGAGCTGGGTTAGGCACCAACACTCTCTTTTACTCCTCATCATCATGTGGAAATTGCCGAAGCAACCAGAGCAGTGATCTTATGATGGGCTTCATACCGCCGTCGGCTCAAGAGGCCATGGCTGATTCCCTGATGTGTCAAGGGCGCCGGTTTAGGAGGCCATGGAAAGCTTTTGTAGAAACTCCCATGTGATACTCCTTTGTGTGAAGAACACGAACGATTCCTTGATTCTGTCAAGGGCGCCGGTTTAAGAGGCCATGGAAGGTTTCTTTCGAAGCCCCCATGTGATACTCTTTTGTATGAAAGACACGGCTGATTCCCTGATTCTACCAGGGGCGCTGGTTTAAGAGGCCATGGAAAGTTTCTTTCGAAGCCCGCATGTGATACTCTTTTGCGAAGAAGATGGCTGATTCCCCGGTGTTCCGGGGGCGCCAGTTTATTTTATTAATCATATATATACATTGTACATAAAGCGGAGCCAATGGCTCAAGTATAGTAAGGTCGAAGAAGAGCGATGTTCCACGGCCGCTTGGTCTCCTCCTCTGACGTACGTGAGTCCTTATGTTCTCGAACATCGACAAGGTAGTATGATCCGTTGTGCAGGTTTTTGCTGACCACAAAGGGCCCTTCCCAAGGTGGGGATAGCTTGTGCATATCTGTCTGGTCCTGGATGAGCCGGAGCACCAGATCTCCCTCCTGGAACGTCCTAGTCTTAACCCGACGGTTGTGGTACCAGCGCAGATCTTGTTGATAAATCTCTGATCACGCTGCTGCCGTGTCCCGTTCCTCGTCTAGCCGGTCCAAGCTATCTTGCCTTGCTTGTTCATTATCCGCTTCAACATAGGCCGCCACCCGTGGTGAGTCATGCCGGATATCACTAGGGAGGACCGCTTCAACGCCGTACACCATGAAAAAGGCGTGTATTCTGTAGATCTATTAGGTGTAGTGTTGATGCTTCATAGGACAGAAGGCAACTCCTCTACCCAGCAACCCGGTGTTCTTTGCAAAGGAACCATAAGCCGGGGCTTGATGCCTCTCAAGATCTCTTGGTTGGCTCTCTCAGCTTGGCCATTGGACGGAGGGTGAGCTACTGATGACACATCAAGGCGAATATGTTCTCTTTGACAGAACTCTTCCATCACTCCTTTAGATAGGTTGGTGCCATTATCAGTTATAATGCTGTGTGGAAAGCCAAACCGGAAAATTACCTTTTTGATGAACTTAACCGCTGTTGCCGCATCACACTTACTGACAGGCTCTGCTTCAACCCACTTTGTAAATTTGTCCACTGCTATTAACAGGTGGGTTTTCGGATCTTGGGATCTTTTAAAGGGTCCAACCATATCAAGCCCCCAAGTCGCAAACGGCCATGTAATTGGAATCATCCATAGCTCCTGCGCCGGTACATGAGCATGCCATGAAAATTTCTGGCAAGCGTCACATTTTCTGACCAAGTCCTCTGCATCGGCGGGAGCCGTCAGCCAGTAGAACCCATGACGAAAAGCTTTAGCTACCAAGGACTTTGAACCGGCGTGATGACCACAATCTCCTTCATGAATCTCTCGAAGAATATCGCAGACTTCCTCTGATGATACGCACCGCTGAAACGCCCTAGAAACGCTGCGGTGATGAAGTTCTCCATTGGCGATAGTCATAGACTTAGACCGCCGGATTATCTGCCGGGCCTCAACTTCGTCCTCTAGCAACTCACCTCGGCTCATATACGCCAAATAAGGGAGTGTCCAATACGGAATGATGTGAAGCGCTGCGACTAACTGTGCTTCCGGATCAGGAACAACCAAGTCCTCCTCTGTAGGTATCTGTACTGACGAATTATGCAATTCATCCAAGAAGATATTAGGTGGAACCGGTTTACGCTGAGAGCCCAGCCGGCTCAATGCATCAGCCGCTTCATTTTTCCGCCGGTCTATGTGGTCCACCTGATATCCCTTGAAGTATCCCGCGGCTGCATCCACTTCTCGCCAATAAGCCGCCATGAGCGGATCCTTAGAGTCCCACTTACCAGATATTTGTTGTGCCACCAGATCTGAGTCACCAAAGCACTTAACCCAGCTCAAGTTCATCTCCTTAATCCTTGGCCATCCGCAAACCGTGGAGGAGAGCTTCATACTCAGCAGCATTGTTAGTACAAGGGAACATTAATCGGAGGACATAACAGAACTTATCACCTCGTGGGGAAGTTAACACGACTCTAGCCCCTGAGCCCTCCAATTGCCTTGAACTGTCAAAGTGAATAGTCTAGTATGTATGATCCAGCTTCTCCTCAGGTGCTTGCAACTCTGTCCAATCATTGATGAAATCCACCAGTGCTTGGGATTTTATAGCAATATGGGGCACATACTTTAATCCGTGCGGGCTAAGCTCAATGGCCCACTTCGCCACTCTGCCAGTGGCTTCTCTATTCTGGATTATATCTCCTAACGGAGCTGAACTGTCAACAGTGATAGGGTGGCCCTGGAAGTAGTGCTTCAACTTCTGGTTTGCCATGAAACACCATATACCAATTTCTGCCAGTGTGGATATCTTTGTTTCGACTCAATGAGCAACTCACTGATGTAATAAATCGGACGTTGAACCGGATATTCTTTGCCTGCCTCCTTGCGCTCAACCACAATGGCCACACTGACTGCACGGGCATTGGTGGCCACGTACAATAACAACGGTTCCTTGTCAACCGGGGCAGCAAGGACTGGTGGTTCTGCCAATTGCCGCTTTAGATCCTCGAACGCGGTGGTTGCAGCATTGCTCCAGACAAACCGATCCGTCTTCTTCATCATCTGGTAAAGCGGGATCGCCTTTTCTCCTAAACGGCTGATGAACCGACTCAACGCTGCAATACGGCCCGCCACGCGCTGGACATCGTTGATGCACGCTGGTTTAGCCAAGGATGTGATCGCCTTGATCTTTTCCGGATTAGCTTCAATCCCACTGTTTGACACTAAGAATCCAAGGAGCTTGCCCGCTGGAACACCAAAAACACACTTCTCCGGATTGAGCATCATCTTATAAACTTGGAGGTTGTCAAAGGTTTCTTTCAAATCCTCTATCAGCGTTTCCTCCTTCCTGGATTTTACCACAATGTCATCAACATATGCATGGACATTTCTTCCAATCTACCCTTGTAGGCAGTTCTGCACACAAGGCTGATAGGTTGCTTGGGCACTCTTGATCCCAAAAGGCATGGATACATAGCAGAAGGCCCCAAAAGGAGTTATGAAAGCTGTTTTCTCCTGGTCTTTGACTGCCATTTTAATCTGATGATAACCTGAATATGCATCCAAAAAACTTAGCCGCTCACATCCCGCCGTAGCATCAATAATTTGATCAATACGGGGGAGAGCGAAAGGATCAGTTGGGCAAGCTTTGTTCAGGTTTGTATAGTCAAAAACACATCCTCCAGCTTCCGTTTTTCTTGGGCACCAGTACCGGATTAGCCAACCACTCTGGATGAAATACCTCAACTATGAAACCTGCGGCCAAGAGCCTAGCCACTTCTTCACATATAGCCTTGCGCCTCTCCTCATTGAAGCGGCGCAAATACTGCTTGACTGGTTTAAACTTCGGATCAATATTAAGAGTATGCTCAGCGAGTTCCCTCGGTATACCTGGCATGTCAGAAGGTTTCCATGCAAAGATATCCCAGTTCTCACGGATGAAATCGATGAGCGCGCTTTCCTATTTGGGGTCTAGGTTAGCATTGATAGTGAATTGCTTGGATGAGTCGCCCGAAACAAAGTCAACCTTCTTGGTTTCCTCTGCCGATTTGAACTTCAATGCCGGATCATGCTCTGTAGTTGGCTTTTTCAACGGGGACATATCTGCCGGATCAACATTGTCCTTATAAAACTTCAGCTCTTCCGTAGCACAAACTGCCTAAGCATATGCCGCATCTCCTTCCTCGCATTCCAATGCGATCTTGCGGCTTCCGTGAACTGTGATGGTTCCCTTGTGACCCGGCATCTTGAGCTGCAGATAAACATAACACAGTCTAGCCATGAACTTGGCGTAAACCGGTCTCCCAAACAGAGCATGGTATGGGCTCCTGATCTTTACAACCTCAAAGGTTACCGTTTCCGATCTAGAATCATGCTCATCCCCAAAGGTAACTTCCAGATCGATTTTTCCAACCGGATAAGCCGATTTACCGGGCACTACCCCATGGAACACTGTGTTAGACTGTCGGAGCTTCCTATCTGTCAACCCCATACGTCGAAAAATCTCATAGTATAGGATATTGATGCTGTTGCCTCCATCCATAAGCACCTTTGTGAACTTATAACCACCCACCTGTGGTGCCACCACCAAGGCCAATTGACCCGGATTATCAACCCGTGGCGGGTGATCCTCTCTGCTCCATACAATGGGTTGCTCAGACCAGCGCAAAAAACGTGGTATCGCCGGTTCAACAGAGTGTACTGCTCTCTTCAGAACTTTCTGATCCCGTTTGCACAAACTTGTGGTGGAAACATGATATTGCCCACTTCTTAGTTCCTTCGGATTATTCTGATATCCGGATTGCTGCTGCTGCTGACGCTGTTGATTCCCTTGGTTGTTGTATCCACCCTGACCATGTTGCTGGTTATGTTGATGATGATTGTTGCCATTGTGGTTATTGTTACCACCGTGGTATCCTGATCCGGATCCACCACCCTGGTAACCCGGACCCTGGAAACCGGGACCTGACCCGTCGGGGGGCCCATGGTTAGACTTGGCATGTTTCATAAGCTCTTGCATAATAAAACAGTCTTTCTAGAGATGCGTAGCCGGGTTTTCCTCTGTACCGTGCTTTGGGCAAGGTACGTTCAACTGGCGATCTAGATTAATAGGTGGCCTCCCGTTACGTGGGGGCGGTCTACCCTTGTGGCGCTGCCCATTGTCTTGAACGTTGGTATTGGCCACAAAGTCTGAGCTGCCCTCCGCTTTACGCTTGCCATTGTAACCTGTACCCGCCAGATTGGCCTGCGCCGGTTTACCGTTTTTGTTCGCCTTCCCGGATTTGTCTCCGTCTGCATCTGGATGCTTGGTGTTATCAGAGTCTCCATAATTTACTAAAGTGCCCATGAGCGTTCCCATGTCGTTGCAATCACGTTTGAGCCGTCCCAACTTCTGCCTCAAAGGCTCAAACCGGCAATTGCCTTCCAAGGTTACTATAGCCGTGCTTGGATTGATGCTATTGGAGGAGTGCAAAATTTCTGATACTCGCCGCACCCAGCTGCTGGTGGTCTCTTGCTCTCCTTGAACACAGGCTGCTAAGTCAACCATGGACATTGGTTGCCTGCACGTGTCTTTGAAATTATTGATAAACTGGCGACGCAACTCCCCCCATGATCCGATGGAGTTAGGTGGTCAACCTTTTAACCACGTCTGGGCCATTCCCTCAAGCATCAAATATTTGGCGCATGCCGCTTCATCCACGTCGAGCATCTCCATGGCCATCTCATAACTTTCCACCCACGCCTCCGGAGCCAGATCCGCCATGTAGTTGGGTACCTTTCATGGACCTTTGAAGTCCTTGGGTAGTTTTATATTCCGTAAAGCGGGGATGAGGCACTGCACCCCCAGAGAACTGGACATGATTCCTATTTCAACTGTGGTGGTGTTGTGAACCGGCGTTGCCTGACGGGCGTCGTTATAAGCCGTATGCCTGGCTTGATCCGCAGCCTCTTGTGCGTGTGCTCCTACTCCTGCCGGATTATCATGCCTCTGCCGGTGCCGCCTCCGTGCGCTACTGGATACAGCCGGTTCATCCAGGTGCCTCTTGTAACTCCGGCTTGGGCGGGGGGTTGAATGAATCCTCTCCCGGCTATAGGAATAAGCTTGCTGCTGAGTTAGCGCCGTGTCTAGTAGCTCCTTGGCCCGTCGTGCCTCCATTGCTATGGGGGACGTCCCCTCAATGGGAAGGGAGGCCAGCTGTGAAGCGGCGGCGACCATGTTGTCCAATGGGTTAGAATAGTGGCCGGGAGGGGTGGGCACATGCTGTGTTGGCACAACTTGGCGGTTTGGCTCTGCAGCTGGTGGCTGAACCGACGCGCCAGTTCACGGGGCTCCTCCCCGGTTTACCTTTGCATAGTTACTGGTTCCTAGTCCTGGTGTGCTGAAGAAATTCTTTGCCTCATAAACCGGCGGCAAACGAGATCGTTGTCTCTTGTTCATTACTTCCTGCGAAGCGTTCTGATCTAACCTGAGCCGGAAAGCTTGGGAATCTAGCTCTGCCTGTCTTGTAGCCATCTTGGCTTTCTCTGCATCCAGATCCAACTTAGCCCGCTCAATCCGGTTCCTCACCTGAGCGATCTCTGCATCGTGCTGCTCCTTGTCGGCCTGGGCTACCTCTGCTGTTGCGAGTGCTGTCAAAGTGTCAACTAGGGTGGATAGGATGTCAGAAGGCGACGGGGGAAGGTCTCCAACTCTGGCTCCCGCTGCTTCTGAGGTTAACAACCCAGTCGTTGAGGGCTGCTGCATAGGTTGTGATCCGGCCATGAAAACAGCAACCCTGTTTGGCGGATCAAAGGGGTCCGGAATACTATCGCCATCGGACACACCCTCAGACCGGCCGTCCTGCAACAGATACAAAGATTCGGTCTCTCCGGATGAAGATTCATCGTCGGAATAGACAACTGTCTTGCCACCAGAATCCGATCCATCCTCGGCTTGTACTCCATGCACTGCTCCGACGAAGACGCGCTTTACGGCGGGCTGAATCCGGGCTGATCTCGCACGCTGAGCCGGCTCGACGACGTTGGGGAAGATGTCCGACTCAGGGCCCGGTTCGCCGATCTTTCCGATGAAGACGTGGATGCCGCCGAAGGGGACCCGGTACCCGTATTCGATTGAATCGGCCTCGGGGCCCCAGCCTGCATCATCGATGTAGATCCGGCCGCGACGACTCATGGTCATCCGGCCCACTGCGTAACCCTTGAGCCCTTCAAAGCTGCCCTTCAAGAACTCGAAACCATCGTGCGATAGCCCCACCGTGGGCGCCAACTGTCGTGGATTTAGCACGACAGATGTCCGGTTTACAGGACTTAGTCGTGAGGCCATCGCTCGGGTTAGCTTAAAGGGGTTAAAGCGGACGAAGGACACAAGGAGTTTATACTAGTTCGACCCCTTCGATGAAGGTAAAAGCCTACGTCTAGTTTGGTGTGGTATTGCTTGGGCTTCGATGACCAGGGAGCGAATCCGCTTTTCCTATGTCTCGAGCTGTTGTTTCTTGTCTTGAACCGTCGCCGGGTCGTCCCTTTATATAGGAGGCAACACCCGGTCCGATTTACAGAGTCCCGAGGCCGGCTCATAAACGTGTCCGCCTCGGTCTCTACTTTTTCTATCTTACACCTCAAGTTACATGGTACGACGGTTTATAGATCGTGGGCCTTACACATGGGCCCTAAACCTCTACGGTCTGTAACCTCCTGTTACATAATCTAATGGGCTTCTGATAATATAACTTTACCAGCGTAATCCGGACCTTCCTAGCCGGTTTATACCTGCTAGTAATATCCTTGACAGGGCGTGAGGAGAATACGGTGGCCCTAGTGGCTTCTTGGGGAGCATTGTGCCTCCACACCGCTCCAACGGAGACGTACTTCCCCTCAAAGGGAAGGAACTTCGGCAACACATCGTTGTCTTCACCTGTTCCACTTGTGGTTATTTCTTTCCTTTACTTGTGCAAGCTTTACTTGTTTATCTTATATAGCTTGCTTGTGAGATTGTTATCTTTACTTCCAATAAGTTGTCATCTTAGTAGCATATCTAGACAACTTAATTTGATGCTTAATTTAAAGTGGTTAAGAAAAGTTAAAAATTGTTAGTTGCCTATTCACCCCCCTCTAGTCAACCATATCGATCATTTCAATTGGTATCAGAGTCTCGTCTCTTTTTAAGGAGTTTACCGTCCAAAGAGTATGGGTGACAACGTAGTCGAGACGGAGGGACATTCCGGTGGAACTCCGTCCTTGCCTACGTCCGATGGGGGAGCCTCGGTCTCTCATGAGGAGTTCAATGTGGGTATGACCACATTGAAAGAATCACTAGCGAACGAGGTCAAAGGCATGTTTAAAGATTTGCTTGAGGGGCTTAAATTATCCACCACACCGTTGGAAGTGGTTCGTCCCGCTACCAACGTGTCGGAGGCTACTCACGACAAGGGAGAAGCTAGTAGTGAACAAGCCCCAGTTACTAAGAATGGGAGTGGGATCTTTGCCCACTACGCTCCTCCTACTCACTATGGAGGACCCGTTCCCACACCGCATTTAAATTCCGTTGGCCCCCCTCCTAAGTTTATAAAATATTCTGATTTTGCTACTTGGATGTTTCGCTTCAAACATCATTTAAATCATTGCTCTACTAACCTTTGGAGAATCATTGAGCAAGGTTTTTATCCACGTGATCCCAACAACATGACTCCGAGAGAAACTGCATATCATCAATTCAATGAGTCCGTTCTTTGCATACTTCGAGATGCTATCCCTCCCGAAGACATTGCACATCTTCGACCCTTCACTGTGGCCAAGGAAGCTTGGGAGCATGTTGGCACTATGTACAAGGGGAGCGCTAGCATTCAATGCTCAAACTATGAAGTTGCGCAAGATGAAGCCGATGAGTTTGCTATGATCGATGAAGAAGATCCTCGTGAACTTTATCGGAGACTAACCACTATCGCGGTCTCTCTTCGAGATCATGGAAGTAAGGACACGGATGACAATTGGATCAAGCACAAGTTTCTCAAGGCCATGATGCCCTACCATAAGGCCATGTCCTCTTTCATCCGTCAAAGACCGGACTTCCACCACTTGTCTTCAAATGAAGTGTTGGATGAGTTCGTTGCCATGAGGATCTTGGACAAGACCGCCGACAATGCGGTTTTAAGAGCTCAACGATCAAAGAAGCCTAACCTTGCCTTGAAGGCCAAGGCTTGTGTGGAACAAGAGGAGGAGGATGATGATGATGAGAGTTGCCCCGAGGACACCAAATATGCCTATCATGAGCACATGGCTCTTGCTTCACGGCAAATTTGGGGCAACAAGAAGAACACAAGGCCCAACTTCAACAAGAACAACTCAAGTGGAAACAAGGGCAAGCAACGAGTAAGGACATGCTTCAACTGTGGAAATGTAAGCCACTTCGTTGCGGATTGCCCATATGATAAAAGAGAAGACTTTGGAGGCAAGCTTATCCGAAAGGACAAGGCCAAGTCTTATCCCAACAAGAACAACTTCAACAAGAAGACTCCTCCCAAAGGGTTGGTGGCCCAAGAAGAATATGTTGAGGATGATGATAATGATGAAGATGATGAGATGGTCACCATGGCCACAATTGCTATTGCTACTACTCCACGCACATCTCTCTTCGACTCTCCAAATGAGAACATCACCGCCAAGTGTCTCATGGCTAAGGCCACCAACAAGGTAACTCCAAACATCAACACTACCATCATCTCTAGTCCTTCATTAATGGATTGTATTGATGAGAGTGAGGGAGCCAAGGAGGAAGAGAATGAGTTTGAGTTGTTTATGAGCAAACTCAAGGGCAAACCCAAGAAGCATTTTGTTGCTCTCTTGGAATAACTCGGTGAGGCCAATGACAAGATCGAGGCTCACGAGGAGACCATTGCTAAAATGGAAGGTCATAGTCGAGACTAAGCCGATGAAATATCGGATCTTTCTAATGCTCTAGAGGAAGAGCATGGTCTTCGTTTGGCTCTTGAGGAGTCACACAACGATGATCATGCTAAATTAAAGAAAGATCTCGATCATGCTTTAGTTGTCTCTCGTATGCTTAACTCCGAGAAGGCAAAACTTGGGGTTGACCACGATAGACTCAAGGAGTTTGTTACACTTGACAAGGCTCACAAGGCCTTGAAAGGTATGCATGCTTCTCTCAAGGAGTCTCATGATCAACTCCAAGTTTTGCTAACCAAGGAAAAGGCCATATTTCCTCGCATGATGTTGATTGATAATGCAAATGCTACTAACCCATGTTGCGAGCATGTGCATCTTGTTGAAGAGAATGACAAGTTGAAGAAGCAACTTGAGAAAGGCCTTGTGACATGCATACAAGGTGAGAAGAACCTCAACAACCTTTTGAGAAATCAAAAGGAGGTTGTGGAAAAGGAAGGAATTGGGTTTGCTCCTAAGCCCAAGAAGAAGAAGAAGAATGACAAGACCAAGCTACCTCCCCCTCGCCGACAAACCTTTGTGAAAGAAGGAGAGGGCGCCTCTAAGAAGAAGAACAATGTGAAGGGTGGTGGTGTCAAGAAAAACCCCACCATACCATCAAACATGGTCGGCGTCTTTAATCCTTCATATGTTTTATGTCGTGCTAGTGATGGTCATGTATTCGCTAAATTTGTTGGTTCTTCTTATGAGTACATTGAACGGTCTATTTGGGTTCCTAAGACCCTTGTTACTAACCTCAAAGGACCCATTACCAAATGGGTACATAAATCCAAGAATTGATCTCTTGTAGGAGTTTGCTTCCGGTGGGGGATCATGGTTGCTCGATAGTGGAGCCACAAATCATATGACCGAAGCAAAGACTTGGTGGTGGACGTGCATCTTGGTTCATCTATGGCACCAACATCGAATGGGGTGATGCTTCATCTTCTAAGGTATTGGGGCTTGGCAAGGTTGTTGTTTCTCATGATCTCACGATCGAGAAAGTCATGCTAGTTGAGTCCCTTGCATACAACTTACTTTCTGTTCGCCAACTTGCACTCATGGGCTTTGCTACATTCTTTGATATTGATACCGTGGCCCCCTTGTGGAGCAAGACTCTTAAAGTAGCCTATGTTGGACATGTCGAGAACGGTCTTTATGTGGTTAACTTCTCGAAGCAACCCACTAAGACCGCGACATGTCTAATGGCTAAAGTTGATGTGGGATGGCTTTGGCATCGCCGGTTAGCCCATGTCAATATGAGATCTTTGCAAAGTCTTCCCAAGGGGGACCATGTCCGTGGACTAACAAATGTTAGCTTTGCCAAAGATCGTGCTTGCAGGGCTTGCATTGAAGGAAAGTTACATGAGACGGCTCACCCTCCCACGACTATCATCTACTCAAAAAGACACCTAGAGCTCCTTCACATGGATCTCTTCAGGCCTCCATCTTTTGATAGTCTTGGGGGTAGAAAGTATTTCTTGGTGATTGTGGATGATTATTCAAGATACACTTGGGTATACTTCTTCAAGAAGAAGAGTGAGACCCAACAAACCGTCATCAACTTTGCAAATGAAGCTCAACGACAACATGAAGCAAAGATTTTGATGATCCGAAGTGACAACGGCACCGAGTTCAAGAACTACACCTTGGATGAGTTTCTTAGTGATGAGGGGATCAAACATCAATATGAAGCACCCTCTACCCCTCAACAAAACGGTTTAGCGGAGAGAAAGAACCGGACTCTGATGGACGCGGCAAGGACCATGATGGCGGAATTCAAATCACCATACAACTTTTGGGACGAAGCCATCAACACCGCTTGTCATGCATCCAATCGGCTCTATCTCCGCAAAGGCTTGAACAAAACTCCATATGAGATACTTACTGGTAACAAGCCCAACCTCAAGTACTTCCAGGTGTTCGAGTGTAAGTGTTTCATCCTCAAGAAAGGTGTTTGTTTGTCTAAATTTGAATCTAGAGCTCATGAGGGTATATTTGTTGGTTATGCTACAAACTCTCATGCTTACCGTGTCCTCAACAAGTCCAATGGACTCATTGAGGAAACGAGTAATGTAGAGTTTGATGAAAATAACGGCTCCCAAGTGGAGCAAAGTGGTACTTGTGATGTAGGTGATGAAATTCCTCCTCAAGCCATAAGAAGAATGGGTGTTGGATATATCCTACCCATTGAGGAACCCCTTGTGGCCGAAGGAGAAGGACAATGTTCCACTCAAGTGGAACCATCACCAAATCAAGACCCACACGCTTTCGAAGAACAAAGTGAAGGCCCTCAACCGGACAAACAAGGCCAAGTGCAAGATCAATCACAAGATGGTGGGGAACCACCAAATGATACACAAGGCCAAGTTCTATCCTCTGAGCAAGATCAAGATCAAGAGGAAGCTCAAGATCAAGATCTAGCTCCTGACGTCGCTCAAGATGATCAACTCACTGCTCCTCAATTATCTATTGAGGAGCAATTGGAGTGTCATGCTGCAAAAGTTGCCTCCAGGCTTGCTTCCAGAGAACATCACATGGAGAATATTCTTGGAAGCATCAAAAGGGGGGGTAAGCACTCGTAGACAATTAGCAAACTATTGTGCTCATCAAGCTTTTGTCTCTTGTGTTGAACCTCAGAAGGTCTATGAGGCGCTCGAAGACCCTGATTGGCTTAATGCCATGCATGAAGAACTCCATAACTTCGAGCACAACAAAGTGTGGCATCTGGTGCCGAGGCCAAAGGAGAACCATAATGTCATTGGAACCAAGTGGATCTTTAAGAACAAGCAAGATGCTCATGGCATCGTCATCCGCAACAAGGCACGTCTGGTGGTTCAAGGCTACTCCCAAGTCAAGGGTATCGACTACAGTGAAACCTTTGCCCCCGTTGCTCGCCTTGAATCTATTCGTTTGTTGCTTGCCTATGCTTCTCATCATAACTTTAAGTTGCAACAAATGGATGTGAAAAGTGCTTTTCTTAATGGTCCTATTAATGAGTTGGTGTATGTTAAACAACCCCCGGGGTTTGAGGATCCCAAGTTCCCCAATCACGTGTACCAACTCGATAAGGCACTCTATGGGCTTAAACAAGCCCCACGTGCGTGGTATGAGCATCTTACCGAGTTGTTACAAGATCGTGGGTTTGAAATTGGGAAAATCGACCCCACTCTTTTTACTAAGAAGGTCAAAGGGGAGTTGTTTGTCTGCCAACTATATGTTGATGATATTATCTTTGGATCTCCTAACAAAGCTTTCTATGATGAGTTCGCCGCACTCATGACCACACATTTTGAGATGTCTATGATGGGAGAGTTGAAGTACTTCCTTGGGTTTGAGATCAAGCAAAGAAGAGAAGGGATCTTTATCAAACAATCCAAGTATACTCAACACATGCTCAAGAGGTTCAATCTAAGTGATGTCAAGCCGGCTACTACTCCAATGCCAACCAAGTGCCCACTTGACATTGATCCCAATGGTAAAGCGGTGGATCAAAAGGTATATCGCTCTATGATCGGTTCCTTGCTTTACCTTTGTGCATCTAGACCAGATATTATGTTTAGTGTGGGAATCTGTGCACGGTTTCAAGCCTCACCTAAGGAAAGTCAATTTGTGCCAGTGAAGCAAATCTTTCGATTTTTGGCTCATACCCCAAACTTTGGCTTATGGTACCCTAGAGGAGCAAACTTCAACCTTGTAGGTTTCTCTGATTTAGACTGGGCGGGAGACAAAGTGGACAGGAAGTCCACTTCTGGAGGGTGCCAATTTCTTGGTTGCTCTTTGGTAAGTTGGTCGTCCAAAAAGAAAAGTTGTGTGTCTCTCTCGTCCACCGAGGCAGAGTATGTGGCAGCTAGCAGTTGTTGTGCTCAACTTCTATGGATGAGGCAAACTTTAAAGGATTACGGTGTCACTTGTGACAAAGTGCCTCTTTGGTGTGACAATGAAAGTGCCATCAAGAATTGTCTCAACCCGGTGCAACACTTCAAGACGAAGCATATATAGATTCGGTATCACTTCATCCGGGATCATATACGGCAAGGAGAGATCGAGCTTCACTATGGCAACACTCATGATAACCTTGCAGATATCTTCACAAAGCCTTTGGATGAAGCAAGATTTCGCGAGTTAAGGCATGAGCTAAATATCATTGATTTGAGCAATGTGGCTTGAGCACGTGCACACCCCACCATACTCTTCATATTGTCTAATCTAGGTGTAGGCATGGACATAGGGGGAGTGTTGTTCTCTAAATGAACTCTCTCTCCCCCATTATGCATAAATTGATCAAGTCTTTCACATTAACCATCTTTGATGGTACTTGTGCTTCAAGGACGAGTTTTGGTCATGGGCCCAAGGTTAAAATCTTCGTGGCGCCATACCTGTTGACTCAAACATAGGTGGCTTCGGCCATCGCCCTCTCTTGAAGAGGGGTTTCTTGTCTCTTGCTGGCATGTGTTTGTTGTGTCTTGGTCTTCCTTGCTTTGTTGTTCTTTTTCTTGAGCTAAGCCTTGAAGTATAGTTGGCGTGGCATGCTGGGCGGTACTACCGCTGGTGGTGCGTGGTACTACCGCTTATAAGCGGTACTACCGCCCACCAGCGCGGTACTACCGCTGCGGGGCGGTACGAGGGGGTTATATCAGGGCAGGGGGAGGTTTCTCTCCCCCATACCCATTCACTCGCCCCTTCGTTCCTCGTCCTCTCTCCAGCAGTTCATCGCCGCGGGAGGGCTCCGGCGGATCTCCTCCTCTGGGGCGTTCCTCTCCATTTCCTTCGGTGGAGTCGATCCCCACCTAGTCCTCTAGCCATGGATGCGGGTATAGCCCTCGATCCTTTTCTCCTCTTGTCTCGTTTTCAGATCTTGCGTTTTAGGGGCAATAGTGGTTGCATCTCTAGATTTTTGGCTACATCTAGGCTTGAGTAGGTTGGAGAAGGCAACTAGACTGTCTAGATTAGAGTATGGTAGGAATATTTTTGAATTTGACAGCCAGTAGTGCCGGATCTGAACACGGTAGTAGGGAACTGTTGTTCCCCCGCCTCGAGCGGTACTACTGCTCTCCTGAAGCGGTACTATCGCTTCGGCATTACTACCGCTTACAGGTCACGATACTACCGCTGCCTGCCCAGTTCAACCATGTTTTTCCATTCTCCGATCTTCTTTTGTTGTGTTCGTTGGCTTATGCTCGTTCTTTCTGGTTGGTTTGCTTGTTTTTGTGTTTGGTTCCAGATGATGAACATCTTGAGCATCAAGCACGCCGTATCAACCCCAATCGTGCAACCTCGAAGCGCTACCGCACATCTGAATCTGCAGGAGGTTCCTCTAGTGCTCCACCTCCACCTCAACAGAAGAAGAAGTCCATGGCGAAGCCAAAGGGAAAAACTGTGACCCAAATGAGTGGCAAGGAGTTCTGGGCAAGGCGTCGCCGCAATCCCTATGAAGTAGATCAAGAACTCAATTTGGTCAATCGTCCGTTCTGGAACCGCTTTCAGTTTGCCATCTACTTTGATGTGATCAAGGCAAAAAAGAATCTCTTTGTCAGTGTTCGCTCCATCGACAAGGAGTACCTGGAGAAGGATCCTGAGTATTTTGGCGATGCTCTTCAGATGTGCTTGCAGCTTAACATTCTCCAGATCATTCAGTTCAACAAGGATTTTGATGCAGATCTTGTGGCTCAATTCTATGCCACTGTCCATCTAGGGACGGATGAGGACAGAACTCTGACATGGATGACCAATGGCAAATTGCTTTCTGTCAAGTGGAAGGCTTTCATGGAGTTACTTGGGGTGGAAGACCAGGGGCTTGAGACTCCGGTTGGCTTCCGTCCTCATCACAACGCTACCTCCACCCACAAGCAAGCTCTCTGGCCCTACTGCACTTCAAAGGTCCACCCTGAAACTAAGAAGGTCACATATGAGTTATCTGCCTATCGGGATATCCTTCACCGCGTCTTCCATGAGACCCTCTTCCCTCGTGTTGGGAATCATGATATGGTTCACTCCTATCTTGTGGACATGCTTCTCTTTTGCCAGCATCAGCTAGAGAAGAACACTGGTGAGTCCCTGGATATTTCTCATGTGATGTGGTCTGAGCTCCTGTCTGCCATCTCTGAATGCAAGTGCCTGATCTATGGACCATTCATCATGCTGCTTATTGAGAAGGCTTGGGATCATGTCTATCCCAATGTTTTGCTTGAAACTGGAGAGTTGGTGTCTCATGAGATCAAGCGTTTGAGGAGGAAGGACAACTGGGGCACTCAGGCTCCCAAATATGGAGGTTCATCCTCTGCTGCTGCTATGGAGACTGAGGAGGCTGAGGCTAAGGCGGATGATGATGATGACTATGAGCCATCTGGTGCAGAGCCCTCGTGGGCAAAGAAGCTCAAGCTAAAGATGAAGAAGCTGTTTTGCATGGAATCTCATGGTCACTACATGACTCATGTGGCAGAGAAGAAGGCCAGGGGTCGTCACAAGGAGCTCATGCGCTAGTTGAGTGCGACTGTGGTCAGTGGCTCTGAGGAACAGGTAACCGAGGAGGAAGAGTGGATTCAGCAGCACTGCTCGTGGAAAGATTCCGACGCCGAGCAGTTTCAGGTCGACGACGACGATGCAGATGA
The DNA here is from genome assembly GCA_902687465.1 of Secale cereale. Taxonomy (NCBI): domain Eukaryota; kingdom Viridiplantae; phylum Streptophyta; class Magnoliopsida; order Poales; family Poaceae; genus Secale; species Secale cereale. The sequence continues at coordinate 537,197,010 of LR738710.1, read as the reverse complement.
ACCCGCTGGGATTTGATGTTCGAGACCTTCTCCTGCTCTCACCTGGAGTCGTAGCTTAGCTCTCTGCCCTTTTGGTGTCTCGATGCCAAAGGGGGAGAGAGTTTAGGGATTTGTGTCGTTGCCTTTGTGTTCTTGTCGTTTGTGCTTTCTCGTCTTTTGCTTTGGTTGGTTTTCGTGAGACCTAAGTTCCCGTCATATGGTGTGAGACATATGCAACCTATGCTACCTTTATCTTATTTATGTACCTTGGTACTCTATAGCGTGCATGCTTATCTTGTTATTTACTATGTTCTCATATACCATGCTTAGGTTGTTGGTCTCTAAAATATAGGGGGAGTGTTGATCCTAGTATGTGTGCCATGCAGTCCAAAGCACTTATCTAGATAACACACATCTAGGGGGGAGCCCGTCTATATTTTAGGGGTGTGGGTTTTTGCGCTTACTCTATGTCATTATTCCTTCTGTGCAAATCTCGTATTGTCATCAATCCACCAAAAAAGGGGGAGACTGTAAGGTCATATATTGCCCGATGGTGTTTTGGTGATTGATGACAATGCTTTTGCGGACTAATCATGTGTTCTAAGCTCTTTCAGATATATCTCACCTAGGCACAAGACGATTATATGCCCCTCGGAATCTATGGAAGACGGTGTTTCCTTTTGCTTATTTTTCGGTGGATCCGAGTAATAGGAAAGCCGTACTATTAAGAGGGGATCCGCTTTGGTAAGGTTTGGGTGGAATCAACACGTACACTTCCTTATCGCACCCTCCATACCTTCCCGCATCAATGGAGTACTACATTCCCCCTTCTCTGATTTTCCTGGCCCCAGCGGTAGTACCGCGGGCCTCAGCGGTAGTACCGCCTGAGTGCTTTAAGTGGTAGTACCGCTCCACTAAGCGGCAGTACCGCTTGTTGCACTTTGCGGCAGTACCGCTGCTGCTCCGTTCTACTACCGCCTCGACTCGAGAGCGCTGTTCTCGTGTCAGGTTTTGCGGCACTAGGAGCGGTAGTAGTAGCAGTAGTACCGCTCCCCAGCGGTAGTACCGCCCTGCGACCGCGGTAGTACCGCTCTGGGTCCCAGCCCCCTTGCGCGGCAGTACCGCTGAAGGGAAACGGTAGTACTGCTTGATAAGCGGTAGTACCGCTCACTCAAGCGGTAGTACCGCTCTCTGCGGGGCTGAGTGAGGGGGTAACGGTTGGATTGTTCCCCCCACTATATAAAGGCATCTTCTTCCTCCTTGTTGACTCACCTCTTCCGCCAAATACTCCATTGTTGCTCCAAGCTCCATTTTTGCCCGATCTCTCTCCCTAGCCAATCAAACTTGTTGATTTGCTCGGGATTGCTTGAGAAGGCATCGATCTACACTTCCACCAAGAGATATTTGATCCCCCCACTAATCCCTAGCGGATCTTGTTACTCTTGGGTGTTTGAGCACCCTAGACGGTTGAGGTCACCTCGAAGCCATATTCCATTGTGGTGAAGCTTTGTGGTGTCATTGGGAGCCTCCAATTCGGTTGTGCAGATTGCCCCAACCTTGTTTGTAAAGGTTCGGTTGCCGCCTTCAAGGGCACCACTAGTGGAATCACGGCACCTTGCATTGTGTGAGGGCGTGAGGAGAATACGGTGGCCCTAGTGGCTTCTTGGGAAGCATTGTGCCTCCACACCGCTCCAACGGAGACGTACTTCCCCTCAAAGGGAAGGAACTTCGGCAATACATCCTCGTCTTCACCGGTTCCACTTGTGGTTATTTCTGTCCTTTACTTGTGCAAGCTTTACTTGTTTATCTTATATAGCTTGCTTGTGAGATTGTTATCTTTACTTCCAATAAGTTGTCATCTTAGTAGCATATCTAGACAACTTAATTTGACGCTTAATTTAAAGTGGTTAAGAAAAGTTAAAAATTCTTAGTTGCCTATTCACCCCCTCTAGTCAACCATATCGATCCTTTCAGCCCGTTTGTGGCCCGTTAGTACGCTGGGCCATTTTCGTAGTGTCATCAAAATACGGCCGATTAACGATGGCCCATTATGGCCGGCCCATGAACGAACGATTTCAACTCTAGCCCATTTACGACCATAATGTGGTATGTTATTAGCCCATGTTTGGCCAACCAATCATACGTCACGTAGAAGGATCATCAATGATACGGCCCATAGAAGGCCCATTGTGTCTACAGCCCGTATAAGGCCCATTGTTTCTATGCCACGTAGAAGGCCCATTGTTTTTTTTGAAAGAAAGAAGGCCCATTGTTTCTACGACCCTTAGAAGGCCCATTGTTTCTACGGCCCGTAGGAGGCCCATGTTGACTACAGCCGGTGGGCATCAAAGTTCACCACCAGTGCAAATATAGGGAACACCCTACACTATACAAAAATGGCTTGCTGTTTTCTTCAGCCGGTGGCTGCACATTAAGAACAAATTGTGTATCGCACCAAAACAAATTACAACTATAAAACAAAAGGAAGGTTGGCATAAAAGTTAACAGTCTAGCAGATAAATGCACCACCAGAAGTTCAGAAGCTCTGTTCATTTGACCTGACTGTTACGTTTTCATGCTGTATTGTCCAATGGAGCACCATAACCTTCGCCTTCAGTTCTCCTAGGCTCCTGAACAACATAGCAAATGTCTGATAGTCTGGTTTCAAAACCATGAATATCTTGACAACATCGAACAATGTCTCTCTTTGTTTCACAAAGGGTCTCTATTAGGGAATGGACTAGTGTCTGGAGCGTAGATACAACATTGTTTTGAGCTTGCATATCTTGGTCACAAGGCAGTTTGGACGAGATTGCCTTAACAACCAAGCAAGTATTAAGCAAGAACGTGCTTTTGGCACCGTTAGTGGACAGGTACTGACCCACTGCAGCAAGAGCTGACATTGCGGTTATAGTTGCCTCACCACCTTCAGAAGGTGGCGGTTCCACCATTTTTTCCATAGCTCGCTGAAAAGTTGAGGTTTTACATTAGTAGTACCAGAACAGAAGATATTAAAGAGGCAGCAAAACCAAACAAAATAGCTTTGGTCTATATACATAACTTATTCTGGTGAACCCATGTAAAATAATAGTTGTATTTTACTGCAAAGTACATAATAAAACCAGGTTCCAAACATATGACCATGTACCATCACTAATGTATTGTCTATTTCTTCACATTGTATTGAGGGCTAAGGATAAAGAGACGAAGTTTATAATACGATAAGCATAGTATGACATCATTAATATCACAAAATGATTGAGAACAGACAAACATGCAATTGTAACGTTGTGTGGGCAAGTCCAGCACGGAACTAGATTACAGGTCAAGATCAAAGGAACATCACTCCTCTCTTTTAAACCTTGTAAGGTGCAATGATACGCTAAGACAATTGTTTATAATATTGAGAAGAGTAATAGACATTGGCTGCAAACCATGCAGTTCAAGGCACAAGTCAGAGTTAGTAGTAGTTAAAAGCCATGAGGATTAAGGACTTACAACAGCGGCTTGGACTGGTGTAGTCATGCACTTCTTCTTGCTGGTGTGACAGTCCTTGAAGATTTCCACATCATTTGGTTCAGGTACTTTTTGGTCCTTGCGGGCTTTCCTCTGCATTTGGAACAAGTCAATATAGATCTGATAATATGGTACAGCGAAAAGAGTGAAACAACAGCTAATTACAAGAGCCTCGCAGTGTGCAATATAGCTACGAGATCCCGTCGTTTGTTGGAATTTCACTTTCGTACGGTTGGCCTTGTTCTTTAAACATTTCACCTACAAGAAGATAGATTTGTGTGGCACATGCATAAATAGGACTTCAACAAGTGATCCGATCACATATAATAATGTACCTGATACTTCGGATCAGACCAGTGTTTAACAAGGCCTCTCCAGTCTTCATCAGATATATTTTTCACTTGAGATGTTTGGGCAAGTTCACTGTTAGCCTTGCCTTCAAAGTGAGTTTTCCTCAAGTTATACCGATACTGTCGCAGAGCAGACTTGAAAACATGGGTGCAAGCTTGTCTGGTTGCATCATCTTGGCTATCCAACTTGAACCTCATCTGTTGAAAATTATGGGAGTCTCATTATCAGCAACCTAGAAAGTATTGGATAGAGGAAGACAATATTACTAGTTTCCATACATAACCATACTTACAGATAAATGGTCGAGGAAGGTGTTGAACTGGGTTTCGTCTTTGTCATTCCTATACTGAATCCATGTTGGGAGGATACGTACATGGCACCTAACAACAACCGCTGCCTCTGATACTAACTTGGCTGACTCTGTAGCATCACGTGACCTTTTTAAACCTGCCTCAAAACGGATCTCCATTCTTCCTCCTCTAGATTTAGTTAACCTATCGATCATTATCCCTGATGTTTGTTTCCTGTTGCGCCTAGGTGCTAGTCCAACACCAAACATAGGAAGTGTTAGTGTACATCAGACTGTGAGACTACATATAAAGAAGCATTCAACTGTAACTTGACTCCAGCAACTACCTTCTTGTTGTTGAAGCTCACAAAGTTCATCCGATCTTGCCAACTCATCTTGTGTCAAGAGTGCTTCGGAAGTAGTGTCAGGTGGCAAGGGAGCTTGGGAACGTGCTGCTAGCTGAGTTGACCAACGAGTAAATCGTGCAGCTGGTGTTACTGTGGAAGGTGTTGCAACAACTAGGGTTGTCTCTGCTTGTTTGGTAGCAGCTATTTGTTTCTGTTTGGCTTGTTCCGCAGCTCGTGTAGCACGAGATACCCTGTCGGTACAATTTTCTGCTGGACTTTGACCTTCTATTGCACCATCAGTACCAGCAGAATCTGCAGGATTGTTCCGCTTCTGTTTCCCTGTCGTTCTGTCTTGCTTCCTCTTGCTCTGTTCCATGTTAAGTCAAGCCGACAAGAAAAACGAATATCAATTTAGTTCTTCAGAACAAATGTACTTTGATGTAAGAACATGGTGTGATAGACAAATATTGTATGTTCTAGAAACAGGAACACGTGTCTTAGTCACAAGTATAATGTTTAAAGTAAGCAGATGAAATTCAACAAAATTAGAAGCAATACAAGCTAGACATCATACATAACATGCAACTACATATAACAGTGCCAAATTAGAGGGAGCACCTATGATGGTGCACTACAGCTACGTTGAGTGTCTATGCATGTGTTGTCTTGGAAATCATCTTGGGGGGTGGAGGAGTAGAATTTGTAGAGGCCCTCCATTTGGAAAGAGCACCTTCATCCGCTGCCTTGCTAACTTCCTTCCGCTTTATTGATTTTGAATTTTCAAGTAAAACCGACAAGAAAAAGCAATAAAATTCACTCTTCAGATCTCATTCGTGCATCATACTGACAATCACTACTTTGATGTAAGGCAAACACATGATTCCATGATGGAATAATACGAAAAACAGGATGACATGGCATATTCACAACTGTTTGTGTAAACTAAGCAGCAACCATTTCACCAAATAAGAATCAATGCAAACTAGACACCACGTGAAAGATGCAACCAATATGACTCTGCCAAGTTAAGAGTGTCCCATCATAAATGGCATTTCAACAAATTAGAAGCAACGCATGCTATAAATCATATCAAAGATGCAACTAATATCACACTGCATATACTGAAGGTGTCTCATCATATTGATTTATGCGGGATACAAAAAAACAATAGTTTTATATGAGGACATGCTTAATAGACAGATGTACTATGTACTAAATACATGAAGGCATGTCACATTAACAGGTATGTATAAGCAAAGCAGAATAGCACATGCAGTTTAACCAGATTGGAAAAATTACAATCTAGACACCATATGCAACATGCAACCACATATCACGCTGCCAAGTTAGAGCAAGCACTTGCGATGCTAGTGTAGGGGAAATGCGGTAATCCACTATAGAGCTACGTTCACTATCTTCATCTAGCCTTGTTGTTTCTTGAGAATCATGTCGGGAGGCTGATGCTGCATTCTTTAAATGAGGAGTAATGGACTTGCCTGACTGCCTCATCATAAGTTATTGATGAGGGATACACAAGAACATTAGTTTGATGTAAGAACATGGTTAATACATAGATGTACTAGTATGTACCAAAAACAGAAAGGCATGTCATATTTAAAGGTATAATGTGTAAGCTGAGCAGATGCAATTTAACCAAATTGGAAGCAATACAAGCTACACATCCGGTTGGAGTGGTGAGCATGATCATCTAGGACCTGAGAGCCTGGTCGGAGGCGGGCTGCTTTGCCACCATCACGGCTTTTTAGTTGGCTTCCAGGTGATGCCTCTCTTTGTTGGGCTTCTCACTGGCTCGGCCAGTGCCCTGACTAGCTATTTGTCTTCTGGTTCTCACGGGATGGTGGTTCATGTAAAAAGTATCTTTCCTTATCTTAATAAAGACCGACTTCGGCCTTTCGAATACAAGCTAGACACCATATGGAACATGCAACCACATATGACACCGCAAAGTTAAAGGAAGCACCTGGGATGGTGGTTCATTGCGAGCGAGGTCATCAACTTCAGAGCTACGTTTACCGTCTCCATCTGCTGACACTACACATTTTATAAGTGTGAAACGTGTCTGGCATATCCGCCTACAACGCTGGAACGACTTCTCTCTTTTCATTTTTGCTTCTCTCATAGCAGCAGATTCTGAAATACCCTTGCATATAAACACAATAGTAAGAGTATGGGTGAAGTGTGTGCAGAACTAGTGCATTGTAAAAGTAGCAGATAGCAGGTGGCTGTAAAATAAATGACAGGAGACATATGATAGCTCTACAACATTGCATGGCAAAAAAATTAGATTCTACTCCGTATGATTTTGTAATATATGAGCACAGGAAATGCAGGTACTCCTCCAGCACACCACCACATGTGGTCATACAAGATAATAGTCGACTGAAAATTAATAGGTCAGTCGATTTTTTTAATGAACCGTTCGATCTATAAGGAACAGGCAGATGGCCTTCGTCTACCTCCCGCCAGTCACTATTGACGATCTTTCTCAAACCGCCGGCGACCACCGGCCCAGACCCCTGCCTCCGCCGCCCCGCCCTCCCCTCGACCTCACACCACCGCCACTGCTTGGTAGCACCCTCAAGCCATCCCTTTAATCCCGGATGACCTCCAGATCGGGCGCCAGTAGCTCTAGGCCCCACACGCCCCTAAGATAAACACCGAGGTGCTGCTTCCGTGGCTTAATAGGCGAACTAGCGCCTATTACGTGGGGGAATGGTTCCGTTAATTGGGAATCAACTGACCAGGAATTGAAATTCAGGGGGGCGACAGACCTCTAGGTGAGGTGAAATAGTATATGAGGAGAAAGCTTGTGCATCGCGAGTTAATAGGAACATCTAGTATCAAGAAGAAGCGGTCAACTAGTGTCTTTTGTGGGATGAATACCATGCAAGCAGCCACGTAAGATTTGCACGAATAAGGGAAGAGGGGTTCCATTTTCGGTTGCCGGTGTGGTTGCCTCCACATGTCGCGCCGATCTTATTCTTTCTGCAGGGGAAACCGATGTTCTAGAGGAGGGTGCAGGCTTGGACGAACCCATGGCCAAATTGTTGACTGTGTTGCTGTGGCCGTATGTTGGCGGAGGGGAAGCAGATCCGAGGTGGCGAAGGACGACATAGCAGGAACAACTCCGATGCGATGGAGGGTGGCGAAGTTGGAGCGGCAGCGGTGAGGCGCATGATGGCGTGGTTGAATTGGCTTGGGTACGTACGGCTCGGCCTCGGCTTCAACTACTAGCCGTGGAGGGCGTTGCGGTTGAGGTTGCGGTGGACGACGACGTCGGGGTATCGGCTCCGGCGTGAGGGAGGAGGGCGGCGGTTGATGGGTGGAATGGGGTGGCGGACGGAGGAGGCCAGGGTTTCGCGGCTGGTGGAGAGGTAGTTTTCGCTCCCACGGAGTACGAATGGGGAATCAGACGGGTGGGCGGGGGGGAGGGGGGAGAACCATGTTTCGGGTCTGGGACACGCTTGTTTTTGGCTTTTTTGAACAGAAGATGGGACGCACTTGTTTGAAATTGGGGAAAGTACAAACTTTGCGCCCCTCTTAAATTTCGGACCTGCTACGGGTCGGGGGTAGGATGGTAATCCCATGTGTCCCAAATAGTGGGCGGGAGCGATTTCGGCCGCGCGCATGTGTGCTTAAGCGGCCATTGTGTATGAATGTTTTTCGGAGGTGGTTGCGTGGCGTCTAGATGAAGCTACGAACCTACCCCGGTTTAGATCTTTGGACGTCGGGCCGGTAGGTTTCACGGGTCGGAGTTATTAGAAAAGTAATTTCCATGTACTATCAAACATTGGTCTCACGCGGTTTCGGGTGAGTAGAGGCTCTTTTGGCGCTTCATTCGAAATTTTGAAACACAAGCATTCACGTTTCGAGTACTCTTGAACTTTGAGGATTGACCTAAATAGACAAGTTAAATTTGACCTTGTATGTTGAAAACCTACTTAAATTATCCACTTCTTTTTGAAATTTTGACACTTGAAAATCCTATAACTACGATTATTTTGGAATGGAGGAGCTAAATTAGATCTATTTTGTACATGACTACATATGCTATTATGTACAAAATCAGAGCAAAGATTGGTGCCCCCATAATTTAGGTATGATTTACAAATGCCATGATATCAAATTCAAATAGTTGAATGGACTTCATGTTGAATTCAATTTTCTAAACCACCTTAAGTTGAAATCAAATGTATGCTAGTCCATAGGTAGCTATTTATAATGTTCATTGTGTAACTTTCGTATGTATAATGTGCTTTACACACACTGAAAGGATCGATATGGTTGACGAGAGGGGGGGGGTGAATAGGCAACTAACAATTTTAGCTTTTCTTAACCAATTTAAATTAAGCAACAAAGTAAGTTGTCTAGATATGCTACTATGATGACAACTTATAGGAAGCAAAGATAACAATCTCACAAGCAAGCTATATAAGATAAACAAGGAAAGCTTGCACAAGTAAAGGGAAGAAATAACCACAAGTGGAGCAGGTGAAGACGAGGATGTGTTACCGAAGTTCCTTCCCTTTGAGGGGAAGTACGTCTCCGTTGGAGCGGTGTGGAGGCACAATGCTCCCCAAGAAGCCACTAGGGCCACCGTATTCTCCTGACGCCCTCACACAATGCAAGGTGCCATGATTCCACTAGTGGTTCCCTTGAAGGCGGCAACCGAACCTTTACAAACAAGGTTGGGGCTATCTCCACAACCGAATTGGAGGCTCCCAACGACACCACGAAGCTTCACCACAATGGAATATGGCTCCGAGGTGACCTCAACCGTCTAGGGTGCTCAAACACCCAAGAGTAACAAGATCCGTAAGGGATTAGTGGGGGGAATCAAATATCTCTTGGTAGAAGTGTAGATAGATGCCTTCTCAAGCAATCCCGAGGAAATCAACAAGTTTGATTGGCTAGGGAGAGAGATCGGGCAGAAATGGAGCTTTGAGCAACAATGGGGAGGAAGAGGTGAGTCTTCTTGGAGAAGAAGACTCCCTATATATAGTGGGAGAACAAATCCAACCGTTATCCCATATTTCTGCCCGCAGAGCGCGGTATTACCGCACGTAAGTTGCGGTACTACCGCTGGTGCAGTACTAGCCAAGACTAATGATGTTGCGTTGAAGCAACGGGCGGTAGTACTGCCTGAGCGGTACTACCGCACGTCCCCGCGGTACTACCGCAAGGTAGAGCTAGGCAGGCCGAGGACAAGTGCGGACGAAATAAAATACATCCGTAGCTACATCCGCAGAAATACGGTATTAGCAAAAACACGACACGGTACTACCGCTTGACCCAAGCGGTACTACCGCGTAGGATGCGGAAGTACAAAATTACTTCCGCACCTACTACCGTACTAGTTACGACGCCGGGCCAGCTACACGGTACTACCGTGCTCGTGATACGGTACTACCGCTGTCTTGAGGCGGTACTACCGTGTGGCTGTGCGGTACTACCGCTCACACTGAGCGGTACTACCGCATGCCAGGCAGTTGTAGTAGTAGGAAGCCATGGTTTTGTACTGACGAGGAAAACGGCCGGAGCCCCAGAGAAGCAAAGGAAAGGTGGTGCGAGAGAGTATACGTGTACGTGTTGATTCCACCCAAACCTTTCCGAAGCGGACCCCCTCTTAATAGTACGGCTTTCCTATTACTCAAATCCACCGAAAAAGAAGCAAAAGGAAACACCGTCTTCCATAGGTTCCGAGGGGCACATAATCGTCTTGTGCCTAGGTGAGATATATCTGAAAGAGCTTAGAGCACACGATTAGTCCACAAATGCATTGTCATCAATCACCAAAACTACTTAGAGAGAAATATGCCCTTACAATCTCCCCCTTTCTGGTGGATTGATGACAATACGGGATTTGCACAAGGATATATAAGTAAGTAGGCAAACCTAGTAAAGCAATAGAATATAGGTAAGCTCCCCCTAGATGTGTGCATACGAGGGAGAGTGCTTTGGACTGCACAAAACACATACTAGGATCAATGCTCCCCCTATATTCTACAAATAATATACTCCTTGCATACAAAGAATAAGAGTCTACGCACAATTGTAAGGAGGATAAGGTGAGCACATATAAAGGGTAAGTAAATCAACTGCTCACAACCTAATATAGCATAGACATAATAACGAGTTCAACGATAGAGGAGCATATGTTTTACACCATATGAAAGTCTCACGCACACGACACAAACACAAGCAAGCAAACAAAGTTCGACAAACGAAAAGCAAATAGACACGACACAAGACGCAAATCCTAACACTCTCTCCCCCTTTGGCATCAAGACACCACAAAGGGAAGTGGTATTAGCCCAGAGACTCTTGATGCAAAGTCGGATAGGCTCATGAAGAATCCACTGAGGGGCCTCGAACTCCTCATCAGGGTAAAGCTTCTCCCAAGTCTTGGAGAAAAGCAGAAACAGGAACGGACCGTAGATGGGCACTTTGCGAGTGTAGATCGCAAAGCGAAGCTCACACCACATGATATGGGAGATGTCAAGTGGTGGAGTCTGAGCATTGCAAGCGTCCTCACACATCAGCAGCATGTCAACGAGGTATGCATGTATCTTGTCCTTGTCCCCAACTCGAGGAAACAAGGTGTTGCGGAAGATCCTATGCATGATGTCCAGGAAGGGGTTCAGCACCCATGTATTCTTGCCACTCGCAAGTGTCTTCTCCACATAAAAAGGTAACAGACGGTCTTTGTTGGCAGATTCTGCGTTGGCATGAGGCCAAGCTCCAATAGGGTTGTGGAACCCCTCGTCAGCTACCTGAATCAGATCCATCAAGTCCTTCCAAGAAGCAGTCATCTTGTGACCATTTTTCATCCAAGTCATGGTGCGGTCTTCCTTGGTATGGAAGTGCACCGAAGCATAGAACAGAGCCACGATTTCTGGGTCAAAATCCATCTGAAAAGACATGATGTGCTCAATTCCAAACTTCTCCACCAGATCTAGAGCCTCGGCAAAGTAGGCCCGGTGATCATCCCTCCGCATGTGGGCCATGTCAATCCAATGAGCATCCACATACAGGTTATGCTTGCTCTTGAGTACCTTTGTGTAGACACGATACTGCTGCTTGGTCCAGAATAGTTCATCTCCATGGAATTGAGCCCGGGGTTCTCCATAAGGATTGATCTTCCTCCTTGCCATGAACTCATTAGCTGGCATCTCCACCATGGTCATAGTTGATTCCTTGTGCTTGTTGGCGGCGGTCTTGAATTTGCGTTGGGGATTGGAGCCCTCTGGCACATCACTTGGGGTGCGCAGATGCTTGGACCCAATGTCACGGCTGGGATTGGTACAACGAACATTGGAACCGGAGCCACCACCTAAGACACAAACACAAGAACACGACAGAAACACAAAGAGAATCAATGCAAAAGCCACAAAAAGTCATACGAAACATGTAGAAAGGATAATATGCATGCACTACGAAGAAAATATGATCCAAACGGTAGTACTGCTGGACGAAGGCGGATGTAAAATTTTAGTGCCGCTTAGGGAGCGGTAGTACTGCTTGGAAGTGTTGCGGTAGTACCGTGCAGAACGCAGTACTAAAAATTTACATCCGTGTCGCGGTAGTACCGCTCAGTAGAGCGGTAGTACCGTTACGTGACAAAGCGGTAGTACCGCGGTTAGCCAGCGGTAATACCGCTCGGGTCAGATCTGAAAAACGGATCTAGACTAGAACGCGTAGAACGACGAACGGTACTACAGCTGATCATAGTGACTTAGTAGTAGCATACTTACTAGCATTTCTATTGCATAACCAGTCTCCTACATCCTAATCTTCCATGGATAAGAACAAGAAGAATACTAGAACAACAAGCATCTCCCCAAAACCTAAAAACAACAACCAGGCTAAAAGAAGAGGGGATTTGGGGAGAAACCTTCATCCATGGCAAGAGGTCGAGGTGGGGAACGATCCCACCGGTTGGAATGCTAGGAGAGTGGCCGGGGGAGGAGATCCGGCGAGGTCGTCCGGCGGCATTCTTGAGAGGGAGAGAGAGAGAGGCGACGTGGGGGATATGAGATGAATGCGTATGGGGGAGTTAGAACTCCCCCTGACTGCTTATAACCCCTAGCCGTTTGGATAAGTGCGGTAGTACCGTGGACATCGCGGTAGTACCGCCCGGGCGGAAGTACCGCACACGGAGCGGTAGTACCGCTCGACCAGCGGCAGTAAAAAATTACTGCCGTGCTGGTTGCGGTAGTATCGTATTCGCTTTGCGGTAGTACCGTGACTACTCACGGTAGTACCATCCCTCCAAGAGAATGCAAGTTTCGACAAGAGGCTTTTAGCAAAGTAAAAACGCACACGCAAGGCACACGGAAAGAGAGACAACACACACCAAAAACAGCACACAAGACACTCCTCCAAGGAGGAGGTCGGTGGCCGAGGCCACCTATGTTTGAGTTATTTGGTATGGCACCGCAAAGAACTATCCTTGGGCCCATGAACAACACTCGTCTTGAAACACTTATACCATCTAACATGGAAAATGACAAAGACTTGATCGATTTATGCATAATGAGGGGAGGAATAGTTCATTGAGAGAACAATACTCCCCCTATGTCCATGCCTGCATCTAGACAAGATAACTATATTGAGTGGGAGGTGTGTGTGCAAGGTCTCAAGCCACATTGCTCAAATCGGTATTTAGCTCATGCCTTAACTCGCGAAATCTTGCTTCATCCAACGGCTTCGTGAAGATATCTGCAAGGTTATCATGAGTGTTGAGATAGTGAAGCTCGATCTCTCCTTGCCGTATATGATCCCGGATGAAGTGATGCCGAATCTCTATATGCTTCGTCTTGAAGTGTTGCACAGGGTTGAGAGAAATCTTGATGGCACTTTCATTGTCACACCAAAGAGGCACTGTGTCACAAGTGACATCGTAATCCTTTAAATTTGCCTCATCCATAGGAGTTGAGCACAACAACTGCCAGCTGCCACATACTCAGCTTCGGTGGACGAGAGAGACACACAACTTTGATTTTTGGAAGACCAACTTACCAGAGAGCAACCAAGGAATTGGCACCCTCCGGAAGTGGACTTCGTATCCACTTTGTCTCCCGCCCAGTCCGAATCAGAGAAACCTACAAGGTTCAAGTTTGCTCCTCTTGGGTATCATAAGCCAAAGTTTGGGATATGAGCCAAATATCGAAAGATTCGCTTGACTGCCACAAAGTGACTTTCCTTAGGTGAGGCTTGAAACCATGCACAGATTCCCACACTCAACATAATATCCGGTCTAGATGCACAAAGGTAAAGCAAGGATCCAATCATAGAACGATATACCTTTTGATCCACCGCTTTACCATTGGGATCAATGTCAAGTTGGCACCTGGTTGGCATTGGAGTAGTAGCCGGCTTGAAATCACTTAGATTGAACCTCTTGAGCATGTCTTGAGTGTACATGGCTTGTTGGATAAAGATTCCTTATCTTCTTTGCTTAATCTCAAACCCAAGGAAGTACTTCAACTCTCCCATCATGGACATATGAAAATGTGTGGTCATGAGTGCGGCGAACTCATAATTGAAAGCTTTGTTAGGTGAACCAAAGATAATATCATCAACATATAGTTGGCAGACAAACAACTCCCCTTTGACCTTCTTAGTAAAAAGAGTGGGGTCGATTTTCCCAATTTCAAACCCAGGATCTTGTAACAACTCGGTAATATGCTCATACCGCGCACGTGGGGCTTCTTTAAGGCCATAGAGTGCCTTATCGAGTTGATACACATGATTGGGGAACTTAGGATCCTCAAACCAGAGGGGTTGTTTGACATACACCAACTCATTAATAGGACCATTAAGAAATGCACTTTTCACATCCATTTGTTGCAATTTAAAATTATGATGAGAAGCATAGGCAAGCAACAAACGAATAGATTCAAGGCGAGCAACAGGGGCAAAGGTTTCACCGTAGTCGATACCCTCGACTTGGGAGTAGCCATGAGCCACCAGACGCGCCTTGTTGCGGATGACAATGTCGTGAGCATCTTTCTTGTTCTTAAAGATCCACTTGGTTCCAATGACATTATGGTTCTCCTTTGGCCTCGGCACCAGACGCCACACTTTGTTGCGCTCGAAGTTGTGGAGTTCTTCATGCATGGCATTAAGCCAATCAGGGTCTTTGAGCGCCTCATAGACCTTTTGAGGTTCAACACAGAAGACAAAAGCTTGATGAGCACAATAGTTTGCTAGTTGTCTACGAGTGCTTAACCCCCTTTTGATGCTTCCCGAAATATTCTCCATGTGATGTTCTCTGGAAGCAAGCCTGGAGGAAATTTTTGCAGCACGACGCTCCAATTGCTCTTCAAGAGATAATTGAGGAGCACTGAGTTGATCATCTTGAGCGACATCAAGAGCTTGATCTTGATCTTGAGCTTCCTCTTGATCTTGATCTTGCTCAGAGGAGAGAACTTGGCCTTGTGCATCATTTGGTGGCTCACCACCATCTTGTGATTGATCTTGCACTTGGCCTTGTTCGTCCGGTTGAGGGCCTTCACTTTGTTCTTCGGAAGCGTGTGGGTCTTGGGTTGATGATGGTTCCACTTGTGTGGAACATTGTCCTTCTCCTTCGGCCACAAGGGGTTCCTCAATGGGTAGGATATATCCAACACCCATTCTTCTTATGTCTTGAGGAGGAATTTCATCACCTACATCACAAGTACCACTTTGCTCCACTTGAGAGCCGTTATTCTCATCAAACTCTATGTTACTCGTCTCCTCAATGAGTCCA
Source organism: Secale cereale (assembly GCA_902687465.1). Lineage (NCBI taxonomy): Eukaryota > Viridiplantae > Streptophyta > Magnoliopsida > Poales > Poaceae > Secale > Secale cereale. The sequence goes on along the minus strand of LR738710.1, from coordinate 537,181,754 downwards.
TTGGACTTGTTGAGGACACGGTAAGCATGAGAGTTTGTCGCATAACCAACAAATATGCCCTCATGAGCTCTAGATTCAAATTTAGACAAACGAGCACCTTTCTTGAGGATGAAACACTTACACCCGAACACCCGGAAGTACTTGCGATTGGGCTTGTTACCAGTAAGAATCTCATATGGAGTTTTGTTCAAGCCTTTGCGGAGATAGAGCCGATTGGATGCATGACATGTGGTGTTGATGGCTTCGGCCCAAAAGTTGCATGGAGATTTGAATTCCGCCATCATGGTCCTTGCCGCGTCCATGAGTGTCCGGTTATTTCTCTCCGCTACACCGTTTTGTTGAGGGGTATAAGGTGCTGCATATTGATGTTTGATCCCCTCATCACTAAGAAACTCATCCAAGGTGTAGTTCTTGAACTCGGTGCCGTTGTCACTTCAGATCATCAAAATCTTTGCTTCATGTGGTCGTTGAGCTTCATTTGCAAAGTTGATGACGGTTTGTTGGGTCTCACTCTTCTTCTTGAAGATGTATACCCATGTGTATCTTTAATAGTCATCCACAATCACCAAGCAATACTTTCTGCCCCCAAGACTATCAAAGGATGGAGGCCCAAAGAGATCCATGTGAAGGAGCTGTAAGGGCCTTTTTGAGTAGATGATAGTCGTGGGAGGATGAGCCTTCTCATGTAACTTTCCTTCAATACACGCACTGCAGGCACGATCTTTGGCAAAGCTAACATTTGTTAGTCCACGAACATGGTCCCCCTTGAGAAGACTTTGCAAAGATCTCATATTGACATGGGCTAACCAGCGATGCCAAAGCCATCCCACATCAACTTTAGCCATTAGGCATGTCGTGGTCTTAGTGGGTTGCTCCGAGAAGTTAACCACGTAGAGACCGTTCTCGACATGTCCAACATAGGCTACTTTAAGAGTCTTGCTCCACAAGAGGGCCACGGTATCAATATCAAAGAATGTAGCAAAGCCCATGAGTGCAAGTTAGCGAACAGAAAGTAAGTTATATGCAAGGGACTCAACAAGCATGACTTTCTCGATCATGAGATCATGAGAAACAACAACCTTGCCAAGCCCAATAGCTTAGAAGATGAAGCATCAGCCCATTCGACATTGGTGGCCATAGATGAACCTAGATGCACGTCCACCACCAAGTCTTTGCTTCCAGTCATATGATTTGTGGATCCACTATCGAGAAACCATGATCCCCCACCGGAAGCAAACCCCTACAAGAGATCAATGCTTGGATTTTGGTACCCATTTGGTAATGGGTCCTTTGAGGTTAGTAACAAGGGTCTTAGGAACCCAAATGGACCATTCAATGTACTCATAAGAAGAACCAACAAATTTAGCGAAGACATGACCATCACTAGCACGACACAAAACATAAGAAGGATTAAAGTCGCCGGCCATGTTTGATGGTATGGTGGGATTTTTCTTGACTCCACCACCCTTCACATTTTTCTTCTTCTTAGATGCACCCTCTACTTCTTTCACAAAGGTTTGATGGAGAGGGGGAGGTAGCTTGGTCTTGTCGTTCTTCTTCTTCTTGGGCTTGGGAGCAAACCCAATTCCTTCCTTTGCCACAACCTCCTTTTGATTACTCAAAAGATTGTTGAGGTTCTTCTCACTTTGTATACATGTCACAAGGCCTTTCTCAAGTTGCTTCTTTAACTTGGCATTTTCTTCAACAAGATGCACATGCTCTCAACATGGGTTAGTAGCATTTGCATTATCAATCAACACCATGCGAGGAAAGATAACCTTTTCCTTGGTTAGCGAAACCTGGAGTTGATCATGAGACTCCTTGAGAGAAGCATGCATACCTTTCAAGGCCTTGTGAGCCTTGTCAAGTGTAACAAACTCCTCCTTGAGTCTAGCATGGTCAACCCCAAGTTTTGCCTTCTCGGAGTTAAGCATACGAGAGACAACTAAAGCATGATCAAGATCTTTCTTTAATTTAGCATGATCATAGTTGTGTGACTCCTCAAGAGCCAAACGAATACCACGCTCTTCCTCTAGAGCATTAGAGAGATCCGATATTTCATCGGCATAGTCTCGACTATGTCCTTCCATTTTAGCAATGGTCTCCTCGTGAGCCTCGATCATGTCATTGGCCTCACCGAGTTGTTCCAAGAGAGCAACAAAATGCTTCTTGGGTTTGCCCTTGAGTTTGCTCATAAACAACTCAAACTCATTATCTTTATCCTTAGCTCCCTCACTCTCATCAATACAACCAGTCAATGAAGGATTAGAGATGATGGTAGTGTTGATGTTTGGAGTTACCTTGTTGGTGGCCTTAGCCATGAGACACTTGACGGTGATGTTCTCATTTGGAGAGTCGAAGAGAGATGTGCGTGGAGTAGTAGCAATAGCAATTGTGGCCATGGTGACCATCTCATCTTCATCATTATCATCATCCTCAACATATTCTTCTTGGGCCACCAACCCTTTAGAAGGAGTCTTCTTGTTGAAGTTGTTCTTGTGGGGATAAGACTTGGCCTTGTCCTTCCGGATAAGCTTGCCTCCAAAGTCTTCTCTTTTCTCATATGGGCAATCTGCAACGAAGTGGCTTACATTTCCACAGTTGAAGCATGTCTTCACTTGTTGCTTGCCCTTGTTGCCACTTGAGTTGTTCTTGTTGAAGTTGGGCCTTGAGTTCTTCTTGTTGCCCCAAAATTTCCGCGAAGCAAGAGCCATGTGATCATGATAGGCATATTTGGTGTCCTCGGGGCAACACTCATCGTCATCCTCCTCCTCCTCCTCTTCCACACAAGTCTTGGCCTTCAAGGCAAGGTTAGGCTTCTTTGATCGTTGAGCTCTTAAAACCGCATTGTCGGCGGTTTTGTCCAAGATCCTCATGGCAACGAACTCATCCAACACTTCATTTAATGACAAAGTGTGGAAGTCCGGTCTTTGGCGAATGACGGAGGACATGGCCTTGTGGTATGGCATCATGGCCTTGAGAAACTTGCGCTTGATCCAATTGTCATCCATGTCCTTGCTCCCATGGTCTCGAAGAGAGATTGCAAGAGTGGTTAATCTCCGATAAAGTTCACGACGATCTTCTTCTTCGATCATAGCAAGCTCATCGGCTTCATCTTGCACAACTTCATAGTTAGAGCGTTGAATGCTTGCGCTCCCCTTGTACATGGAGCCAACATGCTCCCAAGATTCCTTGGCCAAGGTGAATGGTCGAAGATGTGCAATGTCTTTGGGAGGGATAGCATCTTGAAGTATGCAAAGAACGGACTCATTGAATTGATGATCCGCAACTTCTCTTGGAGTTATGTTGTCAGGATCACGTGGATAAAAACCTTGCTCAATGATTCTCCAAAGATTAGTAGAGCAATGATTTAAATGACGTTTAAAGCGAAACATCTAAGTAGCAAAATCATATTTTTTTTATAAACTTAGGAGGAGGACCAACGGAATTTAAGTGCGGAGTAGGAACGGGTCCTCCATAGTGGATAGGAGGAGCGGAGTGGGAAAAAATCCCACTCCCATTTTTAGTGACCGAGACTTGCTCACTACTAGCTTATCCCTTGCCGGGAATAGCCTCCGACACGTTGGTAGCGGGACGAACCACTTCCAATGGTGTGGTGGATAATTTGAGTCCCTCTAGCAATTCTTTAAACATGCCTTTGACCTCGGTCGTTAGTGATTCTTTCAATGTGTCCATATCCACATTGAACTCCTCACGAGAGACCGAGGCTCCCCCATCGGACGTAGGCAAGGACGGAGTTCCACCGGAATGTTCCTCCATCTCGACTACGTTGTCAACCATACTCTTTGGACGGTAAAGTCCTTAAAAAGAGACGAGGCTCTGATACCAATTGACAGGATCGATATGGTTGACTAGAGGGGGGGGGGTGAATAGGCAACTAACAATTTTAACTTTTCTTAACCAATTTAAATTAAGCAACAAAGTAAGTTGTCTAGATATGCTACTATGATGACAACATATAGGAAGCAAAGATAACAATCTCACAAGCAAGCTATATAAGATGAACAAGGAAAGCTTGCACAAGTAAAGGAAAGAAATAACCACAAGTGGAGCCGGTGAAGACGAGGATGTGTTACCGAAGTTCCTTCCCTTTGAGGGGAAGTACATCTCCATTGGAGCGGTGTGGAGGCACAATGCTCCCCAAGAATCCACTAGGGCCACCGTATTCACCTCACGTCCTCACACAATGCAAGGTGTCGTGATTCCACTAGTGGTGCCCTTGAAGGCGGCAATCGAACCTTTACAAACAAGGTTGGGGCTATCTCCACAACCGAATTGGAGGCTCCCAACGACACCACGAAGCTTCACCACAATGGAATATGGCTCCGAGGTGACCTTAACCGTCTAGGGTGCTCAAACACCCAAGAGTAACAAGATCCACAAGGGATTAGTGGGGGGAATCAAATATCTCTTGGTGGAAGTGTAGATCGATGCCTTCTCAATCAATCCCGAGGAAATCAACAAGTTTGATTGGCTAGGGAGAGAGATCGGGCGGAAATGGAGCTTTGAGCAACAATGGAGCTTTGGGGAGGAAGAGGTGAGTCTTCTTGGAGAAGAAGACTCCATATATATAGTGGGAGAACAAATCCAACAGTTATCCCACATTTCTGCCCGTAGAGCGCGGTACTACCGCACGTAAGTTGCGGTACTACCACTGGTCCACCGGTACTACCGCTCTGGTTGCGGTACTACCTCCGGTGCAGTACTAGCCAAGACTAACTCTGTTGCGTTGAAGCAACGGGCGGTAGTACTGCCTGAGCGGTACTAACGCACGTCCCCGTGGTACTACCGCAAGGCAGAGCTAGGTAGGCCGAGGACAAGTGCAGACGAAATAAAATACATCCGTAGCTACATCCGCAGAAATACGGTAGTAGCAAAAACACGACATGGTACTACCGCTTGACCCAAGCGGTACTACCGCGTAGGATGCAGAAGTAAAAAATTACTTCCGCACCTACTACCATACTAGTTACGACGCCAGGCCAGCTACACGGTACTACCGTGGTCGTGATACAGTACTACCGCTGTGTGTGGTACTACCGCTGTCCTGAGGCAGTACTACCATGTGGCTGTGCGGTACTACCGCGTGCCTGGCAGTTGTAGTAGTAGGAAGCCATGGTTTTGTACTGACGAGGAAAACGGCCGAAGCCCCAGAGAAGCAAAGGAAAGGTGGTGCGAGAAAGTAGACGTGTACGTGTTGATTCCACCCAAAGCTTTCCGAAGTGGACCCCCTCTTAATAGTACGGCTTTCCTATTACTCAAATCACCGAAAAATAAGCAAAAGGAAACACCGTCTTCCATAGGTTCCGAGGGGCACATAATCGTCTTGTGACTAGGTGAGATATATCTGAAAGAGCTTAGAGCACACAATTAGTCCGCAAATGCATTGTTATCAATCACCAAAACTACTTAGGGAGATATATGCCCTTACACACTCAACATGAACTATACTCACGTTTATATTCGATTGCTAAAGCGATGCATTGTCTGGAGTTCAAAATACTAACTATGTGGATCAATTGTGTGGAATAATAACATATACATGCTCAAATTCGATAGAATATAGATGTCTGATGGATCAATGACCGTTCGTTACGCGAATTGCAAATATCATGATCCCATCCTAATACTTGGATACAATTTATATCTCTAATCAATGTGTATAGCAGTCTTGTACATGTAGTTTCACTCTTCATCGGTGGTCTCTCACACATGCTCATACACTCTCTCTCGAGGTGTCTTTCTCGCACACATGCTCTCGATATAATCCTCCCTCCCTCTCGTAACCATTTACGACTGTTTCACTAACCTTTATCACAAGCACTCGCCCTCTCGCAAGCATACACACGCACAATCCCCATCAACCCTTTCTATATACATAGACCTGCATATGTGTCTCATGTACGCACATTATCTTTAGGCATGTCTCTCACTCATTGTCTCACGCCTCTCTTCCTAATCGGCGAGTATGATTCTAGCAGAGCATACTATAGGATGCCCCTTAAAGTTAGGTTGGATGAATAGTAATATCAGAGATAAAGGGGTTACCTTAGTCCGAGAACCTAGGGTTACAAAACCTAGCCGGCTTTGTCAGTGGACATAGAGTCCTTCACAATTATGCTATCTTTGTCTTGTACAACTAGTCATCTGTGGGTCTCCCTAAATGCGTCACGGGCCGACCAATATGGCGCAGGACGGAACCAAACGAAGGGCCTCACCTCGACCCACCGGACCTCACGCAGTGACACACCCACTACCCCCACGTCTCGTTATCTTCTCACACCCACACATACCAACACAAACACCACACACACAAAAATATGCTCCTGATGCCTCTATCCACTCCCCCCTTGCATATACACACTCAAGGGAATCTCTCGCCGTGATGTCATATTCATCTCTCTCTCTATACCACTCTCATTTCTCGTGCTATCTCTCCCACGCCCCCTGCCGGCCCCTCTATCCATGCCTCTCTCGAATACGTAATACACACACATACCTCTCTAGGCCCTGCCAAATGCATCAACTACACATTCACACATGTTACATCACGTACCCCATTGATCTAAAAAGCCCTATCTTCACGTCTATTTCGCATACAACATTCCTTTTGAATAAAGTGTGGCCAAAAATATATTTTAGAATTTCTACATATATACAACATTACAAAGTTATATAGAGGAGTATGAACGCTTGCATTGCATGGTGCCCACAATGATATTTATTCCGCACTGTGAATTTGTATATTTTTATACTATATATAAAGTTAGTCATAATAAAGAGAAACGAAGAGCATCTCTCTCTCCATCGCATACCCCCCCCTCTACGCCCCTTTCACGTATGCACACAAACTATCTCTAGGTCCTCTAAAAGTAAGCCCCCAGCACATTCACGCATGTTTCATCTTTCTCTCGCGATATATACAGTGACGATCATTGTATTTGAAGCGAAAGCATGATACATACATTGGACTTCATAATCCACTCATTACGGTCACCATTTACGTTTTGTGGTTATTATACAGTCACGGGCTCACCGTACAACTCTGTATATGCTCGAGACACGACTAGTTGACCAGTTAAATGCTCCATGTGGCACCTCTAGTGTTGCATCACATTATCTCACTACCATTGGGCCCACCTGTTGGCTTGTATCTACTCTACATCTACACTCTTATAAAATACTAGCAAGATGCCCATGCGTTGCACGGAACATCAAGATGCATTTGTATCAGTAGTTTATCTTGTGGGAGAAAAGGATGAACAAGGGAAGGCCTTATTTGCAAGTGTGGAGAGGGGTGTGGGTATCTTTTCGCAAAATTGCCATAGTTTCCTTCCTATCCGTCAGATATAGATCGGACGGCCTATATTGCAGGATGGCAGGCACACGATCATCACCGACTATGCTTTTTATAAGAGTAGGGATAAAATACACTCTTATAAAAAACAGAGTTGGTGATGATGGTGTGCCTGCCATCCTGCAATATAGGCCGTCCGATTTATATCTGACGGATAGGAAAGAAACTATGACAATTTTGCAAAAAGGTACCCACACACCCCTCCATATTTTCAAATAAGGCCTTCCCTCATTCATCCTTTTCTCTCACAAGATAAACTAGTCATACAAATGCATCTTGATGTTACGTGCAACGCACGAGCATCTTGCTAGTAAGAATGAAAACAAACGACAAAAATATATTGGACGGTGGTTCGAAGTCATGACCGCGGGCACAACGGACAAGGTGGCCTTGTATTGGTATGCTGAGTCATCTGTTTTAACACACAGGAGCTGGTGTGGTGATTATACACACACGCACGCATGCACACGAGATGCATGTACGCAACACTCACACGAACACATGCACCCACACACGCACGCAACACTCACACGTACACATGCAACCACGCACGCACGCAACACTCACACACACACACGCACGCATGCATGCACACACCAGTACACCACACGACCAACACACACTCTCACGCTCAAGTGGTCAACCTACATGTGCATGCGCACACATCAGGCCGTGACAGACACATACACAACCAGGTGATTCCCGTGCACGGGGTGGAGTCTTGTCGCGCCTGCATAAATTTGTGTTTATCTGACCTTTTCCCTATGCGAACAGACAGGTGGGACCCACTAGGAACGTGTTCAATTTAACTAGTCAATATGGTGCCACCCAGACTATTTGGCCGGTCAACAAAGTGCAATCCGATGCCGAACCGTGAGCAAGTGACCGTATAATCACCGCAAAATGTATATAGTGACCGTAATCAGCTTATTCTGATGTTCGGTGAACGTATTACACTTTTCTCTCTATAGGCCCTCCAAAACTACATCTCTACACGTTCTCGCATGTTATATCTAACAACTATGCAATACAACACCACTACTACACTCTAACACAATAAATCGTATGTGTTTTTAGTTTTACTAGATATCATATTGTTACTTAATTATCATTTTGCATACATTAAAATTGCCTTTGAAATGTATGGCCAGTATCATATACCACGCGGGAAAAATCCCGCCCTTTCCTGTTTAATCTGGTTTGTATCGATGGATTGTGTGAAACAACAAAACTATAGTACTATATACAGTACAAGTGATAGTGCACTGGGTCGTCCTCTATCGTAAGAGTGGAGCGCTCGCTTTCATAAATCTTCTAGTCCCTTTCACCGACATGTGGGGCATCAAGCTACCGGGTCCACGTGCCATACCGGAATACAGTGCAGAGCAGCCGGGGTGACGCACACACTCATGGCGCCGGCGTAGTAATGAGCAATGAGGCGTCAAATCACAAAGCTGCACCTTTCCTGCAGTTAAGTTGGAGGGGCAGAAGTAATAATGCTAAAAATGAAGAAGTTGGAGGGATGAAGCAGCCATCATTTCACTCGTTGCTGAATCGGCTTCTCCCTCATCTTCTTCAAGTTAACCACGTGTTGCTTCTGCCGTTGTTCTGCCTCATGTGGTAAGCGGATCGGCTTAGTGAAGCACTGACACATGGGACCGCATGTTAGCAAACCGCCAGGACAACGTCCTCTAAAAATAAGAAACCTCCCCCGCCCTCCGCGCGGCAAAATCACCTCCTTTTTACTAATATTGATTCTATAATTTTTTAGATCAATATAATTGAGATTTGTATAGATAGCACACATGAGAAAACAAAGTGGTACGGTTAAGGGCATCCACAATGTGTAGCCAAATGTGAAAATAGATTTTGGCATCGTGGGAACGATTGTGGACGGTGTTGCCAAAGGCAAAAGGATGGAACCGAAGCTCCCTGATTGATTGATTGATTGATTGAAGGAATAGAAAAATGCAACGTCTCTCCTCTTTCTCCCGTGCTTGGACGCATGTACAGTATAGAGGACAGAGTCTACTCCCCTATCCCTTCTATCACAAATCACAAAGTAGTGATGCATCAAATCACAAAGCACGGATGAAGCAACCATCATTTCACTCTTTGCTGACTCCTCTTATCCATCGTCTTCTTCGAGAAACCATCTCACCGCACTAAGCTAGATGGACGACGCTATTGTGTACGAGTAGTACTAGTACATTTACGCGTCCTTTGGTTCAACGGACTTCCTGGATGCAAATAAGGCGGTTGTCTCTGCTGGCAGGCGGCACTTGCGAATGACTTACCGTGGTCTCCCTCAATGGTGTTCTCCGTCGAACGCACTTCGCCAAACCACAACGTTCATGATATCGTCGACGTCACCGCAATAGGGAAGGAGGTCAAATATAGTTACTACCTCCATTTTTTTGTACAAAAGGCCAGTATATCAAAATTACAATTTGCAAAAGGCCACTAACACTAATCAAGGCAAAATTGATGGGGTTTGCCTCGTACTAGCAACCAAGGACATTAATATCCCCTGCATGCATGCGGAAGTGAGAAGGTTGGTTTGCATGGCGCTGCATTAATCAAGCGATGAGGAGTGAGATGGTTAGCTCTTTGGACTTGGGAGCAAAAATACGCATTAATTGACACGTGAAACGAGGATTTGTATTGATTAATCCCGCGAAGGAAAACCCCGCCTTTCTTTTTTTAACACTAGTACTCCTAGTACGTAGTACTACCTCCATCCTGGTTTATTGGTCCTCGTCGTATTTCGTGCCAAATTTGGACCATAAATTTAACTAACAAAATATTCATGCATGTCACAAAAAATATATCATTGGAAACTATGTTCAAATACAAATCTAACGATACAATTTTTGTTAACATGCATTAATATTTGTTAGTTAAATATTTAGTCAAATTTGGGCACAAATTTCAAGGAGGGCCAATAAACCAGGACGGAGGTAGTACTACGTACTTATCCTGTTTTGGTCTAGGCTTTGCATTGCCATACTTCACCACGCATTTTTGCCAAGCTTGCCTAAAGTTTTCAAAATAAAAAGGAGGTATACTTGCGCACGGCTGTCGCGGTCGCACCGCACCCTCGCACGGTCGCTCCTGCATGCCATGGTCGCACCGCACCCTCACATGCACAGTTGCTCCTGCACGCCGCAAACCCAACCAAGGGAACGCACCCTCACTGACACATGTTGTCGCATGTGAACAAACCAAACTCAACCATCCTACCGCTGACACATAATTTTCGTTCATAGAGTATGTTTACCCAACCGCAAGTTGGGGAGTATCCGTACGGCCAGTGCGGTGGTCTGTTGGGGAAGAAGAAGAGGTGAGGAAGAAGGGTTAGGAGACGTAGGATATTCATCCAACCGCCTGAAATGGTAGACTGACCCAAGTCAGGCGATTTTCATAACAATATATGTTTTTACACAACAAAAGATCCATAAAACAACAACATAAAGAAAAAATATCACTGCTCGCGGAATGAGACGACCTCGTCGTCTTTGGCTGCCGGCGCGAACCAGCCGTAGTTCCCGACGTGTGTCTCCACACTGTGGTTGTCCTCGGCCTCCAGCTACTCGTTCACGCGGAGCGTGCGGGTGCTCTGCACAGACGAGAGCACTGCCCGGTTCAAGTCGAGGACGTCAGGTTCCGCCTGCAGGAGGGCCTCGATGGCAGTGGCATCCGCGCGCTCTGCGTTGAGTCGAGCCTCTGCCACCCGGTTCAAGTGCAGGACGTCCGGTTCTGCCTGCAGGAGGGCCTCGATGAGAGCGGCATCCGTGCGCTCCGCGTCGATTTGAGCCTGTGCCGCCCGGTTCAAGTCCAGGACGTCCGGTTCCGCCTGCAGGAGGGCCTCGATGGCAGCGGCATCCGCGCGCTCCGCCTCAAGTTGAGCCTCCGCCGCCCGCTTCACATCCATGACATCCAGTTCCGCCTGCAGGAGAGCCTCGATGGCAGCGGCATGCGCGCGCTCCGCGTCGAGTTGAGCCTCTGCGTCCCGGTCCTCCTTTAGTTTCTCCAGGTTGAACCGCTGGCCCGCCTGCACCATGGGGGACTCGGACACCGGCACGAAGTCGACGTCCATCGTATCATACCCATCGGGGGCCTTCTGCGTCGCGACCTCCGCCATGAACATTGGATCGGCTTCCTCCTCCTCGTAGCTTGGCTCCAGAGAATTCGGGGATTGGCCCGCTGCAAACCGAGCTTGGGAACGGAGGTCTCTGGCGCCGACCTTCGTTGCGATTTCTGTGCGGTGCTCCGGCGTCAGCATCTTGTAGTATGTGATCTTGCGACGCACCATGGCTTTCTGACAAACTAGGGGACGCTTGATGCGGGCTAGGGGATCGAAAGGTGGGGGAAGAGGCTGGAGTAGGCCGAGCAACGAAGGTTCTGGTGTGAATAGTGGTACCGGTGACGACCGGTCAATCGGTTTTGACTGTACATCGCTCTTGTCGCGTTCGCGTTGCAGCCCAGCACGATGTACCCTCCACGTCGCTCAACGAATGGAACACGCTTCGTCTTGCGTTTTTGCTCGCTTGTGGGACCACAGTTGAGAGCAAACCGACGTCCCTCCCCCTCCCCCGCCCGCATCATTTTATGCGGAGTAAATAAAAAACAGAGGGAGTATACTACGGATGAGGATCCTCCGGCGTGGCCGAACCCATTGAGTAACTGACATGCGGGGCCAAGCAAGCATGAGGTCCGCCAGTAAGTGACCGGAAGGGAGGGTAAGGCAGGGATACGTATGTGAAAGGAGCTTCTAATGATATAATTTTCACATTATACATCTCATGTACTATTAATCTTGTCAATAGTCAAATGCGGTTTTGAAAAGCGCATTAGAGCATGGTTAATAACATAGCCAACTGATGGCTATAAGAAACTGCCATGTCATCTATCGATCTCGTCAACATGTGTTGGGGCATGAACCGAATGGGATGTCAAAACTAAGACACGAAGCGACACGTAGTGGAGGCAAAGTGAAACTTCAAACGAACCGTTTGTTTGTATGCATGTCGGACAAATAACAAATAAACATTGGAAATACAAGCATGGTCTAGGCCCACATGCGAATGATACTCGGCGGAATTTTCAAATGAGGCATGCGGGAGGATGGACTCGACCGAAGGGCGACATGATCGATGGAGAGGAATGAGAAATAAGCAAACGCCACATGATTATACTTGAATGGCTCAAATAAACAATAAGTTGTCTCGCTTGGCCTACATAGTGAAAGGCCTAATGCGTAACGCGGAGCACTGATGCTCGAATATGGCCGGGAAAACAAGGAAAACCGACATGTGGGGCACACCTGTTGGGACGATGTAGAGCAAACTAGTCCAATGGAGGAGGTGGCCCACGACCTCCTCGCCACCGGCAACCGCTCATGTGGGTCGTGGGGGCTAACAACGTGGCGCAACTCAAGCACCGCCTCTGGACACGGTGACCGCGGTGAGCGACACGCTCATCGTCGCTAGACACGGTTGGTTTCAGTGTGCCGAGGGTGGCGTTAGTGCTGTGGCACGACCAACGGTATGTTTGGTTTCTACCCAAGGTTGCCCCATCAAAGCATTGGGTAGCCAAAATTTTGGTTGAGGTTTTGGTTGCCCATGATTTGGCTGACATCGGCAAGAAAAATGAACTAGAGTTGGCTAGAGTTCATTGGCATGCCAAAAAAATGGCAACAATCCAAACAAAGACCAATCTTTGGGTCATGACCAAAATTTTGGTAAGGTGCACTTTGGCCACAATCCAAATACACGCCAACACCCGGCTCGTCGAGGATGCACGGGGCGCCGGGACGCGTCCGTGGAGTGGTGTAGCGCGGCCAAGTGCATCCTCAGGACCTGAGACCATGCCGGGTCGTCTTGTTTTTTCAATGACGTGCATCGATCGCATGTGAGCAAAGGGCATCTCCAACATTGCCACGACCGCAGCTGACTACCCTGGCACACCAAAAACCCTCGTCCCTCGCACCGTTGCGCGGTGCGTTCCCAGCCGGCGCCAGCTGCCCGCATTCATGCCGTCCGCTCGTATGCCCTCGTTAAGAGGCTCGGTGCCCGAGGAACCAACTCCGGCGACTTAATGATGCACGAGGACGCTTGGCCTCACCGGAATGCGCTACTTAAAGCGGCAACGCCCAGCGAACCTCCACACCATAGCGCATCGTCCTCCTACCTGGCACCACATCCGCCATGACCGCAAGAGCGAACGCTCTGCAGTAGAGCTTGTCTTCGAGGATGGAGCTCGAGGTCGCCGCCCTCGCTCAATTCGTCGCACAAGCGGTGGCCACGCTGGCGGCGGACGACGGGAGCACCGTCAACCACAGGTCCTACCGTCGTCCAACGTCCGGCACCATCGAGGTCGGGGACTCCTCCGAGGATGAGTAGGGCATGGTGTGCCAACTGCCACTCCGTCTCCCGTGTTCTTCTTTTCCTCGCCGGAGACCGCACCTTCACTTCACGGGTCTTGAACCCCGCCCCCGTACATGGAGATCGCAGATGGAGGACGTCGGTCGCCGCCGTAGAATAGGTTTAGGGTCGGGTTTCTTTTATTTTTCTGTCCTATAAAAGTTCGAAATGTTAAGAAAATCTGCCGTGTTTGCATTAATCTCGGCCGGTGTATATGAACTTTCAAAATAATATAGTATATTGTAGGAGTACTAGCAATATGCCCGTGCGTTGCACGGAAGATCAAGATCTTGTGGGAGAAAAGTATGAATGAGGGAAGGCCTTATCCTCAAATGCACCTTCACGCATTTCACATATACGGGAACCTACGAAAGGGTTAACGCAAATTGCCTCTCTCTCCTCCCCTGATTTTCATGGTGGTGGGCCCCTTCCTCCCCCAATCTACAATCAACAGCTCACACGTTTCACATTATGTTATTTACCTAACTGGGACTACGTAGGTGTAGCATTACTCGTCCTAAAAAACCCAACTAAGCCAACCTCCCAGCATATCGCGCGGGAAAAGACCCGGCCGCGCCGTTTTAGTCGGGATTACCGGATTACTAGTAGTAGTATCGATGGATCGCACGAATGTCAGGCTCATTTCTGGGAAATAAATCACAGAATAGCCTTAAGTTACACTGGCTCCCAAGAACAACCAGTGGACAACCTTGATATAGATAACCAGTACAATATAATATTACACAGGGTTGAGTCAGGGTGACTCAAAAATTTATTACAACAACTCAACGCACTAAGGTGGCGGAATGTGACAGTGGATGGTGGAACTCAACACTGATATACTAGCATAGAGTCAAGCGTCAGTGTGAGGCTTGACTATTTTATTGGTGTGGCGGAAGCTTGACGGATGATACAAGTGATAGACTCCATGACACAGGTGTGCTGACTGGCAACCTTCTAAGCGTCGGCCTCGCTAGCGCAATTCTCCTCCAAAAGCTCGTCCTCCTCCAAGTCTGGCCAAGTAAATAGCCAGGGACAAGCCAGTGAGTACTTTTGAATGTACTCGCAAACATTATGAACATAAGATATACCAAATACGAATGCCATGGTAGATGAACTACATGCATGCAACAATTATCAAAACTTAGCATGGTGAAACATGGTTAGCACAAAAATAAATATTAGTTTCAAAAATAAACATTAGTTTCAATAATATAAATAAATAAAAGGAATGCCGGTCGGATGTCAAGTGACACCACGGTAGGGCTTGAAGAGAAATGCCAGTCGGGTATCCGCAAGAGTAGTGGCGTGATAAACCGCCTGACACTCGAGGGACGCCACAAAAGGACTTTAAAAAGAAATGCCAGTCGGGTGTCCACAAGAGTAGTGGCGTGATAAACCGCCTGACACTCGAGGGACGCCACGAAAGGTCTTAAAAATAAATGCGAGTGTCCGGGGTAGTCTAGCCAGCCCCTGAGACACTCTGGAAGGTAACAATAAAATCATAGGGTTAGTCCATAATCATAATTTTCATCATAAAGAAATTCATGATAATACTGACTGCAACAAGAATTTTCATGCAATCATAAACAGGCTCAAGTATATTATTTTTCGTCCAGAGACTGACACCGGGACCGATACTTGACCCACCCAACTAAGTCCTTGACCGTGGACGCGGCTATTCGAATAGATATAACTCTGCAGAGGGTGTACTCTTTACCCACGCGTATGGGGTTTCCTTAGTCAGCACCGTGCACTGGCTAATACCCAATACGGACTTTGGGTTGAAAACACGCCTGACGCGTACACACCGACCGGATGCCAGGACTCACCCAATGCATCGCTCCAGAAACCTTAAGTCAGGGAGGCTACAACCTCCGAAAAACATGGGATCACTATTACACGCGCGGATTACAAGGGGTGCCCCCCTCTCGGCTACAACCGGAAACACCCATGCCCCTGACCCGATGACAGGCTACAACCTTCATCGTAGTTACCTGGGTGGCGTGCACTCGTACAGGGGTTATCAACTTACTAGGCCGTACCCTCCTTTCGGAGGGACCCGTGGCAGCACGGTGTACAGCTAGGTGTATAGAGCAAGACTCGATCTAGGCAGACTCAGGAGGTATTATAAAATATCACCAGTATTCTCTATCAATATCACATGACACCATTGCGTCAACAAAGGACCGTGCCCACCAGCACGTCCAAACCAGCAGCAAAACTTCTGCCATCAAGCAGCCATATATATGTAATAGAGCTGCTAGTGTGGTATGCAAGCAAGGAAAAAGGTTGACATGACCATGCACACACAAGTGATGTAACATGCACATATGCATTGCAAATACCAAACTATGTAACCATGCAAAAATGCAAACACCATATCCCAGGTTCAATAATGCTTGCCTTGTCCAAAATAATCAGGAGAAAACCCCTCTGAATTTCCAGCAAAAGATCCTTCTTCTTTTTCTGAAAATTCAAATTTTGAATTCGAATAAGAATTCCCATACAGAACAGAAAAATGTTCTAAAAATATTTTTAAATAAATCTTAAAAAAAACTAGAGAGGAAAAGAAATTTTTTGCAAAAAGAATCAACTCAGTTGGATTAATAGTTTAAAAGCTATTAACTTTTTAAAACCAGGGGTCTTTCTGCAAAACAGAAGCCCCTGGGCTGTTTTAAAAGAAAACGGTTCGGCAGCGAATACGCCTTTCAGTGCAGAAGGCGTAAAGCGCAGAGTGCGCCTTCGCTGAACACAGGAAACAGAGAGAGAGAGCTGACGGGTGGGGGCCACCCGTCAGGTTTGAATTTGAGCGCGCTCGCGCGCGTGTGCAGAGAAGAGGCGGCGATCGCCGGCGACGATCGCCGGGGTTTTAGAGCCTGGCGCTGGTCGTAGTGTGACCAGCGTTGACTTCCGCATCCCGTGGGTGGTGGTGGTGGCCACCGGCGATCACCTGAACGGCGGTGAGCTCGACGCCGGCGGACGGTGGTTCGGGTGAAGTTGGGGCTCGACGGAGAGGGCTCGGGGAGTGGAATTGGCTTAGGGGTTCGGCATAGTGGTGGAAAAGAGGTGGATCGGCGGAGTTTGGGAGGCTCTGGTGGAGTAGGGGCGAGGTGTGGCTCGTGGACAGAGGCGGCGGAGCGGTGGCCGGAGAGGGAGAAGATGACCCCCTCGTGGCCGGGTGGGTGGCTGGGAGGAAGAGTGGGAGGTGGTGGAGGCGAATGGTGAAGCTGGAGGGGCTCGGGGACCCCTTTTATAGGCGAGTCGAGGATGGCCGAAACGGGCGGAGGTCGCCGGAGTAAATTAGGTCGCCGGGGTAGGTTTTGGCCGGTGGTCTGGGGCGACGGGGCAGTTAAGAGGCCGGTGGAGTTCGCCCGAAGCCTCCGCTTGGACGGGCTCGTGCTCGCTTGCCACGTTCGCGATGCGCTGTCCGCACGGGTGCGGCGGCGTGGCCAACTCCGGCGACTGCCATACGGGCCCCGGGGCGGCGTGGTCGGTGCGTCCGTTGTGCGGAGGAGCGAGGGAGAGTGACGCGTGGGCGGGGAGGTAGGTAGGGGAGTTGCGGTGCAGTGAATGGCGGCCGATGGCCGAGGCGATCCGCTCGGCCTCGCCGTGGGTGAGCTCGGGGTGGTTGCACCGGCCAGCTGCCAACTCACCGGCGTGGAGAGGCTGGGCGATGGGCCAGGGGAGCGGTCGGTAATGAAGGCGGGCGTCGACGCCGTGCGGGAGGGGAAGGCGAGGAGTGCACGGCATCGCCGGCCCCTGTCGGCTGAAGAAGTTCAGTTAACTGAATTTCATTCAGTTATGAACAGTATGCATGCCAACTGTTTGATGAAATGCTATGGGGTGTTAAACATCTTAGTTGATCAAGGGATTTGCTGTGGTGGTGTGTGGTTACTCAAAAGTGAGTTTGCCAGAAGGCCAAGATTTTTGGTGGGGTTTAGAAATGATTTAGAGCAAAAAATTGATTTCTGGACCAAATTTGAAATGAATAGAAATTGAAATTTTTGAACTGTGGGACCAAAAGTTTTTGAAGAAATGGGTTAAGGGTACCATGTATATATAGGGAAAATTTTGGTGTGGCAAAAGAGTTCTGGAAAAATATAGTTCCTTTGTAAAGTCAAGAAACTATGATTATTTCAAATTCCATCTTTGGAATTAAAAATATATAGAAGAAATATTTTTGTGGAGTGGAAAGGAGTTGGATAATATCATAGAAGATGTGTATGACTTGTGAGGTCAGTCTTGGGGTGGCAGAAAAATATTTGGAGTGGTTTAGAGTGCTAGAGGAGGTGGAAAAAGGCTTTTGCCTTTGAAAAATCAAATAACCAGAACCAAAAATTCCTTAGAAAGAAAATAGTTTTGAAAGTCTCCAAATAATTAAATCAAATAAATTCATCCTTCAAACAGAACCCTCCAAGAAAATTTTAAATCTTAGCTAAATTTTGGAAAAGTTTTTAAAACTCCAAACAAATATTTTTGGGGTGTTACAACACCTACCCCCTTAAGAAAAATCTCGTCCCCGAGATTTCAGCTGTCCCTCAAACAGGTACGGATACTCAGTCCTTAAGTGATCTTCTCTTTCCCATGTTGCTTCTTCCTCGGTGTGATTGCTCCATTGGACTTTGAAAATTTTTATTACGTTTTGTCGGGTTCTCCGTTCAGACTCCTCCAAAATTCTTATCGGACGTTCCCGATAGGTAAGATCGGGTTGAAGGTCTAATTCTTGGTGCTGAACTTGCTTTTCCGGGTTGCTAACACACTTCCTCAGCTGAGACACATGGAACACATCGTGAACATCTGATAATTCTGCTGGTAATTCCAGTTGATAGGCAACCTTGCCCCTTCTTGCGGTTACTTTGAACGGTCCAATAAATCTTGGTGCTAATTTCCCCTTGACCTTAAATCTCTGTAGCCCCCTTGTCGGAGATGCTCTAAGATATACGTAGTCATTGGGCTCAAAGTGGACCTGGCGGTGTTTTTGATCATAATAACTCTTCTGTCGGCTCTGCGCTGCCCTTAGTCGGTCCTGAATAAGCTTGACTTTGGTTTCTGCCTCTATTAGTAATTCTGGTCCAAAAATTCGGCTGTCTCCGGTTTCAGACCAATTTAGTGGGGTCCGGCATCGTCGTCCGTATAATGCTTCGAAAGGTGACATTTTTAGGCTAGCTTGATAACTGTTGTTGTAGGAGAATTCTGCATAAGGCAAACTATCCTCCCAACTGACTCCGTAGGTAAGCACACATGCTCTCAACATGTCTTCTAATATTTGATTTACCCGCTCTGTCTGTCCTCCGGTCTGCGGGTGGTATGCTGTGCTGAAAGCCAGTTGCGTGCCTAAGGCTTGCTGTAGATGTTCCCAAAATCTAGAGACAAATTGGGTGCCTCTATCAGAGACAATTATTTTGGGTACCCCGTGTAGACAAACAATCCTGGATAGGTACAGCCTGGCTAGCCTCTGTGTCGAGTAGGTGGTTTTTACCGGAATGAAATGTGCTACCTTGGTTAGCGAATCTGTTATTACCCAGATAGCATCATTCCCATGGCGTGACCTTGGCAGACCAACAACAAAATCCATTCCAATTCTATCCCATTTCCATTCAGGCACCTTGATTGGTTGCAACAACTCTGCTGGTCTCTGGTGTTCCGCCTTCACACGTTGGCAGGTATCACAACAAGCCACATATATGGCTATATCCCTTTTCATCCCGTGCCACCAGAATCTCTCCTGTAGATCCTTATACATTTTGGTCCCTCCGGGGTGAATGGAATATGGAGTGGTATGCGCCTCTGCCATTATTTGCTGTTTTAAATCTTCAATGTTTGGTACGCATAATCTCTGTCCAAACCAAATAACTCCTTGGCTGTCTTCAATAAATTCGGGTGCCCTGCCCAGTTTCATCTTTTTCCGAATCCCTTCAATACTTGGGTGTCCCTTCTGGGCTTCTCTGATCTGGTCCTCTAATGTTGGTTTTATTTCCAACTGGGAAATGGTCCCCTCCGTGACTAGTGTCATGTTGAGCTTGGCAAATTCCTGGCTGAACACATGTTGCGAGAGTTGTACACTACCATTACCGGCGCATGGATTCCTGCTGAGGGCATCGGCCACAACGTTGGCTTTTCCTGGGTGATAGTGAATTCCTACGTCATAATCCTTAATTAGCTGAAGCCAACGTCGTTGTCTCAAATTTAATTCTGGCTGCGTGAAAATATACTTAAGACTTTTGTGGTCCGTGTATATTTCACATCGATTCCCCAGAAGGTAGTGTCGCCACTCTTTGAGTGCGTGTATTACTGCAGCAAGTTCCAGATCATGAACGGGGTAATTTTCTTCATGTCGCCGTAGCTGTCTTGAGGTGTAAGCCACTACTTTTCCTTCCTGCATTAACACACATCCAAGGCCTTTCCCTGATGCGTCACAATATATATCAAAATTTTTGTGCACATCGGGCACAACCAGAACTGGTGATGTTGTTAACCTCTTTTTCAACTCCTGAAAACTCTTTTCACAAGCTTCAGTCCATTCAAACTTCTTGTCTTTCTTGAGTAACTGGGTCATGGGTCTGGCTATAGTGGAGAACCCTTCAATAAATCTTCGATAATAGCCTGCTAGGCCAAGAAAACTTCTGACTTCCGTTACGTTTGTGGGTTGCTTCCATCCCAACACATCCTTTACTTTTCCCGGGTCCACAGCGATTCCATCTTGGGTCAATACGTGCCCCAGGAAACCAACTTCTCTCAACCAAAACTCACATTTACTGAATTTGGCGTATAGCTGATGTTTTCTTAACTCTTCCAATACTATCCGAAGATGCTGCTCGTGTTCCTCGGGCGTCTTAGAGTAAATAAGTATGTCATCGATAAATACCACCACAAATTTATCCAAATATTTCATAAAAACCTTGTTCATGAGATGCACAAAATACGCCGGGGCATTGGTTAAACCGAACGGCATCACTGTGAATTCATATAATCCGTATCTGGTAGTAAATGCCGTCTTAGGTATGTCCGTCGTCCGAATCTTTAGCTGATGATAACCTGATCTTAGGTCTATCTTCGAGAAGACTTTAGCTTCTGCTAGCTGCTCAAACAAATCGTTGATTCTGGGCGGTGGATATTTATTCTTGATAGTGACCATATTAAGTGCCCTGTAATCAATACATAGCCGTAGGGTACCATCCCTCTTTTTGGCAAATAAAACTGGCGACCCCCATGGTGACGAGCTGGGTCGCACGTAACCTTTCTCCATCAACTCCTTAATTTGCTTCTTTAATTCTACCAGTTCCGTTGGGGCCATATGGTACGGCTTCTTGTATATGGGTGTCGTTCCGGGTGCTAGTTCAATAACGAACTCAATTTCGCGGTCCGGAGGCATTCCTGGTAACTCTTCAGGGAATACATCAGGATATTCACAGACTACAGGAACCTTACTTAATTCCACCGTATCCACTTGATTTAATTTCCCTTGGGATGTGGCAATCTTCCTTGTACCCACTTTTATTGTCTTTCCTTGGCAATTGGTAAGAGTTACCGTGCGGTTATAGCAGTCTATGAAACCTTTGTTTGTGGTTAACCAATCCATTCCCAGAATAATGTCCAAATCAACTGCGTCCAATACGATGAGATTGGCTAGGAATCCCATTCCTTCAATTTCGATGTTTACATCTTTGCAGTACCATTGAGTATTTTGCTTTGATCCCGGGGACTGAATAACCATGGAATTTTGCAACGGCAAAAAGGGAAACTGATTCTTCGAGGCAAATCTTTTAGAAATGCAAGAGTGGGAAGCTCCGAAATCAAATAAAATTGTAGCATCTACTGAGTTGGCGGGGAACGTACCAAACACGATATCCGGTGCGTTCTGAGCTTCCTCAAAAGTCACGTGGTTGATATGTCCTTGCTTGTGGTTGTTATTGGGGTTGAAGTTATTGCGTCGCGGAGCTGTGGTCGCACCGCGGCCAGTGTTGTTGTTGTTGGCTTTGGGAGGGTTATTTCCTTGTTTTGGGCACTGTTTAGCATAATGCCCCTCCCCTCCACAGGAATAACAGGTGACTCCAGGATAAAAAGCTGTATCCTTGGTCCTATTGTGGAATGCACTGCGGTTCTGTGGTGGAGCTGTGGTTGCTGGTCGGGTTATTACTGGCTTTTGAACATCATTCCTGGGCCTGTTGTTGCGCACATGTACTGACTGGTTCATGCGACGCTTGCGAGCCTCATCCATATTGCGGTGTTCATTTTCCAGAATAATAGCCTTATCCACAAGTGTCTTAAAGTCTGGAAAGGTATGAACCATCAGCTGGCACTTTAGAGATGAAATAAGTCCGTCGAGAAACTTTTCCATCTTTTTGTTCTCTGTCATATATTCGTCGTTGGCGTACCGGGCCAACTGAGTAAACTGATCCAGATATTGGGATACTGTGGAGCCCCGTTGTTTGAGATCCTCAAATTCCCTCTTCTTCAATTTCATAATGCTATTAGGGATATGTGCTCCTCGGAAATTCTCCTTGAATTGCTCCCATGTCATATTTGCTCCGTCAGGGTGGGTGTGACATAAGTTTTCCCACCACGAAGCAGCCGTTCCAGAAAAATAGTGTGGTGTGTACAGCACCTTTTCCTGGTCAGTACACTGGGCAATGACCAATTTTCTTTCCATGTCTCAAAGCCAGTCGTCTGCCTCTAGTGGCTTGTCAGTGTGAGTAAAGACCGTCGGGCGGGTCTTTTGTAACTCAGACAGTTTGGACCTGGGTTGTTGTTGTTCATGGTGATTTCCCATGTTAATCAAATGCTGCATGATCTCCTGATGCTGTTGCTGACTCTGCTCATATAGGCGACACACTTGCGAGAAAGCTGAATCACTGCTTTGCTGACTTGTCTGCCCTTGAGTAAAATTATTTCCCATCTGTCCAGAGTTGTTCTCAGGTGGAGTTGGCATAGAACGGGTCCAGGGACGATGCATTTTCTTTCTGGGGTATTTGCATAACACCAAATAAAATAATCAAATAGCAGAAAATAAATTTCCATATAAGTTTTTCCCCCCAGGACAAGGTAAGACAAGGCAGCCGGTTATATTACACACGTAGTTTAATTATACAAGCAGGATTTAATTATACAGGATATAATTATACAGGATGCATGCGGAAACTGTATCATACAAGATCATTTATTTCTACTAGCGCACTCTCCGCGCTCTCATCGACCTGCGTTCCTAACATCGCTATTTTACAAAGGATAGGCAGAACAGGAAATAAATATATTACATCCGTGTTCCAAAGCGGTCATCGGGTGAGAATAACTGCGCTTGCCCACACAGCTCATCCTAGGTCCTGCTGAGAGTGAGAGTCAGACACGGCACCCAGGATGCGATCTCGCCCTCCTCCTCCTCCTCGGGAATCGCCTCTAGTCGGGAAGTCGTTGATGCCGTGCCTGCTGGAGGTGGCACCGTGCTCGTCAGTGGAGAAGCTCTGGTCGGAGTGGGTGCAACCAGACGGCTAGCATCGCCAGACGAGGTCGAGCGCTGAGCCGCGGGACTAGCCAGAGAAGTATTTGGTGGAGTGGAAGTGCGTGGAGCGCGAGGCGAAGGAGAGCGGTACTCGCTCCTGCGAATAATTCTCGCACGAGACAAGTCCATCCGCGCAGTGAGGTAGTCATCTACCAGGGAGGTGAAAGCTGACTCCAAGGCCATGATGTACTGGACAAGTGGCTCGATAGCCAGATCCCTTTCCCCTATGGTGCAGGAAAAGGCATAGTGGCTAGTATATGGAACGTGGCATGGTAGGTAGTAATAGGGACGGTTCTGCATAACAGGCAGGATGTCCCTGAGACGTGCGATAGCCTCACGTGCGGCCATCTGGATAGCATGCCTCTCAGTGGGCATGGCTCTCCCCATGAAGCGATAGTTGCGGAAAGACACGGAAACACCACCCCGAATATATACCGAAGCCTGGTACATAGTCAGGGTCTCTGAGATCTTGTCCGGGTAAATGACGTACTCCGGACGCCCGAGAGATCCCATCGCGTCCCTCGCGATGCTCGCGAGAAGACGGGAGAATCCCGCAGGCTCGTTGGCGAAAACCTGCGATGGGCAGCTGCCACCAACCATCTACAACAGTAGACAAAAATCCAAGTAGCCATGTCATAAGTGTATGATGACTATGGAAAATCTTGCTACGATGCATGAAATGCATGCTGGAAAAATGTCAGTACTGACTCGGTAACTAGCGATCGTGCCTAGAGCTCCTACAGTCAGCCTGGCTCTGATACCAAGGTCTGTCGGGCTCATTTCTGGGAAATAAATCACAGAATAGCCTTAAGTCACACTGGCTCCCAAGAACAACCAGTGGACAACCTTGATATAGATAACCAGTACAATATAATATTACACAGGGTTGAGTCAGGGTGACTCAAAAATTTATTACAACAACTCAACGCACTAAGGTGGCGGAATGTGACAGTGGATGGTGGAACTCAACACTGATATACTAGCATAGAGTCAAGCGTCAGTGTGAGGCTTGACTATTTTATTGGTGTGGCGGAAGCTTGACGGATGATACAAGTGATAGACTCCATGACACAGGTGTGCTGACTGGGAACCTTCTAAGCGTCGGCCTCGCTAGCGCAATTCTCCTCCAAAAGCTCGTCCTCCTCCAAGTCTGGCCAAGTAAATAGCCAGGGACAAGCCAGTGAGTACTTTTGAATGTACTCGCAAACATTATGAACATAAGATATACCAAATACGAATGCCATGGTAGATGAACTACATGCATGCAACAATTATCAAAACTTAGCATGGTGAAACATGGTTAGCACAAAAATAAATATTAGTTTCAAAAATAAACATTAGTTTCAATAATATAAATAAATAAAAGGAATGCCGGTCGGATGTCAAGTGACACCACGGTAGGGCTTGAAGAGAAATGCCAGTCGGGTATCCGCAAGAGTAGTGGCGTGATAAACCGCCTGACACTCGAGGGACGCCACAAAAGAACTTTAAAAAGAAATGCCAGTCGGGTGTCCACAAGAGTAGTGGCGTGATAAACCGCCTGACACTCGAGGGACGCCACGAAAGGTCTTAAAAATAAATGCGAGTGTCCGGGGTAGTCTAGCCAGCCCCAGAGACACTCTGGAAGGTAACAATAAAATCATAGGGTTAGTCCATAAGCATAATTTTCATCATAAAGAAATTCATGATAATACTGACTGCAACAAGAATTTTCATGCAATCATAAACAGGCTCAAGTATATTATTTTTCCTCCAGAGACTGACACCGGGACCGATACTTGACCCACCCAACTAAGTCCTTGACCGTGGACGCGGCTATTCGAATAGTTATAACTCTGCAGAGGGTGTACTCTTTACCCACGCGTATGGGGTTTCCTTAGTCAGCACCGTGCACTGGCTAATACCCAATACGGACATTGGGTTGAAAACACGCCTGACGCGTACACACCGACCGGATGCCAGGACTCACCCAAAGCATCGCTCCAGAAACCTTAAGTCAGGGAGGCTACAACCTCCGAAAAACATGGGATCACTATTACATGCGCGGATTACAAGGGGTGCCCCCCTCTCGGCTACAACCGGAAACACCCATGCCCCTGACCCGATGACAGGCTACATCCTTCATCGTAGTTACCTGGGTGGCGTGCACTCGTACAGGGGTTATCAACTTACTAGGCCGTACCCTCCTTTCGGAGGGACCCGTGGCAGCACGGTGTACAGCTAGGTGTATAGAGCAAGACTCGATCTAGGCAGACTCAGGAGGTATTATAAAATATCACTAGTATTCTCTATCAATATCACATGACACCATTGCGTCAACAAAGGACCGTGTCCACCAGCACGTCCAAACCTGCCATCAAGCAGCCATATATATGTCAGAGAGCTGCTAGTGTGGTATGCAAGCAAGGAAAAAGGTTGACATGACCATGCACACACAAGTGATGTAACATGCACATATGCATTGCAAATACCAAACTATGTAACCATGCAAAAATGCAAACACCATATCCCAGGTTCAATAATGCTTGCCTTGTCCAAAATAATCAGGAGAAAACCCCTCTGAATTTCCAGCAAAAGATCCTTCTTCTTTTTCTGAAAATTCAAATTTTGAATTCGAATAGAATTCCCATACAGAACAGAAAAATGTTCTAAAAATATTTTTAAATAAATCTTAAAAAAAACTAGAGAGGAAAAGAAATTTTTTGCAAAAAGAATCAACTCAGTTGGATTAATAGTTTAAAAGCTATTAACTTTTTAAAACTAGGGGTCTTTCTGCAAAACAGAAGCCCCTGGGCTGTTTTAAAAGAAAACGGTTCGGCAGCGAATACGCCTTTCAGTGCAGAAGGCGTAAAGCGCAGAGTGCGCCTTCGCTGAACACAGGAAACAGAGAGAGAGAGCTGACGGGTGGGGGCCACCCGTCAGGTTTGAATTTGAGCGCGCTCGCGCGCGTGTGCAGAGAAGAGGCGGCGATCGCCGGCGACGATCGCCGGGGTTTTAGAGCCTGGCGCTGGTCGTAGTGTGACCAGCGTTGACTTCCGCATCCGTGGGTGGTGGTGGTGGCCACCGGCGATCACCTGAACGGCGGTGAGCTCGACGCCGGCGGACGGTGGTTCGGGTGAAGTTGGGGCTCGACGGAGAGGGCTCGGGGAGTGGAATTGGCTTAGGGGTTCGGCATAGTGGTGGAAAAGAGGTGGATCGGCGGAGTTTGGGAGGCTCTGGTGGAGTAGGGGCGAAGTGTGGCTCGTGGACAGAGGCGGCGGAGCGGTGGCCGGAGAGGGAGAAGATGACCCCCTCGTGGCCGGGTGGGTGGCTGGGAGGAAGAGTGGGAGGTGGTGGAGGCGAATGGTGAAGCTGGAGGGGCTCGGGGACCCCTTTTATAGGCGAGTCGAGGATGGCCGAAACGGGCGGAGGTCGCCGGAGTAAATTAGGTCGCCGGGGTAGGTTTTGGCCGGTGGTCTGGGGCGACGGGGCAGTTAAGAGGCCGGTGGAGTTCGCCCGAAGCCTCCGCTTGGACGGGCTCGTGCTCGCTTGCCACGTTCGCGATGCGCTGTCCGCACGGGTGCGGCGGCGTGGCCAACTCCGGCGACTGCCATACGGGCCCCGGGGCGGCGTGGTCGGTGCGTCCGTTGTGCGGAGGAGCGAGGGAGAGTGACGCGTGGGCGGGGAGGTAGGTAGGGGAGTTGCGGTGCAGTGAATGGCGGCCGATGGCCGAGGCGATCCGCTCGGCCTCGCCGTGGGTGAGCTCGGGGTGGTTGCACCGGCCAGCTACCAGCTCACCGGCGTGGAGAGGCTGGGCGATGGGCCAGGGGAGCGGTCGGTAATGAAGGCGGGCGTCGACGCCGTGCGGGAGGGGAAGGCGAGGAGTGCACGGCATCGCCGGCCCCTGTCGGCTGAAGAAGTTCAGTTAACTGAATTTCATTCAGTTTTGAACAGTATGCATGCCAACTGTTTGATGAAATGCTATGGGGTGTTAAACATCTTAGTTGATCAAGGGATTTGCTGTGGTGGTGTGTGGTTACTCAAAAGTGAGTTTGCCAGAAGGCCAAGATTTTTGGTGGGGTTTAGAAATGATTTAGAGCAAAAAATTGATTTCTGGACCAAATTTGAAATGAATAGAAATTGAAATTTTTGAACTGTGGGACCAAAAGTTTTTGAAGAAATGGGTTAAGGGTACCATGTATATATAGGGAAAATTTTGGTGTGGCAAAAGAGTTCTGGAAAAATATAGTTCCTTTGTAAAGTCAAGAAACTATGATTATTTCAAATTCCATCTTTGGAATTAAAAATATATATAAGAAATATTTTTGTGGAGTGGAAAGGAGTTGGATAATATCATAGAAGATGTGTATGACTTGTGAGGTCAGTCTTGGGGTGGCAGAAAAATATTTGGAGTGGTTTAGAGTGCTAGAGGAGGTGGAAAAAGGCTTTTGCCTTTGAAAAATCAAATAACCAGAACCAAAAATTCCTTAGAAAGAAAATAGTTTTGAAAGTCTCCAAATAATTAAATCAAATAAATTCATCCTTCAAACAGAACCCTCCAAGAAAATTTTAGATCTTAGCTAAATTTTGGAAAAGTTTTTAAAACTCCAAACAAATATTTTTGGGGTGTTACAACGAAGCAACATATTTTTTAGGGGGCGAAGCACCTAGTTTAAAAGGGAAAAAGGCGGTACACTCACAGCACACCTGTCGCGGTCGCATTGCACCCCACACACGTCCGGTCCTGCACACGGCTCACGCAAACGGAACGCGCTTCGGCTTGCCTGTTCACTGACACATGGGACTGCACTTGGAGAAACCGACCATGCGCCAAACTCGCCCCACCCACCGCGCGAAAATCCTCCCCCCACCCAAAAATTCCCCACAAATCCTAGATTCAAACGCCCTTCGGCCAACTAGCCAATAATATTCCCCAAACCCCCCTCCCCCCGTCCCCCTCCACTCCATTCGCTCCGCCAAAGCCGCCCTCCCCGCCATGTCGATATGTCAGCGCCGCGGTTCGTCGAGGGGACGCACGGCGATCCTCTCACTCCCACAGTACGCTCTCATAGACTGCCGTCGTCTAGCCGCGCTGCCGCCGCTGGTGATGTCCGTGTGGAGGCGCACGGCGGTCAGCTTCTCCCACGGTACGCGCATTCTAGACTGAGGCCTCGTGCATGTCGGTGTAGCGCTGAATGTTAGCTGATAGACGCTGTTATTCTCACTGTTTGCCGAATTAGTTTACAGTCAATATGCTCTGCATAAGAACCTTCCTTGCCCTGTTCTGCACTCAATCTGCTTAGCTGAGATGGCATGCCAAGGCCGATTAGTTGCTAAAATATCCTGCCATATATTTATTGTGACGTAGATTGCCATGGTCTAGTAGCCAATCTGTTAGGTGAAATAGCTCTACACCATTTTGTACTCGACCTTTGTTGCTGCGATGGCCTTCGATAGTTCGATGGCTGTGTGCTCGGCCTCATTGACTGCTGAAACAGCCTGCCATAATTTAGCACTCAAATCTGTTTGCTGAATTAGCTTTACATATATTTTTTTACTTAGATCTGCTCGTCAAAATATCTTGCCATAGCTTTAGACATCGACCTAGGTATTTTCTTCTGGACATCATAAAAAAGCATATATGTTTTTCCTGTAATATCTAGTAGAAGAACTAACTTGTATGTCTAACAGATGGACATGACTTGGATAACTTCTTCTCGAATATTCTCTGCTGCATATGTCGAGGGGGTTGAAAACTTCATGAACTTTATCAGAGCTAAGTACGGTGGTTCGAAATTAGATGTGCTCTTCCCGTGTAACAGCTGTATGAATTCAGTTACAAGACCCCAGTCAACTATGCAAAATCATCTACACTTGTATGGGATGTCGGTCACATATACTAGGTGGGTTCATCATGGTGAAGCTGTGAACGCCAATGTTATTGACTACGTAGAAGCAGCAGATCACCATCTTGATCTGCTTGATGCTCAGGTGGAAGAGGAGGAGGAGGAGGTGGTGGCGGAGCCAGTGAGTTTGACCAACATTGAAACAATGCTATGAAATGCTCGTGCATTCCGTGAACTTTCACCTGCAGAAGAAAAATGGCGGGCCCGCATGTTGGAACAATGCAACGTGGTTGTCACCCCAGGAAATAAGCTGTCAGTATTCTCACCTAGGGTCACCTTTCTTCAGGTGAAGACATCTGAGCGGATGACCAACAAATCATTCGGTGCGATGTTGGCTACTTTCCGCAAAGCTTTCCAAAATGCGCCTGAGCTGCCACACACCTACAGTAAAATGAAGAATTTCCTTCGTGCAGTTGGAATTGGACATGAAATGATCCATGTTTGTAAGAATAATTGTGTTCTGTTCCAGAAGGATTATGCCAACTTAAGTGAATGCCCGAAATGCAAATCATCAAGATGGAAATATGGCAATGCTGTGAAGAGGATTCCTCATAATGTTCTGAGACATTTTCCAATTACACCAAGATTGCAGAGGTTGTTTCATGATGCTGAAACAAGAGACGATGTACCGTGGCATTCTAGGAACCAGGAGTACAGAGATCAGAATGTAATGAGCCATCCATCACATGGTAGTGAGTGGAAAAGCTTCAATCAGAAGCACGAAAAGTTTGCTGCTGACCCGAGAAACATTAGACTTGGCTTAGCTTCAGATGGATTTAACCCATTTGGCCACCAGAGCGCCACATATAGCATGTGGCCAGTGCTTGTTATCCCTTACAACATGCCTCCAAATGTCTGCACTAAACAATCAAACTACATGATGGCCTTGCTCATCCCAGGTCCAAAAAGTCCTGGAAAGGATTTTGATTTGTTCATGGAACCTCTTGTGGAGGAACTTTAACAGCTTTGGAGGGGTGTTCTCACTCGAGACCTATATAGCAGCCCACCAGCTGATTTCTTTCTGCGTGTTGTTATAATTTGGTGCATCCATGATTATCCTGCTTTGGGCACTATGTCAGGGCGAACGACACATGGTTACAATGCATGTGTTCGTTGTGACAGAAATCCGCTATCATACGCAATACTTAGCAAGATCTGTTACATTGGACACCGCTGTTTCCTTGCCAAGGACAAGCCGCATCCTAGAAAATACCGAAGACATGTGTTCAATGCAAAGCATGAAAATCGTGATGCGCCAAAGAGGCTCACCGCTTATGAGTTGTAAGTGGAATTAGAGAAGGTCAGGCATATTACACCAGGAAACCATCCTGATAATTGTAGCGGGAAAAGGAAGCGTGGCAGGGCAGAAGAGAGATTATTGTTTACCCGCAGGTCCACTTTGTGGGACTTGGAGTATTGGAAAGATTTGGATCTGCGACATAATCTTGATGTGATGCACATCGAGAAAAATATATGTGAGAGCATTATCGGCACACTTCTTAATATTGAAGGCAAGAGAAAGATACCTTAAAATCTAGGATTGATTTGACACACCTGGGTATCAGAGAGGATTTGCAGGTGCAAGATGAAGGTAAACCACCGGATATGGCACCAGCTGTGTACGTCTTGGACAAGGTAAAAAGAAAAGAATTCTGCGAGGTCCTATCACGTGTGAGATTCCCACATGGATTTGCTTCCAACCCTCAAAGGAGAGTCAATGCAGATGGAAACAAGGTACAAGGGTTGAAAACTCATGACTGCCACATCCTACTTCAAAGGGTTTTACCTGTTATCCTTAGATAATTGGGCCGCCCTGACTTATACAGAGCAGTTGCAGAGTTGGGACAATTCTTCAGGGAACTCTGGAGTAGAAATATCAGGATAGATGCTTTGGAGCATCTTAGAGACAAGATACCAACTATCCTATGTGACCTTGAGAAGATATATCCTCCAACCTTCTTTGATGTGATGGTGCATTTGGCTGTTCATCTACCTGATGAGGCACTATTTAGAGGTCCAGTACAGTGTGGCTGGTTGTACCCTATTGAAAGGCGGCTAGGCACTTTTAAGGGCTTTGTTAGGAACAGAGCTAGACCCGAGGGTTCCATTGCAGAGGCCTACATTGCTACAGAAGCGTTGACATTCTGCTCAAAATACATTGAAACAGCTGATCGACTTAGCAAAGAGGTGGATGAAGACAATCCCGGGCTCAATGTTTTCGATTATTTTGTTCGAGTTACAGGGAAGAGTCGACAAGAGGACAAACCTAAAGATTTGGACAAAATGGTTTGGTATGTGTTGAATAACTGTCCTGAGATACTACCTTATATCAAGTAAGTGCTAAGTACTGCAGCTTATACATCGTAATCTACTAAACTTGCATCACATTCTTATATATTTAGATGTTTGACACGATCACTATGTTGTGCATCATCTACAAAAAGGAGTTACTGCTGCAAAATCCAAGAAACATTGACAAACTGGTTATGGCAGGATTTGCGAAATGGTTCAAGAGCCATGTAAGCTTTTGAATTGCACTGTAAGTTTTTTTAATATATTGAGTACATAAGATGATCAGCTTGTCTATTTTCCAACCATAGGTTAAGAAGACGCGGGAGGATGGGCAGGCAGTTGATGATGCCCTTTACTCACTAGCAATGGGTCCTAATACTCAGGTAGGACATTATGAATCTTGCGTTGTTGGAGATGTGCGCTACAACACCCTTGCACGAGACGAAGGCAGGAAGACACAAAACAATGCCATCATGAGCACGGATACATATGACAAAGAGACAACTGAAATGTACGCTAACATAACAGACATTGTTCAGTTGTAGAATATCTCCAGTTTCGAGGATCATCGGTGTGTGGTTTTGTTGTGCTGTCGTTGGTATAACCTGTTTTCCAGGATCGCAAAACCCAGAGCTGATGATTATTTCAAATCCATCAATGTCAAGGCAGCGTACCAGACCAACGAGCCTTTTATTTTGGCAAATCAAGCAACACATATATTTTTCTTGGAAGACACATTTGCACGTAGCGATGATTGGAGAGTATTGCAAAGGTTTGAGTAGAGGAATTCGTTTAATGAAGTTGCACAACAAGATGATGCTTACACTGCTCTTGATGTACAAGATAACATAGATGTTCCTAATATCTTTGAGAACCATCACGTCAATGACGCTGGCGAAAAGATTGTCTGTCGTGCTGTCGACATACAAGAGTTGAGCAAGAAGAAGCTAATGTTCGAGGACGTTGAGGACGAAGAAGAAGATGACACCATGGGGAATTACGATTCAGACGGATACACATGGCGAAGATGTTGACGCTGCTGCTGCGGATGATGATTACATTGCTTTTGTCGTATTTGCCTGTTAGAAGATGTTTTTTATCTACTATGTGAAACTGTGTTTGCTATGACAATTGAAACCTGATGAACATGTTGTTTACTATTTTCCTGTGAGAACATCACTTGTTATGTATGCTGATTTGTGTTTGGTGATTGTATGATGACTAAAACATGATGACATTGTTGTTTAGCTGTACTCATATTTGGCTGTGAAACTTGAATTTGATGACATAGTTTGATGTTGGACTGCAATTTGCTCGACGTCTTCGAATGAGAACAAAGCTGACCCGACAGGGTCTCTGGTAATTTATTTATTTATTACCAAAAGGGCCTCTGCTATTTATTTATTTATGAGCAAAAGGGGATACCCCTTGATTTCAATTAATAGAAATCATTAGATGTTCACAACACTACGCCCAGCCTGCTACACAGGTTTCATTCACTACTAGTTTCAGCAAAGTGCTCATGTCATAGCCACTGAATACATCACGAGTGCTACATACACTGCAAATAAAGAGACAATCATCCTACAGAGCACATCGATTTTGCCCATTATCTTCACAAGCTCTTTCATCTCCTCATTATTGTCAAGGCCGTTCAGCAGCTGTTGCTTGGCCATGATCAGAGGAGCTGCACCTTTACCCTTCTGCTCTGCATCTTCCTCTTATGTTGTTCCTTTAGTTACTTGTCCAACACCCCAACCTGCTGGTATTGGGATTCCTCGGCTAACCAAATAATCAGCGTAGTTGCACTCCTTGTCGGTGTACAAAAAGAGGGGTACACTTTTTGTACCCCTATGACTGTGCACGGGCAGTCTGAGCCACGGGCACCACCACACCAAGAACGGCAAGGGAGGTGAGCCAGGGTAAGACCGAAGCTCGATGGAGACTGAAGCCCAAAGCCAAGACCACAAAGAGCAAGGGGACGAAGCGGATTCCCCCGGCAAGGTCCTTGCCGGGAGCCAGTTTTAGCAGCCACGGCAAGATCCTTGTCGGGGCCGGCCTTAGCAGCCCCGGCAAGACCCTTGCCGCAGCAACTCGCCCCACGCCTACGGAGCGGATCACCCTTGAGTCCACTGCACCCATGGGGCAAGGATTCGGGAGACATCCCCGTAGAGGCATGCAGATCTTTGTGAAGACATTCAAGACTAGATACACATTAAGAAGACAACGACCCTTGGCGGGATCCCAGCCAAGGAGGACCACAAGACCTCCGGCAAGCACCTTGCCGGGGATGACAACAGGCGCCGCGGCAAGACCCTTGCCGGGGCCCCGGCAAGGCCCTTGCCGAAGACATCCGCAGGGCCACCATCAGGCCCACGCCAACTAAGCCTCCACCGCCCCATGCAGCTGCTGACACAACCAGCTGGGCAGGCACCTGCGTGGCGGCATGCAGATCTTCGTGAAGACCCACCATTGCGCCACCTCAGCTGCCTACCTGCCTACATGGCATCTCAGGCACCGCTGGCCAGGGCATGTGTCGACACAAGAAGGAGCGGCGACAGACAAGACGGATGTCTCCCCCGTCCCCGATAAAGCAAGGACACCTAAGCAAGACGCATTAAATGCGCCTTGTCATGTAATGCGAGGGATAACCTCGCATCACTGTACCCTTTCCACCTCCTGTGTGCCACTGTGGCAACCCCTTTTCCTTATAAAAGGAGGCCCGAGGCGACCAGGGGGGGGATTCGACTTTTTGGAGCTCCTCACGCCCCATAGCTAGCTGAAGAACACAGATATACAATCCACGAAAGCAGGAGTAGGGTTTTACGCATCCTTGCGGCCCGAACCTGGGTAAAGGAACCATGTGTTATCTGTTTGATCCGCTCTTCTCTCAACCCCGCGCCCCGCATCCGTAGTAGGGATTCTTGTGATCCCATAGGTGTCGATCCAATACCCCAACACTCCTCCACATCAGTAACTTCCCAGAAATACACATCACACAAATTTTCCCTTTTCAGCATGAATCAAGTTGGAAGATCATCAACCAAACTATTAAAAAATCAGCAACTGAAAGCAACAGAACAACACTTAAACATATTATTACCCCATGATTCTAGCATTTGTAGAAGACTCGGCCAGGGTTGAGGATTGTGGTTGTGATGCGACATATGACTTTGCGTGATTTGCAGCAGTGGCACCACACCAATGGCAGCGGGTTGCGATGAGCAACCGGCTGCGGTGCACGTGCCGGCGAGGGTGTGATGAGACCCATAGGCGATGGTACGGGTGGCGACTAGGCGCATATTTGGTTGTTGCCTGCTGAAGAGCAGGTGGATGAGCAGCCAGCGGACATGGTTACTGCAGCCAGAGCTTCTGATGCTAGGCAGAATAAGTAGAGAAGAGGAGAAGTGAACGTTGGATATGTCAGTTTCATTACTTGCAGAGTAGCATAGCACCATATATAGTCATAGTCTAGGTTTGGATTCGAACCAGCTACAGGAGCACGTCTCTCTTTTTTCTGAAACTCAGCAACGTCTCTTTACTGGTACACTAGCTTGTTCTGTACGCCTTCTCAAGTCTTTGATTCCTCCACCTGACATCTGGGACCCACCGGAAGGGCCTCCGTATTTCGAGAAAACAACGTGCCCCCCGCTGACAGGTCGGACCCACCAGCTATCTTCGCAAGAAAGGAAGTGCCTCCTTATTACGCACAAAAAATGAATACTCCCCCTGCCAGCTGGAACCCAACATCGTGGGACGCTGACTTGTGGGCCTACCAAGTTGACGGAGACATAGGGCTTTGTCAACTTAGTCAATATGAACGATTCTAGCTCTAGTTAACGTACGATGTTCATCCAACGGCAGTAGTGCTTCTTCAACCTCTGGTCTTCTTGCTCCAGCCGCCCAAATCAACGCCGGTCATGCTGCGTGCTCCTGCCTCCCGTGGCCGGCTGTGATGCCGCTGAGGCCTCACCGCCCCTACTACTTCCATCGCTGGCCAAGGCATCCTCTAATCACCCACACCCCTGCTATTCTGCGGCGATGGCAGCCTTACACCGCAGCCGAACCGGTGAACCCTCGTACTCCTCTCCGCGTGGGCATCAACTGCCACGTCTTCCCCGGCTCCGCGTTGTCCCCTTCCTAGGCCTCGTCGTCGTCCACTTCCTTGGTGCTCTTGGCGCGGCGTGGTCAATCTGGTCAACGACCGAGTTCCATCGGAAGAGTACTGTACGTGGAGAGGCTGACGGCTGGGTCCATGGCCACAGCCCAGTTTTTTTTGTGATTTGCCAAATAAGTCGCTTTGCCAGGCTTGTTGGGCTGCAAATCTTTCAAGACGAGGAGAGCTTCATTCGGCTGGCCGAGAAAATGGCCTATCAGTAATGAGAAATGGGTTGTACATTTTTAAAACACATCAAACAGGCAATTAGTTTCAAATATCCTTTTTTATTTTGAGATTTTAAATTGCATTGATTTTTATGCGTGGACAATTTGTTGGATTTTATATTGATACGCATTTATTTTTAAAAATAGTTTGAATGTGAATCGAAAGTTCAGGATTAAAAACAGTTCGGACCGCACCCAAATATGCAAAATTTCGTATAATTTTTTAACCGTGGACACAATATGGGTTGTAATGCTAACAAAAAGAATATGGGCTCCAAAAAACCTTAAGAATTAGCAAATGGGCTGTAAATTATTAGAAATAGGCGGATGGGCTGTATGATGTTTTCCATAGATTTGAGGCCTTCCTAAAAAAAGGTTGATGCACAAGCAGTGACTGTTGGATGTCCATCCAACGGCCTTCGTGCTTCTTCAATCTCTACTCTTCCTGCTCCAGCCACTCAAACAAGCCCCGGCGGGACTGCCTGCTCCCTCCTCCCCGCAGCCGGCTGTGCTGTCGGGCAGGCCTCACCGCCCAACCGTACTCCCATCGCTGGCCTAGCCATCCCTCTACTCACCCACACCTGCTGTTATTATCCGGCGACGGCAGACGAACAAGTAAACCCTCGTACAGTCGTACTCCCCTCCACGTGGGAAACAACTGCCGAGTCTTCCCTGCCTCCGTGTCGTTCCCTTCCTAGGCCTCGCCGTCATCCACCGGCCTGGTGCTCTCAGCGCGGCGTGGTCAATCTGGTCAATGACCGACTTCCATCGGAAGAGTACTGTACGTGGAGAGGCTGACAGCTGGGTCCACGGCACCCGCAAGGATGTGCCTCCTTATTACGCGAAAAATAATTATTCCTCCACCTGACAGTAGGGACCCACCGGACGGGCCACCATATTTGGCGAAAAAGCATTTCCCCCTGACTGCTGGGACCCACCGGACGGGCCACCGTATTTCGCAAAAAAACGTTCCCCCCGCTGTCAGCTCGGACCCACCGGAAGTGCCTCCTTATTATGCACAAAAAAATGAATACTCCCCCTGCTAGCTGGGACCCAATATAGTGGGAGGCTGACTTGTGGGCCTACTAAGTTGACAGGGACGGGGGGCTTTGTCAACTTAGTCAATATGCACGATTCTAGCTCCATTGACCATACGATGTCCATCCAACGGCCGTAGTGCTTCTTCAACATCTGGTCTTCTTGCTCCAGCCGCCCAAACCAGCGCCGGTCGTGCCTCGTGCTCCTGCCTCCCGTGGCCGGCTGTGATGCCACGGAGGTCTCGCCGCCCCCTACTATTCCCATCGCTGGCCAGGCCCTGCGGCGACGGCAGCCTCAGCCGAACCAGTGAACCCTCATACTCCTCTCCGCGCGGGCTTCCACTGCCGCGTCTTCCCCGGCTCCGCGTCATCCCCGTCCTAGGCCTCGCCGTCATCCACTGCCCTGGTGCTCTCGGCGCGACGTGTGAACATGGTCAAGGAACAACTTCCATCAGAAGAGTACTGTACGTGGAGAGGCTGGCAGTTGGGTCCACGACAGCCGCAAGGAAGTGCCTCCTTATTTCGCGGAAAATAATTATTCCTCCACCTGACAGCAGGGACCCATCGGACGGGCCATCGTATTTGCCGAAAAAACGTTTCCCCCCTGACTGCTCGGACCCACCAGACAGGCCACCGTATTTCGCGAAAAAACGTTCCCCCGCTGTCATCTCGGACCCACCGGAAGTGCCTCCTTATTACGCAAAAAAATGAATACTCCCCCTGCTAGTTGGGACCCACCTCGGTGGGTGACTGACTTGTGGGCCTACTAAGTTGACGGGGACGGAGTGCTTTGTCAACTTAGTCAATATGAATGATTCTAGCTCTAGTGACCGTACGATGTCCATCCAACGGCCGTAGTGCTTCTTCAACCTCTAGTCTTGTTGCTCCAGCCGCCCGGAGCAGCGCCGGTGGTGCCGCATGCTCCTGCCTCCCATGGCTGGCTATGCTGTCGTGAAGGCCTCACCGCCCCTACTATTCCCACCGCTGACCAGGCCCTGCCGCGACGGCAGCCTCACACCGCAGGCGAACCACTGAACCCTCGTACTCCTCTTCGCGCGGGCTTCCACTGCCGCGTCTTCCTCGACTCCACGTCGTCCCCTTCCTAGGCCTCGTCGTCCACCGCCCTTGTGCTTTCGGCGCGGCGTGGTCAACGTGGTCAAGGAACGACTTCCATCGTAAGAGTACTGTACGTGGAGAGGCTGACAGCTGGGTCCACAGCCGCAGCAAGGAAGTGCCTCCTTATTACGCACAAAATAATTATTCCTCCACATGACAGCGGGGACCCACCGGACGGGCCACCATATTTCACGAAAAAAACGTTTCCCCCTGACTGCTGGGACCCACCAGCTACATCTTCGCACGCAAGGAAGTGCGTTCGGGCAAAATAAAACGATTCGCCCCCCTGACTGCTCGGACCCACCAGCTACATCTTCGCACGCAAGGAAGTGCGAGACAGTCGGGACCCACCTGGTCGAAGCGTACGTAGCGTTGTCATTCTGGTCGCGAACATGTACGTACATATTGGTCGATGTAGAGGCGCGCACGTAGCATGTACACGTACGTACAATGGCCAGTGTGCAAGAAAGAAAATATGGCCACGTACGTACATATGGGCAGGGTCTCGAACGCCTACTCGCACATACGTACGGCCAGGGATCGTGTACATGGCTGGGTAAGAATGGAGAAACAACGTCATCGTCGTGTTCATGGGGAGCCAACCGGCTGGGTTGGAACGGAGTGCGTCGTCGTGTTCATCGGGAGGGCTTGGACGGAACAACTGATGAAAACGAGGCCTGGCGTACCGCAGAACAGAGGAAACGACCTTGTGTTTGACCGGCCACGTTCGAAACGGGATTTTTTTCATCGGGAGGGGTCTGGCGTACCGCAAAACGGAGGAAACGGACCTCCTACGGTCGAAACGGGGGTCCTGTTGATCGGGAGGGGTGTGGCGTACGGCAAAACGAAGGAAACGGACTTGTGTTGGAGCGCTATGGTCGAAATGGGGGTCCTGTTCGTCGGGAGGGGTGTGGCGTACCGCAAAACAGGACGCCATGGGATACTATTCATCACCACCGTCGACCACCTCCAGCCTCCACGGGCTACTGTTCATCCACCGTTGACCTCCTGCAGCCTCCACCTGCGATTGTTCAGCCTCCACCGTGCGCTACTCCACCGGCTACTGTTCAACCAGCCCTCTCCACGGGCTCCTGTTCAACCACCCCTCCACGGGCTACTGTTCATCCAGCCCTCCACCGTCTACTGTGCATGCAGCCCTCCATGGGGTGGCCCTGTTCATGCAGCCCTCCACGGGGTCCTGTTCACGCAGCCCCAAGCGGCTCGATCGAATGGGGTCTTGTTCATGCAGAGGCAACACCACGGGGTCCTGTTCAGCCACCCCACCGGGAACTGTTCATCCAACCCCCAGCAACGCTCATTGTTCATGCAGAGGCAACATCGATCAGCTTCAGTTAGCAGCAGTAGCGAAGGAATTGCTCGACCGGGTTCAGTTAACAGCCATCGATCGATCGCTCAGGTTCAGTAACGCGTAGCCTGCAGTGCAATTGCTCGGGTTCAGTTAGAGCCCAACGCCTCGCTCGGGTTCAGTTAGAGCCCAATGCCTCACACCCACGCGCGTGCGTATATGAGAGAAACGCGCATCGCTCGGCCCCGACCACCCATCATAGCCGGGAACACCCCGATATTTTCCTCGCCCTCGCTTCTACCATGGTTTTTTTCGTCATGGACGACCCAAGGAATGTCATGCAACTGCGTCTCCGGCCCGCCCAGGACGAAAAGCCCATTTTCTGTCATGTTTTTTTGTCATAGAAGTAGGACCCCACCACATCTATGATGATACCGTGTTTTGTCACAATTATTGTCATAGAAGTGTCATACGTATGACAGAAAAAAGTTTCGTTTGGCCCAAAATGTCACGGATGTGTCTTTTTTTGTAGTGATAGGAGGAAGAAATAGGCCGGTGGAGTCACGAGGGGCCCACAAGGGTGGGGGCGCGCCCTCCCCCCTTGTCGCCGCCTCGTGGCTCTTCTGACTTGGTTCTCAATTCTTCTGGGTGTCTTCTAGTCCAAGAAAAATCATTGTAAAGTTACATTCTGTTTGGACTCCGTTTGATATCCCTTTTCTGCGAAACTCAAAAACAAGGAAAAATAGAAACGGGAACTCGGCTCTCGGTTAATAGGTTAGTCCCAAAAATAATATAAAATAGCATAATAATGCATATAAAACATCCAAAACAGATAATATAATAGCATGGAACAATCAAAAATTATAGGTACGTTGGAGACGTATCAAGCATCCCCAAGCTTAATTCCTGCTCATCCTTGAGTAGGTAAATGATAAAAACTGAATTTTTGATGTGGAATGCTACCCAACATATTTATCAATATAATTCTTCTTTATTGTGGCTTGAATGTTCAGATCCATAAGACGCTAAACAAAATTTTATCAATATCAAGACAATAATACTTCAAACATACTAAAAGCAATCTATAAAGCTTCAAAAAATCACATGGCTAAAGAAAGTTATCCCTACAAAATCATATAGTATTTTATGCTCCCTCTTCTTAACACAAAGTCTAAATTATGCCCATCCCGGTGTCAATCAAGCAATTGTTTTCATACATTAACATTCTTAAACCTTTTCAACTCTTCGCGCAATACATGAGCGTGAGCCATGGACATAGCATTATGGGTGGAATAGAAGGTGGTGATAGACAAAAGGAGGGAGAAAGTCTCACATCAACTAGGCAAATCAATGGACTATGGATATGTCCATCAATTGATATCAATGTGAGCGAGTATGGATTGCCATGTAACTGATGCACTAGAGCTATAAGCGTATGAAAGCTCAAAAGAAAACTAGTGGGTGTGCATCAACTTGCTTGCTGTCGCCATCGGTCCTTCTGTAAAATAATTACCGGAAGACCGGTCGCTTTATTAAACCAGCGAGGAATAATATTCCTGCTAGCAGACAATTCCTTGATACAGAATTTCCAGTACACTGAATATTATACAAGGTTGAGCCAGGGATGGCTCAACAGATTTTATTACAAGCGCTCCAATATATTACATAGAGGCGGATATGGCACAAGGAAGGGTGGCATACTATTGACTCGTAAATAAAGGCGGTGGAATATGTCACAGCGAAGTGGGTGGTGTGACTCCAATATTTTACAGTTCATCGAGTGTCGGAGTGAGACCCGATGAATTTATCTGGTGGTAGGCGGAAGCGGTTATAAAACAGTGATTAACTCCAGGATCGCAAGGGACTTACTGGGACTCCTCTAAGCGTCGGACTCGCTATCGAACTCTTCATCCATGAGATCGCCTTCGTCCACATCTGGCCAAATCAACAAGCCAGGTGAGTACTTTGAATGTACTCACAAGACAGTTCGGAGTTAAGATATAACAAATGGCAACATGAGTGCATATGAGTATTCCAGCATAAATGCAACCGGAACAAAATACGAATGCACTGAAAGTTAAGACTGATAGTCGGGCGGTAATCCTCCCGAAATCCAAAATATAAAAATAACGGGACCAAACAAGGGTCTGGGTGACGCCTCGTAGGAAAATAATAAATGATAACAGGCCACAGTCGAGCGTCTGAGCGACACCACATAAAGGGCTTATAACCAAAAGTAAGTAACAAGAATGCCTCCGTCAGACGTCTGAGCGACATCACATACAGGGCTTATAGCAAAAATTAATAACAAGAATGCCACAGTCGGACGTCTGAGCGACATCACATAAAGGGCTTATAAATAAAAAGAATGCCACAGTCGGACGTCTGAGCGACATCACATAAAGGGCTT
>LR738710.1:537039572-537139990 GCA_902687465.1 Secale cereale | reverse complement strand
ATAGCAAAAATGAATAACAAGAATGCCACAGTCGGACGTCTGAGCGACATCACATAAAGGGCTTATAAATAAAAAGAATGCCACAGTCGGACGTCTAAGCGACATCACATAAAGGGCTTATAACAAAATAAATAACAAGAATGCCACAGTCGGACGTCTAAGCGACATCACATAAAGGGCTTATAAATACCATGATATAATGATGAAATACTTCGGAAAATAAAAATCAATACAGGGATGGTGGTGAGTTCTTCTACCAAATGAACCTGATGACAACGCTGTTTTGGCTACTCACAAGAATATACTAGAGACGGTCAACGGGTTGACATGAATATAGATCCTAGGCTATAAACATGGCTACTGAAGGAATTTTAACTCTGCAGAGCTTGTACTAATAACTCATAGCCAACGGGTCTTACTAACCACGTGGGCTAGCCCCGTCTACGGTGTTTTAGTAGAAACCCACCTAACCAGTACACACCCATTTAACATCCTGTCGTCCGGAATCACCCGCGACGACATTCACGGAAAACTTTAAGACGGGGAGGCTACAACCTCGAATAGCATGGGATCAAATTTATATATGCGCGCTCTAAGGGGTGCCCCCTCTCGGTCCCAACCGGAAACACCCATGCCCCCTGACCGGATGACGGGCTTTAATCCAGGGCCATGGAACCCTCATCCCGGCCCCTCTACTTGGTGTGTACTCGGAAAGTGGCTTACAACCGACTAGACCGTAATCCCAACGGACGGCCTATGATAGTACTGAAAAGGAGTCAAACGGAATCGTGACATGATCTCCGTTGATACTGAGTTGACCAACTACTGGCATGCTCCAACAATACCAGTATTCCACCCCATCATATCACCATATGATCGAGGTGGTTCAACATTCTCCTTCGGGACTCACCCGAAGCATCACTTGCATGAAATATGCCATACACATATGCTCATATAATCATGCCTATGAACGAGCTACTCGTGCAAACATGAAATACACTCATCATATCAAGAGTTCAAACATGCTTGCCTGGTTCTGAAAAGTCGGAGCCTAACTCGGTGTGATTCGCGTCTCTGTCACGGCCTCCGGTATCTATGTATTCAAACAAATACATACTAACATAAATACCGCGCGTGCAAATAAATTTGCTCAACATATTTCCACATAAATATGACAAAAAACTAGACAGAAAACCAAGATGGACAGAAAAGAAATAACTCAAAATCACTTTTAGTTTAAAAGATATTAAGGTTTCTGTCTAGGGACCTATCTGTAATGAAACAGAAAAGATCCAGGGGCTAGAACACAAAAGGACAAAACGAACTGGTACGCAGTACGTCACCTGCAGAGGGAAAACGCACTTTGCGTAAATACGCCAGCAGAAAATGGTTCGAGGGGAGATGTGAGAGACTGACAGAGGGACCCCACCTGTCAGGTTTGAAAAACTAAACAGAGCCGTGTCGGCGACGGTGCTGCGGTGGTCGCCGGCGTCGATCCACGGCGAGATAGGGGAGGGAGTGGTACCTATAGCTTCACGGTGATCTTCCGCGTCGAACGGTGGTGGAGTTGGGTGCCAGCGAGTCCCACGTCGATGGGGAGCTTAATTCCGGCGGACGGCGGCTCGGGTGTTCGTGGACCTCGTCGGAGAAGGTTTCTGGAGAGAAATTGGGATGGGGGTTAGGACTAGGTGGATGCCAGGGTACTACGTTCAAGCTCACGGCGGCGGAGGAGCCCTCACCGGAGTGAACAGAGCTGGAGCCCGAGGCGGAGGCAGCTGGCCGAAGCCGGGGAAGAAAAGCCTCTCGGGGCCCTTCCAGGGGTTGGGCGTGGTCTAGGGAAGTAGTGGAGGCGTATGTGCTCGAGCACGAGCTCGGGGGTGCCTTTTATAGGCGGCTCGAGGTGGCTGCCGCGAACGGATAAGTCCGGGGAGCTAATTACGGCGCTGCAGTGGTCGGACGGCGGGGCTAGGGGCTTGAGCACCCTCTATGGTTAGTAGAAGCTCCATTCCCGTGCTTAACCTTGCAGTAGAGGTGGAGTTACGACCTATCACCGACGGAACGGCCGTGCGGCATGTCGGCGGCAGAAACGGCGCTCTGCGCGTGCCAGGCCACGACAACGGCGTGCCAGGCGTGCGCTAGCTGTGGAGAAGGACACGCGGGGCACTGGGGTGGTCTGGGCGGCGCGAAACGCCGTGGAGCTGCGGCGTTGCGTCTGTCAGCCGCCACGGGCGGCGCTGTGGCCGTGGCAGCCGCCGGCGCGGTCAGGCCAGGGCGCCACCGACGCCCAGAAGCTGCCAAGTGACCGTGCGGCGCATGGATAAGAAGGAGCTGCAGTGCAGCGTCGAGCCAAGGGAGCACAGACGCGTTTTGTCGCCGCGCCCGAAGACTGTCGAAACTGACGAAACTGAAGAAGTGTTCGACTGTCGACAGTTTCAGTTAACAGCTAACAGTTCAATGTAGACTAAGTGTTTGATGAAATGATTATGGTATTATTGCAATGTATCTGGGGCTGATTTTTGGTGGAGTGGCCTCTTGATGCATCTAGAGGCTGCATGATTTTTCACAGAATTTTTGGATGAAGGTAAATATGAATTTCACCAAATTTTGCAAATCTGGTCCAAACTTGCAGCGGGTGAAATTTGAAAAATTTGAACTGTGGACCAGTGAAACAAGATGGATCTATGTTGTGGGTACTAAGGACTATCTAAGAGAGTTGGTTTGGAGTCAAATAGGTAGATGAAAAAGGTGGTTCCTTTGCAAATCACCAATGTCCACTATAAAAGACAGAATTTGTTTTTCAAGTGAAATAAATAGGAGAAAAATCACAATAAGGTTCAAACTTGCTGGAATTGATGAAATGCTTGTCCCATGGTGTGAAGAGAGTCTTGGAGAGGATTGTTCCCGTTGGGATCATGGCAAGGGGAAGTTTGGGGGGAAGATAGGTCAAGACTAAACTTGAGAATTTTAAAACAAGAGG
The DNA here is from genome assembly GCA_902687465.1 of Secale cereale. Taxonomy (NCBI): domain Eukaryota; kingdom Viridiplantae; phylum Streptophyta; class Magnoliopsida; order Poales; family Poaceae; genus Secale; species Secale cereale. The sequence goes on along the minus strand of LR738710.1, from coordinate 537,137,013 downwards.
TGGTGAACTCAAACAACTCCATTTGAATCTCAACTTGTGCTTGAGCCAAACACAAGAGGAGAACTTCAAGGCTAAAAACCAAGCTTGAGAAGAAACACAAACTTTGGTAAAAAGGGATTTTAGAAGGGCAAAAGAAAATATCAATCCCCTTTCAAAAAGGCCAAAATTTTGCAAGAAAAACCAAATCAAAAATTTGGGGTGTTACAACACCTACCCCCTTAGGAAAAATCTCGTCCCCGAGATTTCAGCTGATCCTCAAATAGGTGCGGATGTTCTATCCGAAGGAAATCTTCCGTTTCCCATGTTGCCTCATCCTCTGTGTGGTTACTCCACTGAACCTTGAGAAATTTAATAGTTTTCTGACGGTTCCTCCTTTCAGACTCCTCCAAAATCTTCACTGGGTGTTCTCGGTATGTAAGATCTGGTTGCATGTCAAGATTTTCATGTGGCACATGTTTCTCTGGGTTGCTTACACACTTCCTTAGTTGCGAGACGTGGAACACATCGTGTACGTCGGACAATTCCTTGGGAAGGTCCAGCTGGTAAGCTACTAGGCCTTTTCGTGCAATTATACGGAAGAGTCCGATGAATCGTGGTGCTAGTTCCCCTTTGACTTTGAATCGTTGTAGTCCTCTCATCGGTGACACACGCAGGTATACGTCGTCACCGGGCTCGAAACTTATTTCCCGATGCTTATGACCGTAATAGCTCTTTTGTCGGCTTTGGGCGGTCTTGAGTCGATCCCGTATCAGTTTTACTCTCTCCTCGGCCTCCTTTAACGTATCGGGGCCGAATATGCGGCTGTCCCCTATTTCCGACCAATTCAATGGAGTACGACATCTTCGTCCGTACAGTGCTTCGAAAGGTGCCATCTGCAGGCTAGCTTGGTAACTATTGTTATATGCGAACTCCGCATATGGTAGGCTTTCCTCTCAACTGGCCCCATAGGTGAGGACACATGCCCTTAGCATGTCTTCGAGTATTTGATTTACTCGCTTCGTTTGTCCTCCTGTCTGGGGGTGGTAAGCCGTACTAAATGTTAGTTGCGTTCCGAGGGCTTGCTGCAACTGGTCCCAAAATTTTGAGACGAACTGAGTGCCCCTGTCGGATATTATAGTCTTGGGAACACCATGTAGGCATACTATCCGGGCGAGGTAAAGCTTGGCGAGCTTTTGGGTGGTGTGTGTTGTCTTGACAGGTATGAAATGTGCCACCTTGGTGAGTCTATCAGTGATGACCCATATGGCATCGTTACCGTGTTGTGATCGTGGTAGTCCAACAATAAAATCCATCCCGATATCATCCCATTTCCATTCTGCTATCTTATTTGGCTGTAATAGCACTGCGGGTTTTTGGTGCTCGGCTTTAATGCGTTGACATGAATCGCAACATGCAATAAATGTGGCTATATCCCTTTTCATGCCGTGCCACCAAAATCTTTCCTGAATATCTTTGTACATTTTCGTACCTCCAGGGTGGATTGAGTATGGAGCGGTATGACCTTCCGCTAGAATTTGCTATTTGAGGTCGTTGCTGTTGGGGACGCAAAGTCTGTCTCTGAACCACAATATTCCATCACTGTCTATGGTGAATTCTGAAGCCTTGCCTTGACTTACTTTTCTTTTTATTCCTACGATGCTGGGGTGTCCGAGTTGAGCCTTATTTATTTGCTCTATCAGTGTAGGCTGTATTTCTAGCTTGGATACTTCGCCCTCCGTGACCATCATTAGGTTGAGTCTGGCGGATTCTCGCTGAAATTTGGGTCTCAGGTTCGGTATGCTGCCGCTGTTCGGGTAACGGCTGAGAGCATCGACTACTACGTTTGCTTTCCCGGGGTGATAGTGGATACCGACGTCGTAATCTTTTACCAGTTCCAACCAGCGTCGTTGTCGTAAATTTAGATCTGGCTGTTTGAAAATATAGCTGAGGCTCTTATGGTCCGTATATATTTCACAGCGATTTCCAAGTAAGAAGTGCCTCCATTCCTTGAGTGCATGAATGACTGCTGCCAACTCCAAATCGTGAGTAGGATAATTTTCTTCATGTTTTCGCAGTTGCCAGGATGCGTAGGCGACTACTTTGCCTTCTTGCATCAGTACGCATCCGAGGCCTTTCCGGGATGCGTCGCAATATACTTCAAAGCTCTTTTGTATGTCTGGCACAATTAATACTGGGGCTGTTGTTAACCTCTTTTTGAGCTCTTGGAAGCTTTTCTCACATGCTTCGGTCCACTCGAATTTCTTATCCTTCTTGAGTAGCTGGGTCATTGGTTTGGCTATGGTGGAAAATCCTTCAATAAACCTTCTGTAATATCCGGCCATACCGAGGAAACTGCGTATATCCGTCACACTGGCTGGCGACTTCCAGCCAAGTACAACCTTGACTTTATCTGGGTCCACAACAATTCCTTCTTGCGTTAGTACGTGTCCTAGGAAACCCACTTGTCTCAACCAAAATTCACATTTGCTGAATTTGGTGTAAAGTTGGTGTTTCCTTAATTCTCCCAGAACAATGCGGAGGTGTTCAGCATGTTCTTCCGGTGTTTTGGAATATACCAAAATATCATCAATAAATACCACCACAAATTTGTCCATGAATTTCATAAATACTTTGTTCATGAGGTGGACGAAATATGCGGGGGCGTTGGTCAGTCCGAACGACAATACTGTAAATTCATAAAGTCCGTATCTTGAGGTGAATGCTGTTTTCGGAATATCTTATGTGCGTACTTTCAGCTGATGATAACCTGACCTTAAGTCAACTTTCGAGAAAACCTTGGATTGTGCGAGCTGGTCAAATAAATCATTTATTCGTGGCATCGGATATTTATTTTTGATTGTGACCATGTTGAGTGCTCGGTAGCCTATACACAGCCTCATGGTCCCGTCTTTCTTTTTGGCAAATAATACCGGCGAGCCCCAAGGTGAGGAGCTGGCCCGTATAAATCCCTTGTCCAGCAATTCCTTTATTTGCTTCTTTAATTCAACCAACTCGGATGGCGCCATTCTGTACGGTTTCTTATATATGGGTGTGGTTCCTGGTGCTAGCTCAATAATGAACTCTATTTCTCTGTTTGGCGGCATGCCTGGTAATTCCTCGGGAAATACGTTTGGAAATTCACACACAACTGGAACCTTGCTTAACTCAGAGGCTTCAACTTTGTTCAATTTTGGTTGCCGAGATACTGGTCTCTCCTGAGCTGCGACTCTTATGGTTTTTCCATAATGATGAGTAAGAATCACTGTTCGGTTGAAGCAGTCGATAAATCCTTTATTGGTGGTCGACTAGTCCATACCCAGGATAACATCCAGTCCTTTGTTTTCCAATACGATGAGGTTTGCGTGAAATTTTAATCCCTCAATCTCAATGGTCAAACCTCGGCAGTAATTTTGAGTGATCTACTTACTTCTGGGGGATTTGATGGTCATTGATTTTCCCAAGGGAAGCATTGAAAACCCATGTTGCAAAGCAAAACTCTTCGAAATGAACGAATGAGAAGCTCCAGAATCAAACAAAACCGTGGCAGGTATTGTGTTGACAGGGAACGTACCGAGTACGATATCCGGTGCATCCTGTGCCTGCTCCTTGGTCACATGGTTCAGGTGGCCTTTCCTGTGATTGTTATTGGGGTTGAAGTTGTTACGCTTGGGCGCGGAATTGTTCCCGTTGCTGTTCGGCTTTGGCGCTGAGTTTCTTGGCTTAGGGCACTGTTTAGCATAGTGTCCTTCTTCTCCACATGCATAGCAGGTAACACCCGGGCGATAGGTGAAATCCTTGTCTCTCGCATGAAAATTATTATTTGGACGTGTGTCGTTGGTCGTGGGTCTGTTCACAATGTTCCTTTGGAAATTCATTTTATTCTTGTTGTTGTGGGGTTGGTTGGTCTGATCCCTTTTCCTTTTGCGAATATCCTCCAGATTGCGACGTTCATTTTTCAGTGTAATAGCTTTGTCTACCAATGTTTTGAAATCTAGAAAAGTGTGTACGACTAACTGGCACTTTAGTGCTGGTGCCAGTCCGTCCAGGAATTTCTCCATATTTTTGTTTTCTGTCATTCGCTCTTCGTTGGCATATCGTGATAATTGCGCAAACTGACTGTTGTACTCCTGTACTATCATGCCTCTTTGCTTGAGATCATCAAATTCTCTTTTCTTGATTTTCATGATACTCTTAGGGATGTGTGCTCCATGGAAGCCTTCCTTGAAATCTTCCCAGGTGATATTATTTATGTCGGGATGCATAAGCAGAAAATTTTCCCACCATGACGCGGTTGCTCCTGTGAGGTAATGCGGTGCGTACAACACTTTTTCGCGGTTTGAGCATTGTGCCACAATTAACTTCCTCTCAATGTCTCGAAGCCAGTCATCGGCCTCAAGAGGGTTGTCTGTGTGTGAAAATGTTGTCGGACGCGTCTTCTGAAATTCAGACAACTTTGAGTGCTGCGGGTATGGTTCGCGGTGATTTCCCATGTTAATGACATGGTTCATCATTTCTTGGTGTTGTTGCTGACTTTGCTCGTAAAGGCGGCATACTTGAGAAAATGATGTCTCACTGCCCTGCTGACTTGACTGCCCCTGTGAGAAATTGTTGTTTGTCTGCGTGCCATAATTTCCCTCCGGCGGACTTGGCATGGAACGTGTCCAGGGACGAGTCATTTCTTATTCTGGGGTAACAAAGCAGAAAACCTGAGAAGAACCGAGCAGCGAAATAAACCAAGATTTTGCAAAAGCTATCAAACACGAGCTCGAAAAAGATTTTTGAGATAAACTGGTCGATTGCGCACGGAGAAGGCTGCTAGTACATATGTTACACGCAGATCCTGATTATACATACGTCACTCAGGGTGTGCGTACACATCCTGACATGTTATTTGAAACTAGTGCACTCCTCCAAGGTCCAACATGATGCGCAAACAGACTACTCCCAACAACCTATTTTACAAACCACACAAATATTACAAGCGAGCGCGGCGCGTCGCGAAAACACGCGCTTAATCGGAGATGTTGAAGACTTCCCTCGGCCTGCCGAGGGTAAGGCCCAGTGGTGCTGGAGACTCAACTTCCTCCTCACTGATGGGCTCCAGGCACGGAGTATGAGTACGAGGTGTCGAAGTAGGTGCAGCTCTGACTGGAGTAGGAGCAATGACTTGGTCAAATTCCTCAGTGGTAGGCAGACGGCGAGCGGTGGCCGTGATGGAAGGTGTATAGGAGGCGGCGGATGAGACAAATGTCATTGGTGGTGCGGTATGGAGCAGCTCCCTCCTGTTGGCGGAGCCACTCTGGACCATCTCCATACGGGCGGCCACCAGATCGTCCACCAGGTTATCAAAGGCTGCCTCAAGTGCCTTGAGGTATTCAACCATTGATTCAATGGCTTCGTCACGCTCCCCATTTACACATGCAAATGCATAGTGGCACGTATAAGGTACGTGGCATGGGAGGTAACGGAAGCGACGAGTCTTCATCGAAGGCAGAATGTCCCGGAGACGAGCTATCGCCTCACAGGCAGCCATCTGCATAGCATGCCTCTCCGTAGGCATGGCTCTGCCCACAAATCGAAGGCGGCGCGCTTCAGAACGCCCACCTTTGAAGTGTACCACAGCCTGATGCATAGACACGTTGTCGTTGAGCTTGTGACGGTAGAGTGTAAATTCGGGACGTGTGGATGGACCGATTGCGACTTTGGTGATGGCAATGAGGAGCTTGACAAACCCCTCAGGAATGTTGGCGAACACCTGTGCGTCACAGTCGTTGCTGGCCATCTACAAAAGTAGACAAAAATTCCGAATAGTCAGGCCATAAATTTATGCTGACTAACCAAAAATTGCTACAGATGTAAAAATGCTGAAAAGCAGATTTTTCGCTAATAACCTATTAGCGAGCGCACCTAGTGGCTTCCTACAGTAAGCCAGGCTCTGATACCAAGGTTGTCGCCACCGGTCCTTCAGTAAAATAATTACCGGAAGACCGGTCGCTTTATTAAACCGGCGAGGAATAATATTCCTGCTGGCAGACAATTCCTTGATACAGAATTTCCAGTACACTGAATATTATACAAGGTTGAGCTAGGGATGACTCCACAGATTTTATTACAAGCGCGCCAATATATTACATAGAGGCGGATATGGCACAAGGCAGGGTGGCATACTACTGACTCGTAAATAAAGGCGGTGGAATATGTCACAGCGAAGTGGGTGGTGTGACTCCAATATTTTACAGTTCATCGAGTGTCGGAGTGAGACCCGATGAATTTATCTGGTGGTAGGCGGAAGAGGTTATAAAACAGTGATTAACTCAAGGATCGCAAGGGACTGACTGGGACTCCTCTAAGCATCGGACTCGCTATCGAACTCTTCATCCATGAGATCGCCTTCGTCCACATCTGGCCAAATCAACAAGCTAGGTGATTACTTTGAATGTACTCGCAAGACAGTTCGGACTTAAGATATAACAAATGGCAACATGAGTGCATATGAGTATTCCAGCATAAATGCAACTGGAACAAAATATGAATGCACTGAAAGTAAAGACTGGAAGTCGGGCGGTAATCCTCCCGAAATCCAAAAGATAAAAATAACGGGACCAAACGAGGGTCTGGGTGACGCCTCGTAGGAAAATAATAAATGATAACAGGCCACAGTCGGGCGTCTGAGCGACACCACATAAAGGGCTTATAACCAAAAGTAAGTAACAAGAATGCCTCCGTCGGACGTCTGAGCGACGTCACATACAGGGCTTATAACAAAAAATGACAAGAATGCCACAGTCGGACGTCTAAGCGACATCACATAAAGGGCTTATAAATAACAGGATGTAATGATGAAATACTTCGGAAAATAAAAATCAATACAGGGATGGTGGTGAGTTCATTTACCAAATGAACCTGATGACAACGCTGTTTTGGCTACTCACAAGAATATACTAGAGACGGTCACCGGGTTGACATGAATATAGATCCTAGGCTATAAACATGGCTACTGAAGTAATTTTAACTCTGCAGAGCTTGTACTAATAACTCATAGCCAACGAGTCTCACTAGCCACGTGGGCTAGCCCCGTATACGGTGTTTTAGTAGAAACCCAACTAACCAGTACACACCCATTTAACATCCTGTCGTCCGGAATCACCCGCGACGACATTCACGGAAAACTTTAAGACGGGGAGGCTACAACCTCGAATAGCATGGGATCAAATTTATATATGCGCGCTCTAAGGGGTGCCCCCCTCTCGGTCCCAACCGGAAACACCCATGCCCCCTGACCGGATGACGGGCTTTAATCCAGGGCCATGGAACCCTCATCCCGGCCCCTCTACTTGGTGTGTACTCGGAAAGTGGCTTACAACCGACTAGACCGTAATCCCAACGGACGGCCTATGATAGTACTGAAAAGGAGTCGAACGGAATCGTGACATGATCTCCGTCGATACTGAGTTGACCAACTACTGGCATGCTCCAACAATACCAGTATTCCACCCCATCATATCACCATATGATCGAGGTGGTTCAACATTCTCCTTCGGGACTCACCCGAAGCATCACTTGCATGAAATATGCCATACACATATGCTCATATAATCTTGCCCATGAACGGGCTACTCGTGCAAACATGAAATACACTCATCATATCAAGAGTTCAAACATGCTTGCCTGGTTCTGAAAAGTCGGAGCCTAACTCGGCGTGATTCGCGTCTCCGTCACGGCCTCCGGTATCTATGTATTCAAACAAATACATACTAACATAAATACCGCGCGTGCAAATAAAGTTGCTCAAAATATTTCCACATAAATATGACAAAAAGCTAGACAGAAAACCAAGATGGACAGAAAAAGAATCAACTCAAAATCACTTTTAGTTTAAAAGATAGTAAGGTTTCTATCTAGGGACCTATCTGTAATGAAACAGAAAAGATCCAGGGGCTAGAACAGAAAAGGACAAAACGAACCGGTAAGAAGTACGTCACCCGCAGAGGGAAAACGCACTTTGCGTAAATACGCCAGTAGAAAACGGTTCGAGGGGAGATGTGAGAGACTGACAGAGGGACCCCACCTGTCAGGTTTGAAAAACTAAACAGAGCCGCGCCGGCGACGGTGCTGCGGTGGTCGCCGGCGTCGATCCACGGCGAGATAGAGGAGGGGAGTGGTACCTATAGCTTCACGGTGATCTTCCGCGTCGAACGGTGGTGGAGTTGGGTGCCGGCGAGTCCCACATCGATGGCGAGCTTAACTCCGGCGGACGGCGGCTGGGGTGTTCGTGGACCTCGTCGGAGATGGTTTCTGGAGAGAAATTGGGCTGGGGGTTAGGACTAGGTGGATGCCAGGGTACTACGTTCAAGCTCACGACGGCGGAGGACCCCTCACCAGAGTGAACGGAGCTGGAGCCCGAGGCAGAGGCAGCTGGCCGGAGCCAGGGAAGAAAAGCCTCTCGGGGCCCTTCCAGAGGTTGGGCGTGGTCTAGGGAAGTAGTGGAGGCGTGTGTGCTCGAGGACGAGCTCGGGGGTGCCTTTTATAGGCAGCTCGAGGTGGCTGCCGCGAACGGATAAGTCTGGCGAGCTAATTACGGTGCTGCAGTGGTCGGACAGTGGGGCTAGGGGCTTGAGCACCCTCTATGGTCAGTAGAAGCTCCATTCCCGCGCTTAACCTTGCAGTAGAGGTGGAGTTACAACCTGTCACCGACGGAATGGCCGTGCGGCACGTCAGCGACAGAAACGGTGCTCTGCGCGTGCCAGGCCGCGACAACAGCGTGCCAGGCGTGCCCTGGCTGTGGAGAAGGACACGCGGGGCACTGGGGTGGTCTCGGTGGCGCGAAACGGCGTGGAGCTGCGGCGTTGCGTCTGTCAGGCGCCACGGGCGGCGCTGTGGCCGTGGCAGCCGCCAGCGCGGTCGGGCCAGGGCGCCACCGACGCCCAGAAGCTGCCAAGTGACCGTGCGGCGCGTGGATAAGAAGGAGCTGCAGTGCAGCGTCGATCCAAGGGAGCACAGACGCGTTTTGTCGCCGCGCCCGAAGACTGTCGAAACTGACGAAACTGACGAAGTGTTCGACTGTCGACAGTTTCAGTTAACAGCTAACAGTTCAGTGTAGACTAGGTGTTTGATGAAATGATTCTAGTATTATTGCAATGTCTTTGGGGCTGATTTTTGGTGGAGTGGCCTCTTGATGCATCTAGAGGCTGCATGATTTTTCACAGAATTTTTGCATGAAGGTAAATATGAATTTCACCAAATTTTGCAAATCTGGTCCAAAATTGCAGCAGGTGAAATTTGAAAATTTTGAACTGTGGACCAGTGAAACAAGATGGATCTATGTTGTGGGTACTAAGGACTATCTAAGAGAGTTGGTTTGGAGTCAAATAGGTAGATGAAAAAGGTGGTTCCTTTGTAAATCACCAAGGTCCACTATAAAAGACAGAATTTGTTTTTGAAGTGAAATAAATAGGAGAAAAATCCCAATAAGGGTCAAACTTGCTGGAATTGATGAAATGCTTGTCCCATGGTGTGAAGAGAGTCTTGGAGAGGATTGTTCCTATTGGGATCATGACAAGGGGAAGTTTGAGGGGAAGATAGGTCAAGACTAAACTTGAGAATTTTAAAACAAGAGGTGGTGAACTCAAACAACTCCATTTGAATCTCAACTTGCGCTTGAGCCAAACACAAGAGGAGAACTTCAAGGCTAAAAACCAAGCTTGAGAAGACACACAAACTTTGGCAAAAAGGTATTTTAGAAGGGCAAAAGAAAAGATCAAACAATCCTCTTTCAAAAAGGCCAAAATTTTGCAAGAAAAACCAAATCAAAAATTTGGGGTGTTACACTTGCTCATGAAGATCTAGGGCATTTGAGGAAGGCCATCGCTGGAATATGCAAGCCAAGTTCTATACTGAAAATTCCCACTAGTATATGAAAGTGACAATATAGGAGACTCCCTATCATGAATAACACGGTGGTGCTTTGAAGCACAAGTGTGAAAAAAGATAGTAACATTGTCCCTTCTCTCTTTTCTCTCACTCTTTTTTTATTTTTTTCTTCTTTTTTTAGGCTCCTCTTTTTTTTTGGGAGACCCTTTTCTTTCTTTTTTTGGAGACTCTTTCGGCCTCTTTATTTATAACCTCACACGGAACAATGTTCTAATAATGATGATCATCACACTTTTATTTACTTATAACTTGATACTAGAAAAAAGATATGACTCTATATGGATGCCTCCGGCGGTTTATCGGGATGTGCAATGATCAAGAGTGACATTTTTTAAAAAATATGAACGCTAGCTTTGCCACAAATACTATGTCAACTACATGATCATGCAAAGCAATATGCCAATGATGATGCGTGTCATAATAAACGGAACAGTGGAGTTACATGGCAATATCTCTCGGAATGGCTATGGAAATACCATAATAGGTAGGTATGGTGGCTGTTTTGAGGAATGGTATAAGGTGGTTTGATGCACCGGTGAAAGTTGCGCGGCACTAGAGTGGCTAGCAAGGTGGAAGGGTGAGAGTATGTATGATCCATGGACTCAATATTAGTCATAAAGAACTCACATACTTATTGCGAAAAATTTATTAGCTCTCGAAGCAAAGTACTACGACGCTTGCTACTAGGGGGGAGGTTGGTAGGAGTTAATCATCACGCGCCCCTGACCTTCACGCAAAGATAAACAATCAAGATACAATGCGCTCCAATTCGGTTACATTGTTAGGAGATCATACGTGCATGCTACGGGAATCACAAACCTTAACACAATTGTTTCTTTAACGTCAATAGGGCAAGACGGATTGCAATCGATATCAAGAACAATAAAGTCTATGGGTACATAGTTCCTATTTGCAAGAATAAGAACATCATTAATCATTCCCAAAGGCTTTTTAATAGTGGAATCCGCCAAATGCAAATTAAGAGAGCAATCTTCAATATTGGTAAGACCAAGAACATCGCAAAGAGATTACGGAATAGTGGAAACACTAGCACCCAAATCACACAAAGCAAAACACTCATAATTTTTAATTTTGATTTTGATGGTGGGTTCCCATTCATCATGCAACTTCCCAGGAATTGAAACTTCTAATTCCAATTTTTCTTCAAAAGCTTTCATCATAGCATCAACAATATGTTTAGTAAAATCTTTATTTTCTTCATAGGCATGGGGTGAATTAATCATGGATTGCAACAAAGAAATACAATAAATCAAGGAGCAACTATCATAATTAAAGTCTTTGTAATCCAAAATAGTGGGTGCATCACTAGTTAAAGTCTTGACCCCTCCAGACCCACTTTATCAAAAATTTCAACAAGATTTTCACCCTCCGAAATATTGGGACGCCTTCTATCTAAAGTTGACTCTTCTTCAGTCCCTTTATCATCAAGTTGAACTTTCCTAAACAAAGAATCAGTGGAAGAAACACCAATCATTTTAATGTCTTCAACATTTTTAAGAAAGCAATCACTATAAAACGCCTTTTCTAAAAATTCTCATTTAGGTCTAAGCATGGTGGTTCTTTTCTTACTGTCATCCATAGAAACATAAAGAGCTTTAATCGATTCTTCGACTTTAGGCACAAAAAGTTTCAACTTGAGATTTTCCATATCATGAGAAATCCTATCAATACTCCTAGACATATCATCGATCTTATTCAATTTTTCTTCTATGGAAGCATTGAAAACTTTTTGAGTATTGATAAATTCTTTAATATTATTCTCTAGATCATAGGTATTCCTATTATTATTGTAAGATTGATTTCCATAGGAATTACCATAATTATTAGAGGAATTACTAGGAAAAGGCCTAGTATTAAAATTACATCTATAAGCATTGTTATTAAAATTATTTTAGAGATAAAGTTCACATCTATAGCATCACTAGTTTGCTCAATCAAGGTAGACAAAGGCACATCATTAGGATCAATAGGAGCACTTATACTAGCAACCATTTTCATAAGAGCATCAACTTTTTCATTCAAAGAATCAATCTCAACCGCATTAATCTTTTTGCTTGTAGGCACCCTTTCGGTATGCCATTGTGAATAATTCTCCATAATATTATCAAGCAATTTGGTGGCTTCACCCAAAGTGATTTCCATAAAGGTGCCACCTGCGGCGGAATCCAAAAGATTTCAAGAAAGAAAATTCAATCCCGCATAAAAAAATTGTATGATCATCCAAAGATTTAACCCATGAGTTGGGCAATTCCTTAGCATCATTTTCATCCTTTCCTAAGATTGTGCAACATGCTCATGTTCAAGTTGCTTGAAATTCATGATTTGGGTTCTAAGGGATATAATTTTTGCGGGCGGAAAATATTTAGTGATAAAAGCATCTTTGCATTTGTTCCAAGAATCAATGCTATTGCGAGGTAAAGAAGAAAACCAAATTTTTGCGTGATCTCGCAAAGAAAACGGAAACAATTTCAATTTCGCAATATCGTTGTCCACATCTCTTTTCTTTTGCATATCGCATAATTCCACGAAGGTATTGAGATGGGACACGATATCCTCATTAGGAGTGCCGGAAAATTGATCTTCCATGATAAGATTCAACAAAGCAGTATTAATATCACAAGTCTCCGCACTAGTGGCGGGAGGAGCAATCGGAGTGCCAATAAAATCATTGTTGTTGGTATTGGACAAATCACACAACTTAGTGTTCTCTTGCGTCATTTTTGAGCAATTGTAAACAAGAACACAAGTGGCGATAGATCCAACCAGAAAAATGGCGAATGGAAAAGATGGCGAATAAAAACGGCAAATATTGGTGAAGTGGGGGAGAGGAAAACGAGAGGCAAATGAAAAATAATGTAAATTGCGAGGAGATGAGATTTATGATTAGGAACCTGGTATATGTTGAAGGTGCTCCCCGGCAATGTCGTCGGAAATTCCTTTTGATGTCGCTTAAAGCTACATCGGTTTTTCCCCAAAGAGGAAGGTGTCAGTGTCAAAACCGGCGGATCTCGGGTAGGGGGTGCCGAACTATGCGTCTGAGGATTGATGTTAACAGGAGGCAGGGGACACGATGTTTACCCAGGTTCAGTCCCTCTCGATCGAGGTAAAACCCTACTTCCTGCTATATTAGTATGGATGAATATGTGTACAAGAGTTGATCTACCTCGAGATTGTAAAGTCTAAAACCCTAAGTTTCAGCCTATGATGATTGTATGAATCTCTAGCCTCTGCGGACTAAACCCTCCGGTTTATATACACACCGGAGGGGCCTAGGGTTTGTACATACCATCTTGCAAAGGAAGGAAAATCTACACCCGAGCCTAAACTAGCCATTTCATGAATCCAGGAGTCCCATCCGGATACAAGAGATGATCTTCTAAAGTAATCTTCATGGCCCACCAGTCCGGCCCACCAGGAGTTTATCCGGCCACCTATGGACCCCCCGATCCAGGACTCCCTCAGTAGCCCCTGAACCTGTCTTCGATGACGCCGAGTTCGGCTTCCGTATTGTCTTCGGCATTCCAAGGCGGGTTCCTCCTCCGAATATATCTTCTGCAAATTGATATATTGTGTTCGGCTCTGCAAGATTAGTGCAACCCTTAGCCTCGGGGGAAAGGCTTTTAAAGAAAATGAACAATGTGTCTTTACTGACAACTTTTGGTTGAAGCATCACGTCCAACCCATTAACACATCGAACCGTTTTATTTGGTCCTAGTTTCGCGTTTTGAGGCATATCCTCATTGACACGTCCCGTCAGAATAGAGATCATGCCCGCTTATTGTGGGATTCTTATCATTGTGACGTGAGCACCCGCGCCGCACATTACGCACGACTGCTTTGGGAACCGGCGAGTTTTATGGCTAAGGTGGGGGGACGCTCTGTGTCGGGGGAAACTGTCCACCACGAACACCTATGGGACCGGAGCCCCTTGTACGTTCCGGTGAGGGAGCGGAGGTAGCACGAAGAGCAGATCGAAGAGCACACGCGGGCAGTTTATCCAGGTTCGGGCCGCGCGGACGTGTAAAACCCTACTCCTGCTTGGTTTGTATTGAGTTTGTGAGCTCGGGAGCTTGAAGAACTAGCTACACCGAGCAAGAGAGTTATCTAGGTTCCGAACCCTCTCTACGTTGTGCATGGGCCTCCTTTTATAGCTCAAGGGGTCACCGACAGGTGTCAACGTAGAGGAGGGCAAAAATGTAACTTTGGTGGTAGTTGTAACAGTGCGGTAATAGTGCATGAACAGTGGATGAACAGTGGTCTTCACCTAACTTGACAGTGGGGGACTAGGGCATTAAATGCCCGTCACCGTCGACCCCAAAAGCGCCCGTCCATGCGTCTCCGTTCACCACGGCGGTAGCCTCGTCACCGTGGCGTGCCACCGTGTCCCCCAGGCTGCACAGCCATCCGCCACACGTCCCTGGAAGGGCCCCAGGGCGACGCGTGGGCCGATGAGCTGGAGCGCGGGCACACATCGCAGGCTTCCCCCGGCAAGCACCTTGCCGGGGTCTTGATCTTGCCGGGCCCGGAAGCTTGTCGCTCCCCGGGCCCTGCCGGGGCGCAGGGTGCGCCGAGGCATGTCTTCTGAAATGCAGTCTTCTGGTCTTCCTGGCAAGCTCCTCTTGCCAGGGTCTTGTGTTAATGATATAATCTTGAGCCAGGGACGGCCTTCCCGGCAAGCTCCACTTGCCGGGGCCTTGATCTTCTGTCTTGTATACTTTGTTTTTGAATGGCTTTATATGGATCAGAAAGGTCTCCGGCGAGCACGTGGTGAGCCCTGCCATGGCAAGCTGCTACTGCCCGTGCACAAGTTGGGGTACTAAGGTGCCCCTATCTTAGTACACCGACAGGAGCCCCCGGGCCTGGGCCACACACGGTGCCGAGCGCTGTTGGGCCAGGCCCAAAAGAGTGCACGGGCACACGCGGCCCACGGCACGGCGAATCCCCTTCCGCATCCGCCGCGCCCCTCCCTAACGGCACGCGTCGATTGCAGCATCGTGGGAGAGATCGTGGCCACGTTCTTTAATGGGAAATGCGGAGCGTCCCCCACCTCCCCCTTAAAAGCAGAGGAAGCAGAGGCAGTTTCCCTCCTTCGCTTTCATTGCGTCTTCAACCTCCAGAAAAACCTCCGCTGCTCTTCGTCTCCACCCCTCCTCCGCCGTCTTCCGCATCCGCGGCGCCGTCGAGCTCCGCGCCCCTCCCCTCGCCGCCTCCGCCATGGCTCCGAAGAGCGAGAAGGCGAAAGCGGAGAAGTCCAAGAAGGAGAAGTCCGAGCAGGCGGCGAAGCTCGCCACCCTGCGGAAGAGGAACGTGGTCTTCGCGCCGAGGCTCAGCGCGAGGGAGCTGTGGAACAAGTACTACCTCTTCTGGTCCGAGGAGACCAAGGCTCATCCCCGTACCAGAGTCTTCCCCGCCATCGCCAAAGATCTGGTTCCCGACGGGTATTTCTTCTTTGCTGCCTTCTTTCACTGCGGGTTGTGCCCTCCGTTTTCGGAGTTTTTCTATGACATTATGAACACGTACAACCTCCACCTCCTAGACTTCACCCCCAATGCCATCCTTACGATGGCCGTTTTCGCACATCTGTGCGAAAACTACATAGGGATCCATCCAAACGTAGCACTCTTTCACCATTTCTTCATGCCTAGAGTAGAGGCTGGCGCTCCCCTCTCCGGCGGAATCTCCTGGATCTTCCTGTTGAACAAAAAGGACTCATACTTGAAGGGAGAACTCCGCGGCAAGTGGGAAGAATGGCGCGCAGATTGGTGCTGGGTAGTGGAGGACGAGCCGGAGCCCTTCACCGCGCCGCGCACTACTGCCATAGTGCGCGGGAGAGACTGGAGTGAACTGGCCCCGGAGGACAACAGACTCAGTATTGCCCTTGTTAGAATTATCCGTCTCCGGGTAGCCAATCTGACCATCAGATAGGTTGGCGCAGATTTCCTCCGCCGCCGCATTGCCCCTTTACAAGAGAGGAAAAGGCCCACCTGGGAATTTGGCAATGCAGCGGATATCATGAGGTTGCGCTGCGGATTGAACTTCAATTTCACCGCTTTGGAGCTAAAAGGAATGGTGCGAGAACTCTTCAAGCATGACCCGGCGCACCCAGAGTGGTTCAGACCCGCCAAGGGAGTAGTGCCGCTGTGCAACAGCATCGCCCGTGACTCCTTGCGCGCAATAATGCCGGAGTGCGACTCCCACGGCATCGTCCCCACCTGGATCCAGCCTCCGGGAGATGCCATTCTGAGCTTCTTTGATAACTTGGTTGAGGTGACGAAGAACACCGAGGAGATCAAGGGTCTCACCCGGGCCACCACGGAGCGGGATATAGCCTACATTGCTTCCCGGATGGAAGAGGCCACCGCAGCCGCAGCGGCAGGAGACTTCGGATTCACCGTCGATGAGGCAGAGGCTGCGGATGCGTCGTGCAAAGCCGAGGAGGCAGAGATCCGCAGGCTGCTTAAGCTTCCACCCGACGAGCTTGCCGGGGTTCCTTCTCTGAGGCATGCCGGGATTCCCGGGGTTGTGAGCGAGGCCGCCGCGGGAGGCGAGGTTGCCGGAGGGAACAGAGGTGCCGGAGGGAGCGGGGCCACCGGAGGGAGCGAGGCCACAGGACAAGATGCTGGACCCAGCGGGCTTGTCGGGGAGGGAGAGGAGGACGCCGAGGCCGACGAAGACACCGGTGGATCTCTGGGGCTTGACGACGACGCGTCCTCGTCCTCGGAGAACTCCCCGCCTCGGGCAAGTCCCAAGCGAACACCATTGAAGCGCCTCCGCAAGGCGGCTACAGCGACAAGGACGCAGGCGCCCCAACAGCAGCCTACTCGCCGGGCGACGCGCGCCACTAGAGCGAGCCAAGCCGTGACGGAGGCGCCCCGCGCACCAGCGCCAAGTGGAGGGGGATCCTCCCGGAGCGAAGCGGCCGCTCCGCCTGCTCCTCGGGCCTCGGCGCCAACGGAGGCTGGGTCTTCGCAGCCCCCAGCCCCGGAGACCGCCAAGCGCCCGAGGGAGCCTTCTCCCCTGCTCCTCGCGCGGGAGCAACCCAGGTGGAGTTCGATTTCTCCGCCCTCAGCTCCGACGACGACGAGGAAGAGGAGTGAGTATTTGTGATTTGTAACTTCTTCAATTCTGTCTTGATTCTTTCTTTGATGATTCTGATCTTGCTCTTGCCTTGCTTGCAGGACCCTGACCCAGCGGATGGCGAAGAGGGCCAAGATCCCTGTGGTTGAGGTCGAAGACGATTCGCCCGCCGCGGCGACCGGAGACGTGCCAGCGACAGGCTCGTCGGACCAACCTGCTGCTCCGAGGAGCAGCCCCCAGCGCAGCCCCCAGCGTAAGTCTGGGTCTTGTATTTTTTTTTGTTCGTCGGGCGCGCTTGAGGTTTTAGCTTGTATTGACATCTTGTTGCCTTGTTTGTCTTGTGCAGAAGTGGAGCCGCAGCCGCAGGAGCGCCCGGAGACCGCCCCCGACGAACCACAGGCTCCACCATCCCCGCCAAGGGCGAGCTCCCCGGCGAGGGAGAGCGCTCCGCCAAGGACGGGTACTCCGCCAACGGCGAGTACCCCGCCAAGGGCGAGCAGCCCGACGAGGGTGGCCACCCCGCCAAGGGAGGGCGCGGGCGGCCCTCCGCCAACAGGAGCCACCGCTCCTCCGCCAAGAGAGGACTCTCCGGCGAGGGAGCCGGTCGTCGAGGAAGTCCGCGAAGGTAAGTCTTGCAGCTTTATCTTCTTGGACTTGTCTTTTTGGATATTTGCTTGAACTTTTCTTTTCTTCTTCTTCTGTTAGATCCTCCTCCCCCGGAGCGGATGGAGACGGAGGTCACCGTTGAGGAGGAGGCGCACGGCGGCGACGGCAACGCCACTGCCACTGAGGGCATGGCGGGGGCCGACGAGCCTGCCACTGAGGAGACCGCGCCGACCGCAGACGCCGCGGGCGAGGAAGGGACCGGCGACCGCACTGCTGACCTGGAGGCAGCAGGAGCGTCAAGCGCTGCACCGGCCGCCGACCCCTCCGCGTCCACGGAGCGGGCGGGCGTCTATCTTGAAGCGCCCAACGGAATCTTCTTACAAGTTCCGTGGGCATCTTCGTCGCGAGCCCCCGTGGAGGGAGAGACCTTCGATGGAGAGGTCCTCGCCTCCGCGGGGTTGAAGATTGTTGAAGCGCCTGGCGGGAGCGACGAGCCCGAAGAGGAGAAGCTTCTCCGCCAGCTCCTGGCCCTTTACCGGGCCAGGCAGGCAAAGCTGGACTCCCGGGAAGCTCTCACCGCCAAGGCTGGAGCAGACTTGGAGAAGCATGCCACGGAGCTCCGCGCCGCCAACCAGGAGGCCCTCCGCGACTTGGCGGAGGAGCGCGAGAGGCTTGCCGGAGAGCAGCAAGAGTTCCTCCTGGAGAAAGCTGAAGCCGAGGAGCAGCAGCGGCTGGTCGGTGAAGAGCTGTCCCGGCGAGAAGGAGCGCTCAACCAGCGGAAGGTCGACCTCGACGCCCACGAGGACGACCTCACCGCCCGGGAGCAGGCCCTTGGCGGGGCCCTGAAGGAGGCGAAAGCTGCCGCCGCCACCGCGGAAACCGTCAAGAAGGATCTCGAGGCCAAGGTGGCGCAGCTGGAGCAGTACCTGAAGGCGAGCACGGACAGGGTCACCGCACTCAATATGGAGCGGGAAAAGGACGCCCATACCAACTCTGATCTTCAGGTACGCCTCTCCAAGCAGGGCGATGAGCTCAAAGCCGCCAAGGATTCGATTGCTGACTTGGAGCTGAAGGTCTCCACTTTGACTGGTTCTCTTGACGCCGCCCGGGATTGCGAAACGAAGCTGAAGGCTGAGCTCCGCAAGGAACGAGGCCTAGTGGAGAGCGCTGCCACTTCAGCAAACAACTTCAGCCGGGCGGTAGAACAATGGACTGACGATCTGGTCGCTTCTGCTGCCAACATCGACAAGGAGCTGATGGCGCTGAGGGTGGAGCACCTTGTGTACTCTCCGGACCCGAATCTCCCCCACAACGCCAAGTTAAGCCTTTTCTTCAGAGGGATCGCGCCGGCGCTTGCACGGCTACGGGAGAAGCTCCCCGCGCAGCTGGCTGAGGAGTCGCGCCAGCTCTGCGCGGGTACCTTGGAGCGCGTCTTGACAAAGATAGTCTACCGCAACCCTGGCATCAATCTCGTCAACGTCCTCCGCAGCTTGCCAGCCGATGCAGATCTGGAGGCGCTGAAGGCGCAGGTCGCCCACATCATCGCCAAGGTGAACAAGATCTCCAGGCGTGAAGGCGATCGCGTAGATTAGGCCTCTTTCTTTTTATTTCCTTTGCTGCTGCAAAATGTGCCATGAATATGAATATATCAGTCATTGCGACAAGTTATCTCTGTAATATATTATCTTATTTCCGAGCAATTGACGCATTGTTATCTCCCTTGCTTTTGGTCCTTTACTTTGCATGCTTTTTACCCTACGCTTTTAGGGGACTTGCCGGCAAGGGACCCTTGTCGCGAGCGCTGAGTGCTGGACTCTGAGCAGCCTGCTGGCAAAGGCCTTACCGGCAAGCAACCTTGCCGCAGCCAGTCGCAACGCACTTAGCTTGCTGAGCGAACTCGAAAACGAAGTAAGGGCGCGACACTTGTGGCAGCTCACTTAAGTCGTTGAGCGTACTCGAAAACAAGGTAAGGGTGCGGCTAGCCACGTGCTAGGTTCCTCCGCGCACAGGTTTTCCATACAAAGTGTGGTTGTTCAAGGAAGATAACTAAAATTTAAAAATATTGAACTGCTCAAATTCTGGTAACTTAGCTTTCATAATATGTTCGTTCTTTGGCAAGCTTCTTCTTTCTTGAACAGCACTTGGTTCATCCTCCACCTCCTTCCCCCCGGCAAACTTGTGCGCGAGGAACGTTCCTTCTGCTTAAGAGGGAAAGAAAAAGAAGAGGGAAAACAAGTATAGGGCCTCTCGGCGTAGTAATGCTTACCGGGTATTTGTGTTGCACAAGATGCCAAACAATGCATGCAAATAACAAAGAAAAGCATGAAAAATGGCAAATAGTGCGAAACACAAAAGCTTGACTGATGCACGGGATCTGCGCCCGGCTTTGTACAAAGGTTTACATGCGACAGCGGCAATACTCATACAAAAGGTGGTTGCCGGAGCGGATCACAGCAATCCGCGCCTTATGGGTGAAACTTGCGAAGATGCTCTATGTTCCAGGAGTTGCTCACCGGTAAGCCTTCTTCGGTCTCAAGGCGGACAGCGCCGGGCCTTGTGACTTGTCTCACCCGATAAGGGCCTTCCCACTTCGGCGTCAACTTGTTGGAATTCTTGGCGGACAGAACACGCAGAAGAACAAGGTCGCCTTCCTCGAGACTCCTGGCCTTAACCTTGCGGCTATGATAGCGGCGCAAGGCTTGCTGGTATCGAGCAGCTCGTACAGCAGCCTGGAGACGTTCCTCCTCGAGGAGCAATGCATCATCTTGTCGCAGTTGCTCTTGCTCGAGCTCATCATAAGCGAGCACTCGAGGAGATCCGTATACGAGTTCCGTGGGGAGAACTGCCTCCGCTCCATATACAAGAGCGAAGGGTGTCTGCCCGGTGGCTCGACTTGGTGTCGTTCTGATCGACCAAAGAGCCGCCGGCAACTCCTCTATCCAGTTTCTTCCGCACTTGCGCAGCCTGTCGAAGGTTCTTGTCTTGAGTCCGCGCAGCACTTCAGCATTGGCCCTCTCCGCTTGACCATTGCTCCTCAGGTGAGCAACGGAAGCGAAACAGACCTTGGCGCCAAGGTCTTGGACGTACTGCATGAAGGTGCAACTAGTGAACTGTGTGCCGTTGTCGGTGATGATCCTGTTAGGGATCCCAAAACGGCAAACAATCGACCTGAAGAACCTGACTACTGACTGTGCTGTCACCTTTCTCACCGGTTCCACTTCTGGCCACTTTGTGAACTTGTCGATCGCAACGTACAAGTACTCAAAGCCCCCGACAGCACGGGGGAAGGGGCCGAGGATATCGGGCCCCCAGACCGAGAAGGGCCAGGACAAAGGGATCGTCTGGAGAGCTTGAGCTGGCTGATGAATTTGCTTGGCATGGAACTGGCACGCTTCACATTTAGTTACTTGTGCAGTTGCATCCTGGAGGGCTTCTTGCCAAAAGAACCCTTGCCGGAACGCCTTTCCGGCAAGTGCCCTTGCGCCAATGTGGTGGCCACATATGCCTCCGTGTATTTCTGCCAACAGCTTCTGTCCATCTTCTCTGGAAATGCACTTCAACCTGACACCATTGAGCCTTCTTCTGTACAGTTCATTGTCCACGAACTGGTACATACTTGACTGCCTGGTTATTTTCTCTATCTCTGCCGGGTCGTCGGGAAGTTCTCCAGTTTGCAGAAAACGGATGATCTGCTGTGCCCATGCCGGAGCCCGAGGCTCAACGGCAAGGACTAAAGGCATGAGGGCCGCTGCGGGAACCCCAGCTTCTACGGCAAGAACCTCTGGTTCTTCCGGAGCTGATGGTCCTCCGGCAAGCCTGCCGGTGCAAGGCTTGTCGGGAACGCTTGCTTCAACTGTACAGACCCTCGGATCTGCAGGAGCAAACTGTTCCTCAGCGTTCTGGTTGTTGATCTTGGGGACCTTGGCGGCGGCTTCGGGAAGATCCGCCGGCAAGTAGTCGCCGGAGACCAACTTTCTCTTCTTGGGCTGCCCAATTGATGGTGTAACGGATGGCTGAGTCAGCTTGAGCAGGAAGGTCCCTGGTTCCACAGGTAACTTCATTGCAGCACACTTTGAAAGGCCGTCTGCAATATCATTCTGAGCTCTCGGGACGTGCTCCATTTGCAGACCTTCAAAGTGCTCTTCAAGCTTCCTCACTTCATCTACATAAGCTTCCATGAAAGGGCTCTGATAACTTTTGTTTACTTGTCGGACCACCAACTGAGAATCTCCCCGCACAATCAATTTCTTGATCCCAAGTTCAGCTGCAATCCTGAGGCCGGCAAGCAGACCTTCATACTCAGCAGTATTGTTTGTCGCTTGTTCCTTGGGAAAGTGCATCTGGATAACATACTTCAGGTGCTCTCCGGTGGGCGCTGTGAGTACCACGCCGGCACCGGCGCCTTGCAGCGAGAAGGCACCATCGAAGTACATTACCCATTCACTTGTCGCTTCTTGTACGGGGATGCTTGTCTCTGGAACTTCTTCATCAGGCGTTGGAGTCCATTCGGCTATGAATTCTGCCAAGGCTCTGCTCTGTATGGTTGAAGTACTTTCAAACTTGAGACCAAAGCTTGACAGCTCCAGTGCCCACTCGACGATCCTGCCTGTTGCTTCTGGATTCTGCAATATCCTCTTCAACGGAAAGCGAGTGACCACGGTTATCTCATGTGCTTGGAAGTAATGGCGCAGCTTTCTCGAGGCCATGAGGAGACCGAAAAGCAACTTCTGCACCCCAGAGTATCTTGATCTAGCCCCCTGCAAGAGGGAACTCACAAAATACACCGGGCGCTGCACCATCTTCCTTCGCACTTCTCCTTGCCCCTGCGCAGAGTTGTCCTTGTCGGGGCCAGAGCTCGTCGGAGCAGCCCCCTGCTTGTCGCTGGATTCGCTTGCCGGTGGTGTAGACTCCTCATCGGCCTCCCTCTCCGCTACTAACGCAGCACTAACCACTTGATTGGTTGCCGCTAAGTACAGCAGCAACTTCTCTTGTGGCCTAGGTGCGACAAGTATTGGAGTGGAGGATAGGTATCCTTTCAAGTCTTGCAGCGCTGCCTCCGCTTCCGGAGTCCATTTCATAGGACCTGCCTTTTTCAAAATTTTGAAGAAAGGCAGGGCGCGTTCCGCAGACTTTGAAATGAACCTACTGAGGGCAGCCACACAACCTGCAAGTCTCCTTACGTCCTTGACGCGCTTCGGGGCTTCGATCTGCTCGATGGCCTTTATCTTGTCGAGATTGGCTTCAATCCCCCTTTGGGACACGAAGAACCCGAGAAGCTTGCCGGAGGGGACTCCGAAGACGCAATTCTCGGGGTTCAACTTGAGTTGGATCTTGCGCAGATTTGCAAAAGTTTCTTCCAAGTCTTGGATCAGGGTATCTTTGCTCTTGCTCTTGACCACTATGTCATCCATGTAAGCTTCTACATTTCGGTGGATCTGTGGCTCAAAAGAAGTGTGCACCACCCTTGCAAATGTTGAGCCTGCATTCTTCAATCCAAAGGGCATGCGTATGAAGCAATATGTGCCACATGGAGTAATGAATGCAGTCTTCTCTTCGTCTTCCTTGGCCATAAAAATCTGGTGGTAGCCTGAGTATGCGTCAAGGAAATAGAGCAGCTCACATCCAGCAGTGGAGTAAACAATCTGGTCAATGCGCGGCAAGGGAAATGGATCCTTGGGGCATGCTTTATTCACATCAGTGAAGTCTATACACAGTCTCCACTTCCCGTTGGCTTTACGCACGACAACTGGATTTGCTAACCACGTCGGATGGATCACGCCTCTAACCAGGCCCGCTGCTTCTAGCTTCTTAATCTCTTCGGCAATGAATTCTTGGCGCTCCACGGCTTGCTTCCTGACCTTCTGCTTGACGGGCCGCGCATGAGGACAAACATCAAGCTTGTGCTCAATCACCTTCCTGGGAACGCCGGGGATGTCAGATGGTTGCCACGCAAACACATCGACATTCGCCCACAGGAAGGCAATGAGCGCGCTTTCCTATTTGTTATCAAGTGTAGCACTGATGGTGAAGGTACCACCAGTGTCGTCCTCCTTGGCGGACACCTTCATGGTTGCCGGTGGAGCGGCCATTTCCCTTCTTGCTCTTGCCGGTGGAGCTCGATGGAACGTCCTCGACGGCAGCGCAGCACTCCGAAGTGGTGCGTTTGCCGGAGTGGGCCCCAGAGCACTTGCCGGACTTGGACTTGGTCTTCTTCCCCTCGGGAGCTTCAGCGGCAAGTGTTTTGCTCTCTGCCGCGGCTGCTGCATCCCGGTATATCTTGTCGGCGCAGATAAGCGCGTCCTTCTTGTCGCCATGGACAGAGATGACGCTTATCGGCCCCGGCATCTTGAGTACATTGTAGGCGTAGTGAGAAGCTGCCATGAACTTGGCGAGGGCAGGACGTCCAAGTATCCCATTGTATGGCAATGGGATATCGGCCACGTCAAAGGTTATCCTCTCCGTCCTGAAGTTGAGTTCCCCGCCAAAGGTCACTGGCAGAGTGATCTTCCCCTTCGGCTTGCTCCTTCCCGGGTTTATTCCTTGGAACGAACCGGTCTCTTCGAGCTCGCCGTCTGGGATCTGGAGTTTCTTGATCACAGCTGAGGAGATCAAGTTCAGGCCGGCCCCGCCGTCTACCAACATTTTGGTGACCTTGAGGTTGCGGATGGTTGGTGAGACCAACATCGGCAAGCACCCGACCACCGTGGTGCAGTCAGGGTGATCCTCAAGATCAAAAATGATGGGCGTGCTGGACCACTTCAGGAGCCTGCGTGACTCGACGGGCGGCTCTGCTGGGTTTACTTCCCGCACCCACTGCTTGAGTTGGCGGTGGGAAGCGTGCAGAGAGGCGCCTCCGTCGACACACAGAACTTCTGTGGCCTTCTGGAACTCCTGCTCGCTGTTATCACCTTCCTCCATGTCGTCGTCGTCTTCTTCCTCGTCCTTGTCGCGGCCCCGGGGAGGTCGATCACCTTGCCGCTGCTTGGCCTTGCCGCGGCGTCCTCCCCGGCCATTGAATGGCCGCTTCTTGCTTGGCTCTCCTCCGCCACCTTGGGCCTTCTCTTTGTCGCGCCGCTCGTATTCAGCTTTCTGCTGCTCTACGAGGTACTCGACTCGCTTGCAGTTCGAAAGGTCGTGGCCCTTGGTGCGGTGGATCTTGCAATATTGCTTGTCGGAGCCGTCCTGCTTGTCGGCTGCCGCCACAGGGGCAGGCTCCTTGCCGGAGCCGCCAGCCTGTGCTGTCTTGGTGGGAGCCTCCTTGCCGGACTTCTCGACGACCAGCACTTCCTTGCTCTTCTTCTTTCTATTGTTCCGCCGCCGGCTCTTCTTTGCCGGGGCGGCATCCTCGCTGTCGCTTCCCCCTGCGCCAGCATCTTCCCCGGGGAGTCTCCTCCCCTCTTAGGCGCGCGCGCACTTGTCAGCCAGAGCGTAGAGCTCGCTGACATCTCGTATCTTGGTCATGGCCATCTCTTCCCGCATGCGACGGTTACGCACGTTCTGGTGGAACGCGCTGATAACCGCGGCGGGGTGGACGTCGGGGATATTGTGTTGCACGCGGCTGAATTGTTGAATGTACTTGCGCAGAGGTTCTCCTTCCTTCTGGGCCAAGATGTGGAGATCACTCTCCTGGCCATGGGGTTTGTGGCCGCCCGTGAAGGCGCCAACAAATTGGTGGCACAAATCTGCCCACGAAGAAATGGAGCCTTCCGGCAAGTGCATAACGAACGTTCGGCTTAAGCACCAGCGGGAAGTAGTTGGCTAATATCTTCTCGTCGCGCCCCCCGGCAGCCTGCACCGCGATGGTGTAGATGCTGAGGAACTCCGAGGGGTGCGTCTTGCCGTCGTACTTCTCGGGTACGTCGGGCTTGAAATTTTTCATGCTGGGCTACTGGACGCGCCGCAGCTCACGGGTAAACGCAGGGCAACCTGCCGCGTACGGCAAGTCCCCTGGTTCACCGGGCGCGTGCGTGTTGACAGCAGTCCCAGCGCGCTGATCCGATTGTCGCCGGGCTTCTCGTCGGCGCTCGATCATCGTCCGAGCATCTTCTTGCCGCTGATCGTCGAGGACTTGGCGCTGGTCCCGATGAGCCCGCGGATCCGACGACGCCGTAGAGTCGTCGTCGACGTTAATCCGGCAGGGAGGCGTCTTCTGCTTCCACGGCAGGGAGTGCACGGTGGTCGCACCCCCGGCGGTCTTGTCGCCGTCGGCCTTCGCCTGGTCGACTTGCCATGGCCGCGATGTCGCCGGCTGCTGCGGCGTGTCATTGTTGGCGAAGGCGATGAGGCTTTGGATTGTTGCCCTCCAGTCTTCGGCCTTGTCCGCCACTGGAGGGAAATCGAGGAGCAGTTGCGCTCTTGCGAGAGCTTTTGCTGGAGAGGAGGGGAGCGGTGGCGAGCAGTGCGAGGAGCGAGATATGCTCGGACTTCTAACAGGGTTAGAAGGAGCAGTCTCTCGCCCCGGCGACCGCGCCTTGTTCGTGCCAGGACGATGGCCTTGAGCATCCCGCGAGCCTCCGACTTGTCCTTGGCCCAGCAAGCGGATGGTACCTCCTGTACCACGGCGCTGCTGGCCTGTCGTCTGCTGAGATGGACGTGGCGCGTCTACGGAGACCGAGGCTTTGGAGTTTGCCCGGTCGTCCGTCTTGTCCTTGGACTTGGCGGTGCCGTGAGTTTCCTCGCCGGCGACCACCCTTCCGCCGGCGACCACCCTTCCGCCGGCGTCTCCTCCACCCACCGTTGGTTCTGGTGGTGGGGGAATCGACGCAGACGGGCCTGCGACCTCCGAAACCTTCTTCTTCGGGGCCATGTTGCTGTTGCTGATGAAGTTGATGAAGCTGGAGAGGTTGATGAAGATTGCGCCCGCGTGAGCGCCGGATCAGGTTCGCACAACCTCGACGCCCCCTACCTGGCGCGCCAAAGATGTCGGGGGAAACTGTGCACCACGAACACCTATGGGACCGGAGCCCCTTGTACGTTGCGGTGAGGGAGCGGAGGGAGCACGAAGAGCGGATCGAAGAGCACACGCGGGCAGTTTATCCAGGTTCGGGCTGCACGGACGCGTAAAACCCTACTCCTGCTTGGTTTGTATTGAGTTTGTGAGCTCGGGAGCTTGAAGAACTAGCTACACCGAGCAAGAGAGCTATCTAGGTTCCGAACCCTCTCTACGTTGTGCATGGGCCTCCTTTTATAGCTCAAGGGGTCACCGACAGGTGTCAACGTAGAGGAGGGCAAAAATGTAACTTTGGTGGTAGTTGTAACAGTGCGGGAACAGTGCGTGAACAGTGGATGAACAGTGGTCTTCACCTAACTTGACAGTGGGGGACAAGGGCATTAAATGCCCGTCACCGTCGACCCCAAAAGTGCCCGTCCATGAGCCTCCGTTCGCCACGGCGGTAGCCTCGTCACCATGGCGTGCCACGGTGTCCCCCAGGCTGCACAGCCATCCGCCACGCGTCCCTGGAAGGGCCCCAGGGCGACGCGTGGGCCGATGAGCTGGAGCGCGGGCACACAGCGCAGGCTTCCCACGGCAAGCACCTTGCGAGGGTCTTGATCTTGCCGGGCCCGGAAGCTTGTCGCTCCCCGGGCCCTGCCGGGGCGCAGGGTGCGCCGAGGCATGTCTTCTGAAATGCAGTCTTCTGGTCTTCCTGGCAAGCTCCTCTTGCCAGGGTCTTGTGTTAATGATATAATCTTGAGCCAGGGACGGCCTTCCCGGCAAGCTCCACTTGCCGGGGCCTTGATCTTCTGTCTTGTATACTTTGTTTTTGAATGGCTTTATATGGATCAGAAAGGTCTCCGGCGAGCACGTGGTGAGCCCTGCCGCGGGAAGCTGCTACTGCCCGTGCACAAGTTGCGGTACTAAGGTGCCCCTATCTTAGTACACCGAAACTCTGTATTAACAGCGTTATAAAAGGACACCAATCCCTTTCACCAACCCCATGCCTTCCTCAAGCTCGAGCTCTCCAATCTCCCTTGCCCCCGTACTCTCATCTCCTGTGCCCACAACTCCTCGTTCCTCAACCACTACTCCCCTTCCCTACAATGGCTGGATCAGGTGCTAGAGGCAAGTGGGAGGCTTCCACGGTCACTGAAAAGACCATGAAGGATCTACGGAGTGCGGGGTATCTCGCTGAAGACATCGCACACCGAGTCCCCCCTAAGGGCCAGGTGACTCCCGTCCCTAAGGCGGGCGAGAGGGTAGTCTTCACCTCTCATTTTGTTAGGGGGATAGGGTTTCCACTCCACCCATTTGTTCGGGGTCTTTTGTTCTTCTACGGGCTAGATTTCCACAATCTAGCCTAGAACTCAATCCTTCACATATCCCCATTCATAGTGATGTGTGAAGCCTTTCTCCGCATCCCCCCACACTTCGTCCTGTGGCTTAAGACCTTCAACGTGAAGCCGAAGGTGGTGAATGGGGAATACGCGGAGTGCGGGGGCGCTATGATTAGTAAGCTCCCAAACGCAACTTTGCCCAAGGGCTCGTTCGTGGAGACGAACAAGGTCTAGCAGCAGGAGTGGTTCTATATCACCGAACCCCGCGACACCAACTAGGCGGCGGAGCCTGCTTTCAGATCCGGACCCCCAGAGAGGCTAACCTCCTGGACCAAAAAGGTTCTGGACTGGGGGTCACACACTGAGGTGACGACCCTTGTGAGCCGTGTGTCCGGCGTGATCTCCAAGGGGCACCTGCTCTCCTTCGTGGTCCAGGTGATGCTGACCCGGCTTGTTCTGCCTTGCCAAAGCCGGGATTCCTCCCTATGGGAGTTTGATCTGGAAGGAGACAAGCCGCTGAAGCATCTCTTTGGCTCTACGCACAAAGAGATCTGGAAGCACCTCTTCAAGAGGCAGGAGGAATGGCCTGAAGAGAACGAGGACGCGGGCTTCAGTACTAAAGTTTCCGCCACCGAGGTAATAATGATCTCTGCCGAACACTTGTCCCTTTCCATTACTTAATGATAATAGGAGTTGGAATTTTTATGTGATATACAGGGTTGGACAAAGAAGGCAACCCGGATCAAGTGTCCGGCACCTCTATCCAAAGACCCATCATTGCCTCTATTGATGGCAATGCTGGTTCCAGCGCCGTACAAGGCGCCGACCAAGAAGCCCAAGAAGACAAAGGGCAAGGGGACCGGAGACAGCCCCCGTCCTGCGGGCAAGCAGCCCGAGGACCTCCACATTCTCTCCTCCGACGAGGCGGAGGAAGATGATGAGGAGGAAGAGGAGGGAGAAGAAACGCCCCCTGCGCAAGGCAGGAGGAGGAAGAGGGGGGTCGTCGCTGACACGGGTACGGCCGTGCCCCGGAGGAAGAGGAAGCTGAAGCTCGGAGATAGTTCGGATTCGTCCGAACATAGCTTCATGGTGAAGCCCAGGGAGAAACCCCTGCCCGAATTGTAAGTTTATCTGGATTGGCTATTTCACCTTTGTGTATTCAGTATTTATGATACCTACGTAACATACTTCTCCTGCTAACCTACAGCCCTCCCGGTCTAAACCACGATGTTACATCATCAGAGGGGAACTCTCTGGCACCTGGGGAGACGGAGAGTGACCCGCCAGTCCGGGCTCCATCGCCCGTAATTTGCGGGGACAACGAAGTGTCATCCCAGCGGGTTCTCTCCACCCAAGGAGATGAGGGCGGGGTAGGAGACAGGGCGGCCGAGGGTAATACCTCGGCGGTCGCTGACCATGGGGAAACGGCCCCCATGGAGACCGAAGATGTGGGGCCCGAACAGTCTGGGGTCCCACCGAACACCGTTCCGGAGCCTAGCGTGGCTCCGGGGTTTGAAGATCTAGCTCCTCAAGCGGAGGAGGATACGACGGCGCCCGGAGTCAATCTGGAGGCGCCAGATTCTATGGAAGGAGCACCGCAAAGTGCTCTCGTCATTGAAGAACACCGCACCATGATGGGTGCGGTGATGAAGAAGATTCAGTCCGTCAAGGGCAGACTGAAGCCTTCAACAACCTTTTAACAGACTTTGAGGTAAGCCATGTAATGCTTTTTAAGAAATTTTATTTGTTTTAAATGCACATATATAACTAGTAGCCCATGATGCTTTGTTTGATTTTGTAAAGAATCGGACGAAGTATCCATAGAGTAGCATATTTACAGAGCTGAACTGTCGTGCATGCTTCTTTAGTTACGGCGACTGTGCAAGACGCAGAGGTTGCCGAACTAAATCGGAAGCTCGAGGTGGCCAATGCGGACCTCGACCGCATCAACCGGCGTTTTGATGAAACGCAAGGTATGCGGATTTGTATTTAATTGTCGATAAGACTTAATTGATTGAGTATGAGTACAAACTCTTAACATTGTATTATGTATTACACAGTTAGCGCCGCTGAGCTCGAGGCCCTCAACGGCGAGATTGCCAAGGCCAAGGAGGAGGCCAAGGCGAAAAAGGCGGCCGCTGATAAAGTGACTGCTGATTTAGAGGCTGAAAAGGCGGAGTGCGAGAAGCACAAGTCTCGGGTGTCCGAAGTCGAGGTCGAGCTCCAAGATGCCAACCGTAAGTGCGAGGCATCGGAGAAAAGGGCTTCGGAACAGGCGACCGAGCTATCTGTGGCAGTAAAGTCTGCCCAGGACACGCGAGGCGAGGCGCGCAGCGCCTGTGAGGAAATCAAACAAGCGCGACAGGTAGCATCTTGTAAGATATTTCTCTTACAGAGCATCTTCGGCGGGCGGAAGTATATTGGGCTGACACGATTGTGGAGTTCTCCAGGTGTGTTTGCTAATCTTCCGAGGAGCAGCGCAGATGCCGCTCAATACTTTCGAGCCCAGGAGGGGAATGACACGGAGAAGTTGTTCTGGTCGTAGTTCTATGCGCCACAACATCTAGTTCCCCTCAACGACCAGATGAAGCAGTTGGTCGAGCTGCACAACATGGCGGGTTCAGTCATGAAGGACTTAATAGTTCGGCTATGGCCCGCTGAGCCAATCCCAAGTAGTTACTTCGGATTGGTGAAGCGGCTCGTCGAGGCGAGTCCGTGAGTCGACGTATTAACACGGTCGGCTTGCATAGAAGGTGCTCGGATGGCCTTCGCTCGCATCAAAGTGCACTGGGCGAAGATGAACGCAGTGCATATAGCCACTGCTGGCCCGCCCACAAGCAAGGAGCACCGCAAGCCGGAGAAGTACTTTGAGGACGTCATCGAGGGCGCCCGTGCTACTTCTCGAGCTTGCATTGTATTCCCTCGAAGAGGAAAGGGTGATGCAACACAGTAGCGTAAGTATTTCCCTCAATTTTTGAGAACCAAGGTATCAATCTAGTAGGAGACCACGCGCGAGTCCCTCACACCTGCACAAACAAATAAGAACTTTGCAGCCAACGCGATAAGGGGTTGTCAACCCCTTTACGGTCACTTACGAAAGTGAGATCTGATAGAGATGATAGTTTGATATTTTTGGATATAAGAACAGAAAGTAAAAGCGGAAAAGTAAAGTAGATTGTAGATTGATATGTTGAGAATAGACTCGGGGGGCATAGTGTTCTCTAGTGGCTTCTCTCATGATAACGATATTCTACGGCGGGTAAACAAATTACTGTCGAGCAATTGATAGAAAAGCGAATAAATATGAGACTATCTAGGCATGATCATTATATATAGGCATCACGTCCGAGACAAGTAGACCGAAACGATTCTGCATCTACTACTATTACTTCACACATCGACCGCTATCCATCATGCACCTAGAGTATTAAGTTCATAAGAACAGAGTAACGCCTTAAGCAAGATGACATGATGTAGAGGGATAAACTCAAACATAGTGATATAAACCCCATATTTTTATCCTCGATGGCAACAATACAATACATGCCTTGCTGCACCTACTATCACTGGGAAAGGACACCGCAAGATTGAACCCAAAGCCAAGCACTTCTCCCATTGCAAGAACTATAGATCTAGTAGGCTAAACCAAACCAATAATTCGAAAAGACTTGGAAGGATATTATAATCATACATAAATAGTTCAGAAAAGAATCAAATATTTCTCGTAGATAATATTGATCATAAACCCACAATTCATCGGATCTCGACGAACACACCGCAAAAAGAGATTACATCGAATAGATCTCCTTGATGACCAAGGAGAACTTGGTATTGAGATCCAAAGAGAGAGAAGAAGCCATCTAGATACTAGCTATGGACCCGAAGGTCTGTTGTATACTACTCACAACTCATGGTGAAGGAATGATGATGATGTAGAAGCACTCCATGGAAGATCCCCCCTCCGGCGGAGCTCTGGAATAGACCCCAAGATGGAATCTCACGGGAACAGAAGGTTGCAGCGGTGGAACTAGGGTTTTCTCTGTTCTTCTGATGGTTTCAGGGTACGTATGTATATATAGGAGTAAGGAGGGCACCGGAGGCCAAACGTGGGACCCACGAGGCAGGGGGCGGGCCCTATAGGGGGCGCGCCCCCACCCTCGTGGACGTCACGTGTGCCCTACTCCGTGGTTCTCAAGTCTCCCGTGCGTATTTTGCTCCAAAAATATATATGCCGAAGTTTCATTCCGTTTGGACTCCGTTTGATATTCCTTTTGTGTAAAACCCTCAAATAGGCAAAAAACAGCAATCTGGACTGCGCCTTTGGGTTGATAGTTAGTCGCAAAAATAATATAAAAGTGTATAACAAAGCCCATTAAACATCCAAAACATCATAAATAGTACCATGGAACAATAAAAAATTATAGATACGTTGGAGACGTATCAAGCATCCCCAAGCTTAATTCCTGCTCATCCTCGAGTAGGTAAATGATAAAAACATAATTTTTGGTGTGGAATGCTAACCAACGTAGTTTTCAATGTAATTCTCTTGATTGTGGCATGAATGTTCAGATATGAAAGATTAAAGAAAAAAGTCCATATTGACATAAGAAATAATAATACTTCAAGCATACTAACGAAGCAATCATGTCTTCTCAAAATACTATGGCTAAAGAAAGTTATCCCTACAAAATCATATAGTCTGGCTATGCTCCCTGTTCATCACATAAAATATTCATATCATGCACAACCCTTGTTTCAGCCAAGCACTTGTTTTCATACTCTATTCTTTCAAACCTTTCAACTTTCACGCAATACATGAGCGTGAGCCATGGATATAGCACTATGTGGAATAGAGTGGTGGTTGTGGAGAAGACAAAAAGGAGGGAGATAGTCTCATATCAACTAGGCGTATCAACGGGGTATGGAGATGCCCATCAATAGATATCAATATGAGTGAGTAGGGATTGCCATGCAACGAATGCACTAGAGCTAAGAATGTATGAAAGCTCAACAAAAGAAACTAAGTGGGTGTGCATCCAACTTGCTTGCTCATGAAGACCTAGGGCATTTGTGGAAGCCCATCATTTGAATATACAAGCCAAGTTCTATAATGAAAAATCCCACTAGTATATGAAAGTGACTAAACATGAGACTCTCTATCATAATGAACATGGTGCTACTTTGAAGCACAAGTGTGGAAAAAGATAGTAGCAATTGTCCCTCTTTTTCTTTTCCTTTTTTTGGGCCTTTCTTTTCTTTTTCTTTGTCCTTTCCTTATTTTTTTGGACGGGCTTTTTTTATTTAGCCTTTACACACATGGGACAATGCTTTAATAATGATGATCATCACACATTCATTGAATTACAACTCGATACCTGAACAAAGTATGACCCTATATGATTGCCTCCGGCGGTGTACCGGGATGTGCAATGGATCAAGAGTGACATGTATGAAAAATTATGCATGGTGGCCTAGCCACAAATACGGTGTCAACTACATGATCATGCATGGCAATATGACAATATGAAGCGTGTCATATGAACGGAACGGTGGAAAGTAGCATGGCAATATATCTCGGAATGGCTATGGAAATGCCATGATAGGTAGGTATGGTGGCTGTTTTGAGGAAGATATATGGTGGCTGTTTTGAGGAAGGTATATGGTGGGTGTATGGTATCGGCGAAAGTTGCGCGGTGCAAGAGAGGCTAGCAATGGTGGAAAGGTGAGAGTGCGTATAATCCATGGACTCAACATTAGTCATAAGAACTCATATACTTATTGCAAAAATTTGCGAGTCATAAAAAAAAAGCAATGAACGCATGCTCCTAGGGGGGAGGTTGGTAGGAGTTAACCATCGCGCGCCCCCGACCTCCACATAAAGGATGACACTCTACAAATACCTCATGCTCTAACTTCGTCACATAGCGGTTCACCATACATGCATGCTACGGGAATCAGAAACGTTAACACAAGTATTTCTCAATTTCATAATAACTCCACTAGCATGACTCAAATATCACTATCCTCATATCTCAAAACAATTATCAAGCACCCAACTTCTCATCATATTCAATGCACTTAGTGTGAAAGTTTATATTACATTGATCTTAGATGTCTATCATGTGAAGGCTAGTTTTATAGCCAAAGCACATTACCATGCTGTTTTAATAGACTCTCAAAAGGATATAAGTGAAGCATGAGAGATCAACAATTTATGCAAAATATAATTACCACCGTGCTCTAAAAGATATAAGTGAAGCACTTGAGGAAAAACTATTCAACTCAAAAGATATAAGTGAAGCACATAGAGTGTTCTATCAATTCCTAGGCCATATTTATGTCTCTCAAAAAGGTGTGTCCAGCAAGTATAATTGTGGCAAACTAACAAGCAAAGACTCAAATTATAGATGACACTCCAAGTAAAGCACATATCATGTGGTGAATAAAAATATAGCTCCGAGTATAGTTAGCGATAGATGAAGACGAAAGAGGGGATGCCTTCCCGGGGCATCCCCAAGCTTAGGCTTTTGGTTGTCCTTGAATTTTACCTTGGGGTGCCTTGGGCATCGCCAAGCTTAGGCTCTTGCCACTCTTTGTTCCATAGTCAAGCAATACTCAAAACTTGAAAACTTCAAACCACAAAACTTAGACAAAAATCTCGTGAGCTCCGTTAGTATAAGAAAACAAGCCACTACTCAAAGGTACTTCAATGAACTCAATCTTTGTTTATATTGGTGTTAAACCTACTGTATTGCAACTTCTCTATGATTCATATCCTCCAATACTACTCATAGATTCATCAAAATAAGCAAACAACACACGAAAAACAGAATCTGTCAAAAACAGAACAGTCTGTAGTAATCTGTAACTTTCGCATACTTATGTAACTCCAAAAAAATTGAAATAAATTGGTAAACGTGAGTAATTTGTCTATTAATCATCTGCAAAAATAATCAACTAAATAGCACGCTCCAACAAAATCTGGTGACCATTCTACCGAGCGCTGACGATTCTGTTTTTTATAGCAAGATCATATAAACTTCACACAAGTCTTCCCAAAGGTTCTACTTGGCACAAACACTAATTAAAACACAAAACCACATATAAACATAAGCTACATGAAATATTTTTTCCTAAACAGAAGCAAAAACAAAAAAATATAAAATTGGGTTGCCCCCCAACAAGCGCTATCGTTTAACACCCCTAGCTAGGCACTGAGATTTCAATGATGCTCACATGGAAGACAAGACTTGAAGCACAAAGAGAGCATCATAAAGCACGTGAGAAACACATCTAAGTCTAACATACTTCCTATGCATAGGCATTTTATAGGTAAACAAATTATCAAGACAAGCAAGATCTAGCATATGCAAGGAAGGAGAAAGAAACAATAGCAATCTCAACATAACGAGAGGTAATTAAGTAACATGAAAATTTCTACAACCATATTTCCCTCTCTCATAATAATTGCATGTAGTATCATGATCAAATTCAACAAAATACCTATCACATAACATATTCTCAACATGATCCACATGCATGCAAAGTTCACACTCTTCCAAAATAGTGGGATTAACATTAACTAAAGTCATGACCTCTACAAACCCACTTTTATCAAAAAATTCATAAGATTGAACATTCTCCAAATATGTGGGATCTAAAGTTGACACTCTTCCAAACCCACTTTCAATATAATTGCAAACACTATTTTCAATCCTATATTCATCATGGGGCTTAAATAAGTTTTCAAGATCGTAAGAAGCATCACCCCAATCATGATCATTGCAACAAGTAGTGGGCATAGCAAAATAAGCATCCCCAAGCTTAGGGTTCTGCATATCATCAGCACAATTGAAATTAATAGAATTTATAATAACATCATTGCAATCATACTGTTTCTTTAAGGAACTATCATGAATCACTTTTTCTTTTAACAATTCCTCACAATTTTCAGATTCATGAATTTCAAGAAAAACCTCATAAAGATAATCTAGTGCACGCATCTCACTAGCAATAGGTTCAACATAATGGGATCTCCTAAAGAGATTGGCAACTGGATGAGGATCCATACTTTAGCAAGCGAAGATGCAAGCTAATTGAGGGCACATAGCAACACAAGCAAACGAGAGGCAAGCGAACGATAAACATTTGGCAAAAAGAAGGGCAAATAAAACGGCAAGGGTGAAGTGGGGGAGAGGAAACTGAGAGGCAAATAAATGTAATGCGAATGATAAGGTTTGTAATAGGTACTTGGTATATGATTTTTGCTTAAGCCTACCCAGCAACAGCGCCAGAAATTCTTCTTGCTACTTCTCGAGCTTGCGTTGCATTCCCTCGAAGAGGAAAGGGTGATGCAGCACAGTAGCGTAAGTATTTCCCTCAGTTTTTGAGAACCAAGGTATCAATCCAGTAGGAAACCACGCATGAGTCCCTCGCACTTGCACAAACAAATAAGGACTTTGCAGCCAACGCGATAAGGGGTTGTCAATCCCTTCACGGTCACTTACGAAAGTGTGATCTGATAGAGATGATAGTTTGATATTTTTGGTATTTTTGGATATAAGAACAGAAAGTAAAAGCGGAAAAGTAAAGTAGATTGTAGATTGATATGTTGAGAATAGACTCGGGGGCCGTAGTGTTCTCTAGTGGCTTCTCTCATGATAGCGATATTCTACGGCGGGTAAACAAATTACTATCGAGCAATTGATAGAAAAGCGAATAATTATCAGACTATCTAGGCATGATCATTATATATAGGCATCACGTCCGAGACAAGTAGACCGAAATGATTCTGCCTCTACTACTATTACTCCACACATCGACCGCTATCCAGCATGCATCTAGAGTATTAAGTTCATAAGAACAGAGTAACGCCTTAAGCAAGATGACATGATGTTGAGGGATAAACTCAAACATAGTGATATAAACCCCATATGTTTATCCTCGACGGCAACAATACAATACGTGCCGTGCTGCCCCTACTATCACTGGGAAAGGACACCGCAAGATTGAACCCAAAGCCAAGCACTTCTCCCATTGCAAGAACTATAGATCTAGTAGGCCAAACCAAACCAATAATTCGAAAAGACTTGGAAGGATATTATAATCATACATAAAGAGTTCAGAAAAGAATCAAATATTTCTCATAGATAATATTGATCATAAACCCACAATTTATCGGATCTCGACAAACACACCACAAAAAGAGACTACATCGTATAGATCTCTTCGAAGACCAAGGAGAACTTGGTATTGAGATCCAATGAGAGAGAAGAAGGCATCCAGATACTAGCTATGGACCCGAAGGTCTGTGGTAAACTACTCACAACTCATGGTGAGGCGATGATGATGATGTAGAAGGACTCCGTGGAAGATCCCCCCTCCGGCGAAGCTCTGGAACAGGCCCCAAGATGGGATCTCACGGGAACAGAAGGTTGCGACGGTGGAACTAGGGTTTTCTCTATTCTTCTGATGGTTTCAGGGTACGTAGGTATATATAGGAGGAAGGAGGGCACCAGGGGCCAAACGTGGGCCCACGAGGCAGGGGTGCGGGCCCTGTAGGGGGCGCGTCCCCTACCATCGTGGACGCCACGTGTTCCCTACTCCGTGGTTCTCAAGTCTCCCATGCGTATTTTGCTCCAAAAATATCTCTCCCTAAGTTTCATTCCGTTTGGACTCCGTTTGATATTCCTTTTCTGTAAAACATTGAAATAGGCAAAAAAAAAACAATCTAGACTGGGCCTTTGGGTTAACAGGTTAGTCCCAAAAATGATATAAAAGTGTATAACAAAGCCCATTAAACATCCAAAACATCATAAATAATAGCATGGAACAATCAAAAATTATAGATATGTTGGAGATGTATCAAGCATCCCCAAGCTTAATTCCTGCTCTTCCTTGAGTAGATAAATGATAAAA
This sequence comes from Secale cereale, assembly GCA_902687465.1. Taxonomy (NCBI): domain Eukaryota; kingdom Viridiplantae; phylum Streptophyta; class Magnoliopsida; order Poales; family Poaceae; genus Secale; species Secale cereale. Next base: position 537,099,210 of record LR738710.1, on the reverse strand, counting down.
ACATACATTTTGATGTGGAATGCTAACCAACATAGTTTTCAATGTAATTCTCTTAATTGTGGCATGAATGTCCAGATCTGAAAGATTCAAGACGAAAGTCTAAATTGAGATAAGAAATAATAATACTTCAAGCATAATAACGAAGCAATCATGTCTTCTCAAAATACTATGGCTAAAGAAAGTTATCCCTACAAAATCATATAGTCTGGCTATGCTCCCTGTTCATCACACAAAATATTCATATCATGCACAACCCCGGTTTCAGCCAAGCACTTGTTTTCATACTCTATTCTTTCAAACCTTTCAACTTTCACGCAATACATGAGCGTGAGCCATGGATATAGCACTATGTGGAATAGAGTGGTGGTTGTGGAGAAGACAAAAAGGAGGGAGATAGTCTCACATCAACTAGGCGTATCAACGTGCTATGGAGATGCCCATCAATAGACATCAATGTGAGTGAGTAGGGATTGCCATGCAACGGATGCACTAGAGCTAAGAATGTATGAAAGCTCAACAAAAGAAACTAAGTGGGTGTGCATCCAGCTTGCTTGCTCATGAAGACCTAGGGCATTTGAGGAAGCCCATCGTCAGAATATACAAGCCAAGTTCTATAATGAAAATTCGCACTAGTATATGAAAGTGACTAAACATGAGACTCTCTATCATGAAGAACGTGGTGCTACTTTGAAGCACAAGTGTGGAAAAAGATAGTAGGAATTGTCCCTCTCTTTTTTCCTTTTTTGGGCCTTTCTTTTTTTTCTTTGGCCTTTCCTTCTTTTTTTGGAGGGCCTTTCATTATTTAGCCTTTCCTCACATGGGACAATGCTCTAATAATGATGATCATCACACTTTCATTGAATTACAACTCGATATTACAACTCGATACTAGAACAAAGTATGACCCTATATGAATGCCTCCGGCGGTGTACCGGGATGTGCAATGAATCAAGAGTGACATGTATGAAAAATTATGCATGGTGGCCTAGCCACAAATATGGTGTCAACTACATGATCATGCATGGCAATATGACAATATGAAGCATGTCATATGAATGGAACGGTGGAAAGTTGCATGGCAATATATCTCAGAATGGCTATGGAAATGCCATGATAGGTAGGTATGGTGGCTGTTTTGAGGAAGATATATGGTGGCTGTTTTGAGGAAGGTATATGGTGGGTGTATGGTACCGGCGAAAGTTGCACGGTACAAGAGAGGCTAGCAATGGTGGAAATGTGAGAGTGCGTATAATCCATGGACCCAACATTAGTCATAAGAACTCATATACTTATTGCAAAAATTTACGAGTCATCAAAACAAAGCAATGAACGCATTCTCCTAGGGGGGAGGTTGGTAGGAGTTAACCATCGCGCGCCCCCGACCTCCACACAAAGGATGACACTCTACAAATACCTCATGCTCTAACTTCGTCATATAGCGGTTCACCATACGTGCATGCTACGGGAATCACAAACTTTAACACAAGTATTTCTCAATTTCATAATAACTCCACTAGCATGACTCTAATATCACTATCCTCATATCTCAAAACAATTATCAAGCACCCAAGTTCTCATCATATTCAATGCACCTAGTGTGAAAGTTTTTATTACATTGATCTTAGATGTCTATCATGTGAAGGCTAGTTTTATAGCCAAAGCACATTACCATGCTGTTTTAATAGACTCTCAAAAGGATATAAGTGAAGCATGAGAGATCAACAATTTCTACAAAATGTAATTACCACCGTGCTCTAAAAGATATAAGTGAAGCACTAGAGCAAAAACTATTCAACTCAAAAGATATAAGTGAAGCACACAAAGTGCTCTATCAATTCCTAGGCCATATTTATCTCTCTCAAAAAGTTGTGTCCAGCAAGTATAATTGTGGCAAACTAACAAGCAAAGACTCAAATTATACATGACGCTCCAAGTAAACACATATCATGTGGTGAATCAAAATATAGCTCCGAGTATAGTTACCGATAGATGAAGACGAAAGAGGGGATGCCTTCCCGGGGCATCCCCAAGCTTAGGCTTTTGGTTGTCCGTGAATTTTACCTTGGGGTGCCTTGGGCATTCCCAAGCTTAGGCTCTTGCCACTCTTTGTTCCATAGTCCATCAAAGCAATACTCAAAACTTGAAAACTTCACAACACAAAACTTAGACAAAAATCTCGTGAGCTCCGTTAGTACAAGAAAACAAACCACTACTCAAAGGTACTTCAATGGACTCATTCTTCGTTTATATTGGTTTTAAACCTACTGTATTCTAACTTCTCTATGATTCCTATCCTTCAATACTACTCACAGATTCATCAAAATAAGCAAACAACACACGAAAAACAGAATCTGTCAAAAACAGAACAGTCTGTAGTAATCTGTAACTTTCGCATACTTCTGTAACTCCAAAAAAATTGAAATAAATTGGTAAACGTGAGTAATTTGTCTATTAATCATCTGCAAAAAGAATCAACTAAATAGCACGCTCCAGCAAAATCTGGTGACCCTTCTAGCGAGCGCTAACGATTCTGTTTTTCACAGCAAGATCATATAAACTTCACACAAGTCTTCCCAAAGGTTCTACTTGGCACAAACACTAATTAAAACACAAAACCACATCTAAACAGAAGCTAGATGCAATATTTATTCCTAAACAGTAGCAAAAACAAAAAAAATATAAAATTAGGTTGCCCCCCAACAAGCGCTATCGTTTAACGCCCCTAGCTAGGCACTGAGATTTCAATGATGCTCACATGGAAGACAAGACTTGAAGCACAAAGAGAGCATCATAAAGCACGTGACAAACACATATAAGTCTAACATACTTCCTATGCATAGACATTTTATAGGAAAACAAATTAGCAAGACAAGCAAGATCTAGCATATGCAAGGAAGGAGAAATAAACAATAGCAATCTCAAGATAACGAGAGGTAATTTAGTAATAAGAAAATTTCTACAACCATATTTCCCTCTATCATAATAATTGCATGTAGTATCATGATAAAATTCAACAAAATAGCTATCACGTAACATATTCTCCACATGATCCACATGCATGCAAAGTTGACACACTTCCAAAATAGTGGGATTAACATTAACTGAAGTCATGACCTCTCCAAACCCACTTTTATCAAAAAATTCATAAGATTGAACATTCTCCAAATATGTGGGATCTAAAGTTGACACTCTTCCAAACCCACTTTCAATATCATTGCAAACACTATATTCAATCCTATATTCATCATGGGGCTTAAATAAGTTTTCAAGATCGTAAGAAGCATCACCCCAATCAGGATCATTGCAACAAGTAGTGGGCATAGCAAAATAAGCATCCCCAAGCTTAGGGTTTGGCATATCATTAGAAAAATTAACATTAATAGAATTTATAATAATATCATTGCAATCATGCCTTTTCTTTAAGGAACTATCATGAATCACTTTTTCTTTTAATAATTCCTCGCAATTTTCAGATTCATGAATTTCAAGAAAAATCTCATAAAGATAATCTAGTGCACGCAGCTTAGTAGCAATAGGTTCAACATAATGGGTTCTCTTAAAGAGATTATCAAGTGGATGAGGATCCATACTTTAGCAAGCGAAGATGCAAGCTCATTGAGGGCATATAGCAACACAAGCAAACGAGAGGCAAGCGAACGATAAACACACGGCAAAGAGAATGGCAAATAAAACGGCAAGGGTGAAGTGCGGGTGAGGAAAACGAGAGGCAAATAAATGTAATGCAAAGGATAAGGTTTGTGATAGGTACTTGGTATATGACTTTTGCGTAAGCCTCCCCGGCAACGGCGCCAAAAATTCTTCTTTCTACTTCTCGAGCTTGCGTTGTATTCCCTCGAAGAGGAAAGGGTGATGTAGCACAGTAGCGTAAGTATTTCCCTAGGTTTTTGAGAACCAAGGTATCAATCCAGTAGGAGACCACGCGCGAGTCCCTCGCACCTGCACAAACAAATAAGAACTTCGCAGCCAACGCGATAAGAGGTTGCCAATCCTTTTACGGTCACTTATGAAAGTGAGATCTGATAGAGATGATAGTTTGATATTTTTGGTATTTTTGGATATAAGAACAGAAAGTAAAAGCGGAAAAGTAAAGTAGATTGTAGATTGATATGTTGAGAATAGACTCGGGGGCCATAGTGTTCTCTAGTGGCTTCTCTCATGATAGCGATATTCTACGGCGGGTAAACAAATTACTATCGAGCAATTGAAAGAAAAGCGAATAATTATGAGACTATCTAGGCATGATCATTATATATAGGCATCACGTCCGAGACAAGTAGACCAAAGCGATCCTGCATCTACTACTATTACTCCACACATCGACCGCTATCCAGCATGCATCTAGAGTATTAAGTTCATAAGAACAGAGTAACGCCTTAAGCAAGATGACCTGATGTAGAGGGATAAACTCAAACATAGTCATATAAACCCCATATTTTTATCCTCGATGGCAACAATACAATACGTGCCTTGCTGCCCCTACTGTCACTGGGAAAGGACACCGCAAGATTGAACCCAAAGCCAAGCACTTCTCCCATTGCAAGAACTACAGATCTAGTAGGCCAAACCAAGCCAATAATTCGAAGAGACTTGCAAGGATATTATATTCATACATACATAGTTCAGAAAAGAACCAAATATTTCTCATAGATAATCTTGATAATAAACCCACAATTCATGGTATCTCGACAAACACACCGCAAAAAGAGATTACATCGAATAGATCTCCTCGAAGACCAAGGAGAACTTGGTATTGAGATCCAAAGAGAGAGAAGAAGCCATCTAGATACTAGCTATGGACCCGATGGTCTGTGGTAAACTACTCACAACTCATGGTGAGGCGACGATGATGATGTAGAAGCACTCCATGGAAGATTCCCCCTCTGGTGGAGCTCTGGAACAGGCCCCAAGATGGGATCTGACGGGAACAGAAGGTTGCGGCGGTGGAACTAGGGTTTTCTCTATTGTTCTGATGGTTTCGGGGTACGTAGGTATATATAGGAGGAAGGAGGGCACCGGGGGCCAAACGTGGGCTCACGAGGCAGGGGGCGCCCCCCACCCTCGTGGACGCCACGTGTGCCCTACTCCGTGGTTCTCAAGTCTCCCGTGTGTATTTTGCTCCAAAAATATCTCTCCCGAAGTTTCATTCCGTTTGGACTCCATTTGATATTCCTTTTCTGTAAAACCCTGAAATAGGCAAAAAAACAGCAATCTGGACTAGGCCTTTGGGTTAATAGGTTAGTCCCAAAAATAATATAAATGTGTATAACAAAGCCCATTAAACATCCAAAACATCATAAATAATAGCATGGAACAATAAAAAATTATAGATATGTTGGAGACGTATCGGCCGGCCTTGTAAAAGGCCAATGTTCGAAGGATGTTGACTTTGAATGATTTTATCCGGATGTAAAGACTAGGCTTATGAATCCGATGTATATAACTTTTGCGCTATTTGTAATATCAGCATCTTTTTTCCTCCTGTGTGATTGTTTATCTTAAATCTGAAATTTTCCAGTCATCGGCTTCAGCCCCCAGGTACATAGTACTGGGGTGTTCGGTCATATGCAAATACACTCTTTATCCAATGTCTTGGTCCGTATAGGAGGTGTATGCGGAGCGAACCAGGCAATCAGACTATGCAGCATTATTTCTTTCACTTAGTCTGTCAGGCCCAAGATGCGATTCTACCCCGATCACGTGACACTTACGTGATTGGGGCACAACCGCATTTCGGGCGCTTAGCAAGATGGATATCATTACATCGTACCATTACATACATACATGGGGGATACAACAATACATACAAGTCACAAGAATACAACAACATCAATACGAGGTATCCGACTACGGATACAAACATGAAAAGCAGAAAGACATCCATCTGTTATCCCAGGCTGCCGACCCGGAACCTAACCCAAGACTGAAGAAGAAGAAGAAGAAAGAACTCCAAACAACGATCATCGCTCTCACGTCAAGACATCGGAAACCTGCACCTGCACCTGCAACTTTTGTTGTAGTATCTGTGAGCCACGAGGACTCAGCAATCCCATAACCATGGGTATCAAGACTAGCAAAGCTTTATGGGTAGGAAGAGGTAAAGTGGTGAGGTTGCAGCAGCGGCTAAGCATAATATGGTGGCTAACTTACGAGTACAAGAATAAGATGAGCATCTACGCAAACGGTCGCAAACTATTAATGATCGCTAAAGATCCTGAACTACCTACGAGTCAAACATAACCCCACCATGTTCTCTTCTCAAAGTGAAAAGAGACAGTCACGGTTACTCACACAGTTGTGTGTTTTACTTCGGATCATCTGCCAAGTTTTCTACAACCGGACATTAACAAATTCCAATCTGCCTCATAACGCGGGCACAACTTTCGAAAGATCATAACCCTGCAGGGGTGTCCCAACTTAGCCCATCACAAGCTCTCACGATCAGCTGAAGTGATAAATATAATATCATCACCCCTTATATTAGGGAAAACCGATCAGGCTCGGCATCCCGGTGCACAAGACATTTCGACAATGGTAAAACAAGTCCAGCAAGACCTCCCAGCGTGCCGACACCCTGATAGTAGCCGCGCGTATCTTGTCTCAGGCCACGTCCGGATGGGACAAGCTACGAGTAAAACCAGCCCTCGGGTTTCCCCAAGGTGGCCCCGCAGGTTGCCCGTTTGGGACCAACAGCATCAGCACTGGCCCCCCTGCTATGTAGAAAAGAATCTCCAAGGAGCGTCCCCCTTATGCAATTTAATTAATTAATTAAGTTATTATGAGGCAAATTAAAACCAATGGTGGGCCTTGCTGGAGGAGTTTTATTCAAAGTCGAAGTGTCAAGGGGTCCCCATATACCCATCGTGTAAGGAACGCAAAATCAAGGAACATAATGCCGGTTTATCGGCGCCTAAGGTGGCATGAGTGGAACAAAACACCGAGCAAAAGGCCAAGCCTTCCACCCATGCCCAGTATATAGGTGTGTTAATAATAATAATAGATATTGTGATATTCCAACAACAAGTTCCCTCCTGGAACGATCTTCATCTTCACCTGCAACTAACAACGCTATAAGAGGGGCTGGGCAAGCGGGTAACATAGCCAAACAATGGTTTTGCTAGGAAGTTGTCAAAAGGTTAGAGGTTTCATGGCAACAAGGAGAGGCTGACATAAAAGATGGGTAGCGCGACATGTAACGATAGCATCGAGACAACTAAGCATGGCAATGGTAGTAAAGGTATCCAAGGGTATGGTCATCTTGTCTGAGATCCCGCAAGGAAGAAGAACGGATCCATGAAGAAGACGAAGAAGAAGCCTTGAAGAAGAACCACGGGTAGACGAATGAATCCTCACGAACGCAACGGAACAAGCACTAACGAGAAGAAGCAAGCAATATGGTAAACAAACCACTCAAGAACATAACAATATGCTCAACCAAGTATGATGGTAAACAAGTCTACTTATGATGCACATAAAGTCTACACAGGAAGCAAAACATGGCAAGGTAGGAAGCACAGCAAAACAACACAAGTCTATATATGATGCATTACATGGCAAGGTATGATGCATGACAATTATATACAGGAAGCAATACATGGCAAGGTATGATGCATGACAAGTCTATACAGGAAGCATATCAAGTCTATGAAGCATAACATGGCAAGGTATGATGCATGACAAGTCTATACAGGAAGCATAACATGGCAAGGTAGGAAGCACAACATGGCAAGGTATGATGCAATACATGGCAACGGTGCAAGGTGCACCCAAACATCAAGCGAACATACTCCAAACATGTTAACAAGATGATAATATGATTCTACATGCAAAATCACTCAAGTTTCATATAAGGAACACCCCAAACGGAGCAACGGGCTAAAACATACACATGAAACAAGATATAACAACAAGCTGAAATTAACAGCCACATAGCAACTTTGGAGCAAGATATATATATGCTACAACACTCAAACATGGTGACAAGAAGCATGGACATGAATTTGACATATCCTACAGCAAACAACTCCATTGGAGCATCTCCATAGGAGGCATGGATCAATAGCAATAAGCTACAACATTTTGATCATGACACTAAAAACCTGACAGCAACATTTTATAGCAACTTGGGAGCAAGAATTAAATAAGCTACAATAAGTAAAATGAGCAAGTAAGGGCATGGATGGATAGACAACAACATATACAACAAGGAATGATCAATGGCCACCCCAAAACTATCATGTACTTGCCTAGAACAACAAGCAAACATAGCATCCAGATATTACAGATTCCACACTTGGTGAAATTTCACTAAGTGTTAAAACAGTAACAGCAACATGGCAAGTTTGCAAGCATGTTTAAGTCAACACAAGGCATATCATGGAAAGTTAAATGCACCATGACCACATCATGGAGATTCTGAATCAACTAGGCATGTGACAAGGGGACAAACACAACAATAGCAACGAGCTCCTCAACTAGGCATCTCGTAACGAGTTTCAGAACATAACTTCCAGTTGCACTTTTGCAACAGAGATTAACATGGCAATATGAACTCAAACAAGCATGCTATAGCAACCAACATGTAGAGCATCTCATGATGAACATTTTGACATATCATTTGCATCACTTGGATAAACATGTACCAAGTTATCATATCTCAAACATGGCAACAAAATAACAAGTAGCAGCAGTTTATAACAAGTAGCACCGTTGCAACAGATATTAGAGCATCTAGATGAACTCAAATGAGCATGGCACAATGGAACAAAGTGTAGAGCACATCACCACGATCATTTTGACATATCATTCACTCAATTTGGACAAGTACACACAAAGTTACATGCATGCAAAGTTTGCATCAGAAGTTAAAAACAGCAAAAGACTTAGAAGAAAAACCACCTCCCGGGGCTGATCTGGACATTGTCCGTCTTGAGCGGACACGTCCGTCGGTGGGCACACACGGGTCCACCTGGTAGTGTCTCAAGGGGAGGGATGGCCTGGACATGTCCGGCGCGCGCGCGCAGAGGAGGCAGAGGAAGTCAACGCCGATGGCGCGAGTGCAGGGAACTCCGACGAGCGTCGGGGACGCCGAGAATTGGCGGATCCGGCCAAGGGGACCCCGATTTCGGCACCGGATGAGGACCTCGAGCCTCGCATGGCCGGCGATGAGCGGATGGCAAGGCGGCACCATGGCTGGATCCTGCGGGAACGTCAAGAGAGAGAGCTCTGAGAGAGAGAGAGAGGAAGATGATAGAAGGGGAAGGGAGCCCTGGGAGCGCTCATCGGTACGGCGGTGGTCCACCGGTGGCACGGCAGCCGGTGAGGTCGAGAGGGGCGGGGTCCGGCGACCGGCGCTGAGGCGGCGGTCGGGCGCGAGCGCTGGCACGGGCCAGATCCGGCCCAGATCGGGTCCCAGGCGGGCGTCGCCTAGGCTGGCGGCGGCTGGGAGACTTGGCGAAGCGGAGCCGTGGCTGGGAGGCTGCGGGAGCCGGCTGGAGGATCTCCCGCCGTCCGATCTGCCGCGGACGGCCCAGATCTCGGCTCGGGAGCTGCTGGATGGCTCAGGAAGCCGGCTGCGCGAAGGCTCGGCGGCGGCACCAAGTGGCGGCCAGGGAGGGGCTGAGCGGGGAAAAACGAAGAGGAAGAGGTGGGTGGCGGCTGGTTGCCGGTAGGGGAAGGGTAGGGGCTAGGTTAGACTAGGTTTAGGCCATTTTAGGCAGGTGGGAGTATATATATATAGTAGGGGGCTAGGGTTTAGGGATTTGGGGTGTTTTGAGCCCTCCGATCGCGATCCGAAGAATCCGATCGCGAGGGGAGTTTAGGTTGGGCCTAGAGGAGGAATTGGGCTGTGGTGGAGGGGCCTTGGGCTGAGAAGAGAGAAGGGAATAGAGGCCCGCGGAGGATTTCGGAGACCAAAAACGTCCGACGTTTACACCGGCGACTAGTGCCGCTATATTTATCCGTTGGGCTATCAAACGGACTCCGAATGCGATGAAATTTGACAGGCGGCCTGTCTACACTATAACAAGACCACACGCCAAGTTTCATCCCATTCCGAGAACATTTTTCGGCCACTTATAAAATAAATATTCGGAGGCACCGCGGGCGCGTGCAAGTGTGTCTGGGCTCAGAACGGACAACGGAAAGGACGAGGGAGCTTGGATGGATGCAAGTTTTGAAAACATGCTGATGCAACACACAAGATGACATCGCAAGATGCAACACACAAGCAGATGACATGGTACTGACAACGAATAACTGGCTGACACCTGGCGCACCGGTCTCGGGGTGTCACAACACTCCCCTACTAACAAGAGATCTCGTCCCGAGATCTTAGGAACGAGACGGGAGAGTAAAAGGAAGAACAAAGTTCTTAGAGGACAAAAGAGTGAAACCGGAGAACCTTGAGAGGTTGAGCCACTCAAAAACAAGAAGAATGCAACGAAGAAGAACGAAGTTGCAAAGACTTCGTTAGACAAGAGGAAGAAGGAATTCGACGAGAATCCAAAAGGTTGAAGGAATAAGAATGAATTCGAAACCACTCCGGTTAAAATAGATAGAAAAGAATTCGAACGAAGGAATTCGGGCAGCACTCCGGCTGAAACTGAAAGAAATAGCACACCGGTTGAACATGAATGGAATAGGACAATAACCTGAGGAGATGGAATAAAAACATGATGAAAAGAACAAGACAATACCTCCGGAATAATTTAAATGATGCAATTAAAAAAATGGAGAAGAAGATGACGACTTCGAGCACGAATGAATTTGAAAGAGCATCTTGAAGGATGACTCGAACGGAGTTGTTGAGAAAAACAACCACAAAAGAATAAGCTTGTCGTGGACTTATGTAAACATCTCAAAGCTTGAGGTGAATTACCGCCGCAACGAAAAGAAGGACTAGCTGAGAATAAAGAATTGCAAAACTCCACTTCAAAAGAATAACGGAGAATTATTTGCACTCGAGAGGCAAAATAATAAGAATGCTTGAGCTGCTCCAGAAGAATCTTGATGAACATTTTAAGAATAAATTGAATTGCGATGAACCTCCACGAAGAACTCCGGTAACGAAAGGATGATGACATAGAATGACGGATGAAAAGAACAAGATTAGAGCCTTGCGATGATTAGACGAGGTCCGACGAGATAGCCGAGAAACTATGAACTCCGGGGAAAAAGAATAACACCCCTGGAACTAGAATTTATTCATCAAGAATAAACTCCGAAGAAAGGAATAAATCAACTTGATGAAAAGAATAAGAATTATGTTATGCTTATCCTCCACCAATAAATTGATGGGAAGCAATGGACTTGCACACTACTTATTCTTGAAGAAATTGAATAAAAAGGTATATATCGCGAACTTGCGAAAATCTTCATGAAACACTGGTAAGATGGGAATGAACGAATGAATTGATATGAAAACGCCGGAAAAGAATTCTTGAGTGAACCACCGTAAAGAATTGAAGTCGAGTGAAGAAAAGAAACGAACCATCGTGAAGAGTTAAAATCGAGTGAAGAACGAGAATGACCACCGTAAGGAATTAAAATCGAATAAAGAAAGATAAGAAAACCACCGTAAAGAATTGAAATTGAGTGAATACAAGAGAGTGAATCTCCGGGAAGAATAAAGCACTTGAGGACAATTAGAATGACGAGAACGAAGAGATTGTGAACTGATTAAAGAATACTTGAACAAGCACCGGTAGAATATGAGACGAACGAAGAGGCATCAATGAAGAATATTTGGAGGACGAAGTTGAAAACTGAGAACGAAGAAATCTTCTGAAATGATGGCATTCAGAGGAACACAATAGAATTAATTCATGACATACTCCGGACGAATGAAATGAGGAAAGGTTGAACCAACATGAAAGAATTGAAAGCGATCTTGGAGAAGGCACATGACTGATGGAATCCATACTTACGTCACACTTGAAAGAATTTGAGAATACTCCGGGAAAATTAGAAGAGTTAGGTAAGATCCTGGGAAAAGACCTGTGGGTTATGAGCCCACCGAAGGGAGAACTCCGTTGAAAAGGATTGAAAGGGAGATGATGCACCGGAATGATAGAATGACTCAAATGAGGTGAGAACCTCGAATTAATCGGAAGACAGGCGAATATCCTGAGATTTCTTCAGAACTCCAGAATAATTAAAAGGCGAGAGGCGAACGAGCAAGGGGAATATCCGAGCCGAGGGAAAAGAATATGAAGAACACCGGATACTAATAGAATTGGAACCACCGGAAAAGAAGAAGAGGTGAAGAATATCAACCGAGAGGAGAATTCATCGGAGAAGAAATGAGAAGAATGATGACGAACTAGCTGAAAATTCATCAGTTGAAATAACTGAGGAAATAAAGCAAAGGATCACACAAGTAGGATGGATACTCGATTACGGACTCCGGCTCCGAGAAGAAAAAGGGTGGGTGGGTGGGAAAAAGAAAGACAACTTCGGAAGGTGAAACACCGTCGGTTGAAAGAACTGAGGTTGAACTTGCAAAGAATAAGAGGGTTGAATCCACTTGACGAGAGATGCACGAGATGAAAGAACTAACGACGCAACGAACGAAAACTAACCATGCTTCCTAAAAAAATTTGAAGGGGAAGAGGAACAATTCAAAACACCTACGTCAAGATTCCTCACCAGAGCGACGAAGGGGCAGGGAAGTAAAAAGAATTCCTACTCTCCGATATAACTAGACTCCGAAAAAGTTTTCTGCTAGACTCAACAACGGCCAAACTACGATCAATCAAGGGGGCTCCTATGGTCGGTCGAGGCTCTGATACCAACTTGTCAGGCCAAAGATGCGATTCTATCCCGATCACGTGACACTTACGTGATTGGGGCACAACCGCATTTCGGGCGCTTAGCAAGATGGATATCATTACATCGTACCATTGCATACATACATGGGGGATACAACAATACATACAAGTAACAAGAATACAACAACATCAATACGAGGTATCCGACTACGGATACAAACATGAAAAGCAGAAAGACATCCATCTGTTATCCCAGGCTGCCGACCCGGAACCTAACCCAAGACTGAAGAAGAAGAAGAAGAAGAAAGAACTCCAAACAACGATCATCGCTCTCACGTCAAGACATCGGAAACCTGCACCTGCAACTGTTGTTCTAGTATCTGTGAGCCACGAGGACTCAGCAATCCCATAACCACTGGTATCAAGACTAGCAAAGCTTTATGGGTAGGAAGAGGTAAAGTGGTGAGGTTGCAGCAGCGGCTAAGCATAATATGGTGGCTAACTTACGAGTACAAGAATAAGATGAGCATCTACGCAAACGGTCACAAACTAGTAATGATCGCTAAAGATCCTGAACTACCTACGAGTCAAACATAACCCCACCGTGTTCTCTTCTCAAAGTGAAAAGAGACAGTCACGGTTACTCACACAGTTGTGTGTTTTACTTCGGATCATCTGCCAAGTTTTCTACAACCGGACATTAACAAATTCCAATCTGCCACATAACCGCGGGCACGGCTTTCGAAAGATCATAACCCTGCAGGGGTGTCCCAACTTAGCCCATCACAAGCTCTCACGATTAGCTGGAGTGATAAATATAATATCATCACCCCTTATCTTAGGGAAAACCGATCAGGCTGTGCATCCCGGTGCACAAGACATTTCGACTATGGTAAAACAAGTCCAGCAAGACCTCCCGGCGTGCCGACACCCTGATAGTAGCAGCGCGTATCTCGTCTCAGGCCACGTCCGGATGGGACAAGCTACGAGTAAAACCAGCCCTCTGGTTTCCCCAAGGTGGCCCCGCAGGTTGCCCGTTTGGGACCAACACCATCAGCACTGGCCCCCCTGCTATGTAGAAAAGAATCTCCAAGGAGCGTCCCCCTTATGCAATTTAATTAATTAATTAACTTATTATGAGGCAAATTAAAACCAATGTTGGGCCTTGCTGGAGGAGTTTTATTCAAAGTCGAAGTGTCAAGGGGTCCCCATATACCCATCGTGTAAGGAACGCAAAATCAAGGAACATAATGCCGGTTTATCGGCGCCTAAGGTGGCATGAGTGGAACAAAATACCGAGCAAAAGGCCAAGCCTTCCACCCATGGCCAGTATATAGGTGTGTTAATAATAATAATAGATATTGTGATATTCGAACAACAAGTTCCCTCCTGGAACAATCTTCAGCTTCACCTGCAACTAACAACGCTATAAGAGGGGCTGAGCAAGCGGGTAACATAGCCAAACAATGGTTTTGCTAGGAAGTTGTCAAAAGGTTAGAGGTTTCATGGCAACAAGGAGAGGCCGACATAAAAGATGGGTAGCGCGACATGTAACGATAGCATCGAGACAACTAATCATGGCAATGGTAGTAAAGGTATCCAAGGGTATGGTCATCTTGCCTGAGATCCCGCAAGGAAGAAGAACGGATCCATGAAGAAGACGAAGAAGAAGCCTTGAAGAAGAACCACGGGGAGACGAACGAATCCTCACGAACGCAACGGAACAAGCACTAACGAGAAGAAGCAAGCAATACGGTAAACAAACCACTCAAGAACATAACAATATGCTCAACCAAGTATGATGCAAAACAAGTCTACTTATGATGCACAGAAAGTCTACACAGGAAGCAAAACATGGCAAGGTAGGAAGCACAACAAAACAACACAAGTGTATATATGATGCATTACATGGCAAGGTATGATGCATGACAATTATATACAGGAAGCAATACATGGCAAGGTATGATGCATGACAAGTCTATACAGGAAGCATAGCAAGTCTATGAAGCATAACATGGCAAGGTATGATGCATGACAAGTCTATACAGGAAGCATAACATGGCAAGGTAGGACGCACAACATGGCAAGGTATGATGCAATACATGGCAACGGTGCAAGATGCACCCAAACATCAAGCAAACATACTCCAAACATGTTAACAAGATGATAGTATGATTCTACATGCAAAATCACTCAAGTTTCATATAAGGAACACCCCAAACGGAGCAACGGGCTAAAAGATACACATGAAACAAGATACAACAACAAGCTGAAGTTAACAGCCACATAGCAACTTTGGAGCAAGATATATATATGCTACAACACTCAAACATGGTGACAAGAAGCATGGACATGAAGTAGACATATCCTACAGCAAACAACTCCATTGGAGCATCTCCATAGGAGGCATGGATCAATAGCAACAAGCTACAACATTTTGATCATGACACTAAAAACCTGACAACAACATTTTATAGCAACTTGGGAGCAAGAATTAAATAAGCTACATCAAGTCAAATGAGCAAGTAAGGGCATGGATGGATAGACAACAACATATACAACAAGGAATGATCAATGGCCACCCCAAAACTATCATGGATTTGCCTAGAACAACAAGCAAACATAGCATCCGGATATTACAGATTCCAGACTTAGTGAAATTTCACTAAGTGTTAAAACAGTAACAGCAACATGGCAAGTTTGCAAGCATGTTTAAGTCAACACAAGGCATATCATGGAAAGTTAAATGCACCATCTCAAAGACCACATCATGGAGATTCTAAAACAACTAGGCATGTGACAAGGGGACAAACACAACAATAGCAACGAGCTCCTCCATTAGGCATCTCGTAATGAGTTTCAGAACATAACATCCAATTGCACTTTTGCAACAGAGATTAACATGGCAATATGAACTCAAACAAGCATGCTATAGCAACAAACATGTAGAGCATCTCATGATGAACAGTTTGACATATCATTTGCATCATTAGGATAAACATGCACCAAGTTATCATATCTTAAACATGGCAACAAAATAACAAGTAGCAGCAGTTTATAACAAGTAGCACCCTTGAAACGGATATTAGAGCATCTAGATGAACTCAAATGAGCATGGCACAATGGAACAAAGTGTAGAGCACGTCACCACAATCATTTTGACATATCATTCACTCAATTTGGACAAGTACACACAAAGTTACATGCATGCGAAGTTTGCATCAGAAGTTAAAAACAGCAAAAGACTTAGAAGAAAAACAACCTCCCGGGGCTGATCTGGACATTGTCCGTCTTGAGCGGACACATCCGTCGGTGGGCGCACACGGCTCCACCTGGTAGTGTCTCACGGGGAGGGATGGCCTGGACATGTCCGGCGCGCGCGTAGAGGAGGCAGAGGAAGTCAACGCCGGCGCCGCAGGTGCAGGGAACTCCGGCGAGCGTCGGGGACGCCGGGAATGGGCGGATCCGGCCAAGGGGACCCCGATTCCGGCCCCGGATGAGGACCTCGAGCCTCGCATGGCCCGTGACGAGCGGATGGCATGGCGGCGCCATGGCTGGATCCTGCGGGAACGTCAAGAGAGAGAGAGAGCTCTGAGAGAGAGAGAGGAAGAGGATAGAAGGGGAAGGGAGCCCTGGGAGCGCTCACCGGGACGGCGGTGGTCCACCGGTGGCACGGCTGTCGGTGAGGTCGAGAGGGGCGGGGTCCGGCGACCGGCGCTGAGGCGGTGGTCGGGCGCCAGCGCGGGCATGGGCCCGATCCGGCCCAGATCGGGTCCCAGGCGCGCGGTGGCTGGGCTGGCGGCGGCTGGGAGACCTGGCGAAGCGGAGCCGTGGCTGGGAGGCTGCGGGAGCCGGCTGGAGGATCTCCTGCCGTCCGATTTGGCTGCGGACGGCCCAGATCTCGGCTCAGGAGCCGCTGGATGGCTCAGGAAGCCGGCTGCGCGAAGGCTCGGCGGCGGCGCCAAGTGGCGGCCAGGGAGGGGCTGAGCGGGGAAAACGAAGAGGAAGAGGTGGGTGGCGGCTGGTTGCCGGTAGGGGAAGGGTAGGGGCTAGGTTAGACTAGGTTTAGGCCATTTTAGGTAGGTGGGAGTATATATATATATATATAGTAGGGGTAGGGTTTAGGGATTTGGGGTGTTTTGAGCCCTCCGATCGCGATCCGACGGATCCGATCGCGAGGGGAGTTTAGGTTGGGCCTAGAGGAGGAATTGGGCTGTGGTGGAGGGGCCTTGGGCTGAGAAGAGAGAAGGGAATAGAGGCCCGCGGAGGTTTTCGGAGACCGAAAACGTCCGACGTTTAGACCGGCGACTAGTGCCGCTATATTTATCCGTTGGGCTACAAACGGACTACGAATGCGATGAAATTTGGCAGGCTGTCTGTCTACACTATAATAAGACCACACGCCAAGTTTCATCCCATTCCGAGAACATTTTTTGGCCACTTATAAAATAAAAATTCGGAGGCATCGCGGGCGCGTGCAAGTGTGTCTGGGCTCAGAACGGACAACGGAAAGGACGAGGGAGCTCGGACAGATGCAAGTTTTGAAAACTTGCTGATGCAACACACAAGATGACATGGCAAGATGCAACACACAAGCAGATGACATGGCACTGACAACGAATAACTGGCTGACACCTGGCGCACCGGTCTCGGGGTGTCACATAGTCATAGGAGTTTGACAAGTGGGGCTAGGTACTAGCCCCTGGTGCGGATGAAATATCCAATTGCACTTGGCTGGGCGAAAAAACCAACCCTTCGTATAACACGGGATAGATCTCTATCGATCGTAGTATAAAACTAAGTCACCGGATTGCAGACCAGGTTCTCGCTTATCATGACAGTCAGTTTTCGACTTTCTCTACTGAGGTACTTGACCGGACTAGCCAGAAGTACTATCGCAGTAGTTCTCTCTTTACACCCTAGTCGACCAATCGGGAACGTAGGGGTAAGCACAGGAGCCGGGCAGCCCAACTATTGACCGAAGACATAGTTTGGAACTGATGCATATAACGCAAACATCCAGGACGCCGAACAGTCCCTATAGGTGTTCGGTCTTTTCAACATATACCAGGGCTGAATGGAGCCCCTGGTAATAAACCTTTATTGACAAGGAACATATGGCAATCTGATTCGAGAAAAGAACATATATGGTGAGCGAATAAAACTCTGGATATGGTATGAATAAAATTGTTCTATTAATATCCCTCTATAGTACGGCGAGCCACAAACTTCACAGATAATGCTGATGACCTTTTTTGGACATTTTACATGCCAAAAAGGTATATAACAAAAAGAGAAAAAAGGTTTACACATGGTGTTAATCTAGAAAGAAACCTTAATGCGGGTCCCTGCTGCACGTCTGTGCCGTTTTCTCCTCTATAATGTGTCCTCCAAGGTATGAGTATGATGGCCATCTGTAGAAAAAGGAAATAAAATATGGAAACGAAGAAGTCAATCCAGTGTGGCCAAAGTACGTCTAGTTCGTTTTAATGAACCGAAAGAAGATAAATTTAAAGTCCGAATAGGGTCTAGCCGAACTACAGACTGTATGCAGGTGCCCCTCGTCGCCGCCCAAGGAATTTTTAGGGCATAATTATGTACTCGAGGCACATATTCCATTACCTTATGGGGCGGTCGACGGGGGCATAGATGTCAATCTTGCTCAGGTTCATCTGAGCTGCCGCACTGTGGCGTGTGCTGGACACGTTTAGCTGTGTCTGCTATTGTTACATTATCTGGCTTGAATAGGCCGCATTGTACTTCAGCCGCTAAGGCCGCAGTATCTTCCTCCGTACGGAGAGAGCGCTCCATATTTCCTTTGACCGTGATAACGCCACGTGGTCCAGGCATCTTGAGCTTTAAATAGGCATAATGCAGGACTGCATTAAAGCAGGCGAAGGCCGTTCTTCCGAGTAGGGTGTGATAGCCACTTTGGAATGGAGCTATGTCGAAGAGCAGTTCTTCGCTTCGAAAGTTGTCGGGAGAACCGAATACAACCTCCAATGTTAAAGAGCACGTGCAGCGAGCTTCAACGCCCGGTATCACTCCTTTAAAGGTCGTGCTCCTTGGCTTGATTCTTGATGGTTCGATCCCCATCTTGCGGGCAGTGTCATGATATATCAGATTGAGACTACTGCCGCCGTCCATAAGGACTCGGGTTAGATTGTATCCATCTATTATTGGGTTGAGCACTAAGGCAGCCGAACCCCCATGCCGAATACTAGTTGGATGATCCATGCGATCGAAAGTGATTAGACAGGCTGAACATGGGTTGAATTTTGGGGCGACAGGCTCAACGACATAGACGTCTCGGAGTGCGCTCTTGCGCTCCCTTTTTGGGAATATGAGTGGCATATATCATGTTCACTGTTTAGACCTCCGGTGGAAATTTCTTCTATCCCCCTATATTCGGCTGGCGAGGTTCATCCACGTCTTCGCTCTGAGGATCCTTCCACTTATGTTCGGCATTTAGCTTGCCGGCCTGCTTGAAAACCCAATAGTTACAGTTGGTGTGATTGGCAGGTTTTTCTAGGGTGCCATGGATTTGGCAGGGCCTGTCTAATATCATGTCCAAACTTGATGGACCATCTTTGTTGCCTTTAAATGGTTTCTTCCGTTGACCGGGTCTGGAGCCGCTGAATCCAGCGTTTACCGATGTATCATCTGGGCTTCCAGGATTGTTTCAACGCTTGTTTTTATTGCGTTGTGGCTTTCCATTGCCATCCCTGACTTCAGATGTTCTAGGGTCGCTGGTGCTGCTACGAGCTAAATAGCTATCCTCACCCGCGAAAAAGCGAGTCATGAGTGTAGTTAGGGCTGCCATTGTCCTCGGCTTTTCCTGTCCAAGGTGTCTGGCTAGCCATTCGTCCCGGATACTGTGCTTTAATGCCGCTAAGGCTTCGGCGCCCGGACAGTCGACGATCTGGTTCTTCTTAGTGAGAAACTGGTTCCAAAGCTTGCGGGCTGACTCCCCGAGTTGTTGTATGATGTGACTCAAATTGTCAGCATCGGGGGCCGGACATAAGTCCCTTGAAAATTGGCCCGAAAAGCATCCTCAAGTTCTTCCCAACTCCCAATGGAGTTTTCCGAGAGACTGTTGAGCTAGTGCCAAGCTGGTCCTTTCAGCTTGAGGGGCAAAATATTTGATGGCGTGGAGATCATCTCCTCGAGCCATGTGTATGTGAAGAATAAAATCTTCTATCCTGATGGCAGGATCCGTTGTTCCATCGTACGCTACGATGTTCACGGGTTTAAACCCTTCTGGGAAATCATGACCCAGTACCTCATCGGTAAAGCATAGAGGGTGTGAAGCTCCTCTATATCTTGCTATATCGTGGCGTATGTCCGATGGTTGTGGTATTCGGTATTGACCCCGAACTGGTATGTCACCGATGCGATTGGCTTGATAGCCGCCGTCCCGTGCGGGAGCTCCATCTCTAGGTCCGAATATAGACCTGGTCTTGCTAGCTTTATTATTTAGGTCCTCGCGCAGATCATGCTTTCGGACTTGGGCTGGACCCTCCTTTCCTTTATGGGGTGGGGGCTTTTTATGCCATTGTTAGCGACTTTATCCTATCCGCGAGGTGGTCGGCCTGGCTTGTTAGCGGTGTTATTATTCGATGGGACGGGCGTGACGGCCTCGTTGTCGAATTCGGGTAGCAGCTTGCGCTTAGGATAGCCTTTTATTTGGCTGTTAAGGCCATGTTTCTGTTCGACATCTAGCACCTCATTCCATCTATCATTAAGCGTGTCTTGCGCAGCTCGAAGCTGTCTCTGCTGCTTTTTTAAGCTTCATGCAGTGGCTATAAGCCGCCGATGGAAGCATTTTTCTTCGGAGGGTTCTTCTAGGATGGTGTATTCATCGTCATCCAGGCAAGCCTCCTCTTCGGAGATAGGTTCATAGTCATCGTCTTCGGAATCGCTGTCATCGAACTGCGGCTTCGGACTCTGTTCGTCGTCCTCTCGCTCCTCCTGCTCTAACGCTGGGTCTACGGGGTCTTCGGCTTGTTCTGGAATATCACCGTCATTAGTCACAGTGTTGCTGTCCTTTCCTCTACGGGATTTTGTTCAGCATTTCAGACGCCGACGCTTGGGAGGTTCTTCGGCGGGTTTATCCTCTACGGGATTGTTTTCACCGTTGCCTTCAGCCTCTTTTGGTGTATCCACCATATACATGTCGTATGAAGACATAGCTTTACACCGCCCTGTTATGGGCCTGCTTTGATCTGTGTCTACTTCAGCTTCGAGGTCCATCCCGTCGAACTCTTCTAAAGCGTAGTCGAGTAGATCGGTTAGATATTCAACCGTGGCTACCAAGTGGGTGGTGGGTGGGGAACAAAATTCTTCATCCCCCTGGGTATAGCGCGGCTGTTCATCAGCCTCCAGTTCGAACTGAATATAGTGCGGATGTGCGTTCTCGTCCAAGGAGAGAGATCTCAACAACCTTAACATGTCGCCAAGTGGTGAGTGATGGAAAACATCCGCAGCACAGAATTCGGCGATAGGCGACTGAATGGATTTGAGGGGCGCAGTTACGCGCAGTTCGGAATCAGATACCGGAGCTAAGTCCGGGGTTCCGATAACACAGACCTCATCAGTTGGGTCCGTGTGCGGCTCCATCGCCGTAGAGTCTGCATCTCCCATGGTGGGGTTGAGCTTCCCATCTTCGGGTGGCGCGATGCGTTCTGGATCTAGGTCCCGAACTGTTGCATGTGCTATTTCCTGATCCAATGACAGAGTTAAGTCATGATCATCGTGGTGGCAGAGAGGGGTTGCCGCTGGCTCGAATCCGGCGAAGATCAAGTCTCAATTGGACGTCGGCAACGTAGCTCAGGCTAGCGAATCTGACATGGTGGCTAGGGGCGTAGCTCTCGATCTACTCAATATGGCCTTCAGTGTTGGCCTGAAGCGCGACGCCGCTGAACACGAAGAGTTGGCCGAGGGGAAATCCCCTCGACGTCGCCGTTGCAGTTGACGACGTGATCCATCAATCCTTCCGCCGACGACATAGTGGAACTCTCAATGAAAGCACCAATGTCGGTGTCAAAACCGGTGGATCTCGGGTAGGGGGTCCCGAACTATGCGTCTCAGGATTGATGTTAATAGAAGGCAGGGGACACGATGTTTACCTAGGTTCAGGCCCTCTCGATCGAGGTAAAACCCTACTTCCTGCTATATTAGTATGGATGAATATGTGTACAAGAGTTGATCTACCTCGAGATCGTAAAGGCTAAAACCCTAAGTTTCAGCCTATGAGGATTGTATGATTCTCTAGCCTCTACGGACTAAACCCTTCGGTTTATATACACACCGGAGGGGCCTAGGGTTTGTACATACCATCTTGTACATGAAGGAAAATCTACACCCGAGCATAAACTAGCCATTACAAGAATCCAGGGGTCCCATCCGGATACGAGAGATGATCTTCTAAAGTAATCTTCATGGCCCACCAGTCCGCCCACCAGGAGTTTATCCGGCCACCTGTGGACCCCCCGATCCAGGACTCCCTCAGAAGGGATGATGCAGCACAACGGTGGTAGGTATTTCCCTCAGATGTGAAACCAAGGTTATCGAACCAGTAGGAGAACCAAGCAACGCAATGTAAAAAGCACCTGCACACAAATAACAACACCTCGCAAGCCGATGTGTGAAAAGGGTTGTCAATCCCTTTAGGGTAATGAATGTGAGAGAGATATAAATATTGGTAGATTGGTTAATAAATAAGATAAATTGCAGCATGGTATTTTTGGGTTTTTGGTTTAGTAGATCTGAAAATAAAAGCAAAGGTGTCGTGGAATTAGCACGGCAGATGTCCGGTTTAGAGGACTTAGGTGTGAGGCCATCGCTCGGGTTAGCTTGAAGAGGTTAAAGCGGACAAAGGACACAGGGAGGTTTTATACTAGTTCGGCCCCTTCGATGAAGGTAAAAGCCTACGTCTAGTTGGGTGTGATATTGCTTGTGCGTCGATGAACAGGGAGCGAATCCGCTTGCCTGTGTCTCGAGCTGTTGTTTCTTGTCCTTGAACCGTCACCGGGTCGTCCTTTATATAAGAGGCGACGCCCGGTCCGGTTTACAGTCCCGAGGCTAGCTCATAAACGTGTCCGCCTCGGTCTCTACTCTTTCTACCTTACATCCCAAGTTACATGGTACATCGGTTTACAAACCGTGGGCCTAATACATGGGCCCTAAACCTCTACGGGCTATGCCCCCTTTTACATATCTTTATTGGGCTTGTAATAATGCAACCTTGTGAGGGTAATCCGGACCTTCATGGCCGGTTTATACCCGCTAGTAATATCCCTGACATTAGGCCCCAGATTGATTTGAACTTGTTCATGTCAATCTTCTAAGTTTTGCACGAGTCTTCTTTCTACAACTTTATTTGCTTCACAAACCGGCCATGACGTCATCTCCTAGAATCGCCTCAATCCGTCGTGACATCATCTCCGCATTTAATGCTCGCATCTATCTGTTACCTTTCTTAAATTCCACACCGAGAATCGAGGCGACAGCTCAATCTTTATCCAATCTCTGGTCTCCTCGATTCCCGCACTTACCGTTTTCATCTCTTTGGCTTATAAATACCGCTGGGGCATACCTCTTTTCCCCTTCTGCCTTCTTCTTCCTCCGTCTCCATCGCCCGAAGCTCCGCCGCCGCTTCCCGAGCTCGTCGTCGTCCTCGAGCCAGGCCGCTGCATCAACCTGACCGTCACCAGAGAACTTCACCGCCGTCCTCTACTTCGTCAGGTACTCCTTCTTCTTCCCTGTAGATCTCACCCTAGGGTTTCTTCCGTAGCTCCGCCATGAACCTTTGAAGCCTTGCTATTCATCCCCGTAGGTGAGCCTTGCTGTAGACTCAAATTTATTTAGATTTGACCTGAATCCATGCGCTTTTGCTTCGTCCTTATATCCTTAGTTCTTCTAGTTTTATCAGTTTAGATTCGATCTGTAGAGAACCCCCGCGGTCTTCCCTGAATATCACTTGTATTTATTCCATTATTTTCCTTGCGCCTTAGATCTAAGTTTACCTTGTCTTTCTGAGAAAACTGTTTCTCACACCTTTAGATCTGTAGCTCATCTTACCGGTTTAGTCATAATTTACATGTCATATAGTCTCCTTGACGGTTCAGACGTAAGCCTGTATCCCGTAATTGACGGTTTAGCTTCGGCCTTCCCTATCATCATGAACCGGTAGCTGCCTCACTCATATATGCTTCCGGATTAGTAACACTATTAGTCCCTTGTGTAAACCGACAATTAGGCCCATAATTTTATAGAATGCTCCGGCTTATGCTTTAGCAATTGGTAAACCGGATTTTGCACTGTACTTTTCAGCACTTTCCTCATTCAAAACAATGTCCAAGTAATTCGTCGCTTGCAACTGTGTCCCTTCCCAGATCACTGAGGATGACTTAACAAACGCTGCTTCAATCAGGATTCTGGGTCCTAAGGAGGTTCTGCACTGGCGGGCCCCAGGAAATGAGTGTCCTCCTACGCCTAAGGAAGGAGAAGTTGTAGTTTTCTTTGATCACCTGGCCCGGGGTTTTAGCCCTCCCGGTTCAAAGTTCTTCCGGGATGTGTTAGCCGCTTTCCAGCTCCACCCTCAAGATGTAGGCCCGAATTCTATGTCAAACATCTGCAATTTTCAAGTCTTATCAGAAGCATATCTTCAAGAAGAACCATCAGTGGATCTGTTCCGAGACTTTTTCCATCTGAACCGGCGGACGGAGTTTACTGACGGGCCGCATCAGGAGTTGGGTGGCGTCAGTATCCAAAAGAGAAAGGATGTGAGTTTTCCTCATGCTGCCCTTCACAGCCACCCCAAAGAATGGAACCAAACATGGTTCTATTGTAAGGACACTTCGCCTGAAGGAGAGAACCCGCTGCCGAGTTACCGCGCCTATCGCCTGGCAACGGATCACCCCTTGCCACAACGGCTCAGCGCCCCGGATCGTGCCCAGTTTGCCCCTCAGCTCTCTAAGCTCAGGGCCTTCATAGCCAACGGCTTAACCAGAGTCGACTTTGTTTGCTGCTGGCTTGCTTGGAGCATTCTTCCACTGAGCCGGCGTTCAGGCCTGATGTGCGAGTACACTGGTAAACTGGATGATCCTCAGCGCCACATTGATATAATACTTCCTAAAGACGAAGTTACTAAGTCCGCGAAGAAAATGCTAAACATCCCTCTGGAGGAGTGCAGCCGGACCGGTTTAGCTCCATTCTGCGAAACCAGTAAACCGCCAGCGGTAAGTCCTTCCTGATCTTTTCTTGTTTGTTTTAATCCGGCCATATCAGTTGTCTTCCATTTATTTCCTATCTTTTGCACATGCCAACGATCCCTTCTGGAAGAGGAAATCACAAGATAAACCGGCCAGGCAACCACGCCGGAAAACTTATGCTGTTAAGAAGAAGAAGGTTGTTGCTGCCTCCGGTTCACACCCTGAGGAGGATGATCCGGATTCGGAGGTACGAATTAAAGCTTATATGCTTTAAGCTCCCTTTGTCTAAATTTATGTTAACAATGCCTTTCCACATGATTTGGCAGAAGGAAGTAAGGCGGCGCGAGTTGAGGTAATTCCTCTCTCTTCAGATTCCGAATCGCTGCCCCCCAAAATCCACCGGGTGTCCCGGAAATATCCCTTTTCTCATCCTTATGCTCAATTGGATCCCAACTTTCTTTTTAAGAAACAACATCATGAAGCACGCTGGACCACGCGCCATAGTGGCCATGTGGTGGAGTCATCCGGAATACCTCTTACGCCGGCTCGCAGGCGTCGCTCCGAGGTTTTACTTTCTCAAACTCTCCTTCATCCAAAAGCTAGCCTCATACGTAAACCGCTTAAACCGTCTGATCCTAACTATCAGGAGGCTCCTTTGTCCTCTTCCGGCGAGTCAACTGCTACGCAGGTCCCCGTGCTGAAAACCGTGCCTGGGTAAGTCCATTTCTCAAACATCCGGTTTACCTTCATGTTTTTAACTTCATGATTCTCATTGTTCCTTTGATTTTTACCAGAAAGCCGAAGCCTAGTAAGAAGGCGAAAGCAACCGAAACAGCTGTTGAGACTACTGCCGCTGAACTGGCTGATGACCCTGAAGCGGTTATCCTTCCAGAAGATAACCCTGAAGCTCAGTTTGATGACCCTATTCCTATGGATCATGACGACATTGCTGCTCCGGGAGATGATAATGCGGCTGAACCGGCAAGCCTTGTCCGGGTTAGCCCTCCTCGGGCTAGCCCAGCTCCTGTCAGTCCAGCGCCTACTGCTGTCCCCCTCCAACCAACTGCTACCTCATCCGCAGATGTTCTGATAACCGGGCTAGGCTTCACTGCTCCCACCGAGCCTGTCACCTTGGCCAGGCATACCGCCAAGGAGGAAAAACTTCAAAAAGACAAAGGCAAGTGGAGCACAGACTTATCCAGCTATGCCCAATTGAGTGCCCATGAACTTCATTCCGGGTTTCTGAACAGGCTCTTTACCAGCCGTGAGTATGAAGCCGGATTGGTTAACATGATGAAGGATAAGTATGAGGTGATTTTCTTTCCTTTTACTTATCTTTGTTTTGTGATCTTGCAATCCTGTCTTTAGGCCATAGTAGCCCCCAAGTGCCGGTTTAGCTTCATTGTAGGTGAACCGGGACTTTCATTGTATCAAAAAATGAACTTACATTAGCCCCCAAGTGCCAAGGGTATAACTTGTTTTATGCGCTTGGGACTTGTCTGAAATTCTCTTTTGTTACTTCAATTGCACATTAGCCCCCAAGTGTCAAGTGTATAACTTGTTATATGCTTGAGACTTGATCGACCTGTCCTTCTAATCCGTTTGATTTCCTTGCAGGCTGACTTGACCCGGAGGGCTTCGTCGGTGACTGAACTCCGGAATAGCTTGGCTGTTAATGAAATCACCTCCGCCAAAGTCAAGGAAGAACTTGTGCTTACCTTGACCAACATGGAGAAATTGAAAAAAGACTTTGAAGCGGAGCGGTCCACATGGGAAGTGCAGAGGAATGCTTTTGAAAAAAGAGCAAAGGACGCTGAAGCTTCTCTTAATCCGGTTACGCAGGAGTTGACCGGTTTAAGACAGCAAATAGAGCTCATGACTTCTGCTATCTTCGGTAAGTATCCATCTGTATATGTTTTTCATCCTTGCAATCTTTGTTCCGCTCCGGTTTAACTCGGCAAACATATATAGGGAGGCGCACAACTCATCTTGGAGATGACGTCCGGAAGAAGCTCAAGGCCTCTTATACCCTGGTGGAGCAGCTTTATTCCGGCGCTCAAAGGGTTATTAGTGCGATGTCCCATAACAAACCGGCACCAACTACCATCCAAGCCACTTTGGAGAAGCTATCTGTCTTGCCTGTGCGTCTGGTGGAGGTGAAGAAGTCTTCTGCACGGGCTGGCTCTCTTATGGCGCTGACCCGGGCCAAAGCTTGGGTCCCTGACTTTGACCCAGCTGAAGCTATGAACGGCTATCCCAGCAACAAAGAGGACGGATCAGTCTTTTCTGCCGAGGACCTCCGTGCTCTGACTAAGGACATGTGCCCGCTTGCCAGTAAGCTTGCCGATGAAGCGGATTTGACAAGGTATCATCCGGCCTATGACTTAGAAAATGAGCGAGTAGATCGGCCGGTTTACGACACCGAAAATCTGATCCCACCAGTTCGTGGTCATACTTTCGCTCCAGATATTGATCCGTCAGATCTTATTGATGAGGAAATGTATTTCCGTGCACTCTCCAAGATTGATTGGCGCGCTCCTGATTTCCAGCCACTGCCTGAAGCTGAAGAAGACCCAGAACAAGTCGACCCTCAGCCTTCGCAGCCTGAAGAAGAATCGTAAACCGTCCGGTTTAATTTGTAGTTGCTGAATACTTTTGCCAAAACTTTAATCTATTCGGGCCTGCAGGTGCCTTGTAATAGGATAGTTGAAACATTGTCTTTGTCCCAATATGGATGACACAGCTTGACTTGGCGTCTGCCAATTTAATCCTTTGTTTTGCCATGCTTGATCCGTTTATATTATCTGTTCCTGCATAAATGAGGCTAAAAAATGTCCTGGCGGTTTACCACCGGACCTATTACACTGCTCCAATAGATATATATCAAAGGAATAACTGTTTTACACCAAAGATACATCATACCTCTGATTAAGTGTGCCTGACGTCTTTAATCCGGTAGGCATAATTGAAAGCGTAGACACTGATGAGGCTCTTGGCTCTCTTACTTGGCTTTTGCCTGATGACTGATCCGGGTTATAATGAACACCGGTTTAACTCATGCTGGTGTTCATGACCCAGACTTTAATTTTGCAGATATATGGTCAACTTTGCAGTTGCCCAATCCCGGATCAATAGACTTGGTTAAAAACAAAATTTGTAAAATCACAGAAACAAAGCATTTTTGGCAAATAAGACCATGTAGTCGAGGCTTTTTGCGAGCTGCCAGGCTCCAAATTCGAGGCTTTTTATGAGCTGCCAGGCTCGAAATCGAGGCTTT
This sequence comes from Secale cereale, assembly GCA_902687465.1. Taxonomy (NCBI): domain Eukaryota; kingdom Viridiplantae; phylum Streptophyta; class Magnoliopsida; order Poales; family Poaceae; genus Secale; species Secale cereale. Next base: position 537,070,930 of record LR738710.1, on the reverse strand, counting down.
TTGCGAGCTGCCAGGCTCCAGGCTTTTTGTGAGCGGCCTTTAGGCTCTAGGCTTTTTGTGAGATGCCTTTAGGCTCTTAGCTTTTTGCGAGCTGCCAGGCTCCAGGCTTTTTGTGAGTGGCCTTTAGGCTCTAGGCTTTTTGTGAGCTGCCTTTAGGCTCTATATTTGACGTTGTCATCAATACTACCCAATGTTTCAAGACCTCTGAGGGATCTTGTCTTTAGGTGATCGACTCGATGATTGTCAATGGCTTTTTACGAGCTGTCAGGCTCCATATTTGACGTTGTCATCGATACTACCCAATTTTTCAAGACCTCTGAGGGATCTTGTCTTTAGGTGATCGACTCGATGATTGTCAATGGCTTGTCCCTTGAAGTATCAAGGGTGCCGATTTAGGAGGCCGGGTACCTATGTTTGAGTTGTGCTGTGCGACAAACCCTCTTTGGTCCCTTACTAAATAATGGTCCTGCTTATCAAAATATACAGATCAAAGCATATGAAAATGGCATACATCAAGAGAAATATACTTTAGATGGATATCACCTGAGCGAACTCCCATATGATACTTTTTTCGAAGAAGATGGCTGATTCCTCGGTTTACTGGGGGCGCCGGTTTATTCATTAATCATAATATGTACAGGATACATGAAGCGGAGCCAATGGCTCAAGTGTAGTAAGGTCGCAGAAGAGCGATGTTCAACGGCCGCTTTGTCTCTTCCTCTACTGTACGTGACTCTTTATGCTCTCGAACGTCAACCAGGTAGTATGAACCATTGTGTAGGTTCTTGCTAACCACAAAGGGTCCTTCCCAAGGTGGGGATAACGTGTGCATATCTGTCTGGTCTTGGATGAGCCGGAGCACCAGATCCCCCTCCTGGAACGTCCTGGTCTTAACCCGGCGGCTGTGATATCGGCGCAAGTCTTGTTGATAAATTGCTGATCGTGCTGCTGCTGTGTCCCGTTCCTCATCCAGCCTGTCTAAGATGTCTTGTCTTGCTTGCTCATTATCCGCTTCAACGTAAGCTGCCACCCGTGGTGAGTCGTGTCGGATGTCACTAGGGAGAACCGCTTCAGCACCATATACCATGAAGAAGGGCGTATAACCCGTAGACCTGTTAGGTGTAGTGTTGATGCTCCAGAGGACAGAAGGTAACTCCTCTACCCATCAACCTGGTGTTCTTTGCAAAGGAATCATAAGCCGGGGCTTGATGCCTCTCAAGATCTCTTGGTTGGCCCTCTCAGCTTGGCCATTGGACTGAGGGTGAGCTACTCAAGATACATCCAGGCGAATATGTTCCCTTTGGCAAAACTCTTCCATCTCTCCTTTAGATAGGTTGGTGCCATTATCAGTAATGATGCTGTGTGGAAAGCCAAACCGGAAAATTACTTTTTTGATGAATTTAACCGCTGTTGCCGCATCACACTTACTGACAGGCTCTGCCTCAATCCACTTTGTAAACTTGTCCACTGCTACCAACAGGTGGGTTTTCTGATATTGGGATCGTTTAAAGGGCCCAACCATATCAAGCCCCCAAGTTGCAAACGGCCAAGTAATTGGAATCATCCGTAGCTCCTGTGCCGGAACATGAGCACGTCGTGAAAATTTCTGACAAGCATCGCATTTCCGGACTAGGTCCTCTGCATCAGCATGAGCCGTTAACCAGTAGAACCCATGACGAAAAGCTTTAGCTACCAATGACTTTGAACCGGCATGGTGACCGCAATCTCCTTCGTGTATCTCTCGAAGAATATCACAGCCTTCTTCCGATGATACACATCGCTGAAACGCCCCAGAGACGCTGCGGTGATGAAGTTCTCCATTGACGATGGTCATAGATTTGGACCGCCAGATTATCTGCCTAGCCTCAACCTCATCATCTAGCAACTCACCTCGGCTCAGGTATGCCAAGTAAGGGAGTGTCCAATCCGGAATAACGTGAAATGCTACAACTAGATGTGCTTCCGGATCAGGAACAGCTAAATCCTCCTTCGATGGTATCTGTACCGATGGACTGTGCAATTCATCCAAGAACGTATTTGGTGGAACCGGTTTACGCTGAGAGCCCAGCCGGCTTAATGCATCGGCCGCTTCGTTTTTCCGCCGGTCTATGTGGTCCACCTAATATCCCTTGAAGTACCCTGCAACCGCTTCAACTTCGCGCCAGTAAGCTGCCATGAGCGGATCTTTGGAGTCCCACTTGCCAGACACCTGTTGTACCACTAGGTCTGAGTCACCAAAGCACTTGACCAGACTCAAGTTCATCTCCTTAGCCATCCGTAAGCCATGAAGGAGAGATTCATACTCAACAGCATTGTTAGTGCAAGGGAACATCAACCGGAGGACATAACAGAACTTGTCGCCTCGTGGGGAAGTTAACACGACTCCAGCCCCCGAGCCCTCTAATTGCCTTGAACCGTCAAAGTGAATAGTCCAGTACGTATGATCTGGCTTCTCCTCTGGTGCTTGCAGTTCTGTCCAATCATTGATGAAATCTACCAGTGCTTGGGATTTTATAGCAGTATGGGTTACATACTTCAATCCGTGTGGGCTAAGCTCAATGGCCCACTTCGCCACTCTGCCAGTGGCTTCTCTGTTTTGGATTATATCCCCCAATGGAGCTGAGCTGACAACAGTGATTGGGTGGCCTTGGAAATAGTGCTTCAGCTTCCGGTTTGCCATGAACACACCGTACACCAACTTCTGCCAGTGCGGATACCTTTGCTTCGACTCAATAAGAACCTCACTAATGTAATAAACCGGGCGCTAAACCGAATATTCCTTGCCTGCTTCCTTGCGCTCCACCACAATTGCCACGCTAACTGCCCGGGCATTGGCAGCCACGTATAGCAGGAATGGCTCTTTGTCAACAGGGGCAGCAAGAACTGGCGGTTCTGCTAATTGCCGCTTCAAGTCTTCGAACGCAGCGTTTGCAGCATCGCTCCATACAAACCGGTCTGTCTTTTTCAGCATCTGATAAAGCGGAATCGCCTTCTCTCCTAAACAGCTGATGAATCGGCTCAACGCTGTAATACGGCCTGCTACGCGCTGAGCATCATTGATACAAGCCGGTTTAGCCAGTGATGTAATTGCCTTGATCTTCTACGGATTAGCCTCTATTCCTCTGTTTGATACTAAGAATCCAAGGAGTTTGCCTACTGGAACACCGAAAACGCACTACTCCGGATTAAGCATCATCTTATAAACCCGTAGGTTGTTAAAGGGTTTTTTTAGGTCCTCTATCATAGTCTCCTCCTTCCTGGATTTCACCACAATGTCATCAACGTAAGCATGGACATTTCTCCCGGTCTGTCCTTTGAAAGAGTTGTGCACACAACGCTGATAAGTTGCTTGGGCACTCTTGAGCCCAAAAGGCATGGATACATAGGAGAAGGCTCCAAAAGGAGTTATGAAAGCTGTCTTCTCCTGGTCCTTAACAGCCATCTTGATCTGATGATAACCTGAATATGCATCCAAAAAACTTAGCCGCTCACATCCTGCCTTAGCATCAATAATCTGATCAATACGGGGGAGAGCAAAAGGGTCAGTTGGGCAAGCCTTGTTTAAGTCTGTGTAATCGACACACATCCTCCAGGTTCCATTTTTCTTTAACACCAGCACCGGATTAGCCAACCACTCTGGATGAAACACTTCAACTATGAATCCTGCGGCCAAAAGCCTAGCTACTTCTTCACCAATAGCCTTGCGCCTCTCCTCATTGAAGCGGCATGAATACTGCTTGACCGGTTTAAACTTTGGATCAATATTAAGACTATGCTCAACGAGTTCCCTCGGTATACCTGGCATGTCAGAAGGCTTCCACGCAAAGATATCCCGGTTCTCACGGATGAACTCGATGAGCGCGCTTTCCTATTTGGGGTCTAGGTTAGCGCTGATAGTGAACTGCTTGGATGAATCGCCTGGAACAAAGTCAACCTGCTTGGTTTCCTCCGCCGATTTAAACTTCAACGCCGGATCATGCTCTGTAGTTGGCTTCTTTAATGGGGACATATCCGCCGGATCAACGTTGTCTTTGTAGAATTTCAACTCCTCCGTAGCACACACTGCCTCAGCATAAGCTATGTCTCCTTCCTCGCATTCCAATGCTATCTTGCGACTTCCGTGAACCGTGATGGTTCGTTTGTGACCCGGCATCTAAAGCTGCAGATAAACATAACACGGTCTAGCCATGAACTTGGCGTAAACCGGTCTCCCAAACAGAGCATGATATGGGCCCCTGACCTTTACGACCTCAAAGGTCACTGTCTCTGACCTAGAATCCTGCTCATCCCCAAAGGTGACTTCCAGATCAATTTTTTCAACCGGGTAAGCCGATTTACCTGGCACCACTCCATGGAATACTGTGTTGGACTGTCTCAACTTCTTATATGTCAACCCCATACGCCGGAAAGTCTTATAGTATAAGATGTTGATACTGCTACCGCCGTCCATAAGTACCTTTGTGAACTTGCAGCCAGCTGTCAGGACCCCGATCCTAAGTCACACAGGTCTAGCCTGTAACACACCATATCACTTTGCGGCCTCACGCACGGTATTCCACGGGTGCCACCTTACCTGGCCCGGGACCGTTTGCGCATTTTGGTACACGTATATGATAGTGTCGCTAGCATCCATATGACAGAGAACCCGGGCCGACATGACCAGTTATAAACCAAAAGTGGCACTAAATTACAGAGACAGGCATACATGACCCAGCAACGAACGTGTCGGTCATCAACGTATGAACCCAAGTCATAGCAAGCTACAAGGACTTAAAGGAACAACGCGTGACATTTCCCCTAAGGGACAGACACATGAACGAAGAAGGACACATGCCGGCCAGCCTAAGTGTTCCAGAGCAGTAGCAAGCTACCAAGGCTCAGTGGAAGCATGAGGAGACATTTCCCTGTAAGATAGGCTACCAAAGGTAAACAACTAGGTGTCGGATCCCACACATAGCAATACACATTACACGTACGCATAACATGCAAGTATGTGATGTACAACATGGCATCACAACATAACTCAACAACTCATATAGATAAAGGCCCAGAAGAGCCATCATAGCATTTATTACAATCAGAGGTCACATGACCCAACATACAGAGCATACAGGCAACGGAAGCATTACATGTCTGAGTACAGACATCTACAAATGGAAAAGGCTGAGAAGCCTGACTAACTACAAGATCCTACAAGGGTACAAGATCGTAGCTGAGGTAACAAGCTAAACGTCGAAGTCCACGCGGAACCACTAGCGAGACTGAGGTCTCTCTGCAAAACATAAATTAAGCAAACGTGAGTACAAAGGTACTCAGCAAGACTTACATCAGAACTAGCTACATATGCATCAGTATCAACAAAGGGGTGGTGGAGTTTGACTGCAGCAAGCCAGCTTTGACTCAGTGGCTATCCTAAACTACGACTGCAAGTAACTCTTTTGAGGTGGCGCACACGAGTCCACATATTCACCAATCAATACACCACTATGGATCCGCTCCCGTCTCCCTACGAGAAGGCCATCCATAGCACTCACGCTTATCTTGCGCTTTTTAGAGTATCCACTTTCACTTGTCTATGAACTGTAGAGGTAACCCAGAAGTCCATTTCCGCGGACACGGCTATTCGAATAGATTATATATATAACCCTGCAGGGGTGTACTTCTTCACACACGCTCTCACCACTTACCGCCGTTTACACGACATGTACTCGGCAACCTTCAAGCGGAGGCCCAGCGAGGGTGTCGGCCACGACCTGACTAACCACACAAGTCTCTCGTCCAGGTTTATCGCCTATTTGGGTTCCATCCGTGGGGAGATCCGGCCGGGGTGTCGCTCACGGCCCCAAACGATGTGTACAGGGTTCCCGCATCACCAAACGGGCAATCGGTACACCGTGCCACGTACCTGCCGCGTCACAGCCCACCCCGAGGGTCAGGGCTGCACACGACCTCCACTAAACTACAAACACCAGAAACTAGTTGCAACTCCTGGACATAGATCATGTTGATTAATAAGTCGAGAGGGTCCATTGGTTTCGGGCCCAATGCATGGTAGTAACTGGTCATGGATCAACCAACACATAACTCAGTTCCTGAGGACGGCTGCAATGAGACAACCCACCATGTACTCCTACATGGCCTCTCATCGCTACCTTTACCAAATCGTGTTCACACACTTAGCTCACACACAGTAGGACATGTTCACCACCTTCCAATTCATCCCCGATGAATCAGACCTGACACAACTCTAAGCAATAGCAGGCATAACCAGAAAGCATGAATGAGTAGGCACAACATGGCTCAAACAACTCCTACTCATACTAGTGGGTTTCAACTATTTACTGTGGCAATGACGGGTCATGCAGTGGAAAGGGGTTCAACTATCGCAGCAGCTAACAATTGAAGCGTTGTTGTCCTAATGCAGTAAAGAGAGCAAGAGCGAGAGAGTGGGATTGTATCGGAATGCTCAATGGGGTTTTGCTTGCCTGGCACTTCTGAAGATAACATTGAGTCTTCATCGGTGTCATCGATCACATCGTCGGAACACGTCTACTGAAAGGGGACAAGCACCGGAAAACAAGAGAGAACACAATCAATGCAATGCGACAATATGATGCATGATCATGACATGGCAATATGCTGTTGATTGAGCTAATGCAACTAGCAACACAATTAAATGAAGTTGGTTTGAACCAGAGGTTCAAATTCAAACATCATATGTGGTTATTTAAATGCCATTTAATTAATTTGACCTGATCAGCAGGTTTAACTTGTTCAAACATGCATGAAAATGCAACAAAAAGATTCCTTGGATTTTTCTGATCATTTTTCATATATAAATTATTTTCATCTGAGTTATGGATTAATTTCTATGATTTTTAGAAGTTTTGGCTATTTTCTGAAATAAATAAATCATTTAAGATTTATTTTAAAATCCAGAAACACTTTACTGCGTCAGCATGACCACATGCTGACGTCAGCAGGTCAATAGGGGTTGTTCGGGTCAAACCTGGCCAGTGGGGCCCACTGGTCAGTGACCCACTAGCTAACAGGGTTAGTTAGTTTTTAAACTAACACTAATTAAACTGCTGGTGGGGCCTGGGCCCACATGTCAGTCTCTCAAGCCTAACTAAGTTTAGTTTTTTAAACTAAACTAATTTAACAGGGGTTGGCCCCACGTGTCAGTGACTCACTAACTAACCTATTAGTTAAGCTAAACCAGGTTAATTAACAGGGCGGGGCCCCACATGTCATAGACCCAGAGGGGGTCAAACCTCGGGTCAAAGGGCCAAGCCCACCGGTCAAAAGGTCAAAAGCGCCGGCGGCTAGCCGCCGGCGAGGCTGAGCACGGCGGAGGGCGTCGGAAATCCTCCTCCGGCGACCAAATGGCCGGCGGAGGGCATCTACGTGGAGCTGGGACTCGCCCGCATCCATTTGTGCCATCGGAAGGGGGCTGGGGTGGCCGGAAGGTGGCCGGCGACGAGGTCCAGCGGCTGCAGCGGTCGGGCTTGCGCGGGCGCGGCGCTAGGGGGCTCGGGAGGAAGAAAAGAAGTGGCTACGGGCTCATGGAGGAACGCTGAGCACGCCGGTGTGCTTGGACGCGTGCGGCAGCAACTGTTACTACGGCGGCGACATGGCCGGCGGACCACAGCTCCGGCCGGAGGTGGGGCTGTAGCTAGAGAGCGCGGGGAGGTCGGGGAAGAGGGGGAAACTGCTCGGGGGCTCACGGTGAGTGCAGAGGCGACGACGTGGGCTCGGGGGAGGCTCGGAGTAGAGCAGGGCGGCGGAGGGGATCTCGTCGGCCGAGGCTTGAAGACGAGGTCGGGGAAGACGCTAGGATGCTCCCGGGCTTGCGTGCGTGGGCGTGTAGACTCACGGGTCCGTGGCGGAGCTCGTGGACACGTCGAGGGAACGAGGGGGAGGCGGTGGCTGCGGCTACGGCCGTCGGTGCGGCCCGGGCGCGTCGGCCATGGCCCTGGAGAGACGAGGGAGGGAGGAAAGGGCGAGTGAGAGGTCAGGGGGAGGTTCCAGGCGCTTGCGGCGGGTCCTTGGCGGCATCGCGCTGGCGAGGGGAGGCCAGGCAGGCAGCTGCGTGGAGGCACGGCCGCGCGCGCGCGCCGGCCACACGCCCTCGTGCCTTCTGGCACGAGGTTGAAGGAGGCGGTGCTGGGCTGGGCCCCCAGAAGTGGCTGGGCCAACAGTGCTGGGCTGCACAGGTTAGTTAGCCTCAGGTAAGTCTCTCTCTCTCTCTGTCTTTTCTGATTTAGTTCTGTTTTCTATTATCTATTTCTTTTGTAGCTTTGTGGCTTTTCTAAAAATGCTTAGGCACTTTCAAAACTCACCAAACTACCCATGCCCATTGTTTAGCATATAACCAACATGGAACATTTCAGTTTGGGATTATTTGAGCATTTAAAATAATATATAAAATTTAAATGCCCAAATGCAAATAAGATATGATTTAATCCAAAAATCCAGAATGGTCCTAGAATTAAGTGCAACATTTTTGGCAGAGGTTTTTAATCAATCCAAAAATGATGAACTTTTCCAAGGGGCATTTTGGGTTCATTGAAAAAGATTTTAATTTACCCTAGTTGAATTACTTTACTGCTAGGGTTTAGGCAATCCCCATTTCAAGTTTCTTTCAAGATTAAACATGATGCACACATGAGGCTAGCCTAGGGCATTACCAGAAGCTAGGGATGTGACAACTCACCCCTACTAAACAAGAATCTCGTCCCGAGATTCAGGACGTGTGATAAGAAACCAGAGGGGACACTATCTAACACAATCTTCTCGATCCAGTTTTCCTCCTCGAAATTGTTGATTCAAAGCATCATGTAGACCTTGGCATCTTTGAATTCAAAGCTTCATCTAACACGACAACAAAAGAACGTGAATTCTACAGGATTTGATCTTCTCGAAGGTCGAGCAATTCAAGATCAACTCATGGATTGAGACGTCGAAACATCTCTCGAGCTGAGACACGAGACACACATCCAGGAGGATGGAGTGAAACAAATGATGAAGGTTCACTTGGTAGGCAAAATTCTATACCTAAGAAGATGGTGCTCGATGTGACCAGACGGGGCACCTTAGAGAAGGTGACTCATAGAGTTATTCCCTTAAGTGGCAAAAAGAATTACTTTTGATATATAGATCATTGAAATTCCCTATACCAGCCTGAGGCAAACAAAATAGATAGTTTGAAGGAGTTCGAGAGAACGACATACTCCATCTATAATAGATGAGGGGGAACTACCTTGTTGAAGACAACACAACGGATGATTTAGGTTATCATCGGAAATGGATGGGACCCACGGCAAGTGGCACATTGGCGGTGCAAGTTGGGAACAAAATGCAAATGCTGGGAATGATTCTGGTAACTGGGATAAATCCCAACAGTAGAGAGTAAATCTACTCTTTGAGAGGTTATAGCATAACCAGGAACACTGGGAACAATCCCGGTTAGTGCCGGTGATAACACCTAGTGTTTGTGCGTGCTCTCAAGAACTTGAGTATTCTCATATTCATCAAGGTTTTACCAGTATCCGTGTCAAGGATCCTGGCAACATCACATACTACCATGATGAACAATGATGGACGATGCAGATGCAAAGGAAGATAACACCGTCTCAGATTTTACCTTAGCGGAGCCAAGGAAGCAAAAATCTGGATGATCGACCGAGAGACATTTAGCACTCCGCTTCTAATGTTCTCCTTGATGTACTAGCGTAAACCATCCATAGATATGTTTGGTATCTTGAACATCAAGTAAGGGTCGGACTTCGGGAGCACAAGAATCCATAAGGAACAACTAGGGAGTAAATTCTACGAAATCCTTATGGGGAGGTGGCCAGCTTCTGCAATCAAGATTCTACAACGATAGGTCTTCCGGCTGGGTGTGTTGGCCACGACATCCACTTTACCGGTAATCGAGAGACCAATATTATAGTTCTTGGGAAATGCACCAACCATCATATCTGCCTGAGATTCAGTTCTGGTTGGTGTCAGGATATTCCAGACTTATCTAGTCTAGAAGGAAAAATGAAAGTTTACAACACAATTCGACAAGATAGTGTTGCGAGATTCTCAGGAGGTGAACTACGGTAGCAAGCTCCAAAACATGAGCTGGTTCTGCTACATAACCTGTGAACACGTTGTCCAAGACAATCATGACCACGTAGTAGTCTTATGATAAAACACTACCGAGTTCAGGTGGGAACCATCATCAAGGATATCGAAGTCCTTGCGTAAGTCTAGCTCTTAAGAAGAAACTTCTTCTCCTTGAACAAATCAATCAGTGGCTTGGTGTGCCAGGGATACATATAGAGTGAAGGTTGCAAGTCTCCAAACCACAGAATACTTCGCACGTATGCATGACTGACTTGGGATGATTCCAGAGGAAGCAAAACTAACTTTCTCGAACTCATGGCGGCAACTTGCACCTAATGCACATGAACTGGGAGAAAGTCACTTCTTTCATCCGTACATATGCTTCACGAACGGGTCATGATGTGACGCCCGAAGACCGACGTCCCAGAAGATTCCAGAAGATTCCAGATGTTCCGGGTTGCCCGTGTGTTTTATTTGTGCTTGTGTTATTTATTTTTCGCATTGCATCATGTCATCATGCCATCATCTCATTAATTTTTGCACCTAAATAATTCGTGTGGACCTTCGGTCCATTTAAATCGAGGGAAGGTGACTTCTCTTTATAACTTATAAAAGTCTCTCATTATTTTAGGGAGCTATATTAAATATTCCATTCATTGGAATTACCCGCAACACACTTGCATTTTTTCCCATGTCTTTTCACTTCGAGTTTCACCTTCAAAATCTTGCCAATAATTCTTTTCCGTTGTTTAGAGGTTCCTCCGAAAATTGGAACATTTTTGGACACCTCCATATTCAAGTCTTAGTTCAAACTATTTGAATTAAATTCAAATATGTTTGAATTATTTTTCCGATCTGGCCTTTTGTATTTTTCTCCGGTCGTGCTTATTTTTATGAGCCCGGGAAAAATATAATTCCAGGTGCTAACTTTTTCCTAACTCTCCTCCTCTTTTCTTTCTTCTCTTTTTTTCTGCTAAGAAAATAAAATAAGAAGACCAGCCTCCTTTTTTTTTCCTCCTGTTTTTTTCCTCTCTCTAGGCCTCCCTAAGGCCCAGGCCTTGCAGCCAGCCGCAGCAGGCCCACCTTCCCTCCTGGCCAGGCCCAAACCACCTTGGCCCGCACTTCCTAACCCTAGCCTGAGCCCCGCACTCCCTCTCATTCCCTCAGTGCGCCGCCACCCGTTCCCTCGTCCGTTTCCTCCCCATCGTCCCGAACCCTCGACCCCGCTCCTCTCTTCCAGCCTCGCTCGACCGCACCCGCATCTTCCCATCGCTCGCCTCCTCCCCGAGCGCCCTTCCCCTTCCCAGACCCCTGCCTCTCCAGCGACGTGCGTTCCCGAGCCTCCAGGCCCGAGGCCTCCCTCTCGTCCGCAGAGCTCGTCCCGACCGCCCCACGCCGAGCGCCCTCCAGGCCGCAATCCCGCCGCCGTCCTCTTCTCCGCGCATGGCCGCCTCAGCGCCTCGTCCCTCCCTCGGCCAGGAGCCCGCACGGACGCCCGGATCCGTCCATCTCCGCGACGACCGTGCCGGCTCCGCCCTGTCTTCCCCCGTTCTCCTCTGCACCGCGCCCGTCCTCCAATCCCGCCGCGGCCAGGCCCGGGCCTCTTCCTCGCCGCGACAGCGCCGTCCTCCGTCGCCCCGGGCCCGAGCCCGCGCCAGGAGCACCTCCCCGTCCGCCGGCCAGGCCCTCGTCTCCGACCGGCCAACAGCTCCGCGCCCCATCTCCTGCCTCCTTGGACTGTCCCGTCGTGCTGTTGATGATTGTTTTGTTGTATTGCCATGTCTGCTGCTGTTTTTGTTTTTGTTTTCGTCAAGTGCACGAGGACCCCAAGTTTCGGCAGCTCGACTACACGAGGAATCATCAAGTACCCCTTCGGAGAAGTACATCTACGAACTCGTCGCGAGAACCGAGTTTGGCAAGTACATCTACGGCCCGAACGTCTACGAACCGTGTACGAGATCGACGCCCGAACAACTACCGTCGCAAACGAGAACCCCAAGTACCACGACACGATGACGTGAACAACTACATGACCCGACAAGTACCACTACATGTACAAGTACCTCGACGCCCGATATCAAGTTCAACTCCACGGCGAAACGTCAAGTTCCACTACCTTCGGAAGAAACGAGTACCCCTACCGATGTCAAGTTCGACCACCGTCGCCCCGAGGACGTCCGATGCCGCGACAAGTACCCCTTCGGAAACGAGAACGTCTACTTCCCTCTACGACACGTGTACCACGACTCGCGAGAACGACTTCTTCCTCTACGGCCGTGTACCACTACTTCCTCTACGTCCCTCTACGATCTCGAACCGTCCCGAAACAATTGTTTCGAAGGTATAACCCCGAGACGTGACCCGTGTGATGCTTGCTTGTGTTGTATGAAATGTTTCCCGTGTGTGCTCCATGCCGTTTCGGCCGTTGTCATGTTCCTCGGTTGCCTCGTCGCCGACTCGTGGGAACACGGTAACGGGATCGCCCCACCTTTCATCTCGTTTGACTCGTTCACTCCACCTTTTGTTTTGCACCGGTCTCTCACCGAGTTACCGGAACCGATATGATGCCGTTGCATCATTTTCGGATCGTTGCCGTGGCACCCTTTCCTTCCACCACGGTGACAAATGCTTCATATCTCTTTTATGTCAACCTTATAATAAATTGCATAAAACTTGATCATGTCATCCGCATCATGTTAACAACATTAATATGTGTGAATTGTTGTTGCTTTAAATTATTAAACATGCTCATGGGGATTTTCCGGATATGTTGTTGTTATTTTCCGGCCCCATTTAAAATGTCTTAATAGTGTAGTTTTATTATGCTTCACCTCTTGCCATGTTAAAAACATTTAATCTTGTCTTGTAAATAACGAGAGTCAATTAAATAATTAAATGTGGTGTTTCGTCAATATGCAACTCATTGCATATTGATCTCCACTTAACTTGTAGATTTGTTTGTGCACCTTGCCATGCCATGCATAATTAAACCGGACATGCATCATACTTGTTTGTGCATCGTATGCCATGTTAATGCTTGTGTGTTTACCGTGTTGTTTCTTTCTTTCCGGTTGCTTCTCTTGTTAGCTTCGGTTTCGTTCCGGAGTTGTGAGGATTCTCTCGACTGTGTTGCTCCGTCTGCTTCATGGATCTGTTCTTCTCCCTTGTGGAATTACAGGCAAGATGACCGAACCCGGATACCATTACTATCTTTGCCTATTGCTAGAGTATCGCTCTTTAGTATATTGCCTCGATGCCCATGTTTTCCTGTAAGCCTCCTATTGTAACCATTGCCATGTTTAACCACCCTACCTACGCAAACCGTTGAATGGCTAAGTACGCTTCGCTCAGCCCCTCTTATAGCATTGTTAGTTGCAGGTGAAGATTGAAGATGCTTGCTTCATGTTGAAGATTGGTTGGGTTATATCACACTATATAAATGCTTAAATGAAATCATCTATATACTGGCAAGGGTGGAAGGCTAAGCGTTTTGCTTGGTGATTTGTTCCACTCATGCCGTTAGGAACCGTATAAACCGGTGTTATGTTCCTTGATTATGCGTTCCTAACACGGTTGGGGTGTATGGGACCCCCTTGATAAACCGCTAAGTGCTAAGTCTTTTCCAGCAAATCCCAACATTGGTACTATTTGCCTAGTAACTAATAAAACTTGCATGTGGACTAGCTATCCCTTTTATTTTAATTCAACAACCCCGGGCCAGTGCTCCACATGAGTGTTGGTCCGAAACGGGGGTTACGCGGGGCCACCTCGAGGAAACTCAAGGTCTGGTAAAAACCCGTGGGATCGCCCATCCGGTCGTGTCCCGAGACTTAGATACGCGCGGCTACTATCAGGGTGTCGACACACCGAGAGGATTTGCTGGATTAGCCTTACCTTAGTTCGGTTTAACTCGAGCACGGGATTCCGAGAATACTCGGGTCTTCCCAACTATGGAGTTGCGACTCCGCGGATCGTGGGCTTGTAATGGGTCAAGTTTGAACACCCCTGCAGGGTTTGAACTTTCGAAAGCCGTGCCCGCGGTTATGTGGCAGATGGGAGCTTGTTAATTCCGGTTGTAGATAACTTGACACAATGTTACTAATACACTACCAGCATGTGTTCCGTGACTGTCAATTTCCGAATAGGGATTCGGGAGTTGAACACGGAGGGGTTATGTTTGACCGGCTTTAGTTAGGATCACTTCGTGATCATCTTTCGACCGATGCACTTCTCTTCTCGCTCTCTTTTACGTAAGTTAGTGCTAGTTGCTGCTGCAGACTCTTGTTGTTCCTTCACCTCTTGTTCTTTCTTCAGCCTTGTCCTCACCCAAGGTTTAAATAGTCTTGTTACCCGGGAACGGGATTGCTGAGTCCTCTGTGGCTCACAGTTACTTCACCACACCAGATGCAGGTTCAGCCGAGTTTGATGCAGAAGCTGGTTCAGTTCTTCACCAGGAGTTCGATGAAGAGTTTGGCTGTGTGCTTGTGACGTTTCGATGTTCAGTAGTGGTTTCTACTAGGATTCGATCCTGACCTGTGGCTTTATGTTGTTTTGGTATCTTTCTTTTGGATCTTCACCCGTAGTCGGGTTGTGATGTTTTTGAATGATGTTTTGCTCATGTAATGTATTGTGTGAAGTGGCGAGTGTAAGCCAACTATCTCCTTTTGCAATTTAATCCCTCTTTTACATGAGTTGTGCAAAGATACCAAACTTGAGATCATTCTAGGATGGGCTTATACCTTTAAGTCGTGCCTCGACACGTAGGAGGTATAGTCCCATCCTGGGCATTACACATGAAGATAATGCTTATAAAAGTTTCCAATACTAGCTTAATGTCCTACAAAATCATGGAGAAGATAGCAGTGTTGCTGATGGGCTCAACAACAATTCATCCAGGTTTCCATGGAGATGGAATTCCATAATTATGTGAACAAGTGATAGTATTGGTCAGACCAATAGAAGTAATGGTGTGTGCTCGAGGGATCAACCACGAGTAAGACAACATTAAGAACATCGTTGGTTCTGATTTGATTTGATGATAGCCCACACTCAAATCAAAGTTTTAGTAAGACAATATATCCAATAATTGTTCACGAGGATCAATCGATCAAGATATCACCTTTCTTCAACACACACACAAAAGATATCCCTTGGAAGGAACTAAGTCAGGCAAGCTTTTATCTTCCAACTCTCCAAGTTGTCGTTTAGCTTAACCGGCTAGCTCAGGGTATACATCACAGATTCTTGGAGAAGTGGTGGTTTATAAGGAACCAGCTTGATCACGAACTTAACATAGCGGTCAGGTGATAACCTGGTAATACTTCCGACAAGATATTCAGAAAATCACGAGCCACCGATATGTTACTAAGCTCGAGAACAATCTTGCTTATCAAGGCAAGACGATATGATCAAATGAGCGAGGACTTAAAAAAATCCTAACTCATCAATCAAGGAGTGCACCAAGAAAGTGGACTAGGTAGCACGATCAATCTTAGGATGATGATTCGGTAACCATCATGCTAAGAATGAGATTATCGTCCATTAACTACCAAGCAACGAAGTTGCTAGGAGTATTGATTTCACACATCAGAATTCACTTGTCGGTATTCCGGTTATAACAACGCAAAGACCGAGGAATGAACGACGATGGTGAGAAGTATTACTGTGTCAAGTGTTCATAGAATGATGTGCAATTCCCATGACATTCTTGACATAAAGATGGTAATATTCCAAGATAGAACAGATTAGAAGCTGGATTAACATTCTTCATCTGCGGAGTACAATTTCTTTAACCTAATCCTGGATATGGATAAGGTACTGGAGTTTGGTTCTCCTAGTCATTCCAGAATAGAATGGCTTGACAGACCACAAGAGTAAAAGGCATCGTTGAACACGAGTGCACAACTACTCCTGACTATCAACTGATAGATGAGGGTCATAATACAACTCCATCCTGGCTTTCTCTGCATCCAGATCCCGTTTCGCTTGCTCAATCCGGTCCTTCAGCTGAAGGATCTCTGCATCATGTTGCGCCTTGTCGGTAGGGGCTACTTCTGCTATCGCGAGTGCCGTCAAGTTCTTGACCAAGGTGGATAGGACGTCAGAGGGCGATGGGGTTTGGTTGCCTGCCCCGGTGCCAGCTGCCTCTGAGGTGAACGCCCCGGTCATCGAGGGCCGTTGCACAGACTGTGATCCGGCCATGAAAACAGCCACACGGTTTGGCGGATCAAAGGGGTCCGGAATACTATCGCCATCGGATACACCCTCAGATCGGCCGTCCTGCAACAGATACAAAGATTCGGTCTCTCTGGATGAAGATTCATCGTCAGAATAGACAACTGTCTCGCCACCAGAATCCGATTCGTCCTCGGCTTGTGCTCTGTGCATAGTTCCAACATAAACATGCTTCACGGCGGGCTGAATCCGGGCCGATCTCGCACGCTGAGCTGGCTCGACGATGTTGGGGAAGACGTCCGGCTCAGGTCCTGATTCGCCGATCTTACCGATGAAGACGTGGATGCCGCCGAAGGGGACCCGGTACCCATATTCGATTGAATCGGCCTCGGGGCCCCAGCCTGCATCGTCGACGTAGATCCGGCCGCGACGACTCTTGGTCATCTGGCCGACCGCGTAACCCTTGAGTCCTTCAAAGCTGCCCTTCAAGAACTCGAAACCATCGGGCGACAGCCCTACGGCGGCGCCAACTGTCGTGGAATTAGCACGGCAGATGTCCGGTTTAGAGGACTTAGGTGTGAGGCCATCGCTCGGGTTAGCTTGAAGAGGTTAAAGCGGACAAAGGACACAGGGAGTTTTTATACTAGTTCGGCCCCTTCGATGAAGGTAAAAGCCTACGTCTAGTTGGGTGTGATATTGCTTGTGCGTCGATGAACAGGGAGCGAATCCGCTTGTCTGTGTCTCGAGCTGTTGTTTCTTGTCCTTGAACCATCAACGGGTCGTCCTTTATATAAGAGGCGACGCCCGGTCCGGTTTACAGAGTCCCGAGGCCGGCTCATAAACATGTCCGCCTCGGTCTCTACTCTTTCTACCTTACATCCCAAGTTACATGGTACGTCGGTTTATAAACCGTGGGCCTAATACATGGGCCCTAAACCTCTACGGGCTATGCCCCCTTTTACATATCTTTATTGGACTTGTAATAATGCAACCTTGTGAGGGTAATCCGGACCTTCATGGCCGGTTTATACACGCTAGTAATATCCCTGACAAAAGGCAAATACATCGCAAAGGCAAATGTAGGAGGAAGAAGACCCGGGGGCCGTAGGTTTCACTAGTGGCTTCTCCCGAGAAAAATAGCAAACCATGGGTGAAAAAATTACTGTTGGGCAATTGATAGAACTTCAAATAATCATGATGATATGCAGGCAATGATCATTACATAGGCATCACGTCCAAGATTAGTAGACTGACTCCTGCCTGCATCTACTACTATTACTCCACACATCGACCGCTATCCAGCATGCATCTAGTGTATTAAGTTCATGAAAAAACGGAGTAATGCATTAAGAACGGTTACATGATGTAGACAAGATCCGTTTATCTATGGCGTTAGATATTGATCTTGTCGTTTTATCCATAGTGACAATGATACATATGTGTTGGTTCCCCTTTTGTCACTGGGATCAAGCACCATAAGATTGAACTCACTACCGGGCACCTCTTCCCATTGCAAGATAAATAAATCAAGTTGGCCAAACAAAACACAATATCGGAGAAGAAATACGAGGCTATAAGCAATCATGTATATAAGAGATCAAATAAACTCAAATAACTTTCATGGATATAAAAAGATAGATCTGATCATATACTCAAAGTTCATCGGATCCCAACAAACACACCGCAAAAAGAATTACATCATATGGATCTCCAAGAGACCATTGTATTGAGAATCAAAAGAGAGAGGGGAAGCCATCTAGTTACTAACTATGGACCCGTAGGTCTACAAAGAACTACTCATGCATCATCGGAGAGGCACCAATGGAAGTGGTGAACCCCTCTGTGATGGTGTCTAGATTGGATCTGGTGCTTCTGGACTCTATGGCGGCTAGATGAATATTTCGTCGACTCCCCTAGGGTTTCTGAAATATTGGGGTATTTATAGAGCAAAGAGGCGGTCCGGGGGGCACCCGAGGTGGTCACAACCCACCAGGCGGCGCCTGGGCCTTCTAGCGTGCCCTGGTGGGTTGTCCCCTCCTCGGGACTCCCCCCAGGTGCCACCAAGGCCCATAGTGTTCCTTCTGGCCCAAAAAAGCTCCAAAAAGTTTCGCGGTGTTTGGGCTCCGTTAGATATTGATTTCCTGTGATGTAAAAAACATGCAAAAAATAGCAACTGGCACTTGGCACTATGTCAATAGGTTAGTACCAAAAATGGTACAAAATGATTATAAAACATCCAAGAATGATAATATAACAACATGGAACAATAAAAAATTATAGATACGTTGGAGACGTATCAGTGGTCATGTTTTGCTACGACATCTTTGGCGTGCCAGGTAGGGGGAAGCACTTGCGCGAACCCGAGGTTGTAAGTAGCGCATCAATCTTCATCATCGTCTTCTTCATGGACGCCTTCATCATGCATGGCGCCCAAGAAGAAATCCAGCGCAACAGAGCAGCCCTCCACAGCGAAGGCACCCTCACATGCAGCCGCTGATGCCGCAAGCACTGCGACAGCGATGGGGAACGCTGGTGCCGTGGGGGACATGTTCGGCGCAGGCGGCGCTATTGTCATCTCCCCCACGGCCGAAGTGGGGGTGGAGGATGCCTGAGGAACACAACATCAACAACGTCCCGAGGGTCGTGGTCTAGAAGGCGTAGGTGGAGAAGCAATGCAGTCTCCGCACCCTCACCTCACTGGGTAACACAACCGCAACGACAATGCCCGCTCTAGTATGAGACGCGATCCCCCCACTGCCCTTGTCATAGGTGCAGCCGCGGGACATGCATCTCCCTCGGAGCAGGGTGATCAAGTTGCACCACCGAATAGGGTCGTCACCCCCCCAGGCGGATCCTCCTCGTCATCACACCGCCATGGCAATTGGCTCGCGACGACGGGAGCACAGCGATGCCACCACCGCCAGCGTTGCCAGAAGTCGGGCAATGTCGCGTTCTGCGTCATCGTCCATGCCAAGCACTGCCAATCAAATGGTAGAATGAAGAACCACCATTCAAAGTTTGATTGGTTTGGCTAAAGCGGGAGGATCGTAGCGGGCGGGGTCGCTGCGGCAACCACAAGCAACATCAGCGGTCCAAGCTGCTGCCCGCGCTGGAGGGGCTGCCCCGACGGTGCAGTCCCCTCCACGGCAACCAGCGCAAGGGCCACAGCCAGAATCGCACAATCAAAAACCCCACGATGTGCTGATGGCTTCATCTGATCCTCGAGCCCGTCGGGACCAGCGGCAGGTCCTGGAGGACAGGCAGAGGGAAGACGCACACGTCACCATAGAATGACATCGCGAAACTTGCCGCTAGTCCAACGAGCGCAATGGCCCTGACATCGACGAACCCGTGCCCGGTGGGAGCGGGTACCTGCCTTTCGAGGTTGGGTGCCCCGCCTTCACTCGTGAGCTACGGCAAGTCCGTTGGCCATCTACCCGCACGTTCAAGCCAGAGATACCAGAGAAGTATGATGGGAGATTGAACCCGGCAGAGTTCTTGAGCATCTACACCATCATTGTTCAAGCTGCCAAAGGAAGAGATGAGAAAGTGTTTGCCAACTACTTCCCTTTTGTACTCAAGCCAAATGTAAGGTCATGGTTGATGCACCTGCTAGAGAATTCCATCTCGACCTGGGCTGACCTATGCAACGAGTTTGTTGGCGCCTTCACGGGTGGCCACCAAGAGCCAGGACGGCCCAACAACTTGCAACTCCTCCCACGGAAGGAAGGATAGAGCTTGCAGAAATACATGCAGAGGTTTAGCCGGGTGCACAGGAACATTCCAGATATCCACCCGGCAGCCATGATTGCCGCGTTCCAGTCCAACGTGCGCAATCGCATGATACGTTGCAAGATAACGTGCGGCTACCCAAGATTGTGAACAAGCTTTACACCTTGGCGGATAAGTGTGCCGTACAGAAGAGGGGAGGAAACTCCCCGGAGAGGAATACGGTGTCGAAGTTTATTCAGAGGATGACAAGGATGTTGTCGACCAGAGGAAGAAGAACAAGAAACCTAACAAGAAGCGCAACGAGAAAACAGTTTTGGCTGTTGAAGGATCCAGCGTTCCTAATATCGACAAGAAGGCCAAGACTGAAGCTCCCGGCAAGGAAGTCCCGGCAAGGAAGTTGCTGCATGCTATGACTGCTGGGAAGTTGCGGCGGCCGAGAAGGTTGGGAAGGCTGACGGGTCATACTGCAAGATCCAACAGACCAAGGGCCATGATCTCCAAGAGTGTCATCAAGTTGAGCAACTTGTCAGGAAGTAGAAGGCTGAGTATGAGAAGTGTGACAAAGAGAGAGACCAAGAAGGACTGTGATGAGGCCACCCCGGGCAAGGTCCCTTAGCATCAAGGGAAACATGCCAGAGGCCATGACAAGAAGGACTGTGATGATGAGAGCAATGAAGGGGGTGAAGAGGAAACCAGCGAACATGAGTTCCAGAAGGCCAATGACGTCATGTGCATTGATGGAGGTGCATCTTTGCACTCTTCTCACCACCAACTTAAACAGTGGGCGCGTGAGGTCAATGGCCATGGAGCCAGCGGTACATTCCCGGAAACCGCTCAAGTGGTCTCGCACGCCCATCTTTTTTGACGAAGAGGATCACCCTGACCGCACCACCATGGTAGGGTGCTTGCCGTTGTTGGTTTAACCAACAATCTGCAGCCTCAAGGTAACAAAGATGTTGATTGATGGCGGGGCCGGGTTGAATGTGATTTCTCCCAAGGTCATTAGTAAGTTGTAGATAACAAAAGAAGAGCTCAAGGTTACTGGCACCTTTCAAGGGACCAACCCCGACAAGAGTCGATCGAAGGGGAAGATCACATTGCTGGTGAGTGGTGACATTTGGAGGGGAGCTGAACTACTGGACTGAGAAGATCGTGTTCGACGTGGTTGAGCTTCCACTATCGTACAATGGAATACTTGGATGACATGCCCTGTCGAAATTCATGGCGGCATCTCACTATGCCTACAACACTTTGAAGATGCTAGGGCCAATGGGCGTCATTTCCATCCCATCAGACAAGAAGGACGTATTCATATGCGTGGATAAGATGCACCGGGAGGCGCTCGCTACCGAGGCCGCGGAAGCCGCCGTTCCCTCCAAGGAAAACAAGCAAAGAAGAGAAGCTAGCAAAGATACCGGCAAGGAATCTAGGAAGCGCGCCTCTCTGGGGTGCGCTGCGCCTGTCTATGACTTGCCGGAAAGTTCCAATAGCAAGAGATCAAAGGTTGCTGCACCTGTTGTGAAGATGATCCCAGCAGGGCTTCTTGGCGTTGATGGTACGTATACTATCGGCTCCACCCTTGACGACAAATAGGAAAGCGCACACGTTGCCTTCTTGCGAGCGAATGTCGATGTGTTTGCTTGGCAACCATCTGACATCCCCGGCGTTCCCAGGGAGGTAATCGAGCACCACCTTGCTATCTGTCCCCATGCCCGGCCCGTCAAGCAGAAGGTCCGGAAGCAAGCTTTGGAGTGGTAGCAATTCATTGCCGAAGAAATCAAGAAACTTGAAGTGGTTGGTTTGGTCAGAGGAGTGTTGCATCCAACTTGGTTGGAAATTTTGGTGGTGGTGCGCAAGGCGAATGGGAAATGGAGGCTTTGCATAGATTTCGCAGATCTAAACAAAGCATGCCTGAAGGACCCATTCCCCTTGCCGCGCATCGATCAAATTGTGGATTCCACCTCTGGATGTGACCTGCTTTCCTTCTCGGATGCATACTCCGGGTACCAACAGATATTCATGTCCAAGGAAGATGAAGAGAAGACCGCGTTCATAACCCCATGTGGCACGTACTACTTTGTATGAATGCCCTTTGGGTTAAAGAGTGTCGGGTCCACCTTCGCAAGAGCCGTCCAGATTGGTTTTGAGCCTCAACTGCACAGGAATATTGAGGCTCACATGGATGACATCGTAGTCAAGACCAAGGACAGATCAACTCTTATTCAAGACCTGGAATAGACCTTTGCAAATCTGCGCAAGATCAACCTGAAGCTTAATCAAGAGAAGTGCGTGTTAGGTGTCCCCTCCGGCAAGCTACTTGGCTTCATTGTGTCTCACCGGGGGATAGAGGCCAACCCCAACAACATCAGAGCAATTGAGAAGACTCAAGCACCTAGATCGATAAAAGATGTGAGGCGCTTAACTAGATGTGTCAGATCCCTGTTGGAGGGAGGAAGATCAAGGTATTCTAGGATACATAAATTAATCTTCGGCCTCATCATGGCCTCGAGGAAGCTGCACCACTACGTCCAAGCCCACGAGATCACAGTTGTCACCCATTTTCCTCTGCAACGCATATTGAGGAACCCTGAAGCCACTGGCAGAATAGTGGAATGGGATTTGGAATTATCAAGCTTTGGGATGAAGTATGAAAGCACCTCAACTATTTAGAGCAGAGCACTGGCGGAGTTTATTGCGGAGTGGACACCAGGTTCAGATGAAGAGACGCGAGAAACAGTCATCCTCGACAAGGAAGCGCCACATGAATGGATCATGTACTTCGATGGTGCTTTCTCACTTCAGGGTGCGGGGGCTGGCGTGCTCTTCGTCGCACCCACCGGAGAGCTCCTGAAGTACGTGGTCCAAATGCACTTTCCTCGAGAAAGGGGTACCAACAACACTGCAGAGTATGAAGGGCTCCTTACCGGGCTGAGGATTGCAATAGAATTGGGGATCAAGAAGCTGATCATTCAAGGAGATTCACAGCTAGTGGTGAGACAAGTCAACAAGGATTATCAGAGCCCGTTGATGGAGGCATACGTTGAAGAAGTGAGGAAGTTGTAGGAACACTTTAACGGATTACAAACAGAGCATGTACCACGTGCGGAAAATAGCACTGCTGATTATCTGTCAATGTGTGTCACACAGAAGCTCCCTATGGGACCAGGAACTTTTGTCCTCCATTTAACTCAGGCATTCGTATCACCATTGACAATGGCTAAGAAGAGGAGGAAGCTGGACTCTGGCAAGCCTTCACCGGTAGTACCTTCGGAGGTCTCGGGTAAGGAGGCTGTTGGGAATAACTCCACCTCGCTTGGCGAGCCGCACTCTTCCGTAGGACCTCGGGTCTTTGTGGTCGAGGAAAGCTCTCCCGCGATTGTGGATGTACCATTAATTAGCTCTAGTTATCGAGCCACTGGCTCCAACTTGGGCACGGCACATCGTTGCTACCTCTTGAGCTTGCGTTGTATTCCCTCGAAGAGGAAAGGGAGATGCATCACAGTAGCGTAAGTATTCCCCTCAGTTTTTGAGAACCAAGGTATCAATCCAGTAGGAGACCATGCGCAAGTCCCTCGCACCTACACAAACAAATAAGAACTTCGCAGCCAACGCGATAAGGGGTTGTCAATCCCTTTACGGCCACTTACGATAGTGAGATCTGATAGAGATGATAATTATATTTTTGGTATTTTTTGTATATAAACAGAAAGTAAAGAAAGCAAATAAACAACGGCGACATAAATTGGCTAGTTGACGGGAAAGTAATATGATAACGATAGACCTGAGGGACATAGTTTTCTCTAGTGGCTTCTCTCATGATAGCGATATTCTATGGCGGGTAGACGAATTACTGTCCAGCAATTGATAGAAAAGCGAATAATTATGAGACTATCTAGGCATGATCATTGTATATAGGCATCACGTCCGAGACAAGTAGACCGAAACGATTCTGCATCTACTACTATTACTCCACACATCGACCGCTATCCAGCATGCATCTAGTGTATTGAGTTCATACGAACAGAGTAACACCTTATGCAAGATGACATGATGTAGAGGGATAAACTCAAGCAATATGATGAAAACCCTGTCTTTTTATCCTCGATGGCAACAATACAATACGTGCCTTGCTGCCCCTGTTGTCACTGGGAAAGGACACCGCAAGATTGAACCCAAAGCCAAGCACTTCTCCCATTGCAAGAACTATAGATCTAGTAGGCCAAAACAAACCAATAATTCGAAGAGACTTGCAAGGATATTATGAGCAAACATAAAAAGTTCAGAGAAGAACCAAATATCTTTCATAGATAACCTTGATCATAAACTCACAATTCATCGGATCTCGACAAACACACCGCAAAAAGAGATTATATCGAATAGGTCTCCTCGAAGACCGAGGAGAACTTTGTATTGAGATCTGGAGAGAGAGAAGAAGCCATCTAGATACTAGCTATGGACCCGAAGGTCTGTGGTAAACTACTCACAACTCATGGTGAGGGCGATGATGATGATGATGAAGGCCTCCGTGATGGATCCCCCTCCCGGAACAGGCTCCAAGATGGGATCTCCACGGGAACAGCAGCTACGGCGGTGGAATTAGGGTTTTCTCTGTGCGTATGGAGTTTCTGGGGTACGTAGGTATATATAGGAAGAAGGAGGGCACCGGGGGCCGTGTGGGCCAGCCTCGAGGCAGGGGGCACACCCTGGGAAGGGGGGCATGCCCCCCACCCTCGAGGGCTGGTCCCACATCCCCTGACTTGGCCCCGAAGACTCCCGAGCGTGATTTCCTCCAAAAAATCTCTCGCGAAGGTTTCATTCCGTTTGGACTCCATTTGATATTCCATTTCTGCAAAACCCTGACATAGGCAAAAAATAGCAATCTGGACTGGGCCTTTGGGTTACTAGGTTAGTCCCAAAAATGGTATAAAAGTGAATGATAAAGCCCATTAAACATCCAAGACTTCATAAATAATAGCATGGAACAATAAAAAATTATAGATACGTTGGAGACGTATCAATCGTCCACCACCTCCAAACTAGAGAACTTTCCGAGAAGCAAGAAGAAGCCGAAAGAGTGGCTCGGAGGGCCAGTATGTATCAGTTCCTCGAGAACACACTATATATAAGGAGGCCCAATAGTGTGAAATTGAAGTGCATTTGCCGAGAAGAAGGAAAGGAACTACTGGCAGAGATACATCAAGGCGTGTGTGGCTCTCATATTGGTTCAAGAGCCTTGGTTGGGAAATCTTTCCGGTAAGGTTTCTACTGGCCCACCGCCCTCCAAGATGCAACTGAGCTAGTCACCAGATGTGAAGCCTGCCAGTTCCACTCCAAGAATATCCATCAGCCTACTCAAGCACTCCACACGATCCCTTTGTCATGGCCATTTTTCGTCTGGGGGCTCGATATCTTGGACCCCTTCCCCCATGCTATCGGGGACTTTGAATACTTGTACATTGCCATTGTCAAGTTTTCAAAGTGGACAAAAGTGGTGCCCATGAGGAAGGTGACCGCACAATCAACTATCAAGTTCTCGAAAGGATTGATATGCCATTTTGGAGTACCCGCCAGAGTCATCACTGACAACGGCACCCAGTTCACAAGTCGCGCCTTCATGCAATACGTTCATGCCCTCGAAAACAAAGTCTCATTCGCCTTTGTTGCCCATCCCATAAGCAATGGTCAAGCTGAGAGGGCGAACGCTGAATTACTACGAGGACTCAAGACAAGAACATTTGATAAGCTACAGAAGTGTGGCAGGCGATGGATCGAGGGACTGCCGGTGGTTCTTTGGTCCCTCCACGACACCAAATCGAGCTACCGGCCAGACTCCCTTCTCCCTGGTCTATGGGGTAGAAGCAGTGCTCCCCATGGAACTCATATACGGGTCACCTCGAGTACTTGCCTATGATGAAGAAGCGCAAGAACAACACCAGCGTGACGACATTGTGCTACTTGAGGAGAACCGTCTATGTGTTGTTGTGCGTGTTGCACGATACCAGCAAGCCCTGCATGACAATCATAGCCGCAGGGTCCATGCATGGAGTCTTGAGGAAGGGGACCTTGTCCTTAGGCTCATCCAATATGCCAAGGGTGCAAACAAGTTGACGCCAAAGTGGGAAGGCCCTTATCGGGTAGCACGAGTCACCAGACCTGGCGCAATTCGTCTGAAGACAAGAGATGGCATTCAATTGCAAAACTCATGGAACATTGAGCATCTCTGTAAGTTCTACCTGTAAGGCGCGGTTGTCGGGCCCTGCCCGGCAGCCGCCCTTTTGTACAAACCTTGCTGATGTTGCGTGTAACCCTTTGTACAAAGCTAGGCGCAAACCCTAAGCAGCAGAGAAATAAACGAAGCGCTGGGGCCCCCAAAAACTACATGCATGCATAGCTTTGCATAAGAATCCCATGAGCATATAGACAAGGGCATATCCTGCTATGTTTCCTTCTGCACTAACTTCAGGTTTCTTGACGCGGATTCGGTCCCGAAAAGAAGAAACAGAAACAAGCCAACATATTGATCTCCGGCAAGCAAAACAGATAAGTTCCATTTCTTCCTATCCATTTGTGTTCCTGTAAGAACTTGTGCATTTGAAAGACCTCGTCACCTCATATACCATTTTTGCTCTCATTCTATGGTTCGAACAATGCTTCGCCCAAGACAGTCGTAGTTGCATTTGCTGGAAGAGATTTGGCAGGGGGCTGGTTTCCTTCCACAGCGTTGTTCCCGGTAGGCTAAGCCCTGCAACAACAACGGAAGGCACCGGAAAGACAACTTGCCGGAAAACGGGCTTGTTTACTTGAAAGTATAGAGACGTTTTCCCTCTTCATGGATAAAGTACATGCACAAGAGCCCGACAGGACTATGTTTCTTTTCATTAACATGCTGATAAGCAAGTACAAATCTTACAAAACACAAACATGGATAGAATAGATTACATATTTGAAACTAAAATTTGGCAAATGCCTACATATTTTAGACTAAAAAAAGATAAGTGCCCCGTAATCCCTTTATTGTCCCTCTCCTCCTAGGAGCCACAGTGGGGGTGAAGACGCAAAAAGGAGCATCTGGGCAGAAGCCCAACCTGACTCTGTCAGGCCCCACAACGGGTAGCCTCACAAGATTGGGAGGACGCGGACGAAGGTGATGGTGGAGAGAGTGGCGGAGACAATCCCCTGGTCATGGCCACCAGGGCCAGGAGGATGTGGCAAGGCGAACGAAGCCGGAGCCCATGAGGAAGCCCATCGAGGCCCAGCTGGAAGGCTGCTAGAGGAGCTGGAGACACCATCCACAACTCCACATCCAACTCCCCGGCAAATCGCCTTACAAGAAGGAGATGCAGGTATAGATGGTGGTGCCGCCGACTGACGGTAATGGTGTGGCTGGTGTTCAACCAAAGTCGGAGCCTTCGTCCTCCCCGTCTGCTCCGACATCATCGTCGTCACTGTCCTCCTCGTCGCTGTCACTCAAGGAGGAGCTTTCGTCGTTGGTCGAGCTCTCCGTGCAGCACCCTAAGCAAACACCCGAATGCCCGAACACCTTGATGGAGAGCAGGGCCGCATCCATTAAATTAAAATGGACATGCCGCCAAGCTATGGGCACGAGCGAAGGTTTTCCAGCCACGCCGGAGGAGCATGACATGAGGGGCCCGAAACTCCGTGTTCACTTGCATGCTGCCGTTACAGCAGCCCCTCATGTGGAGCCTCAGCGTCGGCGGCTGGTCCACCTCCATCACCCCTGCGAAAAGAGTGGGAAGCCAAAGACGGCCACGCGGGGGGCCATGTAGCTTGACGACGAATTCCAGTGGTTGGTCCCCGTCGCGTCCTTCTGGCGACCCCGGAGCGACTGGAGGAGGAATGATCGCGACACCGCCATGTCATCCTCGGCCTCAGGCACCACGACGGTCGCGCCCTCGTCCTACACCTCTACCAGGGCACTGGATTCCACCCCACGTCACCAGTTGGGGTAGGGAGGCGCTGTCGAGAAGAACCTCTCGTTGTCATCGCCGAAATACTAGCATGCCCCCTTCCCTTCACCATTTGAGGAAGAACTAGGGGACGAGCAAAAAGAAGAAAAAGATGTGTGTGAGTTAGTCCCTCGCCCGTTTCTCTTTTTATAAGCGGGTTGGGTCGGGGGCTGGCTCCTCACCCTGAAGGCCACCGCCTCGCTCCACCAATCCGACTCCACTACGCCACTGATGGCGGGCAAGATCAAGACCGACCTCCTATGCCAATCCGCGGCGTCTGACTTTCCGCCATGGTGCTCCTCCCCGTGCCCAACGTTTTTGCCACCAACCCTGCGCAATGCATGCAACATACATGGCGGAAACTACAGGAACATCGTATGAGCAAAAAGGCAGTTGCTATCCCGTGGGTGTGGGGCGTGGGCAACTAGCGGGTCATAGCATAAAGATCGCCCCAAGATTTCTCGCACGATGAGCAGGAAAAGCGGAAACCGCCCTCATTCAAGCGCAGGTTAATGAAGAAGCAAGGAAAATATCAGAAATGAGCTACCACGAGCCCTCTACCTGTGTACTTGATAGGGCCTACCCCGATGACACTCGGCAGTGCGTTCGTACTAGGCACGAGGGCTTCTATCGGTACAGCAAACCTTGGTGTATGTTGCCAAGACTGTACACAGGCACAGAGGCGAGTTGCAACGGCAAAACAAGACCAAGCTGAAGTTATAGCTCTTTGAGGAATCAAAGGGCTGATCAAGAAGACCAAGACAAGACGAAGGAGAAAGATATCACAAAGGAAAAACCTCCCTTGTCGGGCAGGCGAGCTCGGCCAGGTCGAGGCCACTGCGAGGACAAGTCTCAAGACTCCCCCGGCAGGCTTGCCGGGGACGCCGAGGGCGGATCGCCCCACCAAGACACCATCGCTCCACCGCACAGCGACTCAAGTCACTTATCAGTGCAGTGTCGAGCCCCTAGATGATTAAGTGGCATCCACCAAGCACGTGGCGGCCACCGTGAAGGAGTTTTACCTCCAAATGACACCCGTCTAGCGGCGTGTCAGGCGGACAGGGCAAGAAACAGAAAATGGCATGACAAGGCTTGTCGGGCTACTCCACGACGTGACACTAAGCGGTGAATTTAATGCACCATGTCCTGTCTGCGTAGTTAGGTATGATAGCAATGTTTGCTATCTAATCAACCAACAGTGACCATGTCACCACTGTGGATACCCCTTGAACTATAAAAGGAGGACCGATGCGAGCTAGAGAAGGATTCGGATCCTTGTACACTCATACGGGCGTAGCTGCTCTCCCCAAGGCTACCTTGCCGGGCTTGAGTGTTACGTTCTCTTCGCGCTCCCTCATCCAATCCACCAAAGAAGGAGTAGGGTTGTATGCTTCATAGCGTCTCGAACATGTGTAAAAAACACTGTGTCACCATCGTCGTGCGGCCTCTATGGTCTCCGCTCCTTGTGCAACGTGCACTTCCCCCTTGACGAACCACAAGGGGTCAATGGCCCCATAGGTGATCGTGTTTTCCCACGACACCCCTGAGTTCTGGTAATCACTATTTTTATCTTTGGCCTCCGCGTAGAACATGTATCCATTGATATCGTATGCCTGATAGGTTGTGAGGTTGGATGCGGGGCCATGTGCTAAGGCGTATATGAGCAATCCGTCCGTAGAGCCCTCTTCCAAGGGATTAGCAAGAACTCTTTTTTTGGACCAAGGCAAGAAAGCGGAGTTGTGCTCTCTAATAACTCCGGCGTCTGTCTTCCGCAGCCCCCGATCATGGTAGTTCTTTGCAATGGTTTCTTTGTGCAGTGTCTTGAAAGGATCTACCACGTCTAGGTGTTGTAGCACTACTAAGTTTGCTCTGTCAAAGTCGATGTATCGACCCGAGTGGTCAATATGCAGTTCCATTTGGCCGTTGATGTGACCCTTCTCCTCTGAGCCTCCCAACGTGCTTGTTGACAGGCAAACCAACAACAGGGCCTTCGACGCTGTCGGATCATGGGATCCAGGGACCCAAGAAAGGTCCGACCACTAGGGTGTGCACGAGGAACTTTCCCTAGCCCTTTCTAGGTCCACACTACATCATGGTGATGCTCCGGCATGCTCGAGCCAAGTGGAAGATGAACTATAGACACGACAGTTTACCCATGTTCGTGCCACCTTGCGGTGTAAAACCTTGTTCCTGCTTTGTGGATGGATTGACTCACGAGGGAGGATGAACACGTGAGTACAAGGGGTTTGGATAGTCCGCCCTTCATACGAGGAGAACTACCTATCCTTATACTGGCCATGGTCCTCTTCCCCCGAAAACACCAGGCGGGAAGGGTTGCCACAATGGACAAATTCAAAGGGGGGCAAGAGTACAGCTTATCCTGACTAAAGGTTGTCTTGGTCTAGCAAAGCTCCCTGTCGTGATGTGCTGGTGGGCTCGGCGACGACCTCTGTCCTATCAAGCGCGTATTCTTGGTCTTCTTGCACCGAACATGCAACCTTTGGGGATCACCTCGGGGACCGGTGTGCTGTCCTTCCTCCCATAGCACAAAAGAGGCAAACCTCCTCATTCGCGCCCGCTGGCGCCCTTCTGGTTCCCCTCATCGCCACGCACATCACCCACATGAAGGCGCGGGGCTCCATGACTCCTTCGCTTGTTCCATCCATACGCCTCGCCGAGAGGCCTCGGGAGACGGCCTCGGGAAGCCGCCTCATGAGAGGGCCACGCGAGGCCATGACGATGTCTGACGATGCGCGCCTCACGAGGAGGGGGTCCTCTTGAGGGCTTATGTGCGAGGCCGAAAGATGGGTTGCATGTGGGGCCCAGGCTGTGCATCGCATGTGGGTACCCCCAGTCCCGCGGGCCCGACAGTAGCCCCTGGGCCCGCGGTGAACTCGATTTGCTCGAATAGAGGGGGAAACGACGCAGGGCCGAACCGCCTGCAGGCCAAGCTCGACGCGTGCCGCGCGACGGGGCGCAGGAAGCCCCTACATCTTCCACGATGCCTCGACAGCTGCCCAGGCTGACATAAAGCGTAGCGAGCACTGAACAGGGCCATCATTGCTCTGAAGGCGAACAGGCGCGGATCGGCACCTCTCGAATGCTACAAAAGGCCAAGCAGGTAGACCCTTCGGTTCATCTTCTCCTTACTTCTCTACCTCCACCACTGACGTTGCGGCCATAGCGCCCTTGATAAGGTTCTGTGCCGACGAGAAGGGAAAAGTTGTGCTAGAAGAGGTGGAGCGTCGAAGCCAGCAAGGGCAAGGTGCCACCCTCGCTCGGCCGCCGCCGCACCCAGAGCACGTCCCCAGGGGCATGGGCGGCCTCCATTGTCGTCCTATGCTGGCTCCAACAGTCGCGGGGGGGGGG
>LR738710.1:536847747-537039529 GCA_902687465.1 Secale cereale | reverse complement strand
GGGACTCCGCCTGTGGGCGCTGACGCGGGCGGCGAAGTCACCGTGGCCGGGGTGGTCGGAGCAATGCAACCGCTCGGCCGCC
The DNA here is from genome assembly GCA_902687465.1 of Secale cereale. Taxonomy (NCBI): domain Eukaryota; kingdom Viridiplantae; phylum Streptophyta; class Magnoliopsida; order Poales; family Poaceae; genus Secale; species Secale cereale. The sequence goes on along the minus strand of LR738710.1, from coordinate 537,039,447 downwards.
CCAGTTGTGGAGAAACTTCGCCGACGCGGGCCGCGAGTTCCTCATGTTCATGCACCATAATCCTTGCACCTGGCGTCATCTCCCCGACACCTTTGCAGAGGAGATAGCGGGGCGCACGCCTATGGGCATGTGGCTGCAGACGGACGGTTGCTGCAATGGGCCCTCCTAGGTGGTGACGGACTTTACCCCTCCAGCTTCATGTTCCTGGAGCGGGGGTGGATGTCGTTCGCCCTCGCCCGTGGCTTGAAGGAGGGGCACCTCCTCCTCTTCAAGTACGACGGGGCTGCCACCCTCTTCATGAAGATCTTCGGGGCCGCCAGCTGCCGCCTGAAGTGCTGCATGGAGAGCGATGACAGCGACTCCACCGACAATGATGGTGGTGATGCTTCCCCCTCCGATGGGAGCGGAAGCAACGGCGGCTCCAGTGGCGTGAAGAGCAAGGAAGAGGACTCCAACTAGGGTGTGGTGATACGTCTCCAACGTATCTATAAATTTTGATTGTTCCATGCTATTATATTATCTATTTTGGATGTTTAATGGGCTTTATTATACACTTTTATATTATTTTTAGCACTAACCTACTAACCTAAGGCCCAGTGCAAATTGTTGTTTTTTTGCATAATTCAGTGTTTCGTAGAAATGGAATATCAAATGGACTCCAAACGGAATGAAACCTTCGGGAGAGTCATTTTTGGAACAATATCAACACACAAGACTTGGAGTACACACCAGGGAGCGAACGAGGCGGCCACGAGGGCAGGGGCGCGCCCAAGAGGTAGGCGCGCCCCCACCCTCGTGGGCCCCTCGTGGCTCCCCTGACGTGCCTCTTCCTCCTATATATACCTACATACCCTGAAACCATCGGGGAGCACCACAAAACCCTAATTCCACCGCCGCAACCTTCTGTACCCGTGAGATCCCATCTTGGGGCCTGTTCCGGAGCTCCACCGGAGGGGGAATCGATCACAGAGGGCTTCTACATCAACACCATAGCCTCTCCGATGAGTTGTGAGTAGTTTACCGCAGACCTTCGGGTCCATAGTTATTAGCTAGATGAGTTCTTCTCTCTCTTGGATCTCAATACAAAGTTCTCCTCAATCTTCTTGAAGATCTATTCGATGTAATTCTTTTTGCGGTGTGTTTGTTGAGATTCGATGAATTGTGGGTTTATGATCAAGATTATTGATGAACAATATTGGATTCTTTTCTGAAATATTTTATGCATGACTTAAATATCCTTGCAAGTCTCTTCGAATTATCGGTTTGGTTTGGCCTACTAGATCTGTAGTTCTTGCAATGGGAGAAGTGCTTGGCTTTGGTTTCAATCTTGCGGTGTCCTTTCCCAGTGACAGCAGGGGCAGCAAGGCACGTATTGTATTGCTGCCATCGAGGATAAAAAGATGGGGTTTATATCATATTGCTTGATTTTATCCCTCTACATCATGTCATCTTTCTTAAGGCGTTACCTTGTTCTTATGAACTTAATACACTAGATGCATGCTGGATAGCGGTCAATGTGTGGAGTAATAGTAGTAGATGCAGAATTGTTTTGGTCTACTTGTCACGGACATGATGCCTATATACAATGATCATGCCTAGATATTCTCATAACTATGCGCTTTTATATCAATTGCTCGACAGTAATTCGATCACCCACCGTAGAAATATGCTATCATGAGAGAAGCCACTAGTGAAACCTATGGCCCCCGGGTCTATCTTCATCATAATAATCTTCCATCAACTATTTATCTTTACTTTACTTTTGTTTTGCAATCTTTACTTTCAATCTACATATCAAAAATACAAAAAAATATTACCTTATCATCTCTATCAGATCTCACTTTTGCAAGTGGCCGTTAAGGGATGGACAACCCCTTTATCGCGTTGGTTGCAAGGTTCTTATTTGTTGTGCAGGTACGAGAGACTTGAGCGTGGTCTCCTACTGGATTGATACCTTGGTTCTCAAAAACTGAGGGAAATACTTACGCTACTGCGTTGCATCTCCCTTTCCTCTTCGACGGAAAACAACGCAAGCTCGAGAAGTAGCATGTGGCGTCGCTTGAGCCTGCTCCTTGGGGAGGTGGCCTCCGCCCAGGGCTTTTCCTTTTGTTTTTTACCTGCTTCAAGACAGCATGGGCCCCATGGGGGCATGTAAGGAACCATGGCGCTTGCGCCTTATTTATAATGCTTGTGTGACTCAAATTAGTTTTGTCTTAGCGCTTCTTGCTTAGGCTTGGCCTCTCCCTTACTATCAGATTAATGCTCTGCGTCGCTAGGACCCAGCCCAGAGCAAGCCTCAACCGTCGCTGGTATGTCAGGTCGCGATGCCTGGGATAAGTCTAGGAGGCGAGGGGCCCAAGGTCCGATAAGAACTCCCGAGGCGCGATGCTCAGGAGGTCCCTCCTTGATGCGCAAGCAGCTCATGTGAGGAAGAGGCTCTGCTCTGGGCAAAGTTGCGAAGAGAAGGAACGATAGGAAAGACCTCCGAGCCACAAGGGGGAAGGTTAACTTAGCTTTTTGGGATGCGTCGCGGGCTAGCCATGGCTCACGGGGGTCCGCCGACGTGGGGATGCATCTCCACGGGGTTTTGCTCCTTTTTACGTCTTCCTTCTGTGATAAGCTAATATAAGCCCCGCGAGGAGCGCGTGAACACTTGACGCTCATTATATCTTAACCAAGACCTTTCGGAAAAGCTGTGAATCCTCTCCCTAGGCTTCCACGAAAGACTCATTCCTCCCTTCCTTGCTTGCCAAGGTGCTCTACGTTCTTAGGACCCAACCCCGTGCGTACCTTAGCCGTCGCTGGAATGTCAGGTCGTGATGCCTAGACACAGGAAGAAGGTGAGGGGATTTAGGGACTAGTGAAGGCTCCTGAGGCGCGATGCTCAGGAATCCCCCCTTGACGCGTAAACAGCCCGCACGAGGGGAAACATTGGCGACTGTGAGGTTGTCCGAGGGGTTCCCATACTTAGCCTTTGCGGTGCTAGTCTTTGCGGTGCCGATGACCGTCGCCTATCCAACACGCCTTGTGAGACCCCCTCGAGCGCTTCGTCCCGAGGAATCACCAACGCACAAAGCTTATTTCGAACGATGTGCGCTCACTGGCTTCCACCTCGGTGTTATGCGAGGACACTAGACACCAAGGGCCTTGGTGGGGTGATGTGCATGGGAGCAGCCCCGCGAGCCAGAGCACGGTCCCTTGGGTTTCTCAGCATTGCTGGGATTGACCCTAGCACAGGCACTGTGTCATGGATTTAGCATGGCAGATGTCCGGGTTAACGGACTTAGGTGTGAGGCCATCGCTCGGGTTAGCTTAAAGGGGTTAAAGCGGACGAAGGACATAGGGATTTTTATACTAGTTCGGCCCCTTCGATGAAGGTAAAAGCCTATGTCTAGCTTGGTGTGGTATTGCTTGGGCTTCGATGACCAGGGAGCGAATCTACTTTACCTGTGTCTCGAGCTGTTGTTTCTTGTCCTTCAACCGTCGCCGGGTCGTCCTTTTATATAGGAGGCGACGCCCGGTCCGGTTTACAGAGTCCCGAGGCCGGCTCATAAACGTGTCCGCCTCGGTCTCTACTCTTTCTATCTTACATCCCAAGTTACATGGTACGATGGTTTACAGACCATGGGCCTTATACACGGGCCCTAAACCTCTATGGGCTATAACCTCCTGTTACATACTCTACTGGGCTTCTAATAATATAACCTTATTAGCGTAATCCGGACCTTCCTAGGCGGTTTATTCCTGCTAGTCATATCCCTGACACACTGTGTCCAGCCCAGGCTCGCGGAAAGCTCAGGGGAGAGGCGCGAGCGCATGTCGTAGAACAGTCGAGCGATAACCGTTGCGGGCATGAGCCATTCTGAGGTCCAGGCCCATGGGGCGCTCTCGGATGATTATCCACCAGCATGGGGCATGGGGCTTCCACTTGGGCATGGGCATGGTCGTAATTTGACCGTTCCGCCAGCGCTGGGCATGGGGCTTCCACTGGGGCATGGGCGGGAGCCCTTATTTTCGAATCTTTAGGGCATGTACAGCCCCACTTTGTTTGTACGCGCGACACGCACGACAGAACTTGCAGGGGGGTCAGATGCTCATGAACCAGCGCGGGGCTCGAGAGATCCTTCGTGAGTCTTCAGATGGGTTACGCCAATCTCTTGGCACAGTTGCACACTCATGTAATGTCACAACCCTAGAAATTTTGCTTGTAATTAGTTACACTTGAGTGCATTATGCATCATGTTTAAATTCAAAAGAATTTGAATTGGGGATGTTCAAACCCTAGTAACAGATGAATCCAACTAGGTTAAAATTAAAATATTTTTCAATGAACCCAAAATTCCCTTTGAATATGTTCATAATTTTTGATAAAGGTGAAAACCTCTGCCAAAAATGGTGCAAATATTTTTAGGACAATCTGGATTGTTGAGTTAACTCATATTGTATTTGATTTGGAGCATTTAAATATTATTAATATTCTTTTAAATGCTCAAACAATTTTGGAATTAGTTGAGGGCCTCTGGAATAATTAAGTTTGTGGGCATAACTATTTTCAGAATTGTCAAAAGTGATTTGGTGTGAAAACCATATTAAAACAAATTTACAAAATAGAAAACGGAAAGAAAATAGAAAAGGATAGAGAGAGCTTACCTGACACTTACCAGTAGCAGAGGCGGCCCAGCTCCTGCTGGCCCAGCCCACCTCCTGCTTCTGTCGCCTTCCTCCTCGCGCCAGAAGGCAGCGCGCGTGGCCACCGCGCGCCGGCACGTGCCCGGCCACCTCCTCCTTGCCGCTTCGCCTGGACTCCTCCACGATCGCCACGCAGCACCCCGACCCCTCTCTCACTCCCCCACGTCCTCATGTCCTTCCCCTGCTCTCTCCCTCACATGCGCTCGAGTGCCACCGTCGCCGCCGCTCGCCGTTGCCGCGGCCACAGCCACCGCCTCGCCTCGTCTTCATGCCCCCGAGCTCTGTCTTCTCGCGCTGAACCTCTGCGCCGAGCCACGCATCGCAGGAAGCCCCGACACGCCGTACCCAAGCTCTTCTTCCTCCTTCGCCCGCCGAGATCGCCGGCGACCTCACGACATCTCTAGCCCGTCCCCGAGCTCGCCGTTTGCTCCCCTACACCCGACATGAGCCACTGACCCTTCTCCCCCTCTCCGTTTTCTCTCTTGCATGCTGTAGCTGCCGTGCCGCTCGTGCCCGACTGCGCCGCCGTCTGAGCTCACCACTGATGACGCTCCGGTGACCATTTAGTCCCGGGCATGTGTCCAGCGTGCTCGTCGCGACGCGTAGAGGCTGTACGTGCTAACACTGCGTCGCCTAGGCCACCGCAGCTGCGTTCCCGTGCATGCCCGAACGCCGACAGCCGCTGCCGAGCTCGTCGCCGTCACCTCCGGCCACCTCAGCCCCGCCTACCACTCCCATTCGTGCGCGCCGGCGAGAGCTCACCAACGAGCCTAGCCACGCATCGAACAGGGCACCCTAGCCGAAACCTGCAGCTCACCGCCTCGTTTGGCCTCGCTGGCGGCCAAACGCCGGCGTGTTTGACTTATTTTTACCGGGGTTTGACCAGCGCGGGTCACTGACTTTTGGGCCTAGCACCTGGTCAAAGTTTATATTAGTGCTAATTAACAATTAGTTACCCCATTGACTCACTGACATGCGGGCCCTGCCCGGCTAACTATATTAGGTTAGTGTTAGTTTTATTAGATTAGTTAGTTGAGTCACTGACCAGCGGACCCCACTGGTCAGTTTGACCTGGGCGGCTCTGTTGACCAGCTGACGTAAGCATGACTCCATGCTGACGGAGTATGTATTTTCTGGGATTTTAAATAAATCAGAAATGATTTATTTATTTCAAAAAATAGCAAAAACTTCTAAAAACCACAGAAAATAATCTATAACTCCAATGAAAATAACTTATATATGAAAAATGATCAGAAAAATCCAAAGATTCTGTTTATATCTTTTTCATGCATGTTTGAACAACTTACAACCACTGTTTAGGACAATTTGAATAAATGGCAATTAAATAATCACATATGAAGTTTGAATTTGAACCTTTGGTTCAAAACAACTTCATTTAATATGGTTGCTAGTTGCATTAGCTCAATCAACAGCATATTGCCATGTCATGATCATGCATCATATTGTCGCCTTGCATTGATTGTGTTCTCTCTTGTTTGCCGGTGTTTGTCCCCTTTCAGTAGACGCTGTTTCGGCGATGTGATCGATGACACTGATGAAGACACAGTACTATCTTCAGAAGTGCCAGGCAAGCAGAACCCCATTGAGCATTCCGATACAATCCCACTCTCTCACTCTTGCTCTCTTTAACTGCATTAGGACAACGATTCAACTCCTATTTGTTGCGGTAGCTGAACCCCTTTTCCTCTCCATGACCTGTCATTGCCACAGTAAATAGTTGAAACCCACTAGCATGAGTAGGAGTTGTTTGAGCCATGTTGTGCCTACTCATTCATGTTTTCTGGTTATGCATGCTATGCTTAGAGTTGTGTCGGGTCTGATTCATCAGGGATGAATTGGAGGTGTGTGAACATGTCCGACTGTTGAGAACTAAGTGTGTGAAGACGATTTGGTAAAGGTAGCGATGAGAGGCCATGTAGGATTACATGGTGGGCTATCTCATTGAAGCCGTCCTCAGGAACTGAGTTCTATGTTTGTGATCCATGAACAGCTACTACCACACATTGGGATTCTTAATTGACTCTCTCGACTTATTAATCGCCCTTGTCCTCTATCCAGGAGTTGCAATTAGTTTCTGGTGTTTGTAGTATACTGGAGGTCATGCGCAGCGCTGACCCTCGGGATGGGCTATGATGCGGCAGGTACGTGGCCGGGTGTACCAAGCATCACCCGTTTGGTGGGCTTGGGAACCCTGTACGCATCATTTGCAGCCGTGAGAGACACCCCGGCCGGGTCTCCCCACGGATGGAACCCAAACAGGCGATAAACCTGGACTAGAGACTTGTGTGGTTAGTCAGGTCGTGGCCGACACCCTCGCCAGGCTTCCGCTTGAAGGTTGTCGAGATACATGACGTGTACATGGCGGTAAGTGGTGAGAGCATGTGTGAAGAAGTACACCCCTGCAGGGTTAACATCTATTATTCGAATAGCCGTGTCCACGGTGAAGGACTTCTGGGTTACTTCTACAGTTCATAGACAAGTGAAAGTGGATACTCTAAAATCCGCAAGATAATAGTGAGTGCTATGGATGGCCTTCTCGTAGGGAGACGAGAGCGGATCCATAGTGGTGTATTGTTTGGTGAATATGTGGACTCGTGTGCGCCACCTCAAAAGAGTTACTTCCAGTCGTAGTTCAGGATAGCTACCGAGTCAAAGCTGGCTTACTGCAGTCAAACTCCACCACCTCTTTGTTGATACTCATGCATATGTAGCTAGTACTGATGTAAGTCTTACTGAGTACCTTTGTACTCACGTTTGCTTAATTTATGTTTTTGCAGAGAGACTTCAGTCTCACTAGTAGTTCCGCGTGGACTTTGACAGTTAGCCTATTACCTCAGCTACAATCGTGTACCCTTGGGGGGGGTCTTGTAGATAGTCAGGCTTCTCAGCCTTTTTCATTTGCAGTTGTTTGTACTTAGACATGTATGCTTCCGTTGCCTGTATGCTCTGTATGTTGGGTCATGAGACCCATTGTTTGTAATAAATGCTATGTTGGATCTTTTGGGCCTTTATCTATATGAGTTGTTGAGTTATGTGATGATGCCATGTTGTACAACACATACTTGCATGTTATGCGTACGTGTAATGTGTATTGCTATGTGTGGGATCTGACACCTAGTTGTTTACCCTTGGTAGCCTATCTTACAGGGAAATGTCTCCTAGTGCTTCCACTGAGCCTTGGTAGCTTGCTACTGCTCCGGAACACTTAGGCTGGTCCACATGTGTCCTTCATTCTTGTGTCTGTCCCTGAGGGGAAATGTCACGCGTTGTTCCTTTTAAGTCCTTGTAGCTTGCTACGACTCGGGTTCATACGTTGATGACCGACACGTTCATTGTTGGGTCATATATGCATGTGTCTGTAATTTAGCGCCACTTTTGGTTTATAACTAGTCATGTCGGCCCGGGTTCTCTGTCATATGGATGCTAGCAACACTATCATATACGTGTGCGAAAATGTGCAAACGGTCCCGTGCCAGGTAAGGTGGCACCCGTGGGAATACCGTGCGTGAGGCCGCAAAGTGATATGATGTGTTACATGCTAGACATGTGTGACATAGGATCGGGGTCCTGACAGCTTTGGTATCAGAGCCTGACAGCCTGTAGGATTACCAAGCCAAACTGGTCAAAGTTGTGTCTAGAAATTCTTTAGTTATATAAGGGAATTTATTATGGAAGGGAACGTCAGGCTCTTTTTACTCCTTTACCTGATGACCTTCTGATCTGAGTCACCCTCTTCTTTTCTACGGGGTTAAGAAACTAGGCTTCTCATTCTAAATATTAGGATCACGTTAATGGTGGTGTCAACTCCCAAATTCAGCTTCAAGTACTTCCGTGTTTTCAACTGTTTGTCTCAGAGCCTTGACATTATGATGTTGAGTGGTTATGCTATCCTTGTGGAGGAGTCGTAAAAGTCTTTCTGAGCATTTACATCCGTTATGCTGTCCGAGTCATCCCAGGTTTCTAAAAATTCTGATGCATTTACAAATCTTCTTTCATGTTCTCGATGTTCCTTTGGGCCAGACTAAGCACACTAGTCAGTGTGTTGAGGTACTCTGTTACCTCGACATGTATGTTTGAGTTATTATTATGACCCTAGGTATCTTAGAGAATCACCCAATAATGTAGCAATACTCTATATTCCCAGTGTGATGATTCTGGCCATCATTCTCGAAAAGCATCCCGTGATGCCATTTAGTTAGTAGGCATTCCATTCCTGGGTTCTCGAACCCAAGATTCATTCTACTTACTTCATGTCGATAGTGTTTGCTCATTCCTTTAGGATGTTAGTAACCTTTGTGATAGTCTTCGAGGTCCGTGGTATTTCCTTCTTCCAATACCATGAACCGTTATGGCAAAAGTTCTTCTGAACCAAAAGATCACAACGAGAGTGCTCTTGATAAGTTCTCCATTTCACATTGTGACTCTACCAATTCTACCTTTCTGCATGGGTTATCCAGAAGATATATGTTGAAAGTTCGACATGCTAATCTATGCATCCACAACTCAGAAAGTTATATGTTCCTTTGAGTTGTCCCTCTTTAGTTGTATTATGACCCCCGTCTATCAGTTGATAGTCAGGAGTAGTTGTGCATTCGTGTTCATCGATGCCGTTTACTCTTGTGGTCCGTCAAGCCATCCTATCCCAGAATGGTTAGGAGAAACAGACTCTGGAACTTCATCCATTTCCAGGATTGGGTCAAAGCAGATGTATTCCGCAGATCAAAATACCAACCCAGCTTTTGTTCTGTTCTACCTTGGAGTGTTACCCTTTTTTTTGTCAAGAATGTCATGGGAATTGCACAACCTCCTATGAACTCTTGATACATTGATATTTCTCGCCATCATCATTCATTCTCGGTCTCCATGTTATTGTAACTGGAATACTGATAAGTGAATCATGATGTGTGAAATCAATACTCCTAGCAACTCCGTTGCTTGGTAGTTAATGGACGATAATCTCATTCTTAGCATGATGGTTACCGAATCATCATTCTAAGATTGATCATGCTACCTAGTCCATTTTTCTAGTGCACTCTTTGATCAATGAGTTAGGATTGTGTCAATCCTTATCTCTTTTGATCCTACCATCTTGCCCTGAAAGGAAAGATTGTTCTCGAGCTTCATAACATATCGGTGGTTCGTGATTTTCCGAATATCTTCTCGGAAGTATTACCAGGTTGTTCCCTGACCGCTATGATTGAGTTCGTGATCAAGTTGGTTTCTTGTAAACAACCCCTTCTCCAAGAATCTATGTTGGATATCCTGAGCTAGTTGGTTAAGCTAAACAATAACTTGGAGAGTTGGAAGATAAAAGCTTGATCTAACGTAGTTCATTTTGAAGGGATGTCCTTTGCGTGTGTGTTGAAGAAAATGGTATTTTCATCAATTGATCTTTGTGTTCAGTTGATGGACATATCGTCTTATCCTAACTTTGATTTGAGTATGGGTTATTGTCAAGTCAAATCAGAACCAACGATATTCGTAATGATGTCTTACTCGTGGTTGATCCCTCGAGCATACACCGTTACATCGTTTGGTCTGACCAATGCTATCACTTTGTTCACATTCTCATGGAATTCCATCTATATGGAAACCGGGATGAATTGTTGTGGAGCCCATCAGCAACATTGTTATCTTTTCCATGAATTGTGCTAAAGATCCAGCTAGTATTGGAAAACTTTGTAACCATTGCCTTCATGTTGCGTTCATGAGATATATGTTTGGTGCAAGAAGTGACTTTCTCCCAGTTCACATGCATTAGGTGTAAGTTGCCGTCGTGAATTCGAGAAAGTTAGTTGTGCTTCCTCTGGAATCATCCCAAGTCATTCATGCACGTGCGAAGTATACTATGGCTTGAGAGATTAGCTACCTCCATCCCATCGGTATTTCCTAGCACACCAAGCCACTGATTGATTTGTTCAAAGAAAAGAAGTTCATGCACTAATCCCGAAGGGCCCGGATGGATATGCACAAGACTTTGTTATTTTCAATGATGGTTCCCAATCAGAACTCGGTAGTGTTTCATTGTACGACTACTATGTGGTCATGCTTGTCTTGGACAACATGTTCACATGTATGTAGTAGAACCATCTTATGTTTTGGAGCTTGCTATCGTAGTTCACTCCCCGAGAATATCGCAACGCTATCTCGTCGATCTGTGTTGCAAACTTTCATTTTCCTTTCTAGACCTGATGAGTCTGGAATATCCTGACACCAGCTAGATCTGAATCTCAGGCAGATATGATGGTTGAAACATTCCCAACATTTGCATTTTGTTCCCAGCTTGCACCTCAGTAATTGTTGTTCAGGTTTATCTTCCAAAGTGGACTTACCATGGGTCCCATCCATTTCCGATGATAAGAAAAATCAACCCTTGCGTTGTTTTCGACAAGATAGTCCACATTATCCATGCTAGTCGGAGTATGTCGTTCTCTCAAACTCCGTCAAACGATCGTTTGTGATTGCCTTAGGCTGGTATAGAGAATTTCAATGATCTCTATATCAAAAGTAATTCTTTTTGCCACTTAAGGGAATAATTCTACAATTCATCTCCTCTAAGGTGCCCCATTGTGGTATGAAGGGTAATTACTCTTCGCAACTTTGAAACACATCCACCATCCTTAAGTGTGGAATTATTGCCTACCAAGTGAACCTTCATCATTTCTTTCATTCCATCCCTCCGGATGTGTGTTCCGTGTCTCAGCTCAAGAGATGTTTCAACATCTCACTCCATGAGTTGATCTTGAGTTGCTCGATCTTTCTAGAAGATCAATTTTGTAGAGTTTCTTTCGTCGTCACTGTGTTGGACAAAGATCTCGAAAGCAAGGATGTTAGGATCGACATGAGGCAAGCAATCAACATTCATATGAAGAACAGTTGGATCGAGAAGATTGTGTTAGCTTGTGTCCCCTCTGATTTCTTACCTCACGTCTTGAATCACGGGCCGAGATTCTTGTTTAGTGGGGGTGAGTTGTCACAGCCCTAGAAATTTTGCTTGTAATTAGTTGCACTTGAGTGCATCATGCATCATGTTTAAATTTAAAAGAATTTGAACTGGGGATGTTCAAACCCTAGCACCAGTTGAATCCAACTAGGTTCAAATTAAAATATTTTTCAATGAACCCAAAATGCCCTTTGAATATGTTCATGATTTTTTATAAAGGTGAAAACCTCTGCCAAAAATGGTGCAAATATTTTTAGGCCATTCTGGATTGTTGAGGTAACTCATATTGTATTTGAATTGGAGCATTTAAATATTATTAATATTCTTTTAAATGCTCCAACAATTTTGGAATTAGTTGAGGGCATGTGGAATAATTAAGTTAGTGGCCATAACTATTTTTAGAATTGTCAAAAGTGATTTGGTGTGAAAACCAAATTAAAACAAATTTACAAAATAGAAAACAAAAAGGAAATAGAAAAGGAGAGAGAGAGCTTACCTGGCACTTACCAGTAGCAGAGGCGGCCCAGCTCCTGCTAGCCCAGCCCACCTCCTGCTTCTGTCGCCTTCCTCCTCGTGCTAGAAGGCAGCGCGCGTGGCCACCGCGCGCCGGCACGCGCCCGGCCACCTCCTGCTTGCCGCTTCGCCTGGACTCCTCCACGAGCGCCACGCAGCCCCCCGACCCCTCTCTCACTCTCCCTCGTCCTCATCTCCTTCCCCTGCTCTCTCCCTCGCACACGCCCGAGCCCCACCGTCGCCGCCGCTCGCCATTGCCGCGGCCACAGCCACCGCCTCGCCTCGTCTTCGTGCCCTGATGTCTACTACATGACCTTCTTCTTGTAGACGTTGTTGGGCCTCCAAGTGCAGAGGTTTGTAGGACAGTAGCAAATTTCCCTCAAATGGATGACCTAAGGTTTATCAATCCGTGGGAGGCGTAGGATGAAGATGGTCTCTCTCAAGCAACCCTGCAACCAAATAACAAAGAGTCTCTTGTTTCCCCAACACACCCAATACAATGGTAAATTGTATAGGTGCACTAGTTCGGCGAAGAGATGGTGATACAAGTGCAATATGGTTGGTAGATATAGGTTTTTGTAATAAGAAAATATAAAAACAGCAAGGTAGCAAGTGGTAAACGTGAGCATAAACAGTATCGCAATGATAGTAGGCAAGGCCTAGGGTTCATACTTTCACTAGTGTAAGTTCTCTCAACAAAGATAACATAATTGGATCATATTACTAGCCCTCAACATGCAACAAAGAGTCACTCCAAAGTAACTAATAGCGGAGAACAAACAAAGAGATTATGGTAGGGTACGAAACCTCCTCAAAGCTATTCTTTCTGATCGATCTATTCAAGAGTCCGTATTAACGTTCAATCTATCATAGAGTTCGTACTAGAATAACACCTTAAGACACAAATCAATCAAAACCCTAATGTCACCTAGATACTCCATTGTCACCTCAAGTATCCATGGGCATGATTATACGATATGCATCACACAATCTCAGAAACATCAATTCAACCAACACATAGAACTTCAAAGAGTGCCCCAAAGTTTCTATCGGAGAGTCAAGACGAAAACGTGTGCCAACCCCTATTCATAGATTCCCAAGGTCACGGAACCCGCAAGTCGATCACCAAAACATACATCAAGTGGATCACATGATATCCCATTGTCACCACAGATAAACACGTGCAAGACATACATCAAGTGTTCTCAAATCCTTAAAGACTCAATCCGATAAGATAACTTCAAAGGGAAAACTCAATCCATTACAAGAGAGTAGAGGGGGAGAAGCATCATAAGATCCAACTAGAATAGCAATGCTCGCGATACATCAAGATTGTGCCATCTCAAGAACACGAGAGAGAGAGAGAGAGAGAGAGAGAGAGAGAGAGATCAAAAACATAGCTACTCATACATACCCTCAGCCCCAAGGGTGGACTACTCCCTCCTCGTCATGGAGAGCGCCGGGATGATGAAGATAGCCAACGGAGAGGGATTCCCCCTCCGGCTGGGTGCCAGAACGGGTGTAGATTGGTTTTCGGTGGCAACAGAGGCTTTCAGCGGCGGAACTCCCGATCCAGGTTATTTTTCGAAGGTTTTAGTATTTATAGGATATTTTGGCGTAGGGCACAAGTCAGGGGGGCTGTTGGGCTGTCCTCGAGATAGGAGGGCACGCCCCCCTGCCCAGGGCGGTCCCTCCACCCTCGAGGGCAGCCCGTGGCTCTCCTGGCCCAATTATTTTGCTTCGGGGGCTTCTTTTGGTCCAGAAAATATCAAAAAATATTGGCTCGTCAATTGGACTCCGTTTGATATTCCTTTTCTTTAAAACCCTAAAATAAGAAAAAAACAGAAACTGGCACTGGGCTCTTGGTTAATAGGTTAGTCCCAAAAATCATATAAAAGTGTATAATAAAGCCCAGAAGACATCCTAGAAGGATAATATAATAGCATGGAACAATCAAAAATTATAGATACGTTGGAGACGTATCATGCCCCCGGCCGTCTCCTCGCGCTGAGCCACGCATCGCCGGAAGCCCCGACGTGCCATCCCCAAGCTCTTCTTCTTCCTTCGGCCCCCGAGATCGTCGGCGACCTCACGACGTCTCCAGCCCGTCCCCGATCTCGTTGTTTGCTCCCATGTACCCGCCGTGAGCCACTGACCCTTCTCCCCCTCTCCGTTTTCTCTCATGCATGGCGTAGCTGCCGCACCGCTCGTGCCCGACTGCGCCGCCGTAGGAGCTCACCGCCGATGACGCTTCGGTGACCATTTGGTCCCGGGCATGCGTCCAGCGTGCTCGCCGCGACACGTAGAGGCCGTACGTGCTAACCCCGCGTCTCCTAGGCCACCGCAGCTGCGCTCCCGCGCATGCCCGAACATCGACAGCCGTTGCCGAGCTCGTCGCCGTCATCTCCGGCCACCTCAGCCCCGCCTACCACTCTCATTCAATGCGTGCCGGCGAGAGCTCTCCAACAAGCCTAGCCACGCATAGAACGGGGCATCCTAGCCGAAACCCGCAGCTCACCGCCGCGTTTGGCCTCGCCGGCGGCCAAACGCCGGTGTGTTTGACTTGTTTTGACCGCGGGTTTGACCACCTCGGGTCACTGACTTGTGGGTCTAGCACCTGGTCAAAGTTTAGATTAGTGCTAATTAACAATTAGTTAGCCCACTGACTCACTGACATGCGGGCCCCGCCCGGCTAACTAAACTAGGTTAGTGTTAGTTTTATTAGATTAGTTAGTTGAGTCACTGACCAGCGGACCCCACTGGTCAGTTTGACCTGGGCGGCCCTGTTGACCAGCTGACGTAAGCATGACTCCATGCTGACGCAGTAAGTATTTTCTGGGATTTTAAATAAATCAGAAATGATTTATTTATTTTAGAAAATAGCTAAAACTTCTAAAAATCACAGAAAATAATCTATAACTCCAATGAAAATAACTTATATATGAAAAATGATCAGAAAAATCCAAAGATTCTGTTTATATCTTTTTCATGCATGTTTGAACAACTTACAACCACTGTTTAGGACAATTTGAATAAATGGCATTTGAATAATCACATATGAAGTTTGAATTTGAACCTTTTGTTCAAAATAGCTTCATTTAATATGGTTGCTAGTTGCATTAGCTTAATCAACAGCATATTGCCATTTCATGATCATGCATCATATTGTCGCATTGCATTGATTGTGTTCTCTCTTGTTTGCCGGTGTTTGTCCCCTCTCAGTAGACGCTGTTCCGGCGATGTGATCGATGACACTGATGAAGACACATTACTATCTTCAGAAGTGCCAGGCAAGCAGAACCCCATTGAGCATTCCCATACAATCCCACTCTCTCGCTCTTGCTCTCTTTTACTGCTATTTGTTGCGGTAGCTAAACCCTTTTTCCTCTGCATGACCTATCATTGCCACAGTAAATAGTCGAAACCCACTAGCTTGAGTAGGAGTTGTTTGAGCCATGTTGTGCTTACTCATTCATGCTTTCTGGTTATGCCTGCTATGCTTAGAGTTGTGTCGGGTCTGATTCATCGAGGATGAATTGGAGGTGTGTGAACATGTCCGACTGTTGAGAGCTAAGTGTGTGAACACGATTTGGTAAAGGTAGCGATGAGAGGCCATGTAGGAGTACATGGTGGGTTGTCTCATTGAAGCCATCCTTAGGAACTGAGTTCTGTGTTAGTGATCCATGAACAGCTACTGCCACACGTTGGGATCCTTAATTGACTCTCTCGACTTATTAATCACCCTTGTCCTCTGTCCAGGAGTTGCAATTAGTTTCTGGTGTTTGTAGTCTACTGGAGGTCGTGCGCAGCGCTGACCCTCGGGGTGGGCTGTGATGTGGTTAGGTACGTGGCCGGGTGTACCAAGCGTTGCCCGTTTGGTGGGCTTGGGAACCCTGTACACATCGTTTGGGGTCGTGAGCGACACCTCGGCCGGATCTCCCCACGGATGGAACCCAAATAGGCGATAAACCTGGACTAGAGACTTGTGTGGTTAGTCAGGTCGTGGCCGACACCCTCGCCAGGCTTCCGCTTGAAGGTTGTCGAGATACAAGACGTGTACATGGTGGTAAGTGGCGAGAGCGTGTGTGAAGAAGTACACCCCTGCAGTGTTAACATCATCTATTCGAATAGCCGTGTCCGCGGTGAAGGACTTCTGGGTTACTTGTATAGTTCATAGACAAGTGAAAGTGGATACTCTAAAATCCACAGGATAAGTTTGAATGCTATGGATGACCTTCTCGTAGGGAGACGGGAGCGGATCCATAGTGGTGTATTGTTTGGTGAATATGTGGACTCGTGTGCGCCACCTCAAAAGAGTTACTTCCAGTCGTAGTTCAGGATAGCCACCGAGTCAAAGCTGGCTTACTGCAGTCAAACTCCACCACCTCTTTGTTGATACTGATGCATATGTAGCTTGTTCTGTTGTAAGTCTTACTGAGTACCTTTGTACTCACGTTTTCTTAATTTATGTTTTTGCAGAGAGACTTCAGTCTCACTAGTAGTTCCGCGTGGACTTTGACAGTTAGCCTGTTACCTCAGCTACGATCTTGTACCCTTGGGGGGGGGTCTTGTAGATAGTCAGGCTTCTCAGCCTTTTTCATTTGCAGTTGTTTGTACTTAGACATGTATGCTTCCGTTGCCTGTATGCTCTGTATGTTGGGTCATGAGACCCACTGTTTGTAATAAATGCTATGTTGGCTCTTTTGGGCCTTTATCTATATGAGTTGTTGAGTTATGTGATGATGCCATGTTGTACAACACATACTTGCATGTTATGCGTACGTGTAATGTGTATTGCTATGTGTGGGATCCGACACCTAGTTGTTTACCCTTGGTAGCCTATCTTACAGGGAAATGTCTCCTAGTGCTTCCACTGAGCCTTGGTAGCTTGCTACTGCTCCGGAACACTTAGGCTGGCCGGCATGTGTCCTTCTTCGTTCCTGTGTCTGTCCCTTAGGGGAAACGTCATGTGTTGTTCCTTTAAGTTCGTGTAGCTTGCTACGACTCGGGTTCATGCGTTGATGACCGACACGTTCGTTGCTGGGTCATGTATGCCTGTCTCTGTAATTTAGCGCCACTTTTGGTTTATAACTAGTCATGTTGGCCCGGGTTCGCTGTCATATGGATGCTAGCGACACTATCATATACATGTGCCAAAATGCGCAAACGGTCCCGGGCCAGGTAAGGTGGCACCCGTGGGTATACAGTGCGTGAGGTCGCAAAGTGATATGATGTGTTACATGCTAGACATGTGTGACTTAGGATCGGGGTCCTAACATGTAACATGGACATGGGGGAACCTGCGTCGGACGGTCGTCCCGTGACCATTGCATGTAGGAGTCGCACACCAAGGACCAAAGGTGGTGACGTGTGCGGGCCTGACCCGCCAAACCGAGCTCAGTCACTTGGATTTAGCAACGTTGCACGTACAAACCCGAGCATAGACACCGTGTCAAGTTCCTCCATGGAATGATCAAGGGAAGATCCGCTGGACCCACGACGCTCGACGTGGCGAAACACCCTAGTAGGCATACAATTTGGGCGGCGCCCTTGATTACTCGCTCGCGATGGTTCCATGAGAGGGTAGGGCACCAAGGACCTCTGGAAGCGACGTGCAAGGGAGCTGGCCCATGAGACAGAGCTCGATCGCTTGGTTTTATCAGCGCTGCGGACGTACCCGAGCACATGCTCTGTTCTGATAACCCTGCTCATGGGATGGTCAGGAGGAGAGTTGCGAGCGCGCAGAGCCCCGGAGGGGTGGTGGAGCGCCAAACCCAAAAACATGCAAACTCGGTCGCGCCCTTACGCACCCACTCTTGATGGCTCCACGAGGGAGGCAAGACACTAAGGACCTCCGAAGGTGACATGTACGGGAGCTGGGCTGCGAGATAGAGCTCGGTCACTTGGGTTTGTCAACGCTGTAGGGACAGACCCGAGCAGAGCCATCGTGCCAGCCCCCTATTATGGAATGGTCAAGGGAGGGGTCGCGAGGGCGTGACGATCTCAACGACAGCGAAGCACCAAGCATATGGTTAAGTAGGAAAACCAATCACATGAAAGCATAATCGAGTTTAGTATGCAACCAAAAGGTTAGGCGGCTGCAGGGACTGACCCTAACCAGCCTGAGGATAATGTAGCCCACGAGGCACCCTCAATTGACCAAACCAAAAAGTCCCATCGCAATCACGCTGTTGTGGGAGCATCAGGGTGCTTGGCGCAGCATGCCGTGAAGGTTCTCCCTTCAGGGGCTGGCTGGCTCCTGAAGCTCCGGAGGCTCGCAAGAAGCTGTAACAACGCCGCGCGCTGGGCCTCGTGAGCCGAAAAGACGAGCCGTGCGAACCATTGGTGCATGGCTCCCACGTTCAGCGGGCCGAAGGGCATGCAGATGTAGTTATAGCGGGCATCTCCACTACGGCCGACGCACGACAACCAAAAGAGGTCCTGGGAGCTGGCCGTGTTGAGGCCCACGATGTTGAGACACATGCGCAGGTCGCTGCCCGCATCAAAGGCTGCAACTGATCTAGTGGAGCGCGCGGGGCGGCGCTTGCTGCGCATGGCCTGTGCTTCCTGCAGCTTGTGGATCTCCTGGGTGATGAATGAAGGAAATATGCCCTAGAGGCAATAATAAAGTTGTTATTTCTATTTCCTTATATCATGATAAATTTTTATTATTCATGCTAGAATTGTATTAACCGGAAACTTAGTACATGTATGAATACATAGACAAAATAGAGTGTCCCTAGTATGCCTCTACTAGACTAGCTCATTGATCAAAGATGGTTATGTTTCCTAACCGTAGACATGAGTTGTCATTTGATCAACGGGATCACATCATTAGGAGAATGATGTGATGGACAAGACCCATCCGTTAGCTTAGCAACTTGATCGTTTAGTTTTACTGCTATTGCTTTCTTCATGACTTATACATATTCCTATGACTATGAAATTATGCAACTCCCAAATACCAGAGGAACACCTTCTGTGCTATCAAAGGTCACTACGTAACTGGGTGATTATAAAGATGCTCTACAGGTGTCTCCGAAGGTGTTTGTGGTGTTGGCATAGATCGAGAATAGGATTTGTCACTCCGAGTGTCGGAGAGGTATCTCTGGGCCCTCTCGGTAATACACATCATAATAAGCCTTGCAAGCAAACGACTAATGAGTTAGTCACGAGATGATGTATTACGAAACGAGTAAAGAGACTTACCGGTGATTGAACTAGGTATGATGATACCGACGATCGAATCTCGGGCAAGTAACGTACCGATGACAAAGGGAACTATGTATGTTGTTATGCGGTTTGACGGATAAAGATCTTCGTAGAATATGTAGGAACCAATATGAGAATCTAGGTTCCACTATTGGTTATTGACTAGAGATGAGTCTCGGTCATGTCTACATAGTTTTCGAACCCGTATGGTCCGCACGCTTAACGTTAGATGATGATCGGTATTATGAGTTTATGAGTGATGGCTTCTCGCCCCTCGTTGGTTACCCCAAGTGGAAGGTTGAGATGTAGCGTAGCGACAAATTTCCCTTGGCAAAGGTACCAAGGATCGAATCCCGTGAGACTCCGAGGGTCGACAAGTACGTGTCAACGGCGCCAGAAACTTAGCGGTTGACGGGACTTGCACACAGATACAGATAACTTTGCTCCCAACGAGTACAGAGAGGTTGTCAATCCCTCCGGCCTTGTTGTTTACAAAGGATCAAACACAAGAGATAATAATGATAGCTATGACTGCAACTAGGAAACAAAAACAGGAAGTAAATAGAAGGTGTGATCAGCGGTGGTAATATGGACCGGGGTCCCATGATGTTCACTAGTGATGTCTCTCTCCCAAAATACGATAAAACAACAAAGCGAGGTAAACAAATTACAGCTGGGCAATTGACAGGATTATGTGCGCAAACCAATGCTAACTATGCTGCAAAGAAAGGTAGAGGCTCAAAAGCATGGGCGGTATGCCAAGGAAAGTAGACCGAAATCCATCTGCATCTACTACTAATCATCCACCTTGAGATATCTATCCAGAACATCTCGCTGGTATTAAGTTGCGAATCCCACCCAAAGTGTAAACTCAAAGCAACAGACAACTGCATTAAAAGAACTTTGCGTAAAGTAAACAATCCTTGCACCCGCAAGTACAAGCACCGTTGTTTTCTCCCTTGTGGCAACAACACATCCCCTAGACTCATGTTTCTGTCACTCAAGCTAGTCATCAGGGGCATGAACCCACAATCAAGCATAACGCTCCCTCTTGGAGTTACTACCTACTACTTGGCCAAAGCAATAAACAGCAACGGAGAACATGCAAGAATTACTCAAGAACAAAGATATAAAAGAGGTGAATCAAATATATTACTCAAACACAATCTGAACATAGTCTCATAATCCATCAGATCCCAGCAAACTCAGCAAAGCAACAACAGAAAGATTACATATGTGCCTCGATCATGTAGGGCAGCTCACGAGGTCTAAACCATGAAGAGCAAAGAGGGGAGGAGAACATCACATAGCTACTGATCATGGACCCATGGTCCAAGGTGGACTACTCACGACTCATCCGGGAAGCGTCCATGATGGTGGAGAAGCTCCCGGTGGTGGTTCTCCCCTCCGGCAGGGTGCCGGGAAGAGTTCTCCTGATGCTCCCGATCTTGGAAGCGCTGCGGCGGCGGAACAGAGGCGAGATCGCGAAAAAGGGTTCTGTCCTCGAGGGTTTCGGGACGAGAGGGATATATATGCGAAGGGGGGCAGCCAGAGGCGGAGCAGGGGCCCCAGGCGCCCCCCTGGCGCGGCCAGGGGTGGGTCCGCGCCAGGTGGCCGCCTAGGCCTCCCCTGGCTCCCCTCTGGCCCATCTTTGGTTCTTCGCGAAGCTTCCTGTACGCTGATTTTTCCTATATTTTTCCTGGAATTTTTGGAGCACTTTTAATATGGGGGAAACCTGAAATAGAAAAACAGTAGAAAACAGGAACTGGCACTGTGGTGCACTGAGTTAATAGGTTAGTCCAAATATGATGAAAAGTGTATGGAAGTGCATCAATATCATAGCAATATCACACAAAAGAAGCATGGAGCAAGCAAAAATTATAGATACGTTTTGGACGTATCAACATCCCCAAGCTTAATTCCTGCTCGTACTCGAGTAGGGTAAATGATAACAAGCATAATTTCTGTGGTGACATGCTACCAACCATATAAGAACTTTTTAAGTAAAGCAATCAAGGCATGTAATTCAATTCAAGTCATAACAAGCAAGAGTCTATATTAGCATTGTAACAAGCAACATAAGAACATAAAGGTGCAAGAGCTCTCGCTGTCCGTGACTCGAAT
Source organism: Secale cereale (assembly GCA_902687465.1). Lineage (NCBI taxonomy): Eukaryota > Viridiplantae > Streptophyta > Magnoliopsida > Poales > Poaceae > Secale > Secale cereale. The sequence goes on along the minus strand of LR738710.1, from coordinate 537,017,945 downwards.
GTCTCCAAATGGTGTTTGCATGCAAGAAAGGGGATAGGGATATACGAGATAGTAAAACATAGTTTTTGTATTGTTGAGAACTTAATCTACTAAAGTTTCACACTTGGTCTTCTTTAAAATCTTATCTTGACTCATCCTCAGACCACTAGCCAGGTACAAGTCAAAATGATCCACTCCCTTTCAATATTTTGAGCACGCATTCAATGGATGAGCGTAAGCAAGAAAGTTGACACTTAGGATGGCAAAGAGAGCAAAATAATGAAGGGGGAAGACAAAAAAGGTGTGAAAGGCTCACATCAATGAGGACAATCATAGGCGAGAGAAAGCCAAATGATAGATATGATGTGAGGAGTAGGGATTGCCATGCAACGGATGCACATATGAGCTAAGGTAAGCTCTCCAATGGAACTAGTGGGGGTGCATCCAACTTGCTTGCTCAAGAAGACCTAGAGCTCTTTTGAGGAGGCTCATCATTGGAATATACAAGCCAAGTTCTATAGTGTGAAGGTCCCCACATAGCTATATGCATGAATGATAATCTCTATGGAGTACAAGGTATAAGATGGAGTACGAGTGTGGATCTCTCAAAAGGAATAGTAGTGTGCCCCCTTCTCTCTTTTTATTTCTTTTTTTTGTGGCCTCAATGGCTCTTTCTATTTAACTCTCATTTGTCCTCTTTGGGATCTTTTGATTTTGTCCTCTTTGGGATCTTTTCCTCACTTTAGGGGCAACACTCTATGTATTACAAGAAGTATAGAAGATCTTTCACACTTTACAAGAGTACTCAACATAAAGAAGATGAAACTATCATGATGTATGCAAATGTATGCCTCTGCCAGTGTAGCAGGATATGCAATGATACTAGCGCGTCATGTAGCAATGATTAGGGCAAGGCCCAACTAGCATGCGGCTCATCGATCAAGCAAAAAGCATGCATGACATGAAGATCAAGTCATGAGAAGATGGATGTTGCATGTCAATGTATCTCGGAAAGGCTATGGAAATGCCTTGATAGGTAGGTATGGTGGCTGTTTTGAGGAAGGATATAATGAGGCTTATAATGACAGAGCGTATCGTGCCAAGGATTTGGATGCACCAGCGAAGTATGCGCCAACTCTCGAGGTGAGAAAGGGCAATGCACGGTACCGAAGAGGCTAGAAAAATATGGCTAGGTGGAAGTGTCAACTTTCGAATACTCACATTAGTCCGAAGAACTCATGCACTTATTATCGGTAACTCTCAATCTAATTAGGAGGTTCACAAAGAGACAAGTACCCCGAGGAGGAGTGTATGGGGGTTTGGTTATCCTTGCGCATCCTCGACTCATGGTACGTGAGTGTACTCTAATATTCGATCCCTCCAAAGATTAGTGATCCATCTAGTAGCTAAAGTTCTTAACTATTTTGTAGGTTTTCGAAAATAAACACGGATTGCCCAAAATACGACATCTATCACTAATAGGCTAAAGCTCTTGACACCAAAAGTTCAGAAATTACTCATGGCAATACCTCAAAACTATTGCAAGTTACTACTAAAATTAAATAGCAACCTCAATTACCTACTTTAAGTTAAGACACACAACTCAGTGCAACAGGCAAACTCTCTTAACAAGATAAACACGAAAACTCAAGAGAGTTCAGCAACCAACTAAACAAAAGCTCTTTAAAAAGAAAAGCATGAAAACTAAGAGCTAAACATGACAGCAGCTATGGAAAGACAAAGAACACACACAGCAAAGATAAGCATGAAAATCCTATGTTGTGTTCTAGGTTGAAGTGGAGCGTGTTTCTCTCCCACACAAAGAAAGCTGGGTTCTAACTTGTTATGAACAGCAAGCGAAGCTAAAGAAAACTAAAAAAAGAAACTAAGAGCAAGACGCTCCAAGCATAGCACATAACGCATGAAGTGATAAGAATATAGTGGAACGAAAGACGAACTGATAATTGTTGATGGAGAAGGGGATGCATAGGGGCATCCCCAAGCTTAGACGCTTGAGTCTTCTTGAATATTTCTTGGGGGTGCACGGGGGCATCCCCAAGCTTGAGCGTTTGACCCTCCTGAATCTTCTTTTATCATCTTCTCTCGCACACTTGAAAACTCCCTTCATACATAACTCATCATAATCTGATTAGCGAGGTTAGTACCCACAATAAAATAACTTTTCCCTACTGGAAATAAATATAATCTTGAAGGGCTACTGTTTCTCAAGATTTCCAAAAGGTTTTTGCAAAGAAAAAGCAAGCTCAAGGTTTGCAAAACGAAGAAAAGGCAAAACAGGACAGGATCTATGAAAAACAGACCAGCAGGCAGTAAATAATTTTTTCGGGGCACTTCTTCAACTCAAATCAAAAAACTCAGAACAGATGCTCGAAAGCCAATTGTATAGAGCATGCTGTCAAAACAATTCAGATCAAAAAGATGATCTGGTGATTTTATTCGAATTTTTCTGTCCAAGGACAGAATCTGTTTTCTGGACAACACGTCACAACTTTTGAACTTTCTTGCAATCGGAGGCCAAACTTGGCACAAAGCTGAAAAGAAAAGATACAATGATGATGCTACTGTAGTAACAAACATCAAGACACAACAAAAGCAAAATAAGACCTAATTCGTTGTGGGCTGCCTCCCAAAAGCGCTTTCTTTTATGCCTTTAAGCTAGGCATGATGCAAAAAGAGAAGATCAAGTTTTATCAAGAGTAAGAGAATAGCTAGCCCGTGTAACGGACTCAAAAGGCAACTTAATCTTCTTTCTAGGGAAGTGTTCCATCCCTTTCTTGAGAGGGAATTGGAATTTTATATTCCCCTCTTTCATGTCAATGATAGCACCAACGGTGCGAATAAAAGGACGTCCCAAAATAATTGGACATGAAGGTTCACATTCAATATCCATAATAGTAAAATCAACGGGAACATAATTGTCATTGACAATGATAAGAACATCGTCGATCTTCCCCAAAGGTTTCTTTACGGAAGAATCAGCAAGACGAACACCAAAAGAACAAGGATCAAAAGGTTTCAATTCAAACATATCATACATTCTTTTGGGCATAACGGAGGTACTAGCTCCATCATCACATAAAGCATAGCAAGAGAAGTTGTTCAATTTAATTTTAATCATAGGATCCCAACTATCTTCTAGCTTTCTAGGTATGGAGGCTTCTACCCTAAGCTTCTCCTCCCTAGCTTTGATAAGAGCATTAGTGAGATGCTCCGTGAAGGCAAGATTAAGTGTGCTAGTGTGGGGATCTCTAGAAAGGGTGCAATTATCAAAATCAAGGTCACTACTATCAAGTAAAGTGGTAGTGGTGTCCTTTAGGCTCACTTGTTTGGTAGCTTCTATGGTCATAGGAGTTTCTTCTTCTATGGTTGAGGTCATAGCATCACCATTAATAGGTCAAATGGGACTAGGAGTGCATTGGGCGCTAAGAGTTTGGATATCCTCAACAACTTGAATAGTAGCAACAGTGTGGTGGGTAGGAAGGCTCTTAATTCTATCTTCTTCCTCCTTTTCTCTAGCCCATCTCTCTTTAAGTTTAGCTAGCATCCTAATGTTTTCATTAATTTGCACTTGAATAGCATTCATAGGAGTGGTCTTCCTCTCCTCAAGAGGAGAAGTTCTAATTTTAAGCAACTCTACCTCATGGGCTAAATTGTCTACCTTCGAAGAGAGATTATCTAGTTTTTCTAGTTTTTCTTCTACACTCTTATTGAAGGCCTTTTGGGTAGTGATGAAGTCTTTAAGCATAATCTCTAGTTCAGAAGTGGAGTTCTTGGTGCTAGGATAAGTATTGTTGTTCCCATAGGAATTAGAGGGGAACGGTCTAGGGTTGCTACCAAAATTACTCCTATAAGCATTGTTATTGAAGTTGTTTCTAGAGATAAAGTTCACATCTACTTGATCTTGAGCAATCAAAGAATTTAAAGGAACATCATGAGGATCAATAGAAGATTGCTTGGAAAGTAGAGACATGATCAAGTCAACTTTTTCATTTAGGGAGGAAATCTCCTCGACAGAGTTTACCTTCCTACCTGTTGGAGCGCGTTCGGTGTGCCATTGGGAATAATTGGTCATCATCTCGTCGAGAAGCTTCGTGGCAGCACCAAGTGTAGTTGACATAAAGGTTCCTCCCGCGGCCGAATCTAACAAGTTCCGCGAGGTAAAGTTCAAGCCTGCATACAAAGTTTGGATAACCATCCAAGTAGTCAAACCATGAGTAGGGCAGTTCTTGACAAGAGATTTCATGCGTTCCCAAGCTTGGGCAACGTGTTCATTATCCAATTGTTTAAAATTTATTATGTTACTCCTTAATTGGATAATTTTAGCAGGGGGATAGTACTTCCCAATAAAGGCATCCTTGCACTTGTCCCAAAAATCTATACTATTCCTAGGCAAGGATTGAAACCAGATTTTAGCTCCTCCTCTCAAGGAGAAAGGAAAAAGCTTAAGCTTAACAATATCACCATATACTTCTTTGTACTTTTGCATATCACAGAGCTCAACAACATTATTTAAGTGCAAAGCAGCATCATCTCCAGAACCGGAGAATTGATCTTTCATAACTAGGTTCAGCAAAGCAGGTTTAATCTCATAAGAAGGTGCTGAAGTGGCAGGTGTAGCACTAGGCGTGCAGATAAAGTCACTGTTGTTATGACTAGTGAAGTCACACAACTTGGTGTTCTCGGTGGAACCCATAGCAGCAGCAAGCAAGATAACTATTTTTGTGATTTTTGGTAAAGGACACTAAAGCAAAAACTGAAAGGTAAACTAACAAGACAAAAAAGCAAAGATAAAAGATAGGGTGCAACTCCCCTATCTTGAAGAGTGGAGTCCCCGGCAACGGCGCCAGAAACTTGCTTGATGGCTTCTCGCCCCTCGTTGGTTACCCCAAGTGGAAGGTTGAGATGTAGCGTAGCGGCAAATTTCCCTTGGCAAAGGTACCAAGGATCGAATCCCGTGAGACTCCGAGGGTCGACAAGTAGGTGTCAACGGCGCCAGAAACTTAGCAGTTGACGGGACCTGCACACAGATACAGATAACTTTGCTCCCAACGAGTACAGAGAGGTTGTCAATCCCTCCGGCCTTGTTGTTTACAAAGGATCAAACACAAGAGATAATAATGATAGCTATGACTGCAACTAGGAAATAAAAATAGGAAGTAAATAGAAGGTGTGATCAGCGGTGGTAATATGGACCGGGGTCTCATGATGTTCACTAGTGATGTCTCTCTCCCAAAAGACAATAAAACAGCAAAGCGAGGTAAACAAATTACAGCTGGGCAATTGACAGGATTATGTGCGCAAACCAATGCTAACTATGCTGCAAAGAAAGGTAGAGGCTCAAAAGCATGGGCGGTACGCCAAGGCAAGTAGACCGAAATCAATCTGCATCTACTACTAATCATCCACCTTGAGATATCTATCCAGAACATCTCGCTGGTATTAAGTTGTGAATCCCACCCAAAGTGTAAACTCAAAGCAACAGACAACTGCATTAAAAGAACTTTGCGTAAAGCAAACAATCCTTGCACCCGCAAGTACAAGCACCGTTGTTTTCTCCCTTGTGGCAACAGCACATCCCCTAGACTCATGTTTCTGTCACTCAAGCTAGTCATCAGGGGGCATGAACCCACAATCAAGCATAACTCTCCCTCTTGGAGTTACTACCTACTACTTGGCCAAAGCAATAAACAGCAACGGAGAACATGCAAGAATTACTCAAGAACAAAGATATAAAAGAGGTGAATCAAATATATTACTCAAATACAATCTGAACATAGTCTCATAATCCATCAGATGCTAGCAAACTCAGCAAAGCAACAGCAGAAAGATTACATATGTGCCTCGATCATGTAGGGCAGCTCACGAGGTCTAAACCATGAAGAGCAAAGAGGGGAGGAGAACATCACATAGCTACTGATCATGGACCCATGGTCCAAGGTGGACTACTCACGACTCATCCGGGAAGCGTCCATGCTGGTGGAGAAGCTCCCGGGGGTGGTTCTCCCCTCCGGCAGGGTGCCGGGAAGAGTTCTCCTGATGCTCCCGATCTTGGAAGCGCTGCGGCGGCGGTACAGAGGCGAGATCGCGAAAAAGGGTTCTGTCCTCGAGGGTTTCGGGACGAGAGGGATATATATGCGAAGGGGGGCAGCCAGAGGCGGAGCAGGGGCCCCAGGTGCCCCCCTGGCACGGCCAGGGGTGGGGCCGTGCCAGGTGGCCGCCTGGGCCTCCCCTGGCTCCCCTCTGGCCCATCTTTGGTTCTTCGCGAAGCTTCTTGTACGCTGATTTTTCCTGGAATTTTTAGAGCACTTTTAATATGGGGGAAACCTGAAATAGAAAAACAACAGAAAACAGGAACTGGCACTGTGGTGCACTGAGTTAATAGGTTAGTCCAAATATGATCAAAAGTGTATGGAAGTGCATCAATATCATAGTAATATCACACAAAAGAAGCATGGAGCAAGCAGAAATTATAGATACGTTTTGGACGTATCAATGAGCTTTGATGTACCGAAGGTAGTTCGGAGTCCCGGATGTGATCACGGACATGACGAGGAGTCTCGGAATGTCCGAGATATAAAGATTAATATATTGTATATCTATATTCGGACACCAGAAGTGTTCCGCGTGATTTTGGAGAAAACCGGAGTGCAAGAGGTGTTACCGGAATCCCCCCCCCCCATCGGGGGAGTATTGGGCCATAGTGGGCTATGAGGGACAGAGAGAGGCAGCCCGGTAAGGCTGGCCGCCCCCACCCCCATGGGAATCCTAGTTCTACTAGGAGTGGGGGGAGGCGCCCCTCTCCTTCCTACTCCCCTTCTTCTTCCTTTCCTACTCCTAGTAGGAATAGGAAAGAGGATTCCTACTCCTACTAGGAGTAGGAAAGCTCTTCTCCTTGGCGCGCCCTAGGGCCGGCCGGCCTCCCCCTGGCTCCTTTATATACGGGGAAGGGGGCACCCTAGAACACACAAGCATCATTGTTTTAGCCGTGTGCAGTGACCCCCTCCATAGAAACACACCTCGGTCATATCGTTGCAGTGCTTAGGCGAAGCCCTGTGTTGGTAACTTCATCATCTCCGTCACCATGCTATCGTGCTGACGAACTCTCCCGTGAAGCTCAACTGGATCAAGAGCTCATGGGACGTCATCGAGCTGAACGTGTGCTAAACGCGGAGGTGCCGTACGTTCGGTGCTTGGATTGGTTGGATCGCGAAGACGTTCGACTACATCAACCGCGTCACTAGACGCTTCTGCTTTCGGTCTACGATGGTAAGTAGACACACTCTCCCCTCTCGTTGCTATGCATCTAGTAGATAGATCTTGCGTGATCGTAGGAAAATTTTGAAATACTACGTTCCCCAATAGTGGCATCATGAGCCAGGTCTATGCGTAGATGATATGCACGAGTAGAACATAATGAGTTGTGGGCAATAATAGTCATACTTCTTACCAGCATGTCATACTTTGATTCGGCGGTATTGTGAGATGAAGCGGCCCAGACCGACATTACGCGTACGCTTACGCGAGACTGGTTTCACCGTTATGAGCACTCGTTGCTTAAAGGTGACTGGTGGGTGTCTGTCTCTCTCGCTTTAGTTGAATCGAGTGTGGCTACGCCCGGTCCTTGTGAAGGTTAAAATAGCACATATTTGGCGAAAAATCGTTGTGGTTTTTGTATCCATAGGTAACAACGGTTCTTGCTAAGCCCATAGCAGCCACGTAAAACTTGCAAAAACAAAGTAGAGGATGTCTAACTTGTTTTCGCAGGGCATGTTGTGATGTGATATGGTCAAGACGTGATGAGTTATACGTTATTGTATGAGATGATCATGTTTTGTAAAGTTACCGGCAAGTGGCAGAAGCCTTATGGTTGTCTCTTTATTGTATGAATTGTGAAGTCCATGTAATTGCTTTACTTTATCACTATGATTTAGTGATAGTAGTAGTAGCAACAGTTGGCGAGACGACCACGAAGCTACGATGAAGATCATGGTGTCTAGCCGGTGACGATGGAGATCATGACGATACTTTGGAGATGGAGATCAAAAGCACCAGATGATGATAGCCATATCATGTCACATATTTTGATTGTATGTGATGTTTATCTTATTATGCTTCATAGTTTGCTTAGTACGGTGGTAGCATTATAAGATGATCCCTTACAAAATTTCAAGGTACAAGTGTTCTCCCTTAGTATGCGCCATTGCGAATGTTTGTCGTGCCGAGACACCACGTGATGATCGGGTGTGATAAGCTCTACGTTCAAATACAACGGGTGTAAGACAGTTTTGCACATGCAGAATACTCGGGTTAAACTTGACGAGCCTAGCATGTACAGACATGGCCCTGGAACACTGGAGACCGAAAGGTCGAGCGTGAATCATATAGTAGATATGATCAACATAAGATGTTCAACATTGAAAACTACTCCATCTCACATGATGATCGGACATGGTTTAGTTGATTTGGATCACGTGATCATTTAAATGACTAGAGGGATGTCTATCTAAGTGGGAGTTCTTTAGTAATATGATTAATTGAACTTTAATTTATCATGAACTTAGTCCTGTTAGTTTTTGCATATCTATGTTGTTGTAGATCAATGGCCCGTGCTACCGTTCCCTTGAATTTTAATGTGTTCCTAGAGAAATCTCAGTTGAAAGATGATGGTAGCAATTACATGGAGTGGGTCCGTAACTTGAGGATTATCCTCATTGCTGCACAGAAGAATTATGTCCTTGAAGCACCGCTAGGTGACAAGCCCCCTCCCGCTAATGTAGACGCTTTGAACGTCTGGCAAACGCGGTCTGATGACTACTCGGTAGTTCAGTGTGCCATGCTTTACGGCTTAGAACCGAGACTTCAACGACATTTTGAACGTCATGGAGCATATGAGATGTTCCAGGAGTCGAAGTTAATATTTCAAGCAAATGCCCGGATTGAGAGATATGAAGTCTCCAATAAGTTCTATAGCTGCAAGATGGAGGAGAACAGTTCTATCAGCGAACACTTGCTCAGAATCTCAAGTACTACAATCATATGACTCAAATTGGTTGCAAAGTTGACGAATATAGTGTTATTGATAGAGTTCTTCAATCACTACCACCAAGCTATAAAGGCTTCGTGATGAACTATAACATGCAAGGGATGCAGAAGACAATTCCCGAGCTCTTCTCTATGCTCAAAGCTGCGGAGGTAGAAATCAAAAAGGAGCATCAAGTGTTGATGGTTAACAAGACCACTAGTTTCAAGAAAAAAGGCAAGGGAAAGAAGGGGAACTTCAAGAAGAATAGCAAGACAGTTGCTACTCCCACGAAGAAACCCAAGTCTAGAGCCAAGCCTAAAACTTAGTGCTTCTACTGCAAAGGGACTGGACACTGGAAGCGGAACTGCCCCAAGTATTTGGCGGATAAGAAGGATGGCAAAGTGAACAAAGGTACATTTGATATACATGTTATTGATGTGTACCTTACTAATGCTCGTAGTAGCACCTGGGTATTTGATATTGGCTCGAATGCTAATATTTGTAACTCGAAACAGGGATAATGGATTAAACAAAGATTAGCTAAGGACGAGGTGACGATGCGTGTGGGAAATGGTTCCAAAGTCGATGTGATCGTCGTCGGCACGCTACCTCTACATCTACCATCGGGATTAGTTTTAGACCTAAATAACTGTTATTTGGTACCAGCGTTAAGCATGAACATTATATCTAGATCTTGTTTGTTGCGAGACGGTTATTCATTTAAATCAGAGAATAATGGTTGTCCTATTTATATGAGTATTATCTTTTATGGTCATGCACCCTTGAAGAGTGGTCTATTCATGTTAGATCTCGATCGTAGTGATACGCATATTCATAATATTGAAGCCAAAAGATGCAAGGTTGATAATGATAATGCAACTTATTTGTGGCACTGCCGTTTAGGTCATATTGGTGTAAAGCGCATGAAGAAACTCCATATTGATGGACTTTTGGAATCATTTGATTATGAATCACTTGGTGCTTGCGAACCATGCCTCATGGGCAAGATAACTAAGACTCTGTTCTCCGGAACAATGGAGCGAGCAAAAAATTTGTTAGAAATCATACATACTGATGTATGTGGACCAATGAGTGTTGAGGCTCGCGGCGGGTATCGTTATTTTTTGACCTTCAATGATGATTTGAACATATATGGGTATATCTACTTAATGAAACACAAGTCTGAAACATTTGAAAAGTTCAAAGAATTTCAGAGTGAAGTAGAGAATCATCGTAACAAGAAAATAAAGTTTCTATGATCTGATCATGGAGGTGAATATTTGAGTTACGAGTTTGGTCTTCATTTGTAACAATGTGGAATAGTTTCATAACTCACGCCACCCGGAACACCACAGCGTAATGGTGTGTCCGAACGTCATAACCGTACTTTATTAGATATGGTGCGATCTATGATGTCTCTTACTGATTTACCACTATCGTTTTGGGGTTATGCTTTAGAGACAGCTGCATTCACATTTTATAGGGCACCATCTAAATCCGTTGAGATGACGCCTTATGAACTGTGGTTTGGCAAGAAACCAAAGTTGTCGTTTCTTAAAGTTTGGGGATACAATGCTTATTTGAAAAAGCTTCAACCTAATAAGCTCGAACCCAAGTCGGAGAAATGTGTCTTCATAGGATACCCAAAGGAGACTGTTGGGTACACCTTTTCTCACATATTCGAAGGCAAAATACTCATTGCTAAAAATGGATCCTTTCTAGAGAAGGAGTTTCTCTCAAAAGAAGTGAGTGGGAGGAAAGTACAACTTGATGAGGTAGTTGTACCTTCTCCCTAATTGGAAAGTAGCACATCACAGAAACTAATTCCAGTGATTCCTACACCAATTACTGAGGAAGCTAATGATGATGATCATGAAGTTTCGGATCAAGTTACTACTAAACCTCGTAGGTCAACCAGAGTACGTTCCGCACCAGAGTGGTACGGGAACCCAGATCTGGAAGTCATGTTACTATACTATGATGAACTTACGAACTATGAGGCAGCGATGATGAGCCCAGATTCCGCAAAATGGCTTGAGGCCTCGAAATCTGAGATGGGATCCATGTATGAGAACAAAGTGTGTACTTTAGTTGACTTGCCCGATGATCGGCAAGCAATTGAAAATAAATCGATCTTCAAGAGGAAGACCGACGCAGACGGTAATGCTACTGTCTACAAAGCTCGACTTGTTGTGAAAGGTTTTCAACAAGTTCAATGAGTTGACTATGATGAGACTTTCTCACCCGTAGCGATGCTTAAGTCTGTCCAAATCATGTTAGCAATTGCCGCATTTTATGATTATGAAATATGGCAAATGGATGTCAAAACTGCATTCCTAAATGGATACCTCAAAGAGGAGTTTTATATGATGCAACCAAAAGGTTTTGTCGATCCTAAAGGTGCTAACAAAGTGTGCAAGCTCTAGTGATCCATCTATGGACTGGTGCAAGCATCTCGGAGTTGGAATATATGCTTTGATGAGGTGATCAAAGCATATGGTTTTATACAGACTTTTGGAGAAGCCTGTATTTACAAGAAAGTGAGTGGGAGCTCTGTAGCATTTCTGATATTATATGTAGATGACATATTGTTGATTGCAAATGATATAAAATTTCTGGATGGCATAAAGGATACTTGAATAAGAATTTTTCAATGAAAGACCTTGGCGAAGCTGCTTATATATTAGGCATAAAGATCTATAGAGATAGATCAAGACGCTTAATTGGACTTTCACAAAGCACATACCTTGATAAAGTTTTGAAGAAGTTCAAAATGGATCGGTCGAAGAAAGGGTTCTTGCATGTGTTACAAGGTGTGAAGTTGAGTAAGACTCAATGCCCGACCACTGCAGAAGATAGAGAGAAAATAAAAGTCATTCCCTATGCCTCAGCCATAGGATCTATCATGTATTCAATGCTGTGTACCAGACCTGATGTGTGCCTTTCTATAAGTTTAGCATGGAGGTACCAAAGTAATCCAGGAGTGGATCACTGGACAGCGGGCAAAAACATCTTGAAGTACCTGAAAAGGACAAAGGATATGTTTCTCGTTTATGGAGGTGACAAAGAGCTCGTCGTAAATAGTTACGTCGATTCAAGCATTGACACTGATCCGGATGACTCTAAGTCACAAACCGGATATGTATTTTGTTTGAACGGTGGAGCTGCCAGTTGGTGCAGTTCCAAACAGAGCGTCATGGCGGGATCTACGTGTGAAGCAGAGTACATAGCTGCTTCGGAAGCAGCAAATGAAGGAGTCTGGATGAAGGAGTTCATATCCGATCTAGGTGTTATATCTAGTGCATCGTGTCCAATGAAAATCTTTTGTGACAACACTGGATCAATAGCCTTGGCGAAGGAATCCAGCTTTCACAAGAGAACAAAGCATGTCAAGAGACGCTTCAATTCCATCCATGATAAAGTCAAGGAGGGAGACATAGAAATATGCAATATACATACGGATCTGAATGTCGCAGACCCGTTGACTAGGCCTCTTCCACGAGCAAAACATGATCAGCACCAAGACTCCATGGGTGTTAGAATCATTACTATGTAATCTAGATTATTGACTCGAGTTCAAGTGGGAGACGGAAGGAAATATGCCCTAGAGGCAATAGTAAAGTTGTTATTTCTATTTCCTTATATCATGATAAATGTTTATTATTCATGCTAGAATTGTATTAACCGGAAACTTAGTACATGTATGAATACATAGACAAAACAGAGTGTCCCTAGTATGCCTCTACTAGACTTTCTCATTGATCAAAGATGGTTATGTTTCCTAACCATAGACATGAGTTGTCATTTTATCAACGGGATCACATCATTAGGAGAATGATGTGATGGACAATACCCATCCGATAGCTTAGCAACTTGATCATTTAGTTTTACTGCTATTGATTTCTTCATGACTTATACATGTTCCAATGACTATGAGATTATGCAACTCCCGAATACCGGAGGAACACCTTGGGTGCTATCAAAGGTCATAACATAGCTGGGTGATTATAAAGATGCTCTACAGGTGTCTCCGAAGGTGTTTGTGGTGTTCGCACAGATCGAGAATAGGATTTGTCACTCCGAGTGTCAGAGAGGTATCTCTGGGACCTCTCGGTAATACACATCACAATAAGCCTTGCAAGCAAATGACTAATGAGTTAGTCACGAGATGGTGTATTACGGAATGAGTAGAGAGACTTGCCGGTGACGAGATTGAACTAGGTATGATGATACCAATGATCGAATCTCGAGCAAGTAACGTATTGATGACAAAGGAAACTATGTATGTTGTTATGCGGTTTGACCGATAAAGATCTTCGTATAATATGTAGGAACCAATATAAGCATCCAAGTTCCGTTATTGGTTATAGACCAGAGATGATTCTTGGTCATGTCTACGTAGTTCTCGAACCCGTAGGGTCCGCATGCTTAATGTTCGATGACGATCAGAATTATGAGTTTATGAGTTTTGATGTACCGAAGGTAGTTCAGAGTCCCGGATGTGATCACGAACATGTGAGGAGTCTCAGAATGTCTGGGACATAAAGATTAATATATTGGATGGCTATATTCGGACACCGGAAATGTTCCGGGTGATTTCGGAGAAATCCGGAGTGCTGGAGGAGTTACCGACCCCCCCCCCCCCCCCGGGGGGGAGTATTGGGCCATAGTGGGCCATGAGGGAAAGAGAGAGGCAGCCCACTAGGGCTGGCCGCCCCCCAAGGGAATCCTAGTTGGACTAGGAGTGGGGGGAGGCGCCCCCCTCCTTCCTTCTCGCCTTCTTCTTCCTTTCCTACTCCTAGTAGGAATAGGAAAGAGGATTCCTAGTCCTACTAGGAATAGGAAAGCTCCTCTCCTTGGCGCGCCCTAAGGGTCGGCCGGCCTCCCCCTTGCTCCTTCATATACGAGGGCAGGGGGCACCCTAGAACACACAAGCAACAATGTTTTAGCCGTGTGCGGTGCCCCCTCCACAGAAACACACCTCGGTCATATTGTTGCAGTGCTTAGGGGAAGCCCTGCGTCGGTAACTTCATCATCTCCGTCACCACGCCGTCGTGCTGACGAAACTCTCCCGTGAAGCTCAACTGGATCAAGAGCTCGTGGGACGTCATCGACCTACACGTGTGCTGAACGCGGAGCCCGGCCTGAGGGAGGCACCAGGCGCGCCTTCCTATGCAATAGGAAGGCATGCCCCGATTGTGGCCGCGGCACTCGAGGCGTTGCCAGCCGGTGACTCATTTGCCTTAGGATGGCCCTTGGGGAGCGGCTACTTCTTGTTTGCGGGTGTGGCCTCAAGAGGTGCAGTGTCACCCTCGCCATCAGAGTACTTAGCAGCAGCTACTAAATATGCCTGCTCCAGGTAGCAAACTGCTACTTCTTGAGCACAGTACCGTAAGTATTTCCCTCAGTTTTTGAGAACCAAGGTATCAATCCAGTAGGAGACCACGCGCGAGTCCCTCGCACCTGCACAAACAAATAAGAACTTCACAACCAACGCGATAAGGGGTTGTCACTCCCTTCACGGTCACTTACGAAAGTGAGATCTGATAGATAGGATAGGATAATATTTGTGGTAATTTTGGTATAAGAACATAAATTAAATAAAGCAAATAAAGTAGATGGAAGATTAATATGATGAGAATAGACCCGGGGGCCATAGGTTTCACTAGTGGCTTCTCTCATGATAGCAGAATTCTACGGTGGGTGAACAAATTATTGTCGAGCAATTGATAGAAAAGCACATAGTTATGAGAATATCTAGGCATGATCATTATATATAGGCATCACGTCCGTAACAAGTAGACCGAAATGATTCTGCATCTACTACTATTACTCCACACATCGACCGCTATCCAGCATGCATCTAGAGTATAAAGTTCATAAGAACATAGTAACGCCTTAAGCAAGATGACATGATATAGAGGGATAAACTCAAGCAATATGATATAAACCCCATCTTTTTATCCTCGATGACAACAATACTATACGTGCCTTGCTACCCCTGCTGTCACTGGGAAAGGACACCGCAAAATTGAACCCAAAGCCAAGCACTTCTCCCATTGCAAGAACAATAGATCTAGTAAGCCAAACCAAACCAATAATTCGAAGAGACTTGTAAGGATATTATAATCATACATAAAAGATTTCAGAAAAGAATCTAATATTTTTCCTAAATAATCTTGATCATAAACCCAAAATTAATCAGATCTCGACAAACACGCTACAAAAAGATTACATCAAATAGATCTCCTTGAAGATCAAGGAGAACTATGTATTGAGATCCAAAAAGAGAGAAGAAGCCATCTAGCTAATAACTACGGACCCGAAGGTCTGTGGTAAACTACTCACAACTCATTGGTGAGGCTATGGTGTTGATGTAGAAGCGCTCCGTGATCGATCCCCCCTCCGGCAGAGCTCCGAAACAGGCCCCAAGATGGGAACTCAAGGGAACAGAAGGTTGCGGCGGTGGAATTAGGGTTTTCTTTGTTGCCTCAATGTTTTCAAGGTACGTGGATATATATAGGAGGAAAGTGGGCACCGGGGGAGCCAAAGGGGCCCCAGAAGGGTGGGGGGCACGCTTGCCCCCCTAGGCGTGCCCTTCCCCCTCGTGGCCGCCTCTCTTGTTCCCTCACATGTACTCCAAGTCTTCTGGGTAGATACGGTTCCAAAAATAACTCTCCCGAAGGTTTCATTCTGTTTGGACTCCGTTTGATATTCCTTTTCTACGAAACACTGAAATAGGCAAAAAAAAACAATCTGCACTAGGCCTTGGGTTAGTAGGTTAGTCCCAAAAATAATATAAAAGTGTATAATAAAGCCCATTAAACATCAAAAACATAATATATAATAGCATGGAACAATAAAAAATTATAGATACGTTGGAGACGTATCAAGCATCCTCAAGCTTAATTCAAGCTCGTCCTCGAGTAGGTAAATGATAAAAACAGAATTTTTGATGTGGAATGCTAACTAACATAATTCTCAATGTAATTTCTTTATTGTGGCATGAATGTGTAGATCCGAAAGATTCAAGATAAAAGTCCATATTGACATAAGAATAATAATACTTCAAGCATACTAACAAAGCAATCATGTCTTCTCAAAATAATATGGCCAAAGAAAGTTCACCCTACAAAATCATATAGTTAGGCTATGCTCCTTCTTCGTCACACAAAATACTCCAATCATGCACAACCCCGGTTTCAGCCAAGCACTTGTTTCATACTTTAATTTTTTCAAACTCTTTCAACTTTATACATGAGCGTGAGCCATGGACATAGCACTATGTGGAATAGAGTGGTGGTTGTGGAGAAGACAAAAGAGGAAGATGCTCTCACATCAACTAGGCATATCAATGGGCTATGGAGATGCCCACCAATAGCTATCAATGTGAGTGAGTAGGGATTGCCATGCAACGTATGCACAAGAGCTATAAGTGTATGAAAGCTCAACAAAAGAAACTAAGTGGGTGTGCATCCAACTTGCTTGCTCACGAAGACCTAGGGCATTTGAGGAAGCCCATCGTTGGAATATACAAGCCAAGTTCTATAATGAAAATTCCCACTAGTATATGAAAGTGATAAAACAAGAGACTCTCTATCATGAGGATCATGGTGCTACTTTGAAGCACAAGTGTGGAAAAAGATAGTAGCATTATCCCTTTTGTTTTATTTTATTTTCTTTTTCTTTTTTTCTTTTCTTTTTCTTTTTTGTGCCTTTATTTTTTCTTTGGCCTTTCCTTTTTTTCTTTGGGACAATGCTCTAATAATGATGAACATCACACTTATATTGTTTTACAAATCGATATTACAACTTGATACTAGAACAAAGTATGACTCTATATGAATGCCTCCGGTGGTGTACCGGGATGTGCAATGAATCAAGAGTGACTTGTATGAAAAATTATGCATGGTGGCCTAGCCAGGAATACGATGTCAACTACATGATCATGCATGTCAATATGACAATGATGAAGCATGTCATATGAATGGAATGATGGAAAGTTGCATGGCAATATCTCGGAATGGCTATGGAAATGCCATGATAGGTAGGTATGGTGGCTGTTTTGAGGAAGGTATAAAGTGGGTGTATGGTACCGGCGAGAGTTGCGCGCAAGAGAGGCTAGCAATGGTGGAAGGGTGAGAGTGCGTATAATCCATGGACTCAACATTAGTCATAAAGAACTCACATACTTATTGCAAAAATCTACAAGTCATCAAAACAAAGTACTACACGCATGCTCCTAGGGGAAGGGTTGGTAGAAATTAACCATCGCCCGATCCCGACCTCCAGACAAAGGATGACACTCAATGAAATACCTCATGCTTCAAGTTTGTCACAAAACGGTTACCATACGTGCATGCTACGGGACTTGCAAGCCTTAACACAAGTATTTCTCAAATTCACAACTACTCTACTAGCATGACTCTAATATCACCATCCTCATATCTCAAAACAATCATCAAGTATCAAACTTCTCATAGTATTCAATGCACTTTACGTGAAAGTTTTTACTATACTCATCTTGGATGCCTATCATATAAGGACCAGTTTATAACCAAAGCACATTACCATGCCATTCTAAAATACTCTCAAATAGATATAAGTGAAGCATGATATATCAACAATTT
Source organism: Secale cereale (assembly GCA_902687465.1). NCBI lineage: Eukaryota > Viridiplantae > Streptophyta > Magnoliopsida > Poales > Poaceae > Secale > Secale cereale. The sequence continues at coordinate 537,000,293 of LR738710.1, read as the reverse complement.
CTACAAAATAAAACCACCACCGTGCCCTAAAAGATATAAGTGAAGCACTAGAGCCAAACTATCTAGCTCAAAAGATATAAGTGAAGCACATAGAGTATTCTAATAAATTCTAAACCATATTATCTCTCTCAAAAAGGTGTGTCCAGCAAGGATGATTGTGGAAAACTAACAAGCAAAGACTCAAATCATACATGACGCTCCAAGCAAAACACAAATCATGTGGTGAATAAAAATATAGTCCCGAGTAAAGTTACCGTAGATGAAGATGAAAGAGGGGATGCCTTCCTGGGGCATCCCCAAGCTTAGGATTTTGGTTGTCCTTGAATTTTACCTTGGCGATCCTTGGGCATCCCCAAGCTTAGGCTCTAGCCACTCTTTTTTCCATAGTCCATCAAAGCCATACTCAAAACTGGAAAACTTCACAACACAAAACTTAGCCAAAAATCTTGTGAACTCCGTTAGTATAAGAAAACAAGCCACCACTCAAAGGGACTGTAATGAACTCATTATTTGTTTATATTGCTGTTAAAATTACTGTATTCCAACTTCTCTATGATTCATACCCCCCGATAGTACTCATAGATTCATCAAAATAAGCAAACAACACACGAAAAACAGAATCTATCAAAAACAAAACAATCTGTAGTAATTTGTAACTTTCGAATACTTCTGTAACTCTAAAAAAATGAAATAAATTGGTAAACGTGAGGAATTTGTCTATTAATCATCTGCAAAAAGAATCAACTAAAAAGCACTCTCCAGTAAAAAATTACAGCCAATCTCGTGAGCACTAAAGTTTCTGTTTTTTACAGCATGATCACATAAACTTCACACAAGTCTTCCCAAAGGTTCTACTTGGGACAAACACTAATTAAAACACAAAACCACATCTAAACAGACGCTAGATGCAACGTTTATTGCTAAACAGAAGCAAAAACAAAGAAAATAAAATTGGGTTGCCTCCCAACACGCGCAATCGTTTAACGCCCCTAGCTAGGCACGATACAAGAATAGATCTAGGTATTGCCATCTTTGGTTTTTATCCTTTTGGCGGTGTCAAGCTCGAATTCGGGAGGTCCTTTACGTTTCCCTTAATATACGGAAATCTTTAGATCTAACGAATCCAACCGCTTATTGCAAAGGGTAATCAACATATTCATGCGTGGAGATTCCCACTAACATTCTTAAGAGGTTCAAGAGACATTTGTAATATTTTCGTTACTTCACAAATTTTCTCAAAAACTTGTGTCTCTTCCTGGGCTTGATGTAACCCTTTTTGTTGAGGTAGTGTTCCCACTATTCCCTCTATAATTTCTTGCGCAATACTAGGATCAGTTTCGATAAAATTTCCTTTGGCAACGCGATCCAAGAGTTGTCCATGGGACATATTTAATCCAACATAAAAATTGCGAAGTAAAATTCTAAAATTCACCTCTAAGGTGCAATTACGATAAGATTCCATCATCCTGTACCAAGCGTCTTTTAAGTTTTCTCCTTGCTTTTGTTTGAAGTGAAGAACTTCAAACTCGGGAGACAAAGGAGCGGATAAGGGACTAGCCAGGGCGGCAAGGCAAAGCGATAAAGCACACGGAAAAAGAAGGGCGGATAAAATGGCAAGGGTGAAGTGGGGGAGAGGAAAACGAGAGGCAAATAATGTAATGCGAAGGATAAGGGTTTGTGATAGGTACTTGGTATATGACTTTTGCGTAGATCTCCCCGGCAACGGCGCCAGAAATTCTTCTTGCTACTTCTCGAGCTTCCGTTGTATTCCCTCGAAGAGGAAAGGGTGATGCAGCATAGTAGCGTAAGTATTTCCCTCAGTTTTTGAGAACCAATGTATCAATCTAGTAGGAGACCACGTGTGACTCCCTCGCATCTGCACAAACAAATAAGAACTTCGCAGCCAACGCGATAAGCGGTTGTCAATCCCTTCACGGTCACTTACGAAAGTGAGATCTGATAGATAGGATAGGATAGTATTTTTGGTTTTTTGGTATAATAATAGAATGTAAATAAAGCAAATAAAGTAGATGGAAGATTAATATGATGAGAATAGACCCGGGGGCCATAGGTTTCACTAGTGGCTTCTCTCATGATAGCAGAATTCTACGGTGGGTGAACAAATTACTGTCGAGCAATTGATAGAAAAGCGCATAGTTATGAGAATATATAGGCATGATCATTATTATATAGGCAACACGTCTGTAACAAGTAGACCGAAACGATTCTGCATCTACTACTATTACTCCACACATCGACCGCTATCTAGCATGCATCTAGAGTATTAAGTTCATAAAAACAGAGTAACGCCTTAAGCAAGATGACATGATGTAGAGGGATAAACTCAAGCAATATGATATAAACCCCATCTTTTTATCCTTGATGGCAACAATACTATACGTGCCTTGCTGCCCCTGCTGTCACTGGGAAAGGACACCACAAGATTAAACCCAAAGCCAAGCACTTCTCCCATTGCAAGAACTATAGATCTAGTAGGCCAAACCAAACCAATAATTCGAAGAGACTTGCAAGGATGTTATAATTATACATAGAAGTTCAGAAAAGAATCAAATATTGTTCATAGATAATCTTGATCATAAACCCACAATTCATCGGATCTCAACAAACACACCGCAAAAAGATTACATCAAATAGATCTCCTCGAAGATCGAGGAGAACTTTCTATTGAGATCCAAAAAGAGATAAGAAGCCACCTAGCTAATAAATATGGACCCGAAGGTCTATGGTAAACTACTCACAACTCATTGGTGAGGCTATGGTGCTAATGTAGAAGCGCTCCGTGATCGACCCCCCCCCCCTCCGGTGGAGCTTCGGAACAGGCCCCAAGATGGGATCTCACAGGAACAGAAGGTTGTGGCGGTGGAATTAGGGTTTTCTTTGTTGCCTCGATGTTTTCAGGGTACGTGGATATATATAGGACGAAAGAGGGCACCGGGGGAGCCAGAGGGGGCCCACAAGGGTGGGGGGCGCGCCTGCCCCCTGAGCGTGCCCTACCCCCTCGTGGCCGCCTCTCTCGTTCCGTCGCGTGTACTCCAAGTCTTCTGGGTAGATACGGTTCCAAAAATAACTCTCCCGAAGGTTGCATTCCGTTTGGACTCCGTTTCATATTCCTTTTGTGCGAAACACTGAAATAGGCAAAAAAATAGCAATCTGCACTGGGCCTTGGGTTAGTAGGTTAGTCCCAAAAATAATGTAAAAGTGTATAATGAAGCCCATTAAACATCCAAAACATAATATATAATAGCATGGAACAATAAAAAATTATAGATACGTTGGAGATGTATCACAAACCGCATCTTTCTCGTCGCACGCGAAGTGATGAACGCCGATGCATCGTGGCATCTTGAGGACATTGTAGCCATGGTGGGTCACTACCATGAACTTACAAGTGCGGGGTACCCCAGGATGGCGTTATACATGAGGCCGATGTGCGCCACGTCAAAGTCGATGAGCTCGGTGTGGTAGTTGTCACGCGTGCCAAAGGTGACCGGAAGGCGCACCTGCCCCAAAGGTATGGTGGACCCATCTGTCACCCCAAAGAAGGGCTTGGCCAACATCAGATGTTGATAGGGAACCTAGAGTGTCTCGAATGTCTCGATGGAGAGGACGTTGAGGTCGGCGCCTCCGTCGATGAGGATCTTGGTGATTGAAACGTTGTTGATAGGGACTGCACAGCATGGGGAGCGTGCCGGCGGTGGCCGAACACATGAGGTGGTCCTTGGAGTCGAAGGTGATGGTGTACTGTGACCACTTGAGGGGCCGCGTGGCTTCAAGCCTCGGGAGGGCATCATTCACCTCGCGAGAGAATTACTTGAAGAGGTGGTTGGATGTGAGAGCCTGAGCCCCGCTGAGGATGCAAGCTACAGCGCGATGCTCCTGATAGCCCTCGGCACCATCGTCATGATGGTTGTTATCATTTTTTCTGGGTGGCCGCGGCAGTGGTGGAAGAGATGAATTATCCTAGGGGCGTGCCTCGCGAGGCTGATCACGCCGGGCATAGTCGCGAGGCTAGGTGCATGAGCCACCCTCGCGAGGTTGATTGCGCCAGCGCTGGTGAGGGTTGTCGCTGCAGTTGTCCTAGTGGCCGCCACCATGGCCTCCTCCACGGCCGAAGCCATGGCCGTTGCGGTCGGGGGGACAACCAAAGTGCTCGTCGTGGAGCGCCTTGAGCTCCTGGCATTCATCGGTTTTATGAGTGCGCATGTTGTGGAAGATGCAAAACAGGCGTCCATCTTTGACGGGCTCGTCACGGTCGAGGCCTTACTTCTGCTCGGGCTCCACCGTCAGCACGGTAGGGCCCTTGCGCTTTACTTCCTTGGCCTTGGCTTTCTTGTCGTCATTCTCAGCGTCGGGGTTGTTGTGAATGAAGATGCGGCCCTCCTCCGCCCTGGCGCACTTATCGGCCAGGTTGAATGGCTCCAGGGCCGTGCTCAGATCGTCATTGATGGCAAATTTTTCGCACATCCTGATGTTTGTGATGCCGTTGGTGAACGCCAAGATGATAGCTTCATTTGAGGCTACTGGGATCTTGTGGCCCACTTGGGTGAAGCATCGAATGTACTTGTGGGGGGTCTCGCCAGGGCGCTGCTTCACAAGCCGCAAGTCGTTCATGGTGAGGCGCGGTCGTGAGTGCCCTGGAAGTTGTCGATGAACTGCTTGTGGAGCTCATCCCACGAGCATATTGAATCCTCGGGCAGGTTCATGAGCGAGGAGCATGCGCCATCCTTGAGATCCAGGGAAACCAATTCATCATGACCTTATCATCATCGTTCACCGCCTAGATGCTCAGTACATAGAGCTGAAGGAACTCCATGGAGTCGAGGATGCCATCGTAGCGTGGGGCAGTTCCGGCTTGAACTAGATCGGACAGACCACCCAACGCGGCTCACGAGTGAAGTCCCGGTAGCCATGAGTGCTCGTGGGCGCAGCTCACACGTGACAAACACGGTCTTGGCACCCTGCTGCTGTCGGGGTTTTGGGGCGACATATGCCAACGGATGGCTTAGCATGCATGGGGACAATAGAGCGTTGCCGGGCCTTGGAAGCAGGATAAGGCGGAACTTGGGACGCCTACGGATCTTACCCAGGTTCGGGGCTCTCCGTGGAGATAACACCCCTAGTCCTGCTCTCCGGGACACCGGGTCATGACTAATGTCACTAGGGTAGCTACAAGGTTGCTCCTCGAGCTGTGTCGTCTAGAGGAGGAAGAAGAGCAAGGCTAGCTCACTACATTCGCTCTAGGGACTCGGGATGGTAGCTAGGGTTTCTCTCTCTCTCTCTCTACGTGTCTCTCTTCCTTCTAGAGTTCAATGTTCCAACCCCTCCTCATGGAGGACCCTGGGGGGTTTATATAGGCCTACCCCCCTGGGGTACAACTGTAATCTCGACGGAGTGGTCCCCGACTGTCAGCGTCTTCTAGTGCTGGTCTCACTGCCTGTATGCTGGGGCCCGCCGCCTGCGGGCCCACGTGATTGCCTTTCACAGTAGGCATGCTTCTGTTGACGGCAGCATCGTCAGGAGAAAAGTGGCTATAGTGTCGCCGTCTCCTGCCGTACACTGCCACCACGTCCTGTCTTGTCATCTTGATGAGGTTCAGACTTCTAGGGCAGCATTCGTCGTCTGTTACCACGTGGGCCGTCTCCCCTGGCCGCCTACCAGGGGTGGCTTGTTTCTGAGTTACCCATCGGCCGGTGGGGCCAGCCGCCTGCTGGTCCCGCCGTCTGTGGGTAGTGGGATCATGGATTCCTCTGACCGGAGCTTGGTCACTAGCAGCATGGCTGCAGTGTTACGCCGCTTAAGAGATGGCCATAAGGTACACATTCACTGTAGCCACGCCCTTATAGATTGTCTAAGGACGTGCTCAGCTGTAGCCATGCCTCAGCTGCGTGGTGGTCCCTCAGCACACATCTCGAGGGAGAGGCGTAGGACCGTCTGCTAGCTGCTGGCTGTGGGACTACCGCCTGTTTGGGCCCCTGGCACTTGCTAGCAGCCGGCTCCTAGGGTAAGCTGTCCTAGGAGGCGGCCCGATGAGCAGACGGCTGGGGGGTAACAGGCGACCCCAAATTGTCTTAAAATACCATGGGTCGTCGATGAGGACACACGTGGTCAATATCTCCGATAGTAGTCCCCGAAGCTGGTGGAACTCGGCGGTTTGTGTTTGAGGGCTGCGGGGTTCCAGCAGCTTCCCCCCCCCTAAGTAGGAACGGCGTCCTTCGTCCATCTTCTGGAAAGAGCCGTCTGCTAGCAGTCGGCCCTCCGTCTTCAAATCTTCGAGGGGAAGACACCGCCTGGTCAGCATGCAGTTGCGCAGGTCTGCCGACCGTTGGTGGCTCCCCACGCGTCATCGCCCCGTCACGTCAGCCTGCCAGCCCACGCGCGTGACGGGACGTAGCAGTGGGCCCGGGCCCGCCACTACAGGGCCTCGGTCCGCGTGCGGATCCAATGTGGCATGGGCAATCGATTGCCCTCCCCACGCGCCGTTAATGCGCGCGGATTAGGCGTGCAAAAGGCGGGGGTCGTGCGGGGCGTGGAGCAGTTAATCCCACGCCCACCCCCTCGGCTTCGCTTCTAGAGCCTATAAGTAGGCCGGGGGAGAGAGGTTAGCGTCGCTCTCGTGCCCGCCCCTCTCCATTCCTCTTCTTCTTCCTCGCTCCCGTCCGCTCTTCTTGCTAGCTTCGCAGCGAGCCGCCGTCCCGAGCCATGGCCGCCGCAGCGCTAGTCCGCCATCACGGCGAGTGGGACGGCAGCGACATCCTCGAGGAACACATCCACTACATCTGCCGGGCCTGGAAGCTACCTCCTGCCGACAAGGTCGCCGTGCGCCTAGTGCCAGCGGCGGAGATCAGGCCGGCGCCGCGGTTCGGCGAGCGGGTCATCTTCCGCTCGCACTTCCGTGCGGCTTCGGCCTCCCCGCGAGCGGCTTCTTCCGGTCCTTGTTGGAGTTCTTCAACATCCAACCCCAACACCTCACGCTGAACACGGTGCTGACATTGTCCTCTTCGTCGTCATGTTCGAGGCGTACCTCAGCATCCTCCCCACGATGGAGCTGTGGACCGAGCTTTTCTACATGAAGCTCGGTACCGCAGTCCAGAGCATGGCCGCCCAGTGCGGGGGATGTATTGCGGTGTAGTGCAGCGGGGCAAGAAACTATTTCCCGGCGCCGCAGCTCGTGGCATCGGCGAAGTTGTGGCAGAAGACATACTTCTATGTCTCCAATGTCGATCCCGCCCATGATTTCATCGACCTGCCGGACTGGGCACCCGGCCCGCCTGCCAAGCCTCGCGCCTCATGAAAGACTTGGCCCACCTCCCTCACAGAAGGCGCCTCCATCGCCGTGCGGCGTCTCCGGGAGCTGAGGGACAGTGAGGTCTTGGTTTTCGCGGACCTCTTGCTCACGTTCGCGGAGCGCCGGGTGCTGCCGCTGCAGGCCCGCCTGCACTTGATTTGTGACATGAGCGGGCACCGGGACCCCAGTCGGACATGCACCAAGCCAATGCCATACAAGGAGGTGGCATACTTAGTGAACTACGTATCCAACTGCAAGATTTCCGACTCCAGATGGGCCTTTGGCAAGCCGCCATACAGCCGCAGCAACCAGTCGCCTGCGGTAAGCTTTTCTTCTTTTTCAATTCTTCTTTCTTGTCTTTCCATCTGCCACAGCCATCTGATCTTGGTGCCGTCTGCAGATCTTCCCCTGCCAGCCGGTGCCGGGTTCTGACCAGCCAGGCCGCCCTCTGAAACCAGATCGCTCCCAGAGCGACACGAGTGACCCCGATCTTGGGGCCGCCGCCATGGAGGAGGAAGAGGTGAGAGGAGGCGGGGGCCAGCAGGCAGGCGGCCTGCCCGAAGGCGGCATCGTGAGCTGGCCAGACGACGATGAGGAGGAGGAGGAGGCGCCAATCCGCGTCTGAGAGGCGGATCCGCCTGGGCGCGGCAGCCAACAGGCGGGGCCGTCAGCCGCAGCCGGCGGCGTGAAGCGTCGGTCCTTTGCGGGGCCGTCTGGCACCCAGCCCAAGAGGCTCCGGCTGTCGACCACCGCCACCAAGCGCCGGGAGGTGGCCGCCAAGGCGGTCCTTCCTAAACTCCCCAAGCCCAGGCCGATCGTATCCGGGTAATTACCTTGTTTTCTTCTTTTTCTTTGATGTTTATCTCATTCTGCCGTTCCGAACTTGGCTGATTTTCTATCTTCCTTGGGATGCCCATGCAGCGCACCGCTCTCCCTCTCGCCGGCGCTAGTGGGTTCCATTGCGGGGGGCACGGATGTCCCCCTGCACCCCGCCGCGTGGATCCTGCCGCCGCGCTCCGGGAAGCAACAGAGAGAAATGCCCGCGAGGCACGCGAGGACCAGGAGGCCGCGGACCATAAGCGAGCGGCGTCTGATGCTGCTGCCAGGGCAGAGGCCGAGGCAGCTACTAAGGCTCAGGAAGACGCCACCGCCCGAGCCCAAGAGCAGGAGGCGAGCTCCTAGCAGCCAGTGGGCCGCACCATCCCCCAAGAGGCGGGCTCTCTGGAGCCGTCTGCCCAAATGCCTGCTGCTGACGAGCAGCCGGCTCTAAGCAATGAGGGGGACAGCCGCGTCGCCACGGAGACAGAAGCGCCGCCCCCCCGCGCCGCCTGCTCGGACGTAGGGCAGCCGGCCTGCTGGAGCGGAGGTGCCGCCAGCTGAGGGCGTGCTGGTGACAGGCCCGCAGCTGGCCCGCCAAGATCTTGCCCGCCCGCGCCCTGTGAGGGCGGTCTCCGCGCCACGGCGGGAAGAGGCCGGCGGTGCCAGCTCGTCCACGCCAGAGAGCGATGCCACCAACGCGGCGCCACCAGGCTGGAGGCCCGGAGGCGGCAGTGTGCTGATTGTCGCGTCGCGGGACGTCCTCGACCGCTTCAACTCCCTGAGCGATGTCATGTAGACGGTGATGCGGGAGTTCGTGGCTACACGAACCTCTGTTTGGGTACGTTGACTCCATGTTCTTTTGCTTTTATTCCTTCAATTTCTTCTGTGGGGGCATATCAGCGCACCCACTGGGTGTAGTCCCCGACTTCCGAGCTGGCTGCTGAGCAGGTAGCTTGGAACTCCAAAGTGCACCTTGCGGGCTAACTTGTGTCTTGCTGTAGGACTACCACAACCTCCGGGTGGCCTCCTTCAACGCCCAGCGCCAGGAGCTGGCGCAACTGCAGGCTGCCCTGGCAGACAGTCAGGGTGAGTGTTCCTCTTCTCCTCCTTGCGGGGGCGCGTCAGCTCACCCGCTGGGTGTAGTCCCCGAGTTCCGAGCCGGCTGCTGAGCAGGCGGCTTGGAACTCCAAGGTTATCTTTTTGCTGATGTTGATATTCTTCTTCTTCCCTTGCCAGCGGTCACAGCCAACCTCCGCAACCAGCTGGGCGAGGTCCAGTCAGAGCTTGCTGCCAAGGAGCTGGAGCGTGATCTTGCCGCCCAAGACCGTGACCGCCTGGCCAAGTAGCTGGTAGACCAGGCGGCGGCGCACAAGGCGGAGCTCGGGAAGTTTTGGGACGCCAAGATGCTCCTTCGGGCAGAGTTTGAGACCGAGCGCTCGAACTGGGCTGAGAAGGAGGCGGCTCTGCAAGACGGCTATGGGGCCATTGCAAACATGGTCGATGGTAAGACACCTGCCCCTTCTTCTTATGCTCGCCGTCTGTTACAGCCGCTTTTCTTTCTTCTGATTCTTTATCTAGCTTTTGCAGAGTTCTTCCCGGGCCACTCTGTGGCCGCCAGCTAGGCCATTGAGGCCCAGCATGACGAGAGGCGCAAGGCGGGCCGGGTGATTGCACCCAACGCGCCCAGGACTCCGGCCGAACAGCTTATTGATGTCAAGGCGCGCCTCCGGCCGGCTCACCGCCTGCTTCGCCACCTGTAGCGTGCTGGTGCCCAAGTGCTGGCCGCCCTCTGGCCAGGCGTTCTAGTACTCCGCACTCCCAGCCAGACTGCCGACTGGCTGGAGGTGGCCGGCCACCGCTTCGAGGCCTGGAAGGGTGCCACAGCGAGGGCTGGTGCGTCGACCGCCCTCGAGTTTGCCAAGGGCTGGTACCCGGACCTGAATCTCGCCCAGTTGAAGACCTTCCGCATGGAGGCTGAGCCTGAGCTGGCTGCGGTGCAAGTAGACCTCGCCAGACGCGCTGTCGCCCTTGCTGAGTATGTCGACACCGCCATTTTCGTCCTAGAGCTGGATGAGAATGGTCATGTGGTGCCGCCCAGCAACTTCGGGCTGGACTTGGCGACATCGGAGGAGCTGGAAGAAGAGATCGCCTCTACCGATGAAGGCGAGGAGGAGGGAGACAGCGACGAGGAGGCCAGCTCCTAGGAGGCGGATCCGTCTGCTGGCCATCAGCCTGACCAATCCTCGACAAGCGGACCCGGCGTGGCGGCTCCGCCTGCTGCACGAGGCAGCAAGGCCGAGACCCGCCAGGCGCCCCCCCAGCAGCCGGCTCTGTTGTGCCGCCCGCTCCGCCAGCTGCGCCTTAGGCATTATTCTTGTATCGTTTGATGCATGTTTCTTCGTAAGACTTGGTAGGATTAGTCCGAACATTTCCACCCGCTGGGTGTATTAGTAAGCTACTGCTGGAAGGCGGCCCTTGAGGCCTTTTTGATGTAAATATTTTTAATGCTGCATGTGTTTATGCAATCGGTCGGGTTCTGGGATTTAGCATCGACCTTTGTTCCTTAGAGCGATTTTCTTTTGTTGTCTCCTTTAACTGCCGTCCTTCCAGCCAGACAGCCACTCTGTGGTTCCGCGGCTAGGTCAGGTACTTAGTTGTTTTCCGGAAGGGCAAGTATCCCGCCCTCTGGAAGGCAGTGTAGCTAAGCCAGAAGCCAGCTGGCCGGCTGTGTAATAGCCGGCTAATTTGTATGAAGGGCCATCTTGCCCTATGTTTATTTTCCGTAGCCATTTTTCATGTGGGCACCGCTTCTTGCCTTTAACTCCTGCCAGTCGGACAGCTGCGTTCTGCGAGTCTGTGACTGAAGGCGGGAGAGGTCTTGGATGCCATCACATTACTTGTCCGACTGTTTTAAGGAGAAGTTTTAAACATAGGGCTAGGCGGCAAGTCCCCGGGCCATCTGCTAGGCTCCGGTGCCGAACAAAGGAATGAATAACACTCATTCACAGGAATAATTTTTATCATATAGATAAAGGGTGGGGCAGTCCCCGAGAACTCCTCGAGGGTCCCATTGGTTCTCAAAATAAAGTAGATAGCGCAACACATACTGTCTTTTAGCTATAAAAGCGACGAAGTAGGTTTGCGTTCCATGAGCGCTCCGACTCCTTGCCGGAGTCGTCTCTCTTGCGCGCTCTTGGCTTCTGGGCATCGATGAGGTAGTAGGCATCGTTGCCTAGTACCTTGCTGATGATGAACGACCCTTCCCAAGCAGCCAAGAGCTTGTGCTGGCCGGCTGTTCGCTGGATCAGCCGGAGCACAAGGTCCCCCTCGCGGAAGGAGCATGGCCTGACTCACCGGCTGTGATAGCGGCGGGGACCCTGCTGATAGATGGTGGAGCGGCTGAGTGCTACCAGCCGGGCCTCCTCCAGCAGGTCCACGCCGTCTTCTCGTGCTTCTTTGGCTTCAGCTTCTGTGTACAGGGTGACGTGAGGCGAGTCAAACTCAACATCTGTTGGGATGACGGCATCGGCCCCATAAATGAGGAAGAAACGAGTGAAGCTGGTCGACTTGTTCAGAGTTGTTCTGAGGCTCTAGAGGACAGATGGCAACTCTTCAATCCAGTAGCCGGCTGATCATTCCAGGGGTTCGACCAGCCGGGGCTTGATGCCAGACAAGATAAGGCCGTTGGCGCGCTCAACTTGGCGGTTGGACTGTGGGTGAGCAACGGACGCTAGGTCCAGTCGGATGCCCTGTGTTGCACAGAAACGGGCCAGTGCGCCCTTGGCCAAATTTGTGTCATTGTCGGTGATGATGCTGTGCGGTATGCCATACCGGACTGTGATGTCTGCGATGAATGTCACAGTAGTTGGGTCGTTGAGTTTCTTAATTGTATTTGCTTTGATCCACTTGGTGAATTTGTCCACTGCCACGAGTAAATGTGTCAAGCCGCCTCAGGCTGACTTGAAGGAGCCCACCATATCCAGCCCCTAGACGGCAAATGGCCAAGTGATCGGAATGGTCTTGAGTGCAGAAGCCGGCAAGTGTTGCTTGGAACTGAAGCGCTGGCACCCATTGCACTTTTTTACCAAGTCTTTGGCGTCGTCCAAAGCAGTCGGCCAAAAGAAACCGTGGCGGTAGGTTTTGGCAACGAGAGATCTTGAGGCCGCGTGGTGGCCACATTCCCCTTGATGAATGTCCTTCAGAATAGCCAGACCCTTTTCTGCTTTCACGCGGCGCTGGAAGACGCATGTTGCACTTCTTCTGACAAGCTATCTGTTGACTATTGTGTATGTTGAAGCTCGGCGTCGAACTTGTCGTGCCAAAGTTCCATCTGCTGGCAGCTCTCGTCTGAGCAGGAAACTGAGGATTGGCTGTGCCCAAGACGGCGCTGAGACTCCTATTGTTTCTACCAACGAGACCAGGGTGGTTGGGCTGGGAGGCGGAGGGCTGGAACAAGCCGCCTGTTGTGCTTCTGAAGTCCCCGGGCCGGCTGCGACAGTCCCCGGGCCGTCTGCTAGAGCTGGCGCTTCTTGGCGCCTGCTGGAGCAGTCCCCGGGCCAAGAACCGGCACAATGACTGCTGGACCGTCTGCTGGAGTTGGAGTATCAAGGCCGCCTGCTGGAGCAGTCTTCGGGCCGGCTGCTGAAGTTGCCGGGCCGTCTGCTCCAGGATCGGCTGGTATGAAGATTGACTCCGATTCTCGTGAAGGCTTGATAGACGGCTTGCGCAGGCATTGGAGAGACATGCCGGCTGGTATTGCTTGGCGGGTGGAGCCGATTCGTGCCAAGGTGTCTGCTTGCATGTTGTCGGCTCAGAGCACGTGGAGGAACTCGCAGCCGTCAAAATGCCCACTGATCTGCTGGACAAGGAAGCGATAACTTGCCATATTTGCGTCCTTGGCGTCCCAGTCCCCATATGACTGCTGGACAACCAAGTCTGAGTCACCATAGCACAACACTCGGCGGATGCCAATCTCTTTGGCCATCCGGAGCACATGGATGAGTGCCTCATACTCGGCCACATTGTTGGAGACGGCAAAGTGGATTTGCAGGGTGTACTTGAGCTTGTCGCCCTTGGGAGAGGAGAGGACGCTGCCGGCTCCCAAGCCAGTGCGCATCTCTTACCCGTCAAAGTGCATCCGCCAATGGGTTGAGTCTGGAGCAAGCGGCAGGTACTGGGTCTCGACCCAGTCGACGATGAAGTCGGCCAACGCTTGTGATTTGGTGGTAGTGCGGGGCTGGTAGAAGATGGTGAAGGGGACCAGCTCGATGGCCCACTTGGCCACTCTTCCTAAAGCATCTCTGTTGCCCATGATCTGAGCAAGCGGGGCCGTGCAGATGACCGTGATAGGGTGCTCTTGGAAGTACTGCTTGAGTTTCTTGGCGGTGAAGTGCACGCCGTAGCACATCTTCTGGTACTGGGGGTAGTTCTGCTTGGAGACTGACGGCACCTCGCTCAAGTAGTAGACTGGCCTATGGACAGGCAAGGCTCAGCCGTCTTCTGGGCGCTCGACCACAATGACCGTGCTGACCACCCGGCTGGTGGCGGCTATGTAAAGGAACATGGGTTCCTTGTCTGTTGGCGACGCCAGGACAGGCGGGGTGGACAGCAGTTTCTTGAGCTGCTGGAAGGCTTCATCCGCCTTGTCGTTCCACTCGAAGCAAGTGGTTTTCTTCATCAGTTGGTACAGGGAGGTGCCTTCTCTCCCAGCCGGCTGATGAAACGGCCGAGGGATGCCAGGCACCCTGTGAATCTCTGGACATCTCGCACACGAGTTGGGCGCTCCATTTTGTCAATGGCCTTGATCTTTGCAGGGTTGCACTCGATGCCACGTTCAAATGCCAGGAAACCAAGGAGCTGGCCTGCTGGTACCTCAAAGACGCATTGCTCTGGGTTTAGCTTGATCTGAAAGTGGCTCAAGTTTTCAAATGTATCTTGGAGATCCTTCAAAAGAGTTCCTCTCTTCTCCGTCTTCACCATGATATCATCCACATAAACATGGGCGTTTCTGCCAAGTTGCTTGAGGAGACACTTTTGCATGCAACGCTGAAAGGTGGCGCCGGCATTTCTTAGGCCGAACGTCATGGTCAGGTAGCAGAAGGCCCAAAATGGTGTGAGGAAGGCGGTCTTCAGACGGTCAGCCGGATCGAGTTTGATCTGGTGGTACCCGGAATAACCATCAAGGAATGACAGCAGCTTGCATCCGGCTGTGAGTCAATCACTTGATCTATTCGCGGCAGAGCAAACGGATCTTTAGGGCAGGCTTTGTTGAGGCTGGTGTAATCAATACACATGCGCCATTTGTTGTTCTTCTTCAGCACTAGGACTGGGTATGCGAGCCACTCTGGATAGAAAACTTCCATAATGAAGCCCGCTGCTAGCAAACAGGCAACCTCTTCCCCAACAACTCTTCTTTTCTCTTCTGACAGGCGGCAGAGCGGCTGCCTGACAGGCTTTGCATCTTCTCTCACATTAGCTTGTGCTCGGCGAAATCCGTCGGGACACCCGGCATGTCTTTGGGGGACCATGCAAAGATGTCTCGATTCTCACGGAGGAAATCGACGAGCTCGCTTTCCTTTTTGCTGTCTAGGTTTCACCCTATGACAGCAAATCACTCTGGGTGAGACGGGTCCAAGGCAATCTTCTTTGTCTCCTTGGCCAGCTGGAACGAGCCCTGTGGCTCCGCCTACCTGGGGTCGGCTGGTATGGCTGGCTGCTCGCCAGCCATTGCCACCAGCCGTTCCAAGCGGCGCTTCTCTTCAGCCACAACAAGGGACTCGGCCAGACGGCTGCTGGCAGTTGCACATGCGATGGACTTCTCGTAGTCCCCGGCCATAGTGATTATTCCCTTAGGGCCCGGCATCTTCATCTTGAGGTAGGCGTAGTGGGGTACTGCCATGAACTTTGCAAGAGCAGGCCGACCCAAGATCACGTGATAGGGACTTTTCAGGTTCACCACTTCAAACCAGACTGGCTCCCTCCGGAAATGCTTCTTGTCACCAAACAGGACATCAATCTTGGCCTTGCCGATTGGTGAGCAAGAGAGACCTGGCACAATGCCATGGAACATAGTCCTAGTAGACTGAAGCTGTTTTTCTTTGATGCCCAACTTCTCCATGGTGTCGCGGTACATGATGTTGATGCTGCTGTCGCCGTCTACCAGCACTCGGAAGAAACGACAGGCCCGCCTGTCGGTAGAGAGAGTTGCATCCAGGACCAAGGCATAGGCCCCTGGTGAAGGCATGACAGTCGGGTGATCTTCTCGGCTCCAGCTGACGAGCCTCTCAGACCAGTGCATGAATTCTGGGGCTTTGATGGCAATGGTGTTGACTTCTCTGCGCTGCTGGCACCGGCTGTGCCTATCGTCTGCTTGGCTTGTGAAGACGATATAGGCCCCGTTTTCTTCTAGGAACTCATCCTGGACTTGGCCGCCCGGACGAGCAGCCGGTGGATTGGGAGGTAGGGCCGCCTGCCCGGCAGGCGTCGATGGCAGAGCTTCTTCCTTGGCAATCCGTATGAGCCAATGACAATTTTGTGTGGTGTGATTGGAAGGCTTCGCGCCACTGTGGAACTCAGGGGGCGTCCAGGGCTTGGTCGAAGGAGAAAGTCTGCTGCCAGGCCGGCTTGCCGCCCTTCTGCCGTTTGGGTCATGCTTGTGCCTCTGCCTGCTGGCCATCAACTGCTGCCACCAGCTGGCTGTTGGTACCCGGCGCGTGGGTCTTGCGTTTGTGGTCGTTTGACTGCTGGCATCGGCTGGACTCTCCAGCCGGCGTCTTGGGAGTTGGGGGAGTCATTTTCCCATAAGCGTCTACTTGCAGCTCTGTCTTCATGGAGGAGTCAGCGGTGGCGTACTTGTCTGCTATGCTTAGCAGCTCGTCCAGCGTGGCGGGCTCGTCGCAGAGGAGTTTGTTCTTGAGCAAGGTGCCTTCTCTGCACCCGGCCGTGAAATACTCGATGGCTTGTACCTCGTGCACTCCCTCGCAAGAGTTTCACAGCTCCGCCCAACGCGTCATATAATCGCGGGCTGACTCATCTGAGCCTTGAACACATAAGGAGAGCTGGTGCGGCTTGGGAGGACGCTTGTAGGTGTTGGTGAAGTTGCGAGTGAAGGCATCGGTGAAGTCCAACCAGCCGTTGATGCTGTTGGGTTTGAGGCTATTCAGCCACGTCCGGGCCGTGCCCTAGAGCATAAGTGGCACGTACTTCACCGCAACATGCATGTTGCCGGTTGCTATGCTGACGGCTGTGGAGTAATCCACCAGCCAATCCTCTGGCTGCACTGATCCGTTGTACTTGGGGGTATCTCTGGGGAGCGAGAAGCCCTTTGGGAAAGGCTCGTTGCGGATGCGGGGGCCGAAACAGGACGGGTCGAGGTAATCTTCTTCTTCGACCGCCTGGGACCGAGCCAAGCGGTCAAGGCGGTGGCGGGCGTCGTTCTCCCCAACCCCCTCGCGGCGACCCAAGCGGCCTGCCAGAGAGGGGTGGTCAACGGGCGGAGGAGACACACGCCTCTCCCGTCTAGGAGGAGGCGGGTGTTCCTCTCGCTGCTCTACGGCCCTTGGGCGGCCGTCTTCGTCGCGCTCGATGGTGATGCGAGTCTGCCGGCAGCAGCTAGCAGCCAGCTCTGAGTCTCGCCGGTTGGGGGCGCTGACTGTTGGAGAGCGGGACGTAGCTCCTTGCTCCGGCCGAAGGTGGCGGTTATCTGCCTGCGCACCGGCCTCTCATGCCCGGCGACGGGCCTCCTGCTGCGCAGCAGCAATGTCGAGGAGCTGGCGGGCGCGCTGAGTCATGCAGCGAAGCTCGTCTCCCTCCAAGTGGCCCATCTCATCGACTGCCGCTTAGGCAGCCCTTAGGTTTTCCGACGGAGTGAGGTACACGGGCCATGGGCCCCCAGCATGTCTGCCAGCACCCCGCCGCGATCGCGAACTGCACCAGCCCAGCTAGGTTCGCCATCAGCCGGCGTGCCGCCTATGGCACGGTCCATCTCGCGGTGGTAGGCTTCAGTGAGGCGTCGGGAAGCGGCCAGCTCGTTAGCGCTGTCAAGGAGCGAGACGCGAAGTGTCTCCAGTGCCGCGCCGTCTGCCCCCGCCGCAACGGGTGCGGCAAGGTACTGTAGGGCGGCCTGGAGCGGGTCTTGGCCCGACCCACCAGACGACTCGTCCTGGTTGGTGGCGAGTACCTCTATAACGGTGGTGGCAGCGCTACCGCCTGCTAGAGTGGGGAGGGGGTCATCAATGATCACCACGTGCTCAGGGAAGGAATCTACGGGCTCCGCGTCGAGGTCGATGATCATGTCTACTGGTGGGTAAGAAGAGCCCACTGACTCCATGTTAGAGGCGCGCTCGTCGATGGTGTGGAGCTTGTCGAGGAGCTCGACAAGGCAGCTCTCCGGAGCTACTGGCTCGGCCGCCGGAGAGGGCTCGTCACGAATGTGGACGCCACCGAGAAGGTCGGCGAGTCCGCTTGCGGCGCATGCGGCCTTAGCGCCGCGAAGCATCCCGGTATCTACACATGTTGGCATGCCGGGCTGGCTGTGCTCGCCAGGGAGGAACAAAGTTCCCGTCCAGAACATGTCTCCGGACGATGGTGCACCTTGCGCCACGGTGGGTGCCAAATGTTGGGGTTTTGGGACGACATATGCCAACGGATGGCTTATCAGGCATGGGGACAATAGAGCGTCGCCGGACCCTGGAAGCGGGATAAGGAGGAACTTAGGACGCCTACGGATCTTACCCAGCTTCGGGGCTCTCCGTGGAGATAACACCCCTAGTCCTGCTCTGCGGGGACTCCGCGTCATGACTAATGTCAGTAGGGTAGCTACAAGGTTGCTCCTCGAGCTGTGTCGTCTAGAGGAGGAAGAAGAGCAAGGCTAGCTCACTACCTTTGCTCTAGGGAATTGGGATGGTAGCTAGGGTTTCTATCTCTCTCTCTACGTGTCTCTCTTCCTTCTAGAGTTCAATGTTCCAACCCCTCCTCATGGAGGACCCTGGGGGTTTTATATAGGCCTACCCCCAGGGGTACAACTGTAATATCGATGGAGTGGCCCCCGGCTGTCAGCGTCTTCTGGTGCCGGCCTCACCGCCTGTCTGCTGGGGCCCGCCGCCTGCGGGCCCACGTGATTGCCTTTCACTGTAGGCGTGCTTCTACGGACGACAGCATCGTCAGGAGAGAAGTGGCTACAGTGTCGCCGTCTCCTGCCGTACACTGCCACCACGTCCTGTCTTGTCATCTTGATGAGGTTCAGAGTTCTAGGGCAGGATTCACCGTTTGTTACCAGACGAGCCGCCTCCCCTGGCCGCCTGCCATGGGTGGCTTGTTTCTGAGTTACCCACCGGCCGGTGGGGCCAGCCGCCTGCTGGTCCTGCCGTCAGTGGGTAGTGGGATCGTGGCTTCCTGTGACCGAAGCTTGGTCACTGGCAGCATGGCTACAATGTTACGCCGCTTAAGAGATGGCCATAAGGTACACATTCACTGTAGCCACGCCCTTATAGATTCTCTAAGGACGTGCTCAGCTGTAGCCATGCCTCAGCTGCGTGGTGGTCCCTCAGCACGCATCCCGAGGGAGAGGCGTAGGACCGTCTGCTAGCTGCTGGCTGTGGGACTACCGCATGTTTGGGCCCCTGCCGCCTGCTAGCAGCCAGCTCCTAGGGTAAGCTGTCCTAGGAGGCGGCCCGATGAGTAGACGGCTGTGGGGTAACAGGCGGCCCCAAATTGTCTTAAAATACCATGGGTGGTCGATGAGGACACACGTGGTGAATATCTCCGACAGGCAGATCTTGGGTAGGGGGGCCCAAGCTATGCGTCTAGAGGATCGAAGGTAACAGGAGGCTGGGGACACGATGTTTACCCAGGTTCAGGCCCTCTCGATCGAGGTAAAACCCTACTTCCTGCTATATTAGTATGGATGAATATGTTTACAAGAGTTGATCTACCTCGAGATCGTAATGGCTAAACCCTAGGTCTAGCCTATGAGGATATTGTAAGATGATCCCCTCTATAGACTAAACCCCTCGGCTTATATACACACGTGAGGGGGCCTAGGGTTACAAGGGTGACTTGGGGAGGAATAAATTGATACATCCGGACTCTACACCTGCCTTTCTACGTACATAGGATTCCCGACCGAATACGGGGGGAGGGCCTTCTGCTTCTTCTTCATGTGGCCCATCAATGCGGCCTAGCTTCAACAACCCGGATGACTGAGGACCCCTGAATACAGGACTCCCTCAGTAGCCCCCGGACTTGCCTTCAAGGACGAGATTGTATCCGGCTTCATGTCTTCGGTCTTGCAAGGTGAGTCCCCCTGGATGATAGTTCGGCTTCTTCAAATATTATAATTTGCCGATTCCTCGTGGCCGTCTTCTCATCTTCCACGTGTCCAATGAATGCGAATCGTCTAGGCGTCTTTTGCAAATACACCCTCGACCATTCAGGGAAGGCGCCTATATAAGGGAATAGATACAACTGCCTTTCCATCTCATTCCATGCGGAAGAAACCCTAGTGCCTGCAAAAAATCTTCAAACATGGCCAGTGCCCCGAGTTCCTCCTCGCGCCCTCATGGCCCTTGTGCAGAAGATTCGAAAAGATGTTTTGTGTCTCACGTGCATCTGTGGACACTACAAGCACAGGGGTATCTCCCTCTAGAGGATCTAGTCCCTATCCGGGCCGGACTAACGTCTGTTGACAACCAAGCCCTAGCAGAGAGCTTTCCCAACCCTTCCGATGGAGAGCGGGTATGTCTCATCTGTCGTGGAATTGTCACGACAGATGTCCTAGTGTGAGGACTTAGTCGCGAGGCCGCGCATCTATGTGGTAGCTTGAGAAGGGTTGAGCGGAATCGAGAGACGCAACACAAGACAAGGATTTAGACAGCTTCGGGCCCCAGGAAACATCATCCGGTAATAGCCCTACATGTTGTTTGAGGCTAGATCTCATTATGACCCTCCTGGAGTCGCTGCATAAGCCGGCTGCCCTTATCGTGTCTAACCCTAGAGATTGTTTCTTTCTTACTTGTCCCTCTTTGGGGAGCCCTGTCCCTCCTTATATATGTTGAAGGGGTGGGTTGCATGACTAGTCCTAGTAGGATTAGGATTACTCTATTACAAGTGGAGTCCTAGTCTTGCTTCCTTTATAGGAGAATATTCCTTGTGCTTTCCTCATAAACCGGCCCACTATAACATGAACCGGCCTTCCGGGCCTTGGGCCATGTCATCCGTCCGCTATCCGCTGGGTTACCATTGAGTCATACTAACCAGGCAGGTTACTTGTCAACTATCTGGTCAGGGCGGGTCGCCAATGAATCACCAAGTTATAAACCGGGTCTCAAGTAAACCGCCAAGTCCGGCCGGGTCATATTTCCGGCCGGTTACACCACGGGGTATATCCCCGACATTAGCCCCCTGTTTAATTTGGATTTATCCATGTTAAACTGATCTGCAACATAAACACAAAAACAAATTTGGCGGCTTATGCTTCGGGTTAAATATTCTTATAAACTGACATTTGATCATCCTTAAATCCTTGTCATTTCTTCCTTCTAAAAAATCAGAGTAAATAGACCAGCTTCGTAATCAATTTGCTTGCAGAAGATATTTTGTTAATAAAGAATCTATTTGAATCGGCCTTCAATGTTCTAATTTGACAAAAATATTGGTCTTCAAATATTCAACTGATATTCAGCCGGTTTGAAAATGTAGAACTTTGCCGGTTTATGATTGCCCAAAATTGTCGGGTTATTAAAACTGATGATCCCGGGTCAAGACTGTCTATAGACGTCGGGTTATGATTGTTGCCAACACTGGGTCACACAATTAATCTTCCTGATTTGTCTGAAACTAAGAATTTGAAGATGTTCCTCTTTTATGTGCATATTACCTGTAGCCCCCAAGTCTTAAGAGGCGAACATAGTGATAGCCTATGACTTGTTTCAATATAAATGTTGCAACCTTGAAGAAATCCATATTGTTCATCCCAATCACTAGTAAAAACTGAATACTCCATATTATGTAGCCCCCAAGTGTCGGGTTGTCATGCTTGCAGCAACCTGGGACTTGTAATTACCTGATGCTCATAAAAACTTCAACCAGTGTAGCCCCCAAGGGTCGGGTCATTATGCAATAATGAGCAGGGACTTTATAAATATGATCATGTAGATTTGAACAGCAACGTGTAGCCCCCAAGGGCCAGCTCAGTAAAATAATATTGAGCTGGGACTTTATATATACTTCTTTGAAAATAACATCTTATAATGTAGCCTCCATCGTAGGGCTTGAACCCACGTCCACAAGGTTAAGAGCTTTGTACTTTACCAACTGAGCAATGAACCCTTTAATATAATGGATTAAGGCTTGTGTACCTTGAATTTTTGACAGGAGCAATTGGTAGCCCCCAAGGGCTGGCTCATTATGATGTGATGAGTCGGGTCTTCAATAAGGCCAGTAAAAATGACTTTGCATTAGCCCCCAAGTGACATGGTGCATGCTGGCAGTGGCATGGGACTTGCATATTTGATGTAATCTCAACTTGAATAATGTAGCCACCAAGTGCCGGGTCATAAGCCTGCAGCGACTCGGGACTATTCCTTTCATTGTAGAATAAATCATACCCATTGATAAATAATATCCATTGCGCTGAAGCGACTTTGAAAACCTCAATCATAATATTGGTTATTGATAACCATAATAAAAATCCAGCCATGTTGGCTATTTAAAGATTTGAATAATATAACCCGGTTTGAAAACCGGTTCCAGTGATATTCGATCACACTGTTGGTTTTACCAAGCCAGTGTAGTAGGGTGATAACCAAAATTTGAGCATTGGTAATTATCGTAGATTGCCGGTTTATAATCAAAAGCAGGCCGGGTTAATAAACATCGGTCATTATTTTATCTCATACTGGCAACTTATAGTCGAAAGCCAGGCCGGATTAATAAACACCGGTCATTATCTTATCTCATACTGACGACTTATAGTCAAATGCCAGGCCGGATTAATAAACCGGTCATTGTCTTATCTCATACTAGCGACTTATAGTCAAAAGCCAGGTCGGGTTAATAACACTGTATAATAATTGATCATGTACTGACAACTTGTAGTTGAAAGCCGAGCCGAGTTAATGAACACCGGTTTATCAAAACATTATAAATCTCATCAAAGGAGAAAAACTTGGCAAATAAAAGCATTTGAAAACTTGTAGTCGAGGCTTTTCACGGGCTGCCAGGCCCCAAATTCGAGGCTTTTCATGGGCTGTTAGGCCGCTAAGTTAAACCATTTTACAAAGCCTCTTAAGATGGACCTCACATTAACCAATCATCGTTTTAACGTTGACAAGTTCAGGGCCTGTTATAAGATTGACTTTTCAATCGTTCGGCGGGTTTGTCGGTGTACTAAGGTAGGGGTACCTCAGTACCCCAACTTGTGCACGGGCAGTAGCAGCTTCCCGTGGCAGGGCCTACCACGTGCTTGCCGGAGACCTTTCCTAACCCATATGAAGCCATTCAAAAACAAAGTATACGAGACAGAAGATCAAGCCCCCGGCAAGTGGAGCTTGCCGGGAAGGCCGTTCCAGGCTCAAGATTACCTCACTAGCACAAGACCCTGGCAAGAGGAGCTTGCCAGGAAGACTAGAAGATTACATTTCAGAAGACATGCCTCGGCGCAGCATGCGCCCCGGCAGGGCCCGGGGAGCGACAAGCTTCAGAGCCCGACAAGCTTCCGGGCCCGGCAAGGTCAATGCCACGGCAAGGTGCTTGCCGGGGAGAGTTACGCTGTGTGCCCGCGCTCCAGCTCATCGAACCACGCGTCACCCTGGGGCCATTCCAGGGACGCGTGGCGGATGGCTGTGCAGCCTGGGGGACACGGTGGCACTCCACGGTGACGAAGCCATCGCCGTGGCAAACGGAGACGCAAGGGCGGGCGCTTTTGGGGTCGACGATGACGGGCATTTAATGCTCTTGTCCCCCACTGTCAAAGTAGGTGATGACCACTGTTCATCCACTATTCACGCACTGTTCCCGCACTGTTAGAACTACCACCAAAGTTACTTTTTTACCCTTTCTCCTACGTTGACACCTGTCGGTGACCCCTTGAGCTATAAAAGGAGGCCCATGCACAACGTAGAAAGGGTTCGGAACCTAGATCGCTCATTTGCTCGGTGTAGCTAGTTCTTCAAGCTCCCGAGCTCCAACACTTAATACAATCTAAGCAGGAGTAGGGTTTTACGCGTCAATCGCGGCCCGAACCTGGGTAAACTGCATGCGTGTGCTCTACGATCTTCTCTTTGTGCTCCCTCCGCTCCCTTACCGCACGAAAAAAGGGGCTCCGGTCCCATAGGTGCTCGTGGTGGACAGTTTCCCCTGACATCTTTGGCGCGCCAGGTAGGGGCGTCGAGGTTGTGCGAACCTGATCCGGCGTTCACGCGGGCGCATTCTTCATCAACCTCTCCAACATCATCAGCAACAGCAGCATGGCCCCGAAGAAGAAGGCTTCGGAGGTCGCAGGCCCGTCCGCGTCTGTTCCGCCGCCACCAGAACCAACGGTGGGCGGAGGAGACACCGTCGGAAGGGTGGTCGCCGGCGAGGAAACTCGCGGCACCACCGGAGGTTCGCGGGACGCTCCGGGCCATCGCCCTGGCACAAGCAAGGCACGGTCGCCGGGACGAGACCCTGCTCCTTCTAACCCTGTTAGAAGTCCGAGCATATCTCGCTCCTCGCACCGCTCGCCCCTGCTCCCCTCCTCTCCCGCAGAAGCGCTCGCAAGAGCGCAACTGCTCCTCGATTTCCCTCCAGCGGCAGACAAAGCCGAAGACTGGAGGGCAACCATCCAGAGCCTGATCGCCTTCGCCAACAACGACTCTCCGTAGCAGCCGGCGACCTCGCGGCCACGGCAAGTCGAGAAGACGAAGGCCGACGGCGACAAGACCGCCGGGGGTGCAACCACGGTGCACTCCCCGCCGCGGAAGCAGAAGACGCCGCCCCGCCGGATTAACGTCGACGACGACTCCACGGCGTCGTCGGATCCGCGGGCTCGTCGGGACCAGCGCCAAGTCCTTGACGATCGGCGACAATAAGACGCTGGGACGACGATCGAGCGCCGCCGAGAAGCCCGGTGACAATCAGATCAGCGAGCTGGGACCGCTGTTGACAAACACGCGCCCGGTGAGCCAGGCGACTTGCCGTACGCGGCAGGTTGCCCTGCGTTTACCCGTGAGCTGCGGCGTGTCCAGTGGCCCAGCATGAAGAACTTCAAGCCCGACGTACCGGAGAAGTACGACGGCAAGACGCACCCCTCGGAATTCCTCAGCATTTACACCATCGCGGTGCAGGCTGCCGGGGGGCGCGACGAGAAGATACTGGCGAACTACTTCCCGCTGGTGCTTAAGCCGAACGTTCGTTCTTGGCTTATGCACTTGCCGGAAGGCTCCATTTCTTCTTGGGCAGATCTTTGCCACCAGTTTGTTGGCGCCTTCACGGGCGGCCACAAACCCCACGGCCAGGAGAGTGATCTCCACATCTTGGCCCATAAGGAAGGAGAACCTCTGCGCAAGTACATCCAGCGCTTCAGCCGCGTGCAGCACAACATCCCCAACGTCCACCCTGCCGCGGTTATCAGCGCGTTCCATCAGACCGTGCATAACCGCCGCATGCGTGAGGAGATGGCCATGACCAAGATACGGGACGTCAGCGAGCTCTATGCTCTGGCTGACAAGTGCGCACGCGCCGAAGAGGGGAGGAGACTCCCCGGAGAGGATACTGGCGCAGGAGGAAGCGACAGCGACGACGCCGCCCCGGCAAAGAAGAGCCGGCGGCGAAACAATAGAAGAAAGAACAAGAAGGAAGTGCTTGCCGTCGAGAAGTCCGGCAAGGAGGCTCCCGCCAAGCAAACACAGGCTGGCGGCTCCGGCAAGGAGCCTGCCCCTGTAGCGGCAGCCGACAAGCAGGACGGCTCCGACAAGCAATACTGCAAGATCCACCACACCAAGGGCCACGACCTCTCCAACTGCAAACGCGTCGAGTACCTCGTCGAGCTGCAGAAAGCTGAGTACGAGCGGCGCGACAAGGAGAAGGCCCAAGGTGGCGGAGGAGAGCCAAGTAAGAAGCGGTCGTTCAATGGCCGGGGAGGACGCCGCGGCAAGGCCAAGCAGCGGCAAGGTGATCGACCTCCCCGGGGCCGCGACAAGGATGAAGAAGACGACGACGATGACATGGAGGAAGAAGATAACAGCGAGCAGGAGTTCCAGAAAGCCACGGAAGTCCTGTGCGTCGACGGCGGCGCCTCTCTGCACACTTCCCACCGCCAACTCAAGCAGTGGGTGCGGGAAGTGAATGCAGCAGAGCCGCCCGTGGAGTCGCGCAGGCTCCTCAAATGGTCCAGCACGCCCATCATTTTTGACATTGAGGACCACCCTGACCGCACCACTGCGGTCGGGTGCTTGCCGATGCTGGTCTCACCCACCATCCGCAACCTCAAGGTCACCAAAATGTTGGTTGACGGCGGGGCCGGCCTAAACTTGATCTCCTCTGCTGTGATCAAGAAACTCCAAATCCCAGACGGCGAGCTCGAAGAGACCGGGTCGTTCCAAGGAATAAACCCGGGGAGGAGCAAGCCCAAGGGGAAGATAACTCTGCCAGTGACCTTTGGCGGGGAGCTGAACTTCAGGACGGAGAGGATAACCTTCGATGTTGCCGATATCCCATTGCCATACAATGGGATACTTGGACGTCCTGCCCTCGCCAAGTTCATGGCGGCTTCCCACTACGCCTACAATGTACTCAAGATGCCGGGGTCGATAAGCGTCATCTCTGTCCATGGCGACAAGAAGGACGCGCTTATATGCGCCGACAAAATCTACCGGGATGCAGCAGCCGCAGCGGAGAGCAACACACTTGCCGTTGAAGCTCCCGAGGGGAAGAAGACCAAGACCAAGTCCGGCAAGTGCTCTGGGGCCCACTCCGGCAAACGCACCTCTTCGGAGTGCTGCGCTGCCGTCGAGGACGTTCCATCGAGCTCCACCGGCAAGAACAAGAAAGGAATGGCCGCTCCACCGGCAACCAAGAAGGTGTCCGCCAAGGAGGACGGCACTGGTGGTACCTTCACCATCAGTGCTACACTTGATAGCAAATAGGAAAGCGCGCTCGTTGCCTTCCTGCGGGCGAATGTCGATGTGTTTTCCTGGCAACCATCTGACATCCCCGGCGTTCCCAGGAAGGTAATTGAGCACAAGCTTGTTGTTTGCCCTCATGCGCGGCCCATCAAGCAGAAGGTCAGGAAGCAAGCCGTGGAGCGCCAAGAATTCATTGCCGAAGAAATCAAGAAGCTAGAAGCAGCAGGCCTGGTTAGAGGTGTGATCCATCCGACGTGGTTAGCAAACCCAGTTGTCGTGCGTAAGGCTAACGGGAAGTGGAGACTGTGTATAGACTTCACCGATGTGAATAAAGCATGTCCCAAGGATCCATTTCCCTTGCCGCGCATTGACCAGATTGTTGACTCCACCGCCGGATGTGAGCTGCTCTCTTTTCTTGATGCATATTCGGGCTACCACCAGATCTTTATGGCCAAGGAAGATGAAGAGAAGACTGCATTCATTACTCCATGTGGCACTTATTGCTTCATTCGCATGCCTTTCGGATTGAAGAATGCAGGCTCAACATTTGCAAGGGTGGTGCACACTGCTTTTGAGCCACAAATCCACAGGAATGTAGAAGCTTACATGGATGACATAGTGGTGAAGAGCAAGAGCAAGGATACCCTGATTCAAGATTTGGAAGAAACTTTTGCAAATCTGCGCAAGATCCAGCTTAAGTTGAACCCCGAGAAGTGCGTCTTTGGAGTTCCCTCCGGCAAGCTCCTCGGGTTCTTCGTGTCTCGGAGGGGGATCGAAGCTAATCCCGACAAGATCAAAGCCATCGAGCAGATCGAAGCCCCGAAGCGCGTCAAGGATGTCAGGAGGCTTGCCGGTTGTGTGGCTGCCCTCAGTAGGTTCATTTCGAAGTCTGCAGAACGCGCCCTGCCTTTCTTCAAGATCTTGAAGAAGGCAGGTCCTATGAAATGGACTCCGGAAGCGGAGGCAGCGCTGCAAGACTTGAAACGGTACCTATCCTCCACTCCAATACTTGTCGCACCTAGGCCACAGGAGAAGTTGCTGCTGTACCTAGCGGCAACCAACCAGGTGGTTAGTGCTGCGTTAGTAGCGGAGAGGGAGGCCGATGAGGAATCTACACCACCGGCAAGCGAATCCAGCGACAAGCAGGGGGCTGCTCCGACAAGCTCTGGCCCCGACAAGGGCAACTCTGCGCAAGAGCAAGGAGAGGTGCGGAAGAAGATGGTGCAGCGCCCGGTGTATTTTGTGAGTTCCCTCTTGCAGGGAGCTAGATCAAGATACTCCGGGGTGCAAAAGTTGCTTTTCGGCCTCCTCATGGCCTCGAGAAAGCTGCGCCATTACTTCCAAGCCCACGAGATAACAGTGGTCACTCGCTTTCCGTTGAAGAGGATATTGCAGAATCCAGAAGCAACAGGCAGGATCGTCGAGTGGGCACTGGAGCTGTCAAGCTTTGGTCTCAAGTTTGAGAGTACTTAAACTATACAGAGCAGAGCTTTGGCAGAATTTATAGCTGAGTGGACCCCAACGCCCGACGAAGAAGTTCCAGAAACAAGCGTACCCGTACAAGAAGCGACAAGTGAATGGGTAATGTACTTTGATGGTGCCTTCTCATTGCAAGGCGCTGGAGCCGGTGTGGTACTCATAGCACCCACCGGAGAGCACCTCAGGTACGTTATCCAGATGCACTTTCCCAGGGAACAAGCGACAAACAACACTGCAGAGTATGAGGGCCTACTTGCCGGCCTCAGAATTGCAGCTGAACTTGGGATTAAGAAGCTGATTGTGCGGGGAGATTCTCAGTTGGTGGTCCAGCAAGTTAACAAGAGTTACCAGAGCCCTTTGATGGAAGCCTATGTGGATGAAGTGAGGAAACTTGAAGAACACTTTGAAGGTCTGCAAATGGAGCACGTTCCAAGAGCTCAGAATGACATTGCAGATGGCCTTTCAAAGTGGGCTGCGATGAAGTTACCTGTGGAACCAGGGACCTTCTTGCTCAAGCTGACTCAGCCATCCGTCAAACCATCAATTGGGCAACCCAAGAAGAGAAAGTTGGTCTCCGGCTACTACTTGCCGGCGGATCTTCCCGAAGCCGCCGCCAAGGTACCCAAGATCAACAACCACAACGCTGAGGAACAGTTTGCTCCTGCGGATCCTAGGGTCTGTACAGTTGAAGCAAGCGTTCCCGACAAGCCTCGCCCCGGCGAGCTTGCCGGGGGACCATCTGCTCCGGCAGAACCAGAGGTTCTTGCCGTGGAAGCTGGGGTTCCCGCAGCGGCCCTCATGCCTTTGGTCCTGGCCGTTGAGCCTCGAGCTCCGGCATGGGCGCAGCGGATTGTCCGTTTTCTGCAAACTGGAGAACTTCCCGACGACCCAGAAGAGATAGAAAAGATAACCAGACAGTCGAGTATGTACCAGTTCGTGGATAACGAGCTATACAGAAGAAGACTCAATGGTGTCAGGTTGAGGTGCATTTCCAGAGAAGATGGACAGAAGCTGTTGGCAGAGATACACGGAGGCATATGTGGCCATCACATTGGCGCGAGGGCACTTGCCGGGAAAGCTTTCCGGCAAGGGTTCTTTTGGCAAGAAGCCCTCCAAGATGCAACTGCACTACTAACCAAGTGTGAAGCGTGCCAGTTCCATGCAAAGCAAATTCATCAGCCAGCTCAAGCTCTCCAGACGATCCCTTTGTCCTGGCCCTTCTCGGTCTGGGGGCTCGATATCCTGGGCCCCTTCCCTCGCGCTGTCGGGGGCTTTGAGTACTTGTACGTTGCAATCGACAAGTTCACAAAGTGGCCAGAAGTGGAACCAGTGAGGAAGGTGACAGCGCAGTCAGCAGTCAGGTTCTTCAGGTCGATTGTTTGCCGTTTCGGAATCCCTAACAGGATCATCACCGACAACGGTACACAATTTACTAGTCGCACCTTCATGCAATACGTCCAAGACCTTGGCGCCAAGGTCTGTTTCGCTTCTGTTGCTCACCCGAGGAGCAATGGTCAAGCGGAGAGGGCTAATGCTGAAGTGCTGCGCGGACTCAAGACAAGGACCTTTGACAGGCTGCGCAAGTGCGGAAGAAACTGGATAGAGGAGCTACCGGCGGCTCTTTGGTCAATCAGGACGACACCAAGTCGAGCCACCGGACAGACACCCTTTGCTCTTGTCTATGGAGCAGAGGCAGTTCTCCCCACGGAACTCGTATACGGATCTCCTCGAGTGCTCGCTTATGATGAGCTCGAGCAAGAGCAACTGCGACAAGATGATGCATTGCTCCTCGAGGAGGAACGTCTCCAGGCTGCTGTACGAGCTGCTCGATACCAGCAAGCCTTGCGCCGCTACCATAGCCGCAAGGTTAAGGCCAGGAGTCTCGAGGAAGGCGACCTTGTTCTTCGGCGTGTTCAGTCCGCCAAGAATTCCAACAAGTTGACGCCGAAGTGGGAAGGCCCTTATCGGGTGAGACAAGTCACAAGGCCCGGCGCTGTCCGCCTTGAGACCGAAGAAGGCTTACCGGTGAGCAACTCCTGGAACATAGAGCATCTTCGAAAGTTTCACCCATAAGGCGCGGTTGCCGTGATCCGCTCCGGCAACCACCTTTTGTACGAGTCTTGCCGCTGCCGCATGTAAACCTTTGTACAAAGCCGGGCGCAGATCCCGTGCATTAGTAAAGTTTTTGTGTTTCGCGCTATTTGCCTTTTCCATGCTTTTCTTCGTTATTTGCATGCATTATTTGACATCCTGCGCAACACACGTATCCGGTAAGCATTAGCACGCCGAAAGGCACTATACTTGTTTTCCCTCCTCTTTTTCTTTCCCTCTTAAGCAGAAGGAATGTCCCTCGCGCACAAGTTTGCCGGGGGGGGAGGAGGTGGAGGATGAACCAAGTGTTGTTCAAGAAAGATGAGCTTGCCGGAGAACGCACAGATTATGAAAGCTAAGCTACCAGAATTTGAGCAGTTCAAATTTTTAAGTTTTTAGTTATCTTCCTTGAACAACCACACTTTGTATGGAAAACCTGTGCGCGGAGGAACCTACCCGTGGCTAGCCGCACCCTTATCTTGTTTTCGAGTACACTCAGCGACTTAAGTGAGCTGCGACAAGTGTCGCGCCCTTGCTTCGTTTCCGAGTTCGCTCAGCAAGCTAAGTGCGTCGCGACTAGCTGCGGCAAGGTTACTTGCCGGAAAGACCTTGGCCAGCAGGCTGCTCAGAGTCCAGCACTCAGCGCTCGCGGCAAGGGCCCCTTGCCGGCAAGTCCCCTAGAAGCGTAGGGTAGAAGGCATACAAAGTAGAGGACCGAAACAAGGGAGATAACACTGCATCGATTGCTCAAAATAAGATAATATCTTACGAAGGATAACTTGTCGCAATGACTAATAAGTTCATGATTCGTGACACACTATGCAGCGGCAAAAGAAACAAAGGAAATAAAAAGGAAGAGGCCTAATCTACGCGGTCGCCTTCAACCCTGGAGATCTTGTTCACCTTGGCGATAATGTGGGCGACCTGCGCCTTCAGCGCCTCCATATCCGCGTCGGCCGGCAAGCTGCGGAGAACGTTGACGAGTTTTATACCAGGATTGCGGTACACTATCTTCGTCAGAACGCGCTCCAAAGTTCCCGCGCAGAGCTGGCGTGACTCCTCGGCCAGCTGCGCGGGGAGCTTCTTCTGAAGATTTGCGAGTGTCGGCGCGATCCCTCTGAAGAAGAGACTGAGCTTGGCGCTGTGGGGGAGATTTGGATCCGGAGAGTATATGAGATGCTCAACCCTCAGCGCCATCAGCTCCTTGTCGATGCTAGCCGCAGAAGCCACCAGATCTTCGGTCCATACCTCGACGGTCTGGCGGAAGTTGTTGGTTGCAGTAGTGGCGCTCTCCACCAAGCCTCGCTCTTTCCGGAGCTCGTCCTTCAGTTTGGTCTCGCGGTCCCGGACGGCGTCGAGCGAGTCCTTCAGCGTGGAGACCTTCAGCTCCAGATCTGCAATCGATTCCTTGGCGGCCTTCAGCTCGTCGCCTTGCTTGGAAAGGCGTACCTGAAGCTCGGAGTTAGTGTGGGCGTCTTTTTCGCACTCTAGGTTGAGCGCGGTGACCCTATCCGTGCTCGCCTTCAGGAACTCCTCCAGCTGCATCACCTTAGCTTCGAGGTCCTTCTTGGCGGTCTCCGCGGTGGCTGCGGCGGCGGCCTTTGCTTCCTTCAGTTCCCCGCCAAGGGCCTGCTCCCGAGCGATAAGGTCTTCCTCGTGAGCGTCGAGGTTGACCTTCCGTTGGGTGAGCTCTCCTTCTCGCCGGGACAACGCTTCTCCGGCGAGTCGCTGCTGCTCCTCGGCCTCAGCTTTCTCCAAGAGCCACTCCTGGTATTCTCCAGCAAGCCTCTCGCGCTCCTCCTCCACGTCGCGGAGGGCCGCCTGGTTGGCGGCGCGGAGCTCCGCTGCGCGTTTGTCCATTTCCGCTGCGGCTTTGGCGGCGAGGGCTTCCCGAGATTCGAGTTTCGCCTGCCTGGCCCGGTAAAGGGCCAGGAGCCGGTGGCGCAACTTCTCCTCCTCGGGCTCGTCACTCCCGCCGGGCGCCTCGACAATCTTCAGCCCCGCGGAGGCGAGGACCTCTCCATCAAAGGCCTCTCCCTCCGCGGGGGCTCGCGACGAGGATCCCCACGGCACTTGGATGAAGACGCCGTTGGGAGCCTCGAGGTAGAAGCCCGACTGCTCCTTTCGAACGGAGGGGTCGGCGGCCGGTGCAGCGCCCGACGCTCCTGCCGCCTCCGGGCCGGCAGTGCGGTCGCTGTTCCCCTCCCCGGCCGCTGCATCTGCGGTAGGGGCAGTCTCCTCTGCGGCGGGCTCGGCGGCTCCCGCCATGTCTTCAAAAACAGGGGCGTCGCCGCCGTCGCCCTGCGCGCCCTCCTCCTCGACGACGATCTCCGTCTCCATCTGCTCTGGGGCAGGAGGATCTAGAAGAAGAAGAAAAAGAAAAAGTTCAAGCAAATATCCAAAAAAGACGAATCCAAGAAGACAAGGTTACAAAACTTACCTTGGCGGACTTCGTCGACGACAGGCTCCCTCGCTGGGGAGCTCTCCCTTGGCGGGGTGGCCACCCTCGCCGGGCTGCTTGCCCTCGGCGGGGTACTCGCCCTTGGCGCAGTACCCGCCCTTGGCGGAGCGCTCTCCCTCGCCGTAGAGTTCGTCCTTGGCGGGGACGGCGGGGCCTGCGGCTCCTCGGGAGTGGTCTCCGGGCGCCCCTGTGGCTGCGGCTCCACCTCTGCACAAGATAATCAAGACAAAACAAAAACAATAAGATGTTAGTACCAGATAAAATCCTCAAGCGCGCCCGACGAGTGGAAAGATCAAGCCCAGACTTACCCTGGGGGCTGCGCTGGGGGCTGCTCCTCGGAGCAGCGCTTGGGTCCGGCAAGCTCGTCGCCGGCGCATCCCCTGTCGCCGCGACGGGCGAGTCGTCCTCAACCTCGACGACGGGAACCTTGGCCTTCTTCGCCGCTCGCTGGGCCAGGGTCCTGAAATCAAAGCAAGAAGCAAGATCAGAATCATCGACGAAAAATCAAGACAGAATTGAAGAAGCTACAGAATGCAAGTCCTTACTCCTGTTCCTCGCCGTCGTCGTCGTCGCTCAGGGCGGAGAAGTCGAACTCCACCTGCGGCGCGTCCGCGCGAGGAGCGGGAGGAGAAGGCTCCCTCGGGCGCTTGGCGGTCCCCGGGGCTGGGGGCTGCGAAGACCCGGCCCCTGTGGACGCCGAGACCCGGGGAGCCGGCGGAGCAGCCGCTCCACTCTGAGAAGACCCTCCTCCGCTTGGCGCTAACTTGCGGGGCGCCTCCGCCGTAGCCTGTGTGTGGGGCGCCTCCGCCGCGGTTGGTGCGCCGGGCGCCCACATCGCAGTTTGGCTCACCCGGGTAGCTCGCGCCGCCCGGCGAGCTGGTTGTTGTCGGGGCGCCTGCGCCTTCGTCGCCGTCGTTGCCTTGCGGAGGCGCTTCAGCGGAGATCGCCTGGGACTTGCCCAAGGCGGGGAGGTCTCCGAGGACGAGGAGACGTCGTCGTTGTAGAGCCCCAGGGACCCACCGGAGTCCTCGCCGCCCCCGGCGTCCTCCTCCTCCTCCTCGGCCGGCTCGCTGGGCCCAGCGCCCTGCCCTGCGGCCGTGCTCCCTCCGGCACCTCCGCTCCCTCCGGCGCCTCTGCTTCCTCCGGCAACGTCGCCCCTCGCGGCGGCCTCGGTCACGATCCCGGGGATCCCAGCATGCCTCAGAGAGGGGACCCCGGCGAGCTCGTCGGGCGGAAGCTTGAGCAGCCTGCGGATCTCCGCCTCCTCTGCTTGGCACGACGCTTCCGCAGCCTCTGCCTCTTCAACCGTGAACCCGAACTCTCCTGCCGCCGCAGCTGCGGCGGCCTCTTCTACTCGGGAAGCAATATAAGCAATCTCCCGGTCAGTGGTGTCCCGGGTGAGCCCCTTGATCTCCTCCTTGTTCTTCGGCACCTCCACTAGGTTGTCGAAGAAGCTCATGATGGCATCTGGCTTGGGCGCTATCCATGTGGGATCGACGCCGTGCGAGTCGCATGCGGGCATCATCGCGCGCAAGGGGTCCCGGGCCGTGCTGTTGCATAGGGGCACCACTCCCCGGGGAGCTCTAAACCACTCTGGGTGGGCCTGGTCGTGCTTAAAAAGTTCTCGGACCATCCCCTTCAGCTCCAGCGATGTGAAGTTGAAGTTCAGCCCTGGGCGCAGTCTCATAATGTCCGCCGCATTGCCGTACTCCCATGCTGGCCTCTTCCTATCCTGTAGAGGGGCAATGCGGCGGCGGAGGAAGTCTGCTACCACCTCTCCGATGGTCAACTTCGCTACCCGGAGACGAAGAATTCTGACAAGGGCGACGTTGAGCTTGATGTCGTCCGAGTCCAGCTCACTCCAGTCCCTGCCGCGCACTATAGCAGTTGTGCGTGGCGCGGTAAAGGGCTGCGGCTCGTCCTCTACTATCCAGCACCAATCCGCGCGCCACTCCTCCCACTTGCCGCGGAGCTCCCCTTGCAGATAGGACTCCTTTTTGTTCAAGCGGAAGACCCAAGAGATTCCTCCGGAGAGGGGAGCACCGGCCTCTACTCTAGGCGTAAAGAAATGCCTAAACAATGCTACATTTGGATAGATCCCAATATAGTTTTCGCACAGATGTGCGAAAACCGCCATCGTGAGGATGGCGTTGGGGATGAAGTCTAGAAGGTGGAGGTTGTAGGTGTTCATGATATCGCAGAAAAATTCAGAGAAGGGAGGGCAAAGGACGCAGTGGAAGAAAAGAGCGAAGAAGAAATACACGCCGGGGTACATATCCTTGGCGGCGGCGGGATAAGTTCTGGTCCGAGGATGCGCCTTGGTCTCCTTGGCCCAGAACAAGTAGTACTTGTTCCAGAGCTCCCGCGCGCTGAGCCTCGGCGCGAAGACGACATTCCTCTTCCACAGGAGAGCGAGCCTCGCCGCCTGCTCGGATTTCTCTTTCTTGGTCTTCTCCGCCTTCGCCTTCTCGGTCTTCGGGGCCATGGCGGAGGCGGCGAGGGAAAGGGGGAGCGAGGAGTCCGGCGGCGCCGCAGATGCGGAAGACGGCGGAGGAGGTGTGGAGGCGGAGCGCAGAGGGGAATTTCTGGAGATAGAAGAAGCAATGAAGGCGAAGTAAGGTAACGGCCCCCGCTTCCTCTGCTTTTAAGGGGGAAGTGGGGGACGCTCCGCATTTCCCATTAAAGAATGTGGCCACGTTCCCTCCCACGACGCCGCAATCGACGGGTGCCATTACGGAGGGACGCGGCGGATGCGGAAGGGGATTCGGCGTGCCGTGGGCCGCGCGTGCCCGTGCACTGTTTTGGGCCTGGCCCAACAGTGCTCGGCACCGTGTATGGCCCAGGGCCGGGGGCTCCTGTCGGTGTACTAAGGTAGGGGTACCTCAGTACCCCAACTTGTGCACGGGCAGTAGCAGCTTCCCGCGGCAGGGCCTACCACGTACTTGCCGGAGACCTTTCCTAACCCATATGAAGCCATTCAAAAACAAAGTATACGAGAGAGAAGATCAAGCCCCCGACAAGTGGAGCTTGCCGGGAAGGCCGTTCCAGGCTCAAGATTACCTCACTAGCACAAGACCCTGGCAAGAGGAGCTTGCCAGGAAGACTAGAAGATTACATTTCAGAAGACATGCCCCGGCGCAGCATGCGCCCCGGCAGGGCCCGGGGAGCGACAAGCTTCAGAGCCCGACAAGCTTCCGGGCCCGGCAAGGTCAAGGCCCCGGCAAGGTGCTTGCCGGGGAGAGTTACGCTGTGTGCCCGCGCTCCAGCTCATCGAACCACGCGTCACCCTGGGGCCATTCCAGGGACGCGTGGCGGATGGCTGTGCAGCCTGGGGGACACGGTGGCACTCCACGGTGACGAAGCCATCGCCGTGGCAAACGGAGACGCAAGGGCGGGCGCTTTTGGGGTCGACAGTGACGGGCATTTAATGCTCTTGTCCCCCACTGTCAAAGTAGGTGATGACCACTGTTCATCCACTATTCACGCACAGTTCCCGCACTGTTACAACTACCACCAAAGTTACTTTTTTACCCTTTCTCCTACGTTGACACCTGTCGGTGACGCCTTGAGCTATAAAAGGAGGCCCATGCACAACGTAGAAAGGGTTCGGAACCTAGATCGCTCATTTGCTCGGTGTAGCTAGTTCTTCAAGCTCCCGAGCTCCAACACTTAATACAATCTAAGCAGGAGTAGGGTTTTACGCGTCAATCGCGGCCCGAACCTGGGTAAATTGCCTGCGTGTGCTCTATGATCTGCTCTTTGTGCTCCCTCCGCTCCCTTACCGCACGAACAAAGGGGCTCCGGTCCCATAGGTGCTCGTGGTGGACAGTTTCCCCCGACAGGGTTATACCAGGTTTACCTGGACGGAGTGACTTACTTGATGGAGGCAGGTTAACCCGGGGTTTTAGGTGTATACAGCAGGCTTCCAAGCCGTGGCTTGATAGCCTATTACAAGGGCCTTAAAAGCTCTTAGTTGATGTGCAACAAGAGCCCCCAAGTAACATTTTGAGCTCTGCTCAGCGGGTGCCTATGTTTGAGTTGTGCTGTGCATCAAACTCTCTTTTGCCCCTTATGATAATGTTGGCTTGATAGCCGAATTACCGAAGTAACCAGAGTTGTGCTCTTATGATAGTATTGGCTTGATAGCCAGATCAATATGGTAGTTAAAACTCTGCTTTATAAACATAAGCCCCCATGTGATATATTTCTGAGTTGTGCTCGCCAGGTGCCTATGTTTGAGTTGTGATGTGCAACAAACTCTCTTTGGTCCCTTCAATTTTCCCTGAGAACTCGAACTTGCAAGAGATTATTCTTTTTAACCGGAAATTCTTAAACCGGATATTGACATATTCAAAGCTTTGTGGGAGACAT
Organism: Secale cereale; assembly: GCA_902687465.1. NCBI lineage: Eukaryota > Viridiplantae > Streptophyta > Magnoliopsida > Poales > Poaceae > Secale > Secale cereale. The sequence goes on along the minus strand of LR738710.1, from coordinate 536,963,665 downwards.
CTTTCCCTTGAACCGGATCTTAAACCAGAATCTTCATTTTCAGCCGGAATTTTTCTGACGGCCTTTAAACTCGAACTTGCGAGAGATTAATTCTTTTTGAACCAGAAATTCTTAAACCGGATTTGAGAGCTTGAGAGCTTTGTAGGAGACATATTTCCCTTGAACCGGATTGTGAACTGGATATTTGAGAGCTTCAATAAGAGTGATGTCCTTTGAGCCGGATTTTAAACCGGATTCCTTTCTGATGACCCGGGAACTTCTTCATTGAGCCGAGGTTTTGTATCGGTCATATACTTTTTAAGCCAGAATTTTTTTGACGGCCTTTAAATTTTCATCAATATAGCAGTTGCCTCTGGGACCGGGTTAGCTTTCCCTCCATCGTCCTGGGGTTCTTAAATTTGCTGAAACTGGCAAGATTTGCTGAGTCATGTCATCGTAGCCCCCGAGTCTTAAGACGACTCAAGGAGTTGTCTTGAGACTCTCCATATTTGACCATAGCATTGCTGACAGTGTGATATGAATCCAGGAGTCGGCTGCCTGGTTATTATCCCGGGCTACGTGATGGAATTCCAACCCCTCAAATCGAGCTGACATTTTTAATATGGTGTTGCGATAAGCTGCCATTTTTTGAATCCTTCGCATCAAAATCCCCATTGATTTGGGAGATGGCGAGGTTTGAGTCTCCGCGTACCTCGAGTCGTTGGATGCCCATGGATACGGCTAGTCGGAGAACATGCAATAGGGCCTCATATTCGACCGCATTGTTCGAGTCCGTATACATAATCTGTAAAACGTACCAAACTGTATCCCCTATTAGAGATGTCAGTATTACACCGGCCCCCAGTCCGGATAGCATTTTGGAACCGTCAAAGTATATTGTCCTGGGGGAGTACGAGACATACTCTTTAGGGAGTTCGGCTTCGGTCCATTCTGCGACGAAGTCGGCCAACACCTTGGATTTAATAGTCCAGCGCGGCTTGTAAGATATTTCGAACGGTAGGAGCTCAATGGCCCATTTGGCTATGCGTCCCGTGGCGTCTTTATTACTGATAATATCATTGAGTGGTACCTCGGATGCCACTGTTATCGAACACTCTTGAAAGTAGTGCCGGAGTTTCCGAGATGACATGAAGACTGCATAGGCAATTTTTTGCTAGTGGGGGTACCGTGATTTACACGGTGTAAGAACCTTGGATACATGGTATACAGGCTTTTGAATGGTGAATTTATGTCCCTCTTCGGCTCATTCGACGACGAGCACGGCACTTGCTACTTCTCGAGCTTGCGTTGTATTCCCTCGAAGAGGAAAGGGTGATGCAGCACAGTAGCGTAAGTATTTCCCTCAATTTTTGAGAACAAATGTATCAATCCAGTAGGAGACCAGGCGCGAGTCCCTCGCACCTGCACAAACCAATAAGAACTTCACAGCCAGCGCGATAAGGGGTTGTCAATCCCTTTACGGTCACTTACGAAAGTGAGATCTGGTAGAGATGATAGTTTGATATTTTTGGTATTTTTGATTATAAGAACAGAAAATAAAGCGGAAAAGTAAAGTAGATTGTAGATTGATATGTTGAGATAGACCCGGGGGCCATAGTTTTCTCTAGTGGCTTCTCTCATGATAGCGATATTCTACGGCGGGTAAACAAATTACTATCGAGCAATTGATAGAAAAGCGAATAATTATGAGACTATCTAGGCACGTGTCAGGCCCAAGATGTGATTCTATCCCGATAACATGACGCTTACGTGATTGAGGCACAACCACATCTCAGGCGCTTAGCAAGATGGATATCATTACATCGTACCATTACATAAATACATGGGGATACAACAATACATACAAGTCACATGAATACAACAACATCAACACAAGGCATCCGACTACGGATGCAAACATGAAAAAGCACAATGACATCCATCTGCTATCCCAGGCTGCCGACCAGGAACCTAACCCAAGACTGAAGAAGAAGAAGAAGAAGAAGAAGAAGTCCAACAAAAGAACATCGCTCTCACGTCAAGTCATCAGAAACCTACACCTGCAACTGTTGTTGTAGTAACTGTGAGCCACGAGGACTCAGCAATCCCATAACCATGGGTATCAAGACTAGCAAAGCTTAAAGGGTAGGAAGACGTAAAGTGGTGAGGTTGCAGCAGTGGCTAAGCAATATATGGTGGCTAACTTACGAGTACAAGAATAAGGTGAGCAACTACGCAAACGGTCGCAAAATAGTAATGATCGTTAAAGATCCTGAACTACCTATGAGTCAAGCATAACCCCACCGTGTTCTCTTCTCAAATTGAAAAGAGACAGTCACGGTTACTCACACAGTTGTGTGTTTTACTTCGGAACCTCTGTCAAGTTTTCTACAACCGGACATTAACAAATTCCAATCTGCCACATAACCGCGGGCACTGCTTTCGAAAGATCATAACCCTGCAGGGGTGTCCCAACTTAGCCCATCACAAGCTCTCACGATCAGCAGAAGTAATAATAATATTACCCCTTATCTTAGGGAAGGCCCGATCAGACTCGGAATTCCCGATGCACAAGACATTTCGACAATGGTAAAACAAGTCCAGTAAGACCTCCCGGCGTGCCGACACCCTAATAGTAGCCGCGCGTATCTCGTCTCGGGCCACGTCCGGATAGGTGAGCGTACAGGAAAATACTAGACCTCGAGTTTCCTCGTGGTGGCCCTGCAGTCCCCCCGTTTGGGACCAACACCATCAGCACTATCCCCCCTGCTATGTAGAAACAATCCTCGGGGACCCGACCCCCTGTGCAATTTAATTAATTAGTTAAGTTGTTATTATGAGGCAAATTAAAACCAATGTTGGGCCTTGCTGGAGGAGTTTTATTCAAAGACGAACTGTCAAGGGGTCCCCATATACCCAACCGTGTAAGGAACGCAATATCAAGGAAAATAATGCCGGTTTGTCGGCTCCTAAGGTGGCATGAGTGGAACAAAACATCGATAAAAGGCCAAGCCTTCCACCCATGCCCAGCATATAGGTGTGTTAATAATAATAGATATTCAGATATTCCAACAACTAGTTCCAACATGGGACGATCTTCATCTTCACCTGCAACTAACAGCGCTATAAGAGGGGCTGAGCAAGCGGGTAACATAGCCAAACAACGGTTTTGCTGGGAAGGTGTCAAAGGTTAGAGGTTTCATGGCAACAAGGAGAGGGGCTGACAATAAAAGATGGGTAGCGCGACATATAACGATAGCATCGAGATATCTAGCATAGCAATGATAGTAAAGATATCCAAGGTGATGGTCATCTTGCCTGAGATTCCACAAGGAAGAAGAATGAGTCCATGAAGAAGACGAAGAAGAATCCGCGAAGACGAACCGAGTGTAGACGAACGAATCCTCATGATCGCAACGGAAAAGAACTAGCGAGAAGAAAGAACACAACAATGTAAACACACAACACAAGAACACGAGAATATGCTCAAACAAGTATGAAGCAATACAAGTCTATATGATGCAAAACATGGCAAGGGATGAAGCACACAAGAATAACACAAACCAACAAGTTTAAATGAGGCCGGAATCAACATACAACAAATCCGGTAAGTCCTCATATGCACATTATGAAATGGGTCCTGATCTGAACAAACCTTAAGTTAAAGTTGTTAAACAGCAAGTTAACATGCACCATGATGATCTACTCGAAATTCTAGTCAAGTTTCATATAAAGTTTGTTCAATTCGGAGCTACGGACTAGAAGATATGAGCAAAACAAGACAAGCATGGCAACGGTGCAAGATGCACCCAAACATCAAGCAAACACACTCCAGACATGTAAACAACATGATATTATGCTTCTACATGCAAAATCACACAAGTTTCATATAAGGCACGCTCAAAACGGAGCAATGGTTCAACACATACACATGAAACAAGATATAACAACAAGCTGTCCAAAATCAGCCACATAGCAACTTTGGAGCAAGGTATATATATGCTCCAGCACCCAAACATGAGAACAAGAGGCATGGATGTGAAATAGACATGATACTTAACAAGCATGAACTTATATCACCCCCCAAAAACTTGCTGGAACACAATTAAACAAGCATGGCAAGTTGCAATTAATTTATCCAGACTTACCCAAAATCTGGGAAGGCAAAAACATCATCACGATGTTGCCTTCGAAGGCACAAAAAAACAAGCATATAGACTCTATCAAGTATATAAAGATCATGTACATGTAATAGACATAGCATACATCAAACAACTCCATTAGAGCATCTCCATAGGAGGCATGGATCAATAACAACAAGCTTCACCAAATTGATCATGCTGATAAAAATCTGACAGGTAAACTTATAGCAACTTGAGAGCAAGAATAAATAAGCTACAACAGACCATATATGCAAACTAAGGCATGGATGGATAGAGCATAACATGGACAACAAGACATGATCATTTGACAACCGAAAACATGCATGGATTTGAGTGAGGCATCAAGCAAACATGGCATCAGGTTTAACAGATTCCAGACTTAGCAGTTTTTTCACTAAGTATAAAACAGCAACATTGGCATGGCATGTTTACAAGGTTGTTTAAGTCACCTCAAGGCATATTATGGAAAATGGATTGCACCACAGCAAAGACCATATGATTGTGCTTCTAAAACATATTGACATGTGGCATGAAGACAAACACACCAATAGCAATGAACAAGTGAAATCAGCATCTCACGACAAGTTTTAGCACTTAACAGCCACATGCACTTTTGCAACAGAGATTAACATGGCAATATGACACCTAACATGAATGCTACAGAAACCATCATGTAGAGCACTTCACAATGAACATTTTTACATATCATAAGCTCCATTTGGATAAACATGCATAAAGTTATCATTACCACAACCATGCAACAAATTTACAATTAACAGCAGTTTTAAACTAGTAGCACTCTTGCAACGAGGATTAGAACATCAAGATGAAATCAAACAAGCATGCCACAACGGAACAAACTGAATAGCATATCAACACGATCATCTGGACATATTATTTACTCAATTTGGATCACCACACAAAAAGTAACAACTACACAAAGATGCACACTTATTTAAGAAAAAAGGACTTAGCCATTTCACACAGGGAAAAAAACAAAGGGGCGTAAAATAACTAAGTGGCGCCCAGGCGAGGGATAAGGCAGCTCGCTCACCCTGGGCTAAATGGGCCGATCGAGGAGGCGGCCCGCGGGAGGGCGCGATGGCGAAGGCAGGTGAGGCTAGGCCTGGCTGGAGGTGGCCCACGCGGGCCCACAAGGCCGAGGGGGCGTCGGCCCACGCGAGCGAGGATGGGGTCGCTCGTCGTCCTCCTGCCCTCGTGCTCGCGCACGGGCAGGTGCAGGGGCGGTGGGGGTCGGCCGCACTCCGGCGGGCGGCGGAACAACGGGGGACGGGCGCCGGAGGCCGGAGTGCCTAGATCCGGGGCCGGTGGCTCCATCTTCGGCGACGGCACGCGCGGATCTGGCCGGAATAGGACGTGGAGGGGCGCCGGCGATGGGGTGAGCTCCGGCGGAGCTCCTGCGATGGCGGCGCAGGGCGACACGGGACCGGTTCGTCACCGGTGGCTGGGCTCGGCGGCCGGCCCGTCTGGTCGCGCGGAGACCGAGACGCGAGCGGGCGGCGGCGCACGGGCTCAGGCGGAGGGAGGCGAGCAGAGCGGGCGGCGGCGAGCTCGGGCCCCGGATGGGCTCCGGGCCGCGGCGGTGGGAGGTGGCAGCTGGCCACGTGCGCGGTGTGGTTGGGCGTGGCGGCGGCACGGGTGAGGTGGAGCTCTCTGATTGGCTGCGGTGATGTGGCCGGTGGACATGTCCAGCGCGGGACGGATGTGTCCGGCTGCGCGAGGAAGAAGATGGCTAGGGTTTCATTCGAAATTTTGGGGGAGGGGGCTGTTTTATAGGTAGAGGGAGCTAGGAGACTCCAAATGAGGAGCGGTTTTTGGCCACGCGATCCTGATCCGATGACCGAGAGCATGGAGGGGGTTAGGATGGGCTTTTGGGCTGTTGTGAAGGGGTGCTAGGCCAAAAGAGAAAAGGCTTCCGTCGGTTAACATGGTTAACGGTTGGGCTATCAAACGAGCCCCGAATGCGACGAAACTTGACAGGCGGTCTACCTATGCTATAATAAGACCAAACGCCAAGTTTCAACTCATTCGGAGAACATTTTCTGGACACTCATAAAATAAATAACCGGAGGTGCCGCAGAAACGTGCAAGTGTGACTAGGCTCAGAACGGACAACGGAGAGGACGGACGGACTCGGACGGATGCAAGTTTTGAAAACATGATGATGCAACACACATGATGACATGGCAAGATGCAACACGCAAGCAGATGACATGGCAACGACAACGAATAATTGGCTGACACCTGGCGCATCGGTCTCGGGGTGTCACAACACTCCCCTACTAACAAGAGATCTCGTCCTGAGATCTGAGGAACGAGACGGAAGGGGGAAAAGGAAGAACAAAGTTCTTCGAGGACAAAAGAGTGAAACCAAAGGATGTTGAGAGGTTGAGGTACTTGACAGAAAGAATACAACGGAGATGAACGAGATTGAGAAGCTCCATTATAAAAGAGGAACAAGGAACACACGAGGACCAAGGAGGTTGAAAGGCACGAAACAAGATCTGAAGTAACAAGAATGAATTCGAAACCACTCCGGTTAATAAGAAATAGAAAGGAATTTGAACGAAGTAATTCGGGAAGCACTCCGGCTGAAATGGAATGAATATAACATGAACTTGAGAAGATGGAATAATACTTGACGAGAGAAACAACATAATGTCTCCGAAGTGGAAAGAATGCAATGAAAAGAACGGAGAAGAAGATGACAACTTACACCATGAATGAATTTAAAGAGCATCCTCAAAGAAAGACTTGAACAGAGTTGTTGAGATGATCAACAACAAAAGAATAAGCTTGTTGTGGGCTTATTTAAACAACTCAAAACTTGAGGTGAATTATGCCACGACGAGAAGGTTGAGTAGCTGAGAATTAGGAATTGCAAAACTCCACTTCAAAAGAATACGGAGAATTATTTGCACTCGAGAGGCAAAAGAATAATGCTTGACCTGCTCCAGAAGAATTATTGACGAACACTTTGAAGAATGATTAAATGATGAAGAACCACCATGAAGAACTCCGGTAACGAAAAGGATGATGATATAGAAGTGAAGGATTCAAGAATAAGAATAAAGTTGTGCAATGATTTAGACGGGGTTCCGACGAGATAGCCAAGAAAACTTGAACTCCGGAAAAGAAAAGATAAAAACATTTGGAACTAGAATTTATTCATCAAGAACAAATTCCGAAGGAAGGGATAAATCAACTTGATGAAAAGAATCAGAATTATGTTATGCTTATCCTCCACCAATTAAATTGATGAGAAGCAATGGATTCACATATCACTTATTCTCGTTGAAATGATTAAAGAGGGATACATCTCAAACTTGCGAAAATCTTCAGGGAACACCGGTAGGATTGGAATAAAATGAATTGATATGATAGCACCAGAAAAAGAACTCTTGAACGAACCACCGTAAGAAATTGAAACCTGGTGAAGAAAGAACAATACACCATGAAGAATTAAAATTGAATGATGAAAGAGAACAAACCACCATGAATAATTGAAATTGAGTGAATATGATGAATCGCCAGGATAATAAAGCACTTGAGGAAATTTGAATGACGAGAACGAAGAGATTGTGAACTGATTAATGAATACTTGAACGAAGCACCGGACAGAATGTGAGACGAACGAAGAGGCATCAAAGAAGAATATTTGGAGGACGAAGTTGAAAACAGAGAACGAAGAAATCTTCTGAATGATGGCCTTCGGAGGAACACAAAGAAAAGAATTCATGAACTACTCTGGATGAATAAAAAAGATGAAAGGTTGAACCAACGATGAGAAGAATTAAAAGTGATGTTGGAGAAGGCACATGACGGAAGGAATCCATACTTACGTCACACTTGAAAAGAATTTGAGAATACTCCTGGAATATTAGAAGAGTCAGGTAAGATCCTGCGAAAAACCTGTGGATTATGAGCCCACCGAAGAGAAAACATCGTTGGAAAGTATTAAAAAGAGATAATGCGCCAAAACGATTGAATGACTCGAATAAGGTGACAACCTCGGATTAATCGGAAGACAGACAAATCTTTTGAGATTTCTTCGGAACTCCATAACAAATAGATAGCGAGGGTCGAATGAGGGAAACATCTGAGCCGAGGAGAAAGAATATTAAGAACACCGAAAACTTGAATTGAATCCACCGAAGAAGAAAAAGAGATGAATAATAGCGACGAGACGAGAATTCATCAATTGAAATAAGTGATGAAAGAAAGCAAAAACTTCACACGAGTAGGATGATACTCGATTAAGGAATCCGGCTCCGAGAAAAAAAGGGGGGGTGGGTGGGAAAAAGAAAGACAACTTCTGAAGGGGAAATAACATCGGTTGGAAAGAACTAAGGATTGAACTTGCAAAGAAGAAGAGGGTCGAATCCACTTGACGAGAGATGCACCAGATGAAAGAACTGACAACGCAACAAACGAAAAACTAACCACGTGATCCTAAAAAAATTGAAGGGGAAGAGGAGTAATTCAAAACACCTACGTCAAGATTCCTCACCAGAGCGATGAAGGGACTGGGGAGTAAAAGAATTCCTACTCTCCGATATAACTAGACTCCGAAAAAGTTTTCTGCTAGACTCGACAACGGCCAAGCTACGATCAATCAAGGGGGCTCCTATGGTCGGTCGAGGCTCTGATACCAACTTGCCAGGCCCAAGATGCGATTATATCCCGATCACGTGACGCTTACGTGATTGAGGCACAACCACATATCAGGCGCTTAGCAAGATGGACATCATTACATCGTACCATTACATAAATACATGGGGATACAACAATACATACAAGTCACATGAATAGAACAACATCAATACAAGGCATCCAACTACGGATGCAAACATGAAAAAGCACAACGACATCCATCTGCTATCCTAGGCTGCCGACCAGGAACCTAACCCAAGACTGAAGAAGAAGAAGAAGAAGAACTCCAACAAAAGAACATCGCTCTCACGTCAAGTCATCGGAAACCTGCACCTGCAACTGTTGTTGTAGTAACTGTTAGCCACGAGGACTCAGCAATCCCATAACCATGGGTATCAATACTAGCAAAGCTTAAAGGTTAGGAAGAGGTAAAGTGGTGAGGTTGCAGTAGCGGCTAAGCAATATATGGTGGCTAACATACGAGTACAAGAATAAGGTGAGCATCTACGCAAATGGTCGCAAACTTGTAATGATCGCTAAAATCCTGAACTACCTACGAGTCAAGCATAACCCCACCGTGTTCTCTTCTCAAAGTGAAAAGAGATAGTCACGGTTACTCACACAGTTGTGTGTTTTACTTCGGATCCTCTGTCAAGTTTTCTACAACCGGACATTAACAAATTCCAATCTGCCACATAACCGCGGGCACGGCTTTCGAAAGATCATAACCCTGCAGGGGTGTCTCAACTTAGCCCATCACAAGCTCTCATGATTAGCGGAAGTAATAATAATATTACCCCTTATCATAGGGAAGGCCCGATCAGACTCGGAATCCCCGGTGCACAAGACATTTCGACAATGGTAAAACAAGTCCAGCAAGACCTCCTGGCGTGCCGAGACTCTGATAGTAGCCCCGCGTATCTCGTCTCAGGCCATGTCCGGATAGGTGAGCCTACAGGAAAATACCAGTCCTCGAGTTTCCTCGTGGTGGCCCAGCGGTCCCCCCATTTGGGACCAACACCATCAGCATTGGCCCCCCTACTATGTAGAAAGAATCCTCGGGGACGCGACCCCCTATGCAATTTAATTAATTTATTAAGTTGTTATTATGAGGCAAATTAAAACCAATGTTGGGCCTTGCTGGAGGAGTTTTATTCAAAGACGAACTGTCAAGGGGTCCCCATATACCCAACCGTGTAAGGAACGCAAAATCAAGGAACATAACACCGGTTTATCGGTTCCTAAGGTGGCATGAGTGGAACAAAACACCGAGCAAAAGGCCAAGCCTTCCAGCCATGCCCAGCATATAGGTGTGTTAATAATAATATATATTGTGATATTCCAACAACAAGTTCCAACATGGGACGATCTTCATCTTCACCTGCAACTAACAATGCTATAAGAGGGGCTGAGCAAGCGGGTAACATAGCCAAACAACGGTTTTGCTGGGAAGGTGTCAAAGGTTAGAGGTTTCATGGCAACAAGGAGAGGGGTTGACAATAAAAGATGGGTAGGGCGACATATAACCATAGCCTCGAGACATCTAGCATAGCAATGATAGTAAAGGTATCCAAGGTGATGGTCATCTTGCCTGAGATTCCGCAAGGAAGAAAAATGAGTCCATGAAGAAGACGAAGAAGAGTCCGCGAAGACGAACCGAGTGTAGATGAACGAATCCTCACGGTCGCAACGGAAAAGAACTAGCAAGAAGAAAGCACACAACAATATAAACACACAACACAAGAACACGACAAGATGCTCAAACAAGTATGAAGCTAGACAAGTCTATATGATGCAAAACATGGCAAGGGATGAAGCACACAAGAACAACACAAACCAACAAGTTTAAATGAGGCCAGAATCAACATACAACAAATCCGGTAAGTCCTCATATGCACATTATGAAATGGGTCCAGATCTGAGCAAACCTTAAGTTAAAGTTGTTAAACAGCAAGTTAAAATGCACCATGATGATCTACTCGATATTCTAGTCAAGTTTAATATAAAGTTTGTTTAATTCGGAGCTACAGACTAGAAGATATGAGCAAAACAAGATGTCGATGTACTACAGTAGGGGTACCCTAGTATCCCGAACTTGTGCACGGGCAGTCGCAGCATCCCGCAGCAAGGCTTGCCGGGCGACCGCCAAGGTCCTCCATGGTTCCTTTGGAGCCATTCAAGAATAAAGTATTTAAGACAAGGAGACAATGCCCCGGCAAGAGAAGCTTGCCGGGAAGGCCAACCAAGGCATCTCAAGGAACTTGCCGCGACGCGCCACGCGTCCCGGCAAGGCCCGGTGAGCGGCAAGCTCCCGGACGCAACAAGACAACGACCGCGGCAAGGCGCTTGCCGCGGAAAGCTACCACTCTGTACCCGCGCTCCAGCACATCCACCAACGTGTCGCTCTAGGACCCTTCCAGGCGTACGTGGCGGGAGGCTGTGCAGCCAGCGGTGCGCGGTGGCAAGCGGTGCTGACAAGATTGCCATCGTGGCGAGCGGTGACGCCCCTGACGGTCCCTTTTGCACTATTTGGGCGACGGAGATGGGCATTCAATGCCCTTGTCCCCTGCCGTCAGAGTTAGGTATGATACACTATACAGGTAGTTTTACCAACCACAACACCTTTCCATTTTTACCCTCGTCTACGTTGCCACCTGTCGGTGACCCCTTGAGCATATAAAAGGAGGCCCATGCGCAACGTAGAGGGAGAGGAACGACGGAGGAGAACACTCACGCTCTGTCTCGTTAGCTGCTGGTGTGTTCTATAGCACTCGACGCTCCCGAGCAAGAATTCAATACAAACCACAAAGCAGGAGTAGGGTTTTACGCATCCGTGCGGCCCGAACATGGGTAAACTGCTCGTGTGTTTCGCCTCGATCCTCTCTTCGTGCGATCTCCGCCCCCGCCGAACCGAAAGGGGCTCGGTCCGCCGGTCCCCATAGGTGCTCGTGGATCAGTTTCCCCGACATCTTTGGCGCGCCAGGTAGGGGGCATCGAGGTTGTGTGAACCTGATCCGGTGTTCACACGAGCTAGATTTTCATTGTCTTCATCGACATGCCACTGAAGAAGAAGTCTTCGGAGGCAGCTGCTCCGTCCGCGCCAAACCCACCACCGCCGGAGCAAACAGCTGGTGGGGTAGATGCCGACGGAAGAACGGGCGTAGACGAGGGAGCTCACGGTGCTGCCAGGTCCAAGGACAAGGCTGCGCTGCCCATCGGCGGCGTAGCCGGCTCCCACAACGACCGGGCGCACTCCAAGACCTCGGCGTCCGTACATGCACCGCGCCCATCTTAGGAGGCGCGGGACCGGCAGCGTCATGGTACTCACGGTACCATACGTTTGTTGGACCAAGATCGAGCTGGTGGATCTCGGAATGCTCAAGACCAGCATGCACGCCAACATGCTGGCACGAGCGAGGCACGGTCGCCTGGACGGGTTACTACTCCTTCTAACATAGTTAGAAGTCCGAGCATATCCCGCTCCTCGCACCGTTCGCCACCGCCACCCGCCACTTCAGCAGAAGCTTTGGCGCGAGCTCAACTGCTCCTGGACTACCCTCCAACGGCGGACAAGATCGACGACTGGAGGGCCACCATTCAGAGTCTCATCGGCTTCGCCAATGGCGACACTCCACGGCAGCCGAGTACATCGCAGCCGCGGCAAGTCAGCCGGGCACAAGCCGGTGGCGACAAGACCGGTGAGGGTGCAACCACCGTGCACTCTCCGCCCCGAAGGCCAAGATCACCGACTCGCCGGATCCACCTCGACAGCGACTCCACCGCGTCATCAGATCTGCGAGCTCGTCGCGATCAGCGCCAAGTTCTTCACGAACGACAGCAAGAAGACGCTCGTACTCGCATCGAGCGCCGAAGAGAAGCGCGGCGTCAATCGGACCAGCGCGCTGGGCCTTTTGTCGACATGCATGCGCTAAGGGAACCAGGCGACTTGCCGTACGCGGTAGGTTGCCCTGCGTTTACTCGTGAGCTGCGGCAAGTCCAGTGGCCCTGCACGAAGAATTTCAAGCCAGACGTACCAGAGAAGTACGACGGCAAGTCGCATCCGTCGGAGTTCCTCAGCATCTACACCATCGCGGTGCAGGCTGCCGGGGGGCCGGACGACAAGATCCTTGCCAACTACTTCCCGCTGGTGCTCAAGCCCAACGTCAGGTCCTGGCTCATGCACTTGCCAGACAACTCGATATCCTCCTGGGCAGACCTATGCCATCAGTTTGTCGGCGCCTTTACAGGCGGCCACAAACCTCATGGCCAAGAGAGTGACCTTCATCTGCTCGCCCAGAAGGAAGGAGAGCCCCTGCGCAAGTACATTCAGAGATTCAGCCGTGTACAGCACAACATCCCAGATGTCCACCCTGCCGCGGTCATCAGCGCGTTCCATCAGAACGTGCGTAACCGCAGGATGCGGGAGGAGATGGCGATGTGCAAGATCAGAGACGTCAGTGAGCTGTATGCCCTAGCCGACAAGTGTGCACGTGCTGAGGAAGGGAGGAAACTCCCCGGAGAGAATACAGGAGTAGGAGGATCTGACAGCGAGGATGCTGCCCCGGCAAAGAAAAACCGGCGGCAGAACAACAGGAAGAAGAAAGGCAAAGATGTGCTAGTCATTGAGCAGTCCGGCAACGAAGGTGGCGCCAAGAAAGCCAATGCTGGTAGCTCCGGCAAGGAGATTGCCGCATGCACCAATTGCCAGGCTGTGGCGGTCGCCGACAAGCAGGACGGCACCGACAAGCAGTACTGCAAGATCCACCACACCAAGGGCCATGACCTCCAGAGCTGCAAGAAGGTCGAGCAGCTTGTCGAACAGCAAAAGGCTAAATATGAGCGACGCGACAAGGAGAAGGCCCAAGGAGGTGCTGAAAGATCTGGCCAGAAGCGCACCGGCCGGGGAGGGCGCCGCGGCAAGGCCAAGCAGCGGCAAGGAGACAGACCTCCCCGCGGCCGCGACAAGGATGAAGATGACGACGACGATGAAGACATGGATGATGTCGAGACCAGTGAGCAGGAGTTCCAGAAAGCCACAGAGGTCCTGTGCGTTGACGGCGGTGCTTCTCTGCATACTTCACACCGCCAACTCAAGCAGTGGGTGCGGGAAGTCAATGCAGCAGAACCACCTGTCGAGTCACCCAAGCTTCTGAAATGGTCCAGCACGCCTATCATCTTTGATATTGAGGACCACCCTGATCGCACAACTGCGGTCGGGTGTTTGCCGATGTTGGTTTCACAAACTATCCGCAACCTCAAGGTCACTAAGATGCTAGTTCACGGCGGGGCCGGCTTGAACCTGATCTCCTCCGCTGTACTCCAGAAACTCCAGATCCCTGACAGCGAGCTTGAAGAGACCGACACATTCCAAGGAATCAACTCGGGAAGGAGCAAGCCGAAGGGGAAGATCACGTTGTCGGTGACATTTGGCAGCGAGTTGAACTTCAGGACTGAGAGGGTCACTTTTGACGTTGCCGATTTTCCATTGCCTTACAATGGGATACTCGGACGTCCAGCACTCGCCAAGTTCATGGCAGCCTCTCACTACGCATACAACATGCTGAATATGCCAGGCCCGATAAGTGTCATCTCTGTCCCTGGCGACAAGAAGGATGCTCTTATCTGCGCCGACAAGATCTACCGAGAAGCAGCAGCCGCAACAGATCGCAAGTCACCTGCCGTTGAAGCTCCCGAGGGGAAGAAGAAGACCAAGTCCGGCAAGAGTTCTGATGCCCACTGCAGCAAGCGCACCTCTTCGGAGTGCTGCGCTACCGTCGAGGACGCACCATCGAGCTCCACCGGCAAGTGTAAGAAGACAATGGCAGCTCCGCCAGAGACCAAGAAGGTGTCCGCCAAGGAGGACGGCACTGGTGGTACCTTCACCATCAGTGCCACTCTTGACCCTAAATAGGAAATCGCGCTCATTGCTTTTCTGCGGGCGAACGTCGACGTGTTTGCGTGGCAACCGTCTGACATCCCCGATGTTCCCAGGAAAGTAATTGAGCACCATCTTGCCGTTTGTCCTCATGCGCAGACCGTCAAGTAGAAGGTCAGGAAACAAGCAGTGGAGCGCCAAGAATTCATCGCAGAAGAGATCAAGAAGTTGGAAGCAGCAGGCCTTGTCAGAGGAGTGCTCCATCCTACGTGGTTGGCCAATCCTGTAGTCGTGCGCAAGGCAAACGAGAAATGGAGGCTTTGTATCGACTTTACCGATGTTAACAGAGCTTGTCCCAAAGACCCATTTCCCTTGCCGCGCATTGACCAGATTGTTGACTCCACAGCCGGATGTGACTTGCTTTCATTTCTTGACGCATACTCAGGACACCATTAGATCTTCATGGCAAAAGAGGATGAGGAGAAGACCGCATTCATCACTCCATGTGGCACGTACTATTTCATACGGATGCCTTTCGTTTTAAAGAATGCTGGTTCAACATTTGCAAGGGTAGTCCATGTCGCTTTTGAGCCACAAATACACAGAAATGTGGAAGCCTACATGGATGACATAGTGGTCAAGAGCAAGGACAAGGCAACTCTGATTCAAGATTTAGACGAGACCTTTGCGAATCTGCGCAAGATCAGCCTCAAGCTCAACCCCGAGAAGTGTGTGTTTGGAGCCCCTTCCGGCAAGCTTCTCGGGTTCTTCGTGTCTCAGCGGGGAATTCAAGCTAATCCCGACAAGATCAAGGCCATTGAGAAGATTGAAGCACCAAAGCGCGTCAAGGATGTGCGCATACTTGCCGGTTGCGTGGCTGCTCTCAGCAGGTTTATCTCTAGGTCTACTGAGCGCGCCCTGTCGTTTTTCAAAATATAGAAAAAGGCAGGTCCAATGAAATGGACTCCGGAAGCGGAGACTGCGCTACAAGACTTGAAGAGATACCTGTCCTCCACTCCAACACTTGTTGCACCTAAGCCACAAGAGAAGTTGCTGCTGTATCTAGCGGCAACCAATCAAGTGGTTAGTGCTGCGTTAGTAGCGGAGAGGGAGGCAGATGACGAGCCAGCAACCACGGCAGGCACATCCAGCGACAAGCAGGGGGCTTCCCCGACAAGCTCTCGTCCCGGCAAAGATGGATCTGCGCAGGCGCGCGAGGAGATACAGAAGAGAATGGTGCAGCACCCAGTTTACTTTGTCAGTTCCCTTCTGCAGGGGGCTAGGTCAAGGTACTCTGGTGTGCAGAAATTGCTTTTCGGCCTTCTCATGGCCTCGAGAAAGCTGCGCCATTACTTCCAAGCACATGAGATCACAGTCGTCACTCGTTTTCCGCTGAAGAGGATACTGCAGAACCAGAAGCAACATGCAGGATTGTTGAGTGGGCACTGGAACTGTCAAGCTTTGGCCTCAAGTTTGGGAGCACTTCAACTATCCAAAGCAGAGCATTGGTAGAATTCATAGCAGAGTGGATGCCAACACCAGATGAAGAAATTCCAGAAACGAGCATCCCCGTCAAGGAAGCGAGCAAAGAGTGGCTGATGTACTTTGATGGTGCCTTCTCGCTGCAAGGCGACGGTGCTGGCGTGCTGCTTGTCGCACCCACCGGAGAGCACCTCAAGTACGTAGTCCAGATGCACTTTCCAAAGGAGCAAGCGACAAACAATACCGCAGAGTATGAAGGTTTGCTTGCCGGTCTCAGGATTGCGGCAGACCTTGGGATCAAGAAGATCATTGTCAGGGGTGACTCGCAGCTCGTCGTCCGCCAAGTGAACAAGAGTTATCAGAGTCCGTTGATGGAAGCCTACGTTGATGATGTGAGAAAGCTAGAAGACCACTTTGACGGCCTATAGATGGAGCATGTTCCAATAGCTCAGAACGACATTGCCGATGGCTTGTCGAAGTGCGCCGCACTTAAGTTACCTGTGGAACCAGGGATCTTTGTGCTCAAGCTGACTCAACCATCTGTAACACCATCAACTTGACAGAGCAAGAAGAGGAAGTTGATTTCTGGTGACTATTTTCTGACAGAGCTTCCCGAAGCCGCCGCCAAGAAGGTCCCCAAGATCAACACCAAGAGTGCTGAGGAGCAGTCTGCTCCGGCAAGCCCTAGGGTTTGTTCCGTTGAAGCAGAGGCTCCCGACAAGTTTTGCTCCGGCAAGCTTGACGGGGAACGTCAAGCTCCGGCTGAGCCGCAGGTTCTCGCCGTAGAAGCGGATGTTCCCGCAGCAGCAGATGTGCCTTTAGTCCTTGTTGTCGAGCCTCAAGCTCCAGCATGGGCACAACAGATTGTCCATTTCCTTCAGACAGGAGAACTTCCCGAAGAACAAGAAGAAGCAGAAAGAGTAGCCCGGCAGTCAAGTATGTACCAGTTTGTCGACAACACACTGTACAGAAAGAGACTCAACGGTGTGAAATTCAAGTGTATTCACCGGGAAGGTGGACAAAAGCTGTTGGCAGAGATACATGGAGGCATATGTGGTCACCACATTGGCGCAAGAGCACTTGCCGGCAAAGCGTTCATGCAAGGTTTCTTTTGGCCGACAGCCCTCCAGGATGCAACTGCACAAGTAACCAAGTGTGAAGCGTGCCAGTTCCATTCCAAGCAGATTCACCAGCCAGCTCAAGCTCTCCAGACGATCCCTTTATCCTGGCCATTTTCGGTCTGGGGGCTCGACATCCTCGGCCCCTTTCCTCGAGCAGTCGGGGGCTTTGAGTACTTGTACGTTGCAATCGACAAGTTCACAAAGTGGCCGGAAGTGGAAGCAGTGAGGAAGGTGACAGCACAGTCAGCACTCAAGTTCTTCAGGTCGATTGTTTGCCGCTTCGGGATCCCTGACAGGATCATCACCGACAATGGTAGGCAATTCACCAGCCGCACCTTCATGCAGTACGTCCAAGATCTTGGCGCCAAGGTCTGCTTCGCTTCTGTTGCTCACCCGAGAAGCAACGGTCAAGCGGAGAGGGCAAATGCTGAAGTGCTGCATGGGCTCAAGACCAGAACTTTCGACAGGCAGCGCAAGTGCGGAAGAAACTGGATTGAGGAGCTGCCGGTGGTTCTTTGGTCGATCAGGACGACGCCAAATCGAGCCACTGGCCAGACACATTTCGCTCTAGTCTATGGAGCAGAGGCAGTTCTCCCCACGGAACTCGTATACGGGTCACCTCTAGTGCTCGCTTATGATGAGCTTGAGCAAGAGCAGCTGCGACAAGATGACGGGCTGCTCCTTGAGGAAGACCGTCTTCAGGCTGCTGTACGAGCTGCTCGCTACCAGCAAGCTTTGCGCCGCTACCATAGCCGCAAAGTTAACGCCAGAAGTCTCGAGGAAGGCAACCTTATTCTTCGGCGCATTCATTCCGCCAAGAATTCCAACAAGTTGACGCCGAAGTGGGAAGGCCCTTACCGGGTGAAACGAGTCACTAGGCCTGGCGCTGTCCGCCTTGAGACCGAAGATGGCATTCCGGTGAGCAACTCCTGGAACATTGAACATCTTCGTAAGTTTTACCCGTAAGGCGCGGTTGCCGGAACCTGTTCCGGCAACCACCTTTTGTACAAGTCTTGCCGTTGTTGCATGTAATCCTTTGTACCAAGCCGGGCGCAGACCCCGTGCATAAGTAAAGCTCATTGCTCCGCACATCTTGTCAATTTCATGCTTTCTATTTTTTGCATGTGTTATCTGACACTTTGTGCAGCACCTACCCCCGGTAAGCAATAACGAGCTGTAAGGCCCCATATCTTTATTTTCTCTTCTTTCTTTTTCTCAAGGAAAGGAAGGTTCCCTCGCCCACAAGTTTGCCGGAGGGGAAAGGAGAAGATAATGGTATGGACCAGGCGTCGTTCAAGAAAGTTTCGCCTTACCGGGAAGCAAACAACAGAAAAGCTAAGTTGCCAAAGTTTGAGCAATCAGATTTTTAAAAAATTTAAGTTATCTTCCTTGAACGATCGTGCTTTGTATGGAAAACATGTGCGCGGAGGAACCAACTCGTAGCTAGTTGCGCCCTTACTTTGTTTCGAGTCCGATCAACAACTTAAGTGAGCTGCGACTAGTTGCGACAAGGTTTCTTGTCGGTAACGGCACCGCCAGCAGGCTGCTGATGTCCCGCACTCAGCGCTCGCGGCTAAGGTGCCTGCGCCGGCAAGTTCCCTAAAAGCGTAGGGCAAAAACATGCAAAGGAAGGGATCAAGTAAAGGAAATAACATTGCAATCATTACCCAAAATAGAGTTATATTACAAGATAGCTTGTCGCGGCCCTAACAGATTGTTCTCATAACGTGACCAGCAGCGACAAGGAAAGAAGGAAACGGGCGGCCTAGTCTACGCGATCGCCCTCAATCCTCTTGATCCCGCTCACCTTGTCCACAATGGGTGCGACAAGGGTCTTGAGCGCTTCCAGATCAGCATCCGGCGGCGGGGACTTGAGGACGTTGGTGAGGTTGAGGCCCGGGTTGCGGAAGGCCACCTTCACCAACACCTTTTGAAGAGCTCCCGCGCAGATCTTGCGCGACTCGTCGGCCAGCTGCTTTGGAATCTACTCCCGGAGCCGCTGGAGGGCCGTCGCCACACCTTTGAAGAACAAGGTGAGCTTGGCGCTGGGTTGGAGGTTCTCATCAGAGGGATACCCGAGATCCTCCATCCCTAGCTGCGCCAGCTCCCTGTCGATGTCAGCGGCAGCATTCACGAGACCCTCCGTCCAGTGCTCCACATTCTCTCTAAAAGTGTTCTGGACGGCAGCAGCACTCGCCAGCAGCACCTTATTGGCCTTGATCTCCTCCTTTAAGGCCACCTCCTGCTCCCTGGCGCCGTCCAGCGTCTTGGTCAAAGTGGTCAGCTTCAACTCAAGATCTGCATTGGAGTCCTTGGCGGCGCTAAGTTCCTTGCCCTTCTCGGCAAGACGAACCTGCAGCTCTGAGTTGCTGTGGGCATCCTTCTCCCGCTCACGCTTGAGCGCGGCAAGCTCCTCACCGCTCGCCTTGAGATCGGTCTCTAGCCGCGCCACCTTCGTCTCCAGCTCCTTCTTGGCGGCCTCGGCAGCTGCGGCAGCATCCTCTGCTTGCTTGAGGGCTCCGCCGAATGTTTGCTCACGCGCGGCAAGATCCTCCTCGTGGCTGTCGAGGTTAACTTTCCGATGCGTCAGCTCGCCCTCCTGCACAGACAGCTTCTCAGCGGCAAGCCGCTGTTGTTCTTCAACTTCAGCCTTCTCGAGGAAGAAGGCCTTCTGCTCCTCGGCGAGTTTCTCCCGCTCCTCTGCGAGGGACCGGAGAGCTTCCTGGTTGAGACCCCGTATCTCCTCCGCGTGCTTCTCGATGTCCACTCCCGCCTTCGCGACAAGCGCCTCGCGGGATTCCAGCTTGGCTTGCCGAGCACGGTAGAGCGACAACAGCTTCCGCAGCAGCCGCTCCTCCTCAGGCTCGCCGCTGCTGCTGCTCGGCGCATCAACTAGCGTCAGCCCAGCGGAGGCGAGCACCTCTCCATCAAAGCTCTCTCCTTCGACAGGCGCCCTGGAGCTTGATGCCCAGGGGAGGTTGATGACGACGCCATTGCCGGCCTTCAAGTAGACGCCTCGCTGGGGCTCTTCGAGGCCTGGCGCTGCGGCAGGGGCGGAAGGGTCGGCGGTCGGCGTAGCGCCTGGCGCTCCTGCGGCCTCAGGGCCGTCAGTGCGATCGCCAGACCCCTCGCCAGCTGCTGCGGCGGCAGCTTTGGCGGCCTCGTCGCCGGCGGGATCATCAGCGCCGGCTGCTTCTTCAGTGGCAGCGGCGTCGTCGGCAGCAACCTCGGTCTCCATCGGCTCCGCATCAGATGGGTCTGACGGTCGGAAAAGGGAGAAGAGTCAAGCAAATATCCAAAAACAAGATCAAAAGAAGAAGAACCAAAGGGAAGTTTTTGAAGCAAGAGGATTACCTGTATCGGGTTCTGCAGTCTCCACCGCCGGAGAACTCTCCCTTGGCGGAGAACTCTCCCTTGCCGCAGAACTCCCCCTTGCTGGAGAACTCTCCTTTGGCGGAGAACTCTCCCTTGCCGAAGAACTCCCCCTTGCCGGAGAACTCTCCCTTGGCGGCGTAGTCGAAGCAGATGGCATGTCGGGGGTGGTCTCCGGGCGCTCCTGGTGTGGCTGCTCTGCTCCTACACAAATCAACCATCAGATGTCAGCAAAGAAAGAGCATCCATGCGCGCCTAACGGCGGAAAGCGAACCATATGCTTACGCTGGGGGCTGCTCTGGAGAATAGTTGCCGGGTCCGGCAAGGTGGTCTCGGGCGCACCCTCTTCTATCGCGGTGGGTTCGTCCAAGACGATAATCACCGGGACCTTGGCTCTCTTCGCCGCTCTCTGGGACAGAGTCCTGAAAAGGAATAAGATCGGAGTAAAGCAAATGAGATACAAGACAAAACAGCAAGAATTGAAGAACTATAAGTACAGCAAGGAATCTTACTCTTCTTCTTCCTCATCAGAGCTGAGCGCGGAGAAGTCGAAGTCCGGCTCACGTCCGGCGCGAGGAGGCGGAGGAGTGGGTTCCCTTGGCTGCTTGGCGGGAGCAGTGGCTGTGGTCCGAGACGACCCCGCCCTGGCTACCGCCGCGGCGTGAGAAGCAGCAGGAGCAGAAGCGATGGTCCGGGAAGACCCCGCTCCAGTTGCCGCAGTAGCGTGAGGTGCTCCCGCAGCAAAAATACTTGCCGCGGTGGAGCGTGTCGCACGGCGTGGCGGCTGTCGACTCGTCTGCCGCTCCGCTACGTCCCCGGCCTTGCGGAGACGCCTTCTTGGTGGGGCTGGGGGCTCTGCTTGCGGCGAGCTGCCTGAAGATGAGGATGAAGAGGAGTTGATCTCCAACGAGCCGCTCGTATCCTCGGCGGGCTCGCTCGACTCGACGCCATGCCCGGCAAGCTCTTCCTCGCCGACGAGCTCCTCTCGCTCGGCACGGCTTGCCGCCTCTGCTGCCTCTGCCTCCTCCACGATGAATCCAAACTCGCCCGCGGCTGCGGCTGCCGCCGCCTATTCCAGCCTAGTGGCGATGTGTTTCATCTTTGCATCGGTGGTGTCGCGAGTGAGGCTTTTCTTTTCGTCGGAGCGGACCGGCTTTTCTACCAAGCCGTCGAAGAACTCCTACACGACGACATCTTCAGGCTCTTGCCAAGTTGGGACAATTCCATGCGAGTCGCACAGCGGCATCATTGCACGGATGCGGTCGAGCGAGGAGTTGTTGCACAGCGGAATGACGTCCTTCGGCAGCCTGAACACTTGGGGATGTTGAGGGTCGTACCTGAACAGCTCCTGGAGCATCGCGTTAAGTTCCAGAACAGTGAAGTTGAAGTTGAGGCCCAGACGCAGCCTCATGATGTCCGCCGCATTCTTGAACTCCCAGGCAGGTCTCCTCCTCTCCTGCAGGGGGGCGATGCGGCGGCGAAGAAAAATTGCGCCAACCGCACCCACAATGAGCCCGACAAGCCTAAGGCGTTGGATCCGGGTGACGGCGATCTTCAGCCTGTCGTCTTCCGGGGCCACGTTGCTCCAAACGCTGCCGCGCGCTACTAGGGTTTGGCACCGGGCGGTAAACGGCTGCGGGTTCTCCTCAACAATCCAGCACCAGTTTGCTCTCCATTCCTCCCACTTGCCGCTGAACTCTCCCTCCAGATAAGCGTCCTTCTTGCCGGATCTCGAGATCCAGGCGATTCCGCCGGATAAAGGCTCTCCTCTCTCAACTCGGGGCATAAAGAAGTGGAGAAAAAGGGCTACATTTGGATAGACTCCGACAAAGTTTTCGCAGAGATGTGCGAAAACTGCCATGGTCAGAACAGCATTGGGGGTGAAGTCAAGGAGGCGGAACCCGTAGGTGTTCATAATATCGCAGAAAAACTCAGAGAAAGGCGGGCAGAGCCCGCAGTAGAAGAACAAGGCGAAGAAGGGATACCCATTTGGAGCCATTTTCCAAGCGACGGCTGGAAGTACCTTCGTGCGCAGGTGCACCCGCGTCTCCGTCGACCAGAAGAGGTAGTAGTACTCCCTCAGCTCCCTCGCGGCGAGCTTGGGGGGGGGGGAGATTGCACGCTCCATTCGTAGCGCGCGAGCCGCTGCGCCTCGGCCGACTTCACGACCTTCCCCTTCTTGGCTTTCGGAGCCATGGCGGAAGTGGTGAGGGAGGTCGACGGCGTTGGTGGTGCTGGTGGCGATGGGGGGCAGAGCGCTACTCTTTTTCAGTTTTGGGAAGAAGGGGGAGCAGCGGAGAAATAGCAACCGATGAATGGGCGACTTGCCCCTGTTTCCCCTGCTTATAAGGTGGGAGGGGGCGGACGTTCCGCCTTTCCGAATAAAGAAACCACCCACGATCTCTCCCACGACGCCGCAATCAACGCGTGCCGTTCAGGGAGGGCGCGGTGGATACGGAGAGAGATACGGCGTAACCCAGGCCGCGCGTGCCCGTGCCCTGTTTTGGGTCTGGCCCAACAGCACTCGGCACCATGTATGGCCCAGGCCCGGGGTCTCCTGTCGGTGTACTAGAGTACGGGTACCCTAGTATCCCGAACTTGTGCATGGGCAGTCGCAGCATCCCGCGGCAAGGCTTGCCGGGCGACCGCCAAGGTCCTCCATGGTTCCTTTGGAGCCATTCAAGAACAAAGTATTTAAGCAAAGGAGACAAGGCCCCGGCAAGAGAAGCTTGCCGGGAAGGCCAACCAAGGCATCTCAAGGAACTTACCGTGACGCGCCACGCGTCCCGGCAAGGCCCGGTGAGCGGCAAGCTCCCGGACGCGACACGACAATGACCGCGGCAAGGCGCTTGCCGCGGCAAGCTACCACTCTGTACCCGCGCTCCAGCACATCCACCAACATGTCGCTCTAGGAACCTTCCAGGCGTACGTGGCGGGAGGCTGTGCAGCCAGCGGTGCGTGGTGGCAAGCGGTGCTGACAAGATTGCCATCGTGGCGAGCGGTGACGCCCCTGACGGTCCCTTTTGCACTATTTGGGCGACGGAGATGGGCAATCAATGCCCATGTCCCCTGCCGTCAGAGTTAGGTATGATACAATGTACAGGTAGTTGTACCAACCACACCACCTTTCCATTTTTACCCTCGTCTACGTTGCCACCTGTCGGTGACCCCTTGAGCATATAAAAGGAGGCCCATGCGCAACGTAGAGGGAGAGGAACGACGGAGGAGAACACTCACGCTCGGTCTCATTAGTTGCTGGTGTGTTCTGTAGCAGTCGACGCTCTCGAGCAAGAATTCAATACAAACCACAAAGTAGGAGTAGGGTTTTACGCATCCGTGCGGCCCGAACCTAGGTAAACTGCTCGTGTGTTTCGCCTCGATCTGCTCTTCGTGCGATCTCCGCCCCCGCCGAACCGAAAGGGGCTCAGTCCGCCAGTCCCCATAGGTGCTCGTGGATCAGTTTCCCCGACACAAGACAAGCATGGCAACGGTGCAAGATGCACCCAAACATCAAGCAAACACACTCCAAACATGTAAACAACATGATATAATGCTTCTACATGCAAAATCACACAAGTTTCATATAGGGCACGCTCAAAACAGAGCAACGGTTCAACACATACACATTAAACATGATATAACAACAAGCTGTCCAAAATCAGCCACATAGCAACTTTGGAGCAAGGAATATATATGCTACATCACCCAAACATGATAACAAGAGGCATGGATGTGAAATAGACATGATACTTAACAAGCATGAACTTAGAGCACACCCAAAAACTTGCTGGAACACAATTAAACAAGCATGGCAAGTTGCAATTAATTTAACCAGACTTAGCCAAAATCTAGGAAGGCAAAAACATCATCACGATGCTGCCTTCGGAGGCACAAAACAACAAGCATATCAACTCTATCAAGTATATAAAGATCATGGACATGTAATAGACATAGCATACATCAAACAACTCCATTGGAGCATCTCCATAGGAGGAATGGATCAATAACAACAAGCTTCACCAAATTGATCATGCTGATGAAAATCTGACAGGTAAATTTATAGAAACTTGAGAGCAAGAATAAATAAGCTACAACAGTCCATATATGCAAACTAAGGCATGGAAGGATAGAGCATAACATGGAAAACAAGACATGGTCATTTGACAACCCAAAACATGCATGGATTTGAGTGAGGCATCAAGCAAACATGGCATCAGGTTTAACAGATTCCAGACCTAGCAGTTTTTTCACTAAGTATAAAACAGCAACATTGGCATGGCATGTTTACAAGCTTGTTTAAGTCACCTCAAGGCATATTATGGAAAATGGATTGCACCACAGCAAAGACCATATGATTGTTCTTCTAAAACATATTGACATGTGGCATGAAGACAAACACACCAATAGCAATGAAGAAGTGAAATCAGCATCTCACAACAAGTTTCAGCACTTAACAGCCACTTGCACTTTTGCAACAGAGATTAACATGGTAATATGACACCTAACATGAATGCTACAGCAAGCATCATGTAGAGCACTTCATAATGAATATTTTGACATATCATAAGCTCCATTTAGATAAACATGCACAAAGTTATCATCACCACAAGCATGCAACAAATTTACAGTTAACAGCAGTTTTAAACAAGTAGCACTCTTGCAACGAGGATTAGAGCATCAAGATGAAGTCAAACAAGCATGCCACAATGGAACAAAATGAAGAGCATATCACCACGATCATCTGGACATATTATTCACTCAATTTGGATCACCACACAAAAAAGTTACAACTACACAAAGATGCACACTTATTTAAGACAGAAAATGACTTAGCCATTTCACACAGGGGCGTAAAATAACTAAGTGGCGCCCAGGCGAGGGATAAGGCGGCTCGCTCACCCTGGGCTAAACGGGCCGGTCAAGGAGGCGGCCCGCGGGAGGGCGCGATGGCGAAGGCCGGTGAGGCTGGGCCTGGCTGGAGGTGGCCTACGCGGGCGCACAAGGCCAAGAGGACGTCGGCCCACGCGAGCGAGGACGGGGTCGCTCGTCGTCCTCCTGCCCTCGTGCTCGCGCACGTGCAGGTGCAGGGGCGGTGGCGGCCGGCCGCACTCCGGCGGGCGGCGGAACAACGGGGGACGGGCGCCGGAGGCCGGAGTGCGTAGAACCGGGGCCGGTGGCTCCATCTCCGGCGACGGCGCGCGCGGATCTGGCCGGAATAGGACGTGGAGGGGCGCCGGCGATGGGGTGAGCTCTGGCGGAGCTCCTGCGATGGCGGCGCAGGGCGACACGGGACAGGTTGGTCACCGGCGGCTGGGCTCGTCGGCCGGCCGGTTTGGTCGCGCGGAGACCGAGACACGAGCGGGCGGCGGCGCACGGGCTCAGGCGGAGGGAGGCCAGCTCGGGCCCGCGCGGGCCCCGTATGGGCTCCGCGGGCCGCGGCGGTGGGAGGTGGCGGCTGGCCACGTGGCGCGGTGTGGTTGGGCGCGGCAGCGGCGCGGGTGAGGAGGAGCTCTCCGATTGGCTGCGGTGATGTGGCCGGTGGACATGTGCGGCGCGGGACGGACGTGTCCGGTGCGGGGCGGACGTGTCCGGCTGCGCGAGGAAGAAGATGGCTAGGGTTTCATCCGAAATATTGGTGGAGGGTGATATTTTATAGGTAGAGGGAGCTAGCTGACTCCAAATGAGGAGCGGTTTTCGGCCACGCGATCCTGATCCGACTACCGAGAGCATGGAGGGGGTTAGGATGGGTTTGTGGGCTGTTGTGAAGGGGTGGTGGGAAAAAGGAGAAAAGGCTTCCGGCGGTTAACACTGTTAACCGTTGGGCTATAAAACGAGCTCCGAATGCGAAGAAACTTGACAGGCGGTCTACCTATGCTATAATAAGACCACACGCCATGTTTTAACTCATTCCGGGAACATTTTCCGACCACTCATAAAATAAATAACCGGAGGTGCCGCAGACACGTGCAAGTGTGACTGGGCTCAGAACGGACAACGGAGAGGACGGACGGACTCGGGCGGATGCAAGTTTTGAAAACATGATGATGCAACACACATGATGACATGGCAAGATTCAACACGCAAGCAGATGACATGGCCACGGCAACGAATAACAGGCTGACACCTGGCGCATCGGTGGCGGGGTGTCACAGCATGATCATTATATATAGGCATCACGTCCGAGACAAGTAGACCGAAACGATTATGCATCTACTAGTATTACTCCACACATCGACCGCTATCCAGCATGCATCTAGTGTATTGTGTTCATAAGAACAGAGTAATGCCTTAAGCAAGATGACATGATGTAGAGGGATAAACTCAAACTTAGTGATATAAACCCCATCTTTTTATCCTCGATGGCAACAATACAATACATGCCTTGCTGCCCCTATTGTCACTGGGAAAGGACACCGCAAGATTGAACACAAAGCCAAGCACTTCTCCCATTGCAAGAACTATAGATCTAGTAGGCCAAACCAAACTAATAATTCGAAGAGACTTACAAGGATATTATAATCAGACATAAAGAGTTCAGACAAGAACCAAATATTTCTCATAGATAATCTTGATCATAAACCCACAATTCATCGGATCTCTACAAACACACCGCAAAAAGAGATTCCATCGAATAGATCTCCTCGAAGACCGAGGAGAACTTTGTATTGAGATCCAAAGAGAGAGAAGAAGCCATCTAGATACTAGCTATGGACCCGAAGGTCTATGGTAAACTACTCACAACTCATGGTGAGGCGATGATGATGATGTAGAAGCACTCCATGGTAGATCCCCCCTCCGGCGGAGCTCCGGAACAGGCCCCAAGATGGGACTCACGGGAATAGAAGGTTACGGCGGTGGAACTAGGGTTTTCTCTCATCTTCTGATGGTTTTGGGGTACGTAGGCATATATAGGAGGAAGGAGGGCACCGGGGGCCAAACGTGGGGCCCACGAGGCAGGGGCGCGCCCTATAGGGGGGCGCCCCCACCCTCGTGGGCGCCACATGTGCCCTACTCCGTGGTTCTCAAGTCTCCCGTGTGTGATTTTCTCCAAAAATATCTCTCCCTAAGGTTTCATTCCGTTTGGACTCCATTTGATATTCCTTTTATGCAAAACCCTGAAATAGGCAAAAAAACAACAATCTAGACTGGGCCTTTGGGTTAGTAGGTTAGTTCTAAAAATAATATAAAAGTGTATGACAAAGCCCATTAAACATCCAAAACATCAAAAATAATAGCATGGAACAATAAAAAATTATAGATACATTGGAGACGTATCAAGCATCCCCAAGCTTAATTCATGCTCGTCCTCGAGTAGGTAAATGATAAAAACAGAATTTTTGATGTGGAATGCTAACCAACATTGTTTTTCAATGTAATTCTCTTAATTGTGGCATGAATGTTCAGATCTGAAAGATTCAAGACAAAAGTCTATATTGACATAAGAAATAATAATACTTCAAGCATACTAACAAAGCAATCATGTCTTCTCAAAATACTATGGCTAAAGAAAGTTATCCCTACAAAATCATATAGTCTGGCTATGCTCCCTCTTCATCACACAAAATATTCATATCATGCACCACCTCGATTTCAGCCAAGCACTTGTTTTCATACTCTATTCTTTCAAACCTTTCAACTTTCATGCAATACATGAGCGTGAGCCATGGACATAGCACTATGAGTGGAATAGAGGTGGTTGTGGAGAAGACAAAAAGGAGGGAGATAGTCTCACATCGACTAAGCATATCAACATGCAATGGAGATGCCCATCAATAGATATCAATGTGAGTGAGTAGGGATTGCCATGCAACGGATGCACTAGAGCTAAAAAATGTATGAAAGCTCAACAAAAGAAACCAGTGGGTGTGCATCCAACTTGCTTGCTCATGAAGACCTAGGGCATTTGAGGAAGCCCATCGTTGGAATATACAAGCCAAGTTCTATAATGAAAATTCCCACTAGTATATGAAAGTGACTAAACATGACACTCTCTACCATGAAGAACATGATGCTACTTTGAAGCACAAGTGTGGAAAAATATAGTAGCAATTGTCCCTTTTTCTTTTTTTTGGCCTTTTTTTCTTTGGCCTTTCTTTTTCTTTTTTTTTCTTTCTTTTTTTTGGAGGGGCTTTCTTGATTTAGCCTTTCCTCACATGGGATAATGCTCAAATAATGATGATCATCACACTTTCATTACAACTCGATATTACAACTCGATACTAGAACAACGTATGACTCTATATGAATGCCTCCAGCGGTGTACCGGGATGTGTAATGAATCAAGAGCGACATGTATGAAAAAATATGCATGGTGGCTTTGCCACAAATACGATGTCAACTACATGATCATGCATGGCAATACGACAATATGCTGCGTGTCATATGAACGGAACGGTGAAAGGTGCATGGCAATATATCTCGGAATGGCTATGGAAATGCCATGATAGGTAGGTATGGTGGCTGTTTTGAGGAATATATATGGTGGCTATTTTGAGGAAGGATATATAGTGGGTGTATGGTACCAGCGAAAGTTGCACGATACAAGAGAGGCTAGCAATGGTGGAAGGGTGAGAGTGTGTATAATCCATGGACTCAACATTAGTCATAAAGAACTCATATACTTATTGCAAAAATCTAGAAGTCATCAAAACAAAGCAATCAACGCATGCTCCTGGGGGGGGGGGTGGTAGGATTTAACTATCACGCGCCCCTGACCTGCACACAAAGGTTGACACTATACAAATACCTCATGCTCTAACTTCGTCACATAGCGGTTCACCATATGTGCATGCTATGGGAATCACTAACCTTAACACAAGTATTTCTCAATTTCATAATAACTCCACTAGCATGACTCTAATATCACTATCCTCATATCTCAAAACAATTATCAAGCATCCAACTTCTCATCCTATTCAATGCACTTAGTGTGAAATTTTTTACTACATTGATATTGGATGTCTATCATGTGAAGACTAGTTATATAGCCTAAGCACATTACCATGCTGTTTTAATAGACTCTCAAAAGGATATAAGTGAAGCATGAGAGATCAACAATTTCTACAAAATATTATCACCACCGTGCTCTAAAAGATATAAGTGAAGCACTAGAGCAAAAACTATTCAACTCAAAAGATATAAGTGAAGCACATAGAGTGTTCTGTCAATTCCTAGGCCATATTTAACTCTCTCAAATAGGTGTGTCCAGAAAGGATAATTGTGGCAAACTAACAAGCAAAGACTCAAATTATACAAGACGCTCCAAGTAAAACACATATCATGTGGTGAATAAAATAATAGCTCCGAGTATAGTTACCGATGGATGAAGACGAAAGAGGGGATGCCTTCCCGGGGCATCCCCAAGCTTAGGCTTTTGGTTGTCCTTGAATTTTACCTTGGGTGCCATGGGCATCCCCAAGCTTAGGCCCTTGCTACTCTTTGTTCCATAGTCTATCAAAGCAATACTCAAAACATGAAAACTTCACAACACAAAACTTAGACAAAAATCTCATGAGCTCCGTTAGTATAAGAAAGCAAACCACTACTCAAAGATACTGCAATGAATTCATTATTTGTTTATATTGGTGTTAAACCTACTGTATTCCAACTTTTCTATGGTTCATACTTCCGAATACTACTCATAGATGCATTGAAATAAGCAAACAACACACGAAAAACAGAATTTGTCAAAAACAGAACAGTCTGTAGTAATCTGCAGGTTTTGCATACTTCTGTAACTCCAAAAAATTCAAACTAAATTGGTAAACGTGAGGAATTTGTCTATTAATCATCTGCAAAAAGAATCAAATAAATAGCACACTCCAGTAAAATCTGATGACCATTCTAGCGAGCGCTAACGATTCTATTTTTCACAGCAAGATCACATAAACTTCACACAAGTCTTCCCAAAGGTTCTACTTGGCACAAACACTAATTAAAACACAAAACCACATCTAAACAGAAGCTAGATGCAATATTTATTCCTAAACAGAAGCAAAAACAAAAAATATATAATTGGGTTGCCTCCCAACTAGCGCTATCGTTTTACACCCCTAGCTAGGCACGATACATGGGTAGATCTAGGGAATGCCATAATGATACGATATATCGCGAAAACTCATCTCATATTCCCTACGTTCAGCAGCAAGTTTCCTTTGTGGCAACCAAAAGTAATCAAAAGGGCTAAATTTAATGGGACAAAAGTCCCTCACATCAATCTCAGGAGGAATAGGTTCCTCTTTTGGCCCTTTGTAGTGAACGACCAATTTAGGGGAACATTGCATGGGAAACAAAAATTTTCCTACCGTTCACCAAGATCAATCTAGTAGATGCAACTACGAGGGGGGAGTGTGATCTACGTACCCTTGTAGATCGCTAAGCGGAAGCGTTATGAACACGGATGATGGAGTCGTACTCGTCGCGATTCAGATCGCCGAAGACCTAGCACCGAAGCAACGGTGCCTCCGCGTTCTTCACACGTACGGCTCGGGGACGTCTCCTCCTTCTTGATCCAGCAAGGGGTGG
Source organism: Secale cereale (assembly GCA_902687465.1). Classification (NCBI taxonomy): domain Eukaryota; kingdom Viridiplantae; phylum Streptophyta; class Magnoliopsida; order Poales; family Poaceae; genus Secale; species Secale cereale. The sequence goes on along the minus strand of LR738710.1, from coordinate 536,932,475 downwards.
AGGAGAGGTTGATGGAGAACCGGCAGCACGACGGCGTGGTGGTGATGGTGGAGAAGAACTCCAGCAGGGCTTCGCCTAAGCACCGCGGGAGAAGAAGATGTAACGGGAGAGGGAGGGCAGCACCGAGGCACAAACTGTGTTGGCTGCCCTCCCTTTGCCCCACTATATATAGGGGGGGTGGAGAGGTGAGGGCGCCCTAGGGTTTCCCCCCTAGGGGCCGGCGGCCAGGGCAAGGGGAGGGGGCGGCGGCCAGGGCAGGGGGCCGGCCAGGCCCTAGGGTTTCCCCCCCTAGGTGCCTTGCCCCCCAAGGCCAAGGGGTGCGGCCAGCCCTAGGGGGTCCCACCCCCTTAGCCGCATGAGGAGAGGGCCCAGGGGGGGCGCACAGCCCCTTGAGGGCTGTGGTGTTCCCCCTTGTGGCCCACTAGGCCCAGAACCACTTCCGGACCCCCCGAAAACCCTTCCGGTACTCCGCCGATTTCCCGATGCTCCCCGGAACACTTCCGGTACTCCGAAACCTTTCATCCTATATATCAATCTTCGTCTCCGGACCATTCCGGAGACCCTCGTCTTGTCCGGGATCTCATCCGGGACTCCGAACAACCTTCGGTAACCATACACTTTTCTCACTAACAACCCTAGCGTCACCGAACGTTAAGTGTGTAGACCCTGCGGGTTCGGAAACCATGTAGACATGACCGAGACACTCCCAGGTCAATAACCAATAGCGGGATCTGGATACCCATATTGGTTCCTACATGTTTCTCGATGATCTCATTGGATGAACCACGATGTCAAGGATTCAGGCAATCCCGTATACAGTTCCCTTTGTCTCGTCGGTATGTTACTTGCCCGAGATTCGATCGTCGGTATCTCTATACCTAGTTCAATCTCGTTACCGGCAAGTCTCTTTACTCGTTACCGCAATACATAATCCCGTGACCAACTACTTAGTCACTTTGAGCTCATTGAGATGACGTATTACCGAGTGGGCCCGGAGATACCTCTCCGTCATACGGAGTGACAAATCCCAGTCTCGATCTATGTCAACTCAACAGACACCCTCGGAGATACCTGTAGAGTACCTTTATAGTCACCCAGTTACGTTGCGACGTTTGGCACACACAAAGCATTCCTACGGTGTCAGTGAGTTACATGATCTCATGGTCATAGGAACTTATACTTGACATGCAGAAAACTATAGCGATAACTGACACGATCAAAAGCTATGTTAACGTTTGGGTCTCGTCCATCACATCATTCTCCTAATGATGTGATCCCGTTATCAAATGACAACTCATGTCTATGACCTGGAAACCGCGGTCATCTTTGATCAACGAGCTAGTCCTGTAGAGGCTCACTAGGGACACAAAGTCTGTCTATTCATCCACACGTGTATCTGAGTTTCCAATCAATACAATTATAGCATGGATAATAAACGATTATCATGAACAAGGAAATGTAATAATAACTCTTTTATTATTGCCTCTAGGGCATATTTCCAACAGTCTCCCACTTGCACTAGAGTCAATAATCTAGCATTACAAGGTAATGAATCTAACACCCATAGAGTCTTGGTGTTGATCATGCTTAGCCCGTGGAAGAGGCTTAGTCAACGGATCCGCAACATTCAAATCCGTGTGTACTTTGCAAATGTTTATGTCCTCCTCCTTGACCGAATCGCGGATGGAATTGAAACGTCGCTTTATGTGTCTGGTCCTCTTGTGAAACCTTGGTTCCTTGGCTAGAGCAATGGCACCAGTGTTGTCACAGAACAGAGTCATTGGGTTCAGTGCACTAGGCACAACTCCAAGATCTGTCATGAACTCCTTCATCCAGACACCTTCCTTCGCCGCCTCCGAGGCAGCTATATACTCCGCTTCACATGTAGAATCAGCTACCACGCTCTGCTTGGAACTGCACCAGCTTACCGCTCCCCCGTTGAGAATATATACGTATCCGGTTTGAGACTTAGAGTCATCCGGATCAGTGTCAAAGCTTGCATCGACGTAACCCTTTACGACGAGCTCTTGATCACCTCCATACACGAGAAACATATCTTTAGTCCTTTTCAGGTACTTCAGGATATTCTTGACCGCTGTCCAGTGATCCATACCAGGATTACTTTGAAACCTTCCGGCCATACTTATGGCAAGGCTGACATCTGGTCTTGTGCACAGCATTGCATACAGGATAGAGCCTATGGCTGAAGCATAGGGGACGACACTCATCTTTTCTCTATCTTCCGCAGTCACTGGGCATTGAGTCTTACTCAACTTCGTACCTTGCAATACCGGCAAGAACCCCTTCTTGGATTGATCCATTTTGAACTTCTTCAAAACTTTATCAAGGTATGTGCTTTGTGAAAGTCCTATCAAGCGTCTTGATCTATCTCTATAGATCTTGATGCCCAATATGAAAGCAGCTTCACCGAGATCTTTCATCGAAAAACTCTTGTTCAAATACCCCTTCACGCTATCCAAAAATTCTATATTGTTTCCAATCAGCAATATGTCATCCACATATAATATTAGAAACGCTATAGAGCTCCCACTCACTTTCTTGTAAATACAAGCTTCATTGTAAACTTGTATAAACCCAAACGCTTTGATCACCTCATCAAAGCGAAGATTCCAACTCCGTGATGCTTGCACCAGCCCATAAATGGAACGCTGGAGCTTGCATACTTTGTCAGCATTCTCTGGATCGACAAAACCCTCTGGTTGCATCATATACAACTCTTCCTTAAGAAAACCGTTAAGGAACGCTGTTTTGACATCCATCTGCCAAATTTCATAATCGAAATATGCAGCTATTGCTAACATGATTCGGACGGATTTAAGCATCGCTACGGGTGAGAAAGTCTCATCGTAGTCAATCCCTTGAACTTGTGAAAAACCCTTTGCCACAAGTCGAGCTTTATACACGGTGACATTACCGTCAGCGTCCGTCTTCCTCTAAAAAATCCATTTATTCTGAATGGCCTTCCGCCCTTCAGGTAATACTTCCAAAGTCCATACTTTGTTTTCATACATGGATCCCATCTCGGATTTCATGGCCTCTAACCATTTGTCGGAATCTGGGCCCACCATTGCTTCTCCATAGCTCGTAGGTTCACCGTTGTCTAACAACATGACCTCCAAGACAGGGTTACCATACCACTCACGTGCAGTGCGTACCCTTGTCGACCTACGAGGTTCGGTAGTAACTTGATCAGTAGCTTCTTGATCATCATCATTGGCTTCCTCTTCAACCTCTGCAGGCTCCACAAAAACATCTTTCTGTGCTGCGCTACTTTCTGGTTGAAGCAGAGGTTCAATAACCTCATCAAGTTCTACCTTCCTCCCACTCAATTCTTTCGAGAGAAACTCTTTCTCGAGAAAGGACCCGTTCTTAGCGACAAACACTTTGCCCTCGGATCTGAGATAGAAGGTGTACCCAACTGTTTCTTTTGGGTATCCTATGAAGACACATTTGTCCGCTTTGGGTTCGAGCTTTTCTGGCTGAAGCCGTTTGACATAAGCATCGCAACCCCAAACCTTGAGAAAAGACAACTTCGGTTTCTTACTAAACCATAGTTCATACGGTGTTGTCTCAACGGACTTAGATGGAGCCCTATTTAAAGTGAATGCAGCTGTCTCTAACGCATATCCCCAAAACGATAGTGGCAAATCGGCAAGAGACATCATAGAACGTACCATATCTAATAGGGTTCGATTACGACGTTCGGACACACCATTACGCTGTGGTGTTCCAGGTGGCGTCAACTGTGAAACAATTCCACATTTTCTTAAGTAATCACCAAACTCATAACTCAGATATTCTCCCCCTCGATCAGATCGTAGGAACTTGATCTTCTTGTTACGATGATTTTCAACTTCACTCTGAAATTGCTTGAACTTTTCAAAAGTTTCAGACTTATGCTTCATTAAGTAAATATACCCATATCTACTTAAGTCGTTAGTGAAGGTGAGGAAATAACGATATCCACCGCGCGCCGTTACACTCATCGGACCGCACACATCAGTATGTATGATTTCCAATAAGTCACTTGCCCGTTCCATTGTCCCTGAAAACGGGGTCCTTGTCATCTTGCCCATGAGGCACGGCTCGCACGTGTCAAGTGATTCAAAATCAAGAGACTCCAAAAGTCCATTAGCATGGAGCTTCCTCATGCGTTTCACGCCGATATGACCGAGACGGCAGTGCCACAAGAAAGTGGTATTATCATTATCTACTCTACATCTTTTGGCATCAATGTTATGAACATGTGTATCATCACTATCGAGATTCAATAAGAATAAACCCCTAACTTCGGGTGCATGACCATAAAAGATATTACTCATATAAATAGAACAACCATTATTCTCTGACTTAAATGAGTAACCGTCTCGCAATAAACAAGATCCAGATATAATGTTCATGCTTAACGCAGGCACTAAATAACAATTATTCAGGTTCATAACTAATCCCGATGGTAATCGAAGAGCGAGCGTGCCGACGGCGATCACATCAACTTTGGAACCATTTCCCACGCGCATCGTCACTTCGTCCTTCGCCAGCCTCCGTTTATTCCGCAGTTCCTGTTTAGAGTTGCAAATGTGAGCAACCGAACCGGTATCAAATACCCAGGCACTACAACGAGAGTTGGTAAGGTACACATCAATAACATGTATATCATATATACCTTTGTTGTTGTTGGCCCCCTTCTTGTCCGCCAGATACTTGGGGCAGTTCCGCTTCCAGTGGCCATTCCACTTGCAATAGAAACACTCAGTCTCTGGCTTGGGCCCAGCCTTGGGTTTCTTCACTGGATTAGCAACTGCTTTGCCACCCTTCTTAGAGTTACCCTTCTTGCCCTTGCCATTCTTCTTGAAACTGGTGGTCTTATTGACCATCAACACTTGATACTCCTTCTGGATGTCTGCCTCAGCGACTTTCAGCATCGAAAACAGCTCGGCGATGGTTTTATTCATCCCTTGCATGTTGTACTGCTGGACGAAGCTCTTGTAGCTTGGAGGAAGTGACTGGAGAATTCTGTCAATGATAGCCTCATCCGGGAACACAAGTCCCAGATCAGCTATGCGGGTATAGTACCCAGACATCTTCAGTAAGTGCTCACTGACAGACGAATTCTCCTCCATCTTGCAAGCGAAGAATTTATCGGTGGTCTCATACCTCTCGATCTTAGCATTCTTCTCAAAGATGAATTTCAACTCCGTGTACATCTCATATGCACCATGACGTTCAAAACGCCTTTGGAGTCCTCCTTCCAAGCCGTACAACATGGCACATTGTACTATCGAATAGTCATCCGAACGCGTCTGCCAGACGTTCATATCGTCCGCAGAGGCTCCAGGAGCGGGGGGTTGACCTAGCGGTGCATTTAGGACATAAACCTTTTGGGCAGCTGTGAGGATGATCCTCAGATTGCGGAGCCAGTCCACAAAGTTGCTCCCATCATCTTTCACTTTAGCTTTCTCTAGGAACGCATTAAAATTCAGGGGAACTCCTGCGCGAGCCATCTACAACATAAATTTGCAAAGACATTTTTAGACTATTGTTCATGATAAGTGAGTTATTACCTAATCAAATTAATTATAACTCCCACTCAAATTGACATCCCTCCGGTCATTCGAGCGTGACATGATCCAAATTCACCAACCCAAGTCCGATCATCACGTGAGATGAGGTGGTGTCAATGGTGAACATCAACATGTTGATCATATCTACTATATGACTCATGCTCGACCTTTCGGTCCTCCGTGTTCCGAGGCCATGTCTGTACATGCTAGGCTCGTCAAGTCTAACCCGAGTGTTCTGCACGTGCAAAACTGGCTTGCACCCGTTGTATGCGAACGTAGAGTCTATCACACCCGATCATCACGTGGTGCTTCGAAACGACGAACCTTCGCAACGGCGCACACTCGGGGGGAACACAATTTTATCTTGAAATTTTAGTGAAGGATCATCTTATAATGCTACCGTCGTCCTAAGCAAAATAAGATGCATAAAAAGGATTAACATCACATGCAAATCATAAGTGACATGATATGGCCATCAACTCGTGCTTTTGATCTCCATCTCCAAAGCACCGGCATGATCTCCATCGTCACCGGTGCCACACCATGATCTCCATCATCATGATCTCCATCATCGTGTCGCCATCGGGGTTGTCGGCGCCCACCATGCTCTTACTACTATTGCTACCGTTTAGCGATAAAGTAAAGCATTACAAAGCGCTTAATGATTGACACGCAGGTCATAGAAAAATTAAAGACAACCCTATGGCTCCTGCCGGTTGCCGTATGCATCGACATGCAAGTCGATATTAACTATTACAACATGATCATCTCATACATCAAATATAATTCATCATGTCATTGGCCATATCATATCACATGCATACCCTGCAAAAACAAGTTAGACGTCCTCTAATTTGTTGTTGCATGTTTTACGTGGCTGCTATGGGTATCTAGCAAGAACGCTTCTTACCTACGCAAAACCACAACGGTGATATTCAAGTTGCTATTTAACCTTCTACAAGGACCGCCTTGTTCTATTCCGATTCAACTAAGATAGGAGAGACAGACACCCGCCAGCCATCTTATGCAACAAAAGTCACATGTCTGTCGATGGAACCGGTCTCATGTACGTGGACATGTAAAGTTGGTCCGGGCCGCTTCATCCTATAATACCGCTGAATCAAGAAAGACTAAGGAGGGCAGCAATTTAAACATCAACGCCACAAACCCTTTTGTGTTCTACTCGAGAAAGCATCTACGCAAGATCCTAGCTCATGATGCCACTTTAGGGGAACGTTGCATGGGAAACAAAAATTTTCCTACCGTTCACCAAGATCAATCTAGTAGATGCAACTACGAGGGGGGAGTGTGATCTACGTACCCTTGTAGATCGCTAAGCGGAAGCGTTATGAACGCGGATGATGGAGTCGTACTCGTCGCGATTCAGATCGCCGAAGACCTAGCACCGAAGCAACGGTGCCTCCGCGTTCTTCACACGTACGGCTCGGGGACGTCTCCTCCTTCTTGATCCAGCAAGGGGTGGAGGAGAGGTTGATGGAGAACCGGCAGCACGACGGCGTGGTGGTGATGGTGGAGAAGAACTCCAGCAGGGCTTCGCCTAAGCACCGCGGGAGAAGAAGATGTAACGGGAGAGGGAGGGCAGCACCGAGGCACAAACTGTGTTGGCTGCCCTCCCTTTGCCCCACTATATATAGGGGGGGTGGAGAGGTGAGGGCGCCCTAGGGTTTCCCCCTAGGGGCCGGCGGCCAGGGCAAGGGGGGGGGGCGGCGGCCAGGGCAGGGGGGGGCGGCCAGGCCCTAGGGTTTCCCCCCCTAGGTGCCTTGCCCCCCAAGGCCAAGGGGTGCGGCCAGCCCTAGGGGGTCCCACCCCCTTAGCCGCATGAGGAGAGGGCCCAGGGGGGGCGCACAGCCCCCTGAGGGCTGTGGTGTTCCCCCTTGTGGCCCACTAGGCCCAGAACTTCTTCCGGACCCCCCGAAAACCTTTCCGGTACTCCGCCGATTTCCCGATGCTCCCCGGAACACTTCCGGTACTCCGAAACCTTTTATCCTATATATCAATCTTCGTCTCCGGACCATTCCGGAGACCCTCGTCATGTCCGGGATCTCATCCGGGACTCCGAACAACCTTCGGTAACCATACACTTTTCTCACTAACAACCCTAGCGTCACCGAACGTTAAGTGTGTAGACCCTGCGGGTTCGGAAACCATGTAGACATGACCGAGACACTCCCAGGTCAATAACCAATAGCGGGATCTGGATACCCATATTGGTTCCTACATGTTTCTCGATGATCTCATCGGATGAACCACGATGTCAAGGATTCAGGCAATCCCGTATACAGTTCCCTTTGTCTCGTCGGTATGTTACTTGCCCGAGATTCGATCGTCGGTATCTCTATACCTAGTTCAATCTCGTTACCGGCAAGTCTCTTTACTCGTTACCGTAATACATAATCCCGTGACCAACTACTTAGTCACTTTGAGCTCATTGAGATGACGTATTACCGAGTGGGCCCGGAGATACCTCTCCGTCATACGGAGTGACAAATCCCAGTCTCGATCTATGTCAACTCAACAGACACCCTCGGAGATACCTGTAGAGTACCTTTATAGTCATCCAGTTACGTTGCGACGTTTGGCACACACAAAGCATTCCTACGGTGTCAGTGAGTTACATGATCTCATGGTCATAGGAACTTATACTTGACATGCAGAAAACTATAGCGACAACTGACACGATCAAAAGCTATGTTAACGTTTGGGTCTCGTCCATCACATCATTCTCCTAATGATGTGATCCCGTTATCAAATGACAACTCATGTCTATGACCTGGAAACCGCGGTCATCTTTGATCAACGAGCTAGTCCTGTAGAGGCTCACTAGGGACACAAAGTCTGTCTATTCATCCACACGTGTATCTGAGTTTCCAATCAATACAATTATAGCATGGATAATAAACGATTATCATGAACAAGGAAATATAATAATAACTCTTTTATTATTGCCTCTAGGGCATATTTCCAACAACCAATTCATCATAATAGGCGTTCTTTTGGCAGAAGGTCATAAGCCTTCGCTCAAAGGAGAAGCCTAACCCATTGTTTTGAATAGAAAAATCATCATTCATCTCAGAAATTCTATCAACCAAGACATCAGTAGGAACCTTTTTTCTAAGGTTTTCATTAAAAGCAACATGATCAGGAGATCGCAGCCGCATTATGTCTTCTTGATTAAATAAGATAGCATCTATGGGAGGTCGACCGGCGTTTACCCCGTAATGAGCAAAGATTTCTTTGGCCTCTTTCATGATAAATCAAAATTCATGAGCCAAAAATATAGTAGCTGCACGCTTAACAGAAGAATGCTCAATATTGGAAAACTCCAAAAGATTCTCTTAATACAAGGATGCATATGTATAAATTGCCTTTCAATTTAAACTATAAGCATAGATACAGCATCCGCAAGGCTACTAGTTCTGTGAAGAATAGAGCCACTCATAGTGGGCAAAGCACCGGCACAAGTAAAGAAGTCTTGAAGAACTCCTTTTCCAATGATATTACCACTACCAACCCGGAACTTCTGAATATGTAAACTGGTAGTTTCATCCGGGGGTCAACATAGACGTTGCCCTCGACATTACTACCCTTCTCGATAAAATCTTCCCCCATCTCAGACATGAGGGCAAGCGAACGATAAACACACGACAGAAGAAAGGAAAATAAAACGGCAAGGGTGAAGTGGGGGGGGGGAGAAAAACGAGAGACTAAAAATGTAATGTGAAGGATAAGGGTTTGTGATAGGTACTTGGTATATGACTTTTGCATAAGCCTCCCCGGCAATGGCGCCAGAAATTCTTCTTGCTACTTCTCGTGCTTGTGTTGTATTCCCTCGAAGAGGAAAGGGTGATGCAGTACAGTAGCGTAAGTATTTCCCTCAGTTTTTGAGAACCAAGGTATTAATCCAGTAGGAGACCACGCGCGAGTCCCTCGCACCTGCACAAACAAATAAGAACCTCACAGCCAACGCGATAAGGGGTTGTCAATCCCTTTACGGTCACTTACGAAAGTGAGAACAGATAGAGATGATAGTTTGATATTTTTGGAATTTTTTATTATAAGAACAGAAAGTAAAAGCAAAAAAGTAAAGTAGATTGTAGATTGATATGTTGAGAATAGACCCAGGGGCCATAGTTTTCTATAATGCCTTCTCTCATGATAGCGATATTCTACGGCGGGTAAATAAATTATTGTCGAGCAACTGATAGAATAGCGAATAATTCTGATACCTAGGCATGATCATTATATATAGGCATCACGTCTGAGACAAGTAGACCGAAACGATTCTACATCTACTACTATTACTCCACACATCGACCGCTATCCAGCATGCATCTAGTGTATTGAGTTCATAAGAACAGAGTAACGCCTTAAGCAAGATGACATGATGTAGAGGGATAAAGTCAAACTTAGTGATATAAACCTCATCTTTTTATCATCGATGACAACAATGCAATACGTGCCTTGCTGCCCCTACTGACACTGGGAAAGTACACCGCAAGATTGAACCCAAAGCCAAGCACTTCTCCCATTGCAAGAACTATAGATCTAGTAGGCCAAACTAAACCAATAATTCGAAGAGACTTGCAAGGATATTATAATCATACATAAAGAGTTCAGAGAAGAACCAAATATTTCTCATAGATAATCTTGATCATAAACCCACAATTCATCAGATCTCGACAAACACACCGCAAAAAGAGATTACATCGAATAGATCTCCTCGAAGACCGAGGAGAACTTTGTATTGAGATCCAAAGAGAGAGAAGAAGCCATCTAGATACTAGCTATGGACCCGAAGGTCTGTAGTAAACTACTCACAACTCATGGTGAGGCGATGATGATGATGTAGAAGCACTCCGTGGTAGATCCCCCCTCCGGCGGAGCTCCGGAACAGGCCCCAAGATGGGATCTCACGGGAACAGAATGTTACAGTGGAACTAGGGTTTTCTCTCCTCTTCTGATGGTTTCGGGGTATGTAGGCATATATAGGAGGAAGGAGGGCACCGGGGGCCAAACGTGGGGCCCATGAGGCAGGGGGCGCGCCCTATAGGGGGGCGCCCGCCACCCTCGTGGGTGCCACATGTGCTCTACTCTGTGGTTCTCAAGTCTCCCGTGCGTGATTTTCTCCAAAAATATCTCTCCCGAAGGTTTCATTCCGTTTGGACTCCGTTTGATACTCCTTTTCTGCAAAACCCTGAAATAGGAAAAAAAAAAGCAATCTGGACTGGGCCTTTGGGTTAGTAGGTTAGTCCCAAAAATAATATAAAAGTGTATGAAAAAGCCCATTAAACATCCAAAACATCATAAATAATAGCATGGAACAATAAAAAATTATAGATACGTTGGAGACGTATCAGCACTCACCACATGGTGAGTAGTTGATATGTACAGCAGCATTGGTTCGCCAACATCGGGGGTGGCTAGGATTGGGTTGCTTGCTAGTAAAGCTTTTATTTCTTACAATCCGGCTGTGGCCGCATTTTTCCATTTGAGGTTGTCAGTGCACCGTAGCAATCTGTAAAGTGGCAATGCTTTTTCTCCTAACCTTTAGATGAAGCGGCTTACAGCCGCTACGCAGCCTACTAGTTTTTGCACTTGCTTGAGATCGGTTGGTATTTTGAGTTCTGACAGGGCCCGGATTTTGGCTGGGTTAGCTTTGATTCCTCTATGGGATACGATGAACCCTAATAGCTTTCTGGCTGGAACGCCGAAGACACATTTTTTCGGATTGAGCCTTATGTCATATTCTCGGAGGTTGGCAAACGTAAGGCGGAGATCATCCACCAAGGTCTCGACGTGTTTGGTCTTTACGACTACGTCGTCAACATATGCCTCCACTGTTTTGCCAATTTGTTTTTCTAAGCATGTTTGAATCATGCGTTGATATGTGGCGCCAGCGTTTTTGAGTCTGAAAGGCATAGTGTTGAAACAAAAGGGGCCATATGGGGTAATGAATGTCATTGCAGCTTGAACGTATTCCTTCATCTTTATCTGATGGTATCCGAAGTAAGCATCAAGGAAGCACATAGAGTCGTGTCCGGCCGTTGCATCGATAATTAGGTCGATGCGGGGCAAAGGAAAGGGATCCTTTGGGCAAGTCTTATTCAAGCCTGTGAAATCGACACAGAGGCGCCAGGATTTATCCTTTCTTGGTACCATGACTAGGTTGGCTATCCAATCCGGATGATTGATTTCTCTGATGAATCCGGCTTCCAATAGTTTGGCTAACTCTTCTCCATTGCTTGTCTTTTGGGTTCGGAAAATCATCACAGTGACTGCTTGACTAATTTGAACCCTTTTATAATATTGAGGCTATGTTCGGCCAGCCTACGTGGGATTCCTGGCATGTCTGACGGGTGCCAGGCGAATATATCCCAATTTTCCTGAAGGAAGGCGCGTAACGCGCTGTCTACCGCTGGATCCAGCTGTGCCCTGATGGATGCCGTTTTGTTAGGGTCCCTTGGGTGCACTTGGAATTTGATGATTTTGTCAGCGGGCTTGAAGGAGGTAGACTTCGATCTTTTGGCGAGGATGACATTGTCGGCATCCACCTTTGATCGTACGGTGGTTAGTTCTTCAGCCGGGAGAGCTTCGGATAATGCCTCTAAGGCCAAGGATGCCATTTTGTTTTCGGCGTGGAGTGCTCTATTTGGATCGCTTATTATTGTGATCACCCCATTGGGCCCTGGCATTTTAAGCTTCATGTACCCGTAATGGGGTATAGCTTGAAAGTGTGAGAAAGCATCCCGTCCTAGAAGGGCGTGGTATCCGCTATGAAAGGGCACAATGTGAAAGAGTAGTTCCTCCGATCTGTAGTTGTCGGGTGAGCCAAACATTATGTCAAGCTTAATGCTTCCCGAACACTTGGCCTCGCGGCTTGGTATAATTCCTCTAAAGGTTGTGTTGGAGTGCTCAATGCGGGATTTCTCGACCTGCATTTTTGCAAGCGTTTCCTCATATATGAGGTTGAGTCCGCTTCCTCCGTCCATAAGTACTTTAGTGAGGCGGAAGCCGTCCAATATTGGGTCTGGTACAAGAGTTGTTGATGCTCGGATCGGCCGAACTCGAGGTGCGTCTTCGGCGAAAAAACTAATTGCCGTGTCGCTCCATGGGCTTGCAGAGCTAATTTGGTAAACCTTGGCAACTTTGCGATTTGATCTCTTGCGATGTTTATTTGAGGGGAATGTCTCGAGGACAGTGAAGACATCGATGTCTTTCTCCCTTGGTGCGGTGGTGGCGAGAATTGCCGTACCGCTCTTTGCTACCTGCCGGAGTACCCAACATGCTCTAAGGCGATGGTTTGGGACATTGTCCGGGGTTGCATGTATTTGGCAAGGTGTATCGAGTAGTTCGTCAAGTACATACATGTGCCCTAAAAGAGGCTTGTTCTTCTTGCCAATAGGAATGCTATCGGATGACCAACTAGGGTAAGTCTGTTTAGCTTTGGTGACGTACTGTCCGGATATGGGCTGTTCTAGAGGTGTATTCTGGGCTTTCCAAGTATTTTCCATTGCGCAGTACTTCTGTACTAACTGCGATAATTCTGTGAAACTCAGAACACGACGTCCGTTGAGGGTGTTCAAGACTCCCTTGTCCGTGCAATTGCGGTGAAATAAAGAAACTGCTTTGTTGTCGCAGCGGTCCCTGACCTTGTTTTTAACAAGTAGGAATATGGCCGAGAAGTGGTTGACCGTTTCCTCGGCCTGCTCTCGTATGTTCACGAGGTCATCTATGTCTGGGATTCCGGATTTACTTGAAAAGTTTTTCCCAGGGTGGGTGGGTGTTGGAAATTTTGAAACCCGACCCAGAGTGGTATTCAGGGTTTTAACAACCCCCGATGGTGACCAATCCGGTTTTTGATGGGATCTGATTGCCCTTCGGGTCCGGCGTCGGTCCCAGAGCTCAAAGAACATAGTGCGCCTCCTGACTGGGAGCTGTTCGGCTCGATGGGTTCGGAGATCCGGACTATTGCGGTCTCCGTCTGTAGAGGAGAAGTCTCTATGGCTCCGTCCTCCACTGCTGCTACCAGATGAGTAATCGGAGAAGGGCCGATCTCATCATGGCCGGATTTAAGTCCGATATGATCTCCTGGCGATGAAAGCCCCAGGGCGGCGATGCGATCCAGCAGCTCGTTTATGGGCGAGATTTCTGCCAAAGTCGGATCATCGGAGTAGCCAGAATCGGCATAAAGGTGATGCTCGATGGCCGCAGGGAGTGCGGCCGGTCCAGAGACCATGCGGGCGCATACAGCGAACCCGCCGAGCTGGAGGACCTGGCCGATAGCCAGGTTATTTTCGAGGGTGATCCCGTTGTCGATGACGAGACGCGCCATCGATCGCTCGTGGTGAGCGCACAACGGAGCTCTCAATGAAAGCACCATTGTCGGTGTCAAAATCGGCAGATCTCGGGTAGGGGGGGCCAAGCTATGCGTCTAGAGGATCGATGGTAACAGGAGGATGGGGACACGATGTTTACCCAGGTTCAGGCCCTCTCGATCGAGGTAAAACCCTACTCCCTGCTATATTAGTATGGATGAATATGTGTACAAGAGTTGATCTACCTCGAGATCGTAATGGCTAAACCCTAGGTCTAGCTTATGAGAATATTGTAAGATGATCCCCTCTACAGACTAAACCCCTCGGCTTATATACACACCTGAGGGGGCCTGGGGTTACAAGGGTGACTTGGGGAGGAATAAATTGATACATCCGGACTCTACACCTGCCTTTCTACGTACATAGGAGTCCTGACCGAATACGGGGGAGGGCCTTCTGCTTATTCTTCATGCGGCCCATCAATGCGGCCTAGCTTCAACGACCCGGATGACTGAGGACCTCTGAATACATGACTCCCTCAGCTGCCATGACCTCTTGGGCGACCTGGTCCAGGCGCTGGCACTGCTGCTCGAGGGGCACACGCGTGTCAAGCGGCGGTCGTTGCACAATCTGGCAGCTTGCCTCATCCTGGGCCGGCGCTGGTGCTCCGCGTTGTGCATCACGCAGCCGCGCGTCGCATCGGGGCCCAGTGTCTTCACTATGCAAGGGAGGAGGCGAAGGCGCGGCGTGCGCGACGTCGCCAGGATGAGGCGGCGGAGGACGAAACGAGTGGGAGGGCATCGGGGCCTCGCCCGCGGCGTTGACATGCTCAATGATGCGGCCAAGCTAGGAGTCGTAGCCTTCATCGACTGGGCGGTAGCACAACACTTGCACGCCATGAGCAGTGCGGCCTGCATGTTCGCCGCCATGCGGCAGCCGTGGGAGGACGAAGCCGTGGCTGGGGTGAGGGAAGGCATGGCGGTGCGGCCATCAGGTTGCACGGAGGGGGGCAGGGAGGAATCGTGCTGCTCATGAGCAGTGGGGTCGGTGGCAATGTTGGCCACGACCAAGGCGGAGTGACGATGGTCACCACGGCCCGCGAGCTCCGTCTCGGCAAGACGAGATGCCCTGCGCTCGGCGCGAGGATGGTTAGCATCGGCCATAGAGATGGCGGAGCAGAAACTAGAGCGAAGCGGAAGAACTCCAGCACACCCCTACCTGGCGCGCCAAATATCGGATCCTGGGCTCCGGGGAAAAGGAACCACCTCCAGTGCAGAGGTACAACACAGCGCGCCAAATGTTGTACCTCTGCACTGGAGGATAGGAACCACCTGTTCTTCCAATGTAACTTTAGTATGAGAGTCTAGAATTATTTACAGATTGGGTGGATTGATAGCATAGATATGATCCAAATTGCTCCACAGGCTAGAAGAGGATTTGGGCAGCCTTTCTTTGCAGAAGTGGTCTTCCTTGCATGGTGGAATATTTGGAAAGTCAGAAATGATAAGGCTTTCAGGCACATCTCTCCAACCTTCAGGCAGTGGAGATCTGGTTTCATTCATGACATCACCATGATTTCTCACACGATAAAAACCAGATTCAAAGATGCCTTACTGAGATGGATAGATTTTCTCCCTCCCTGAGTTCTATTTTCCTTTTCCTTTAGTCTTGTAAGTAATAGATTTTTCTCTCTTTCCTAGTTTAGCCTCTTTTGTTTTTTCTTTCTTCTTCTCCTAGAGAGAAGGTTGTTTCTTATACTTTTTTTGTTGTCAATAAAATGTTGCGAGGCGTAAGCCTTGCAATCTTAATGGTAAAAAAAAACACCAGACGAGAAGGGCTGCCACAACGGACAAATTTGAAGGGGGGCAAGAGTACAACTTAGCCTGACTAAAGGTGGTCTTCGCCTGCCAAAGCTCCCTTTCATGACACGCTGGTGGGCTTAGTGATGACCTCCATCCTTCCGAGCTCGTCGTCCTGGTCTTCTTGCACCAAAGAGGCAACCTTTGAGGATCACCTCGGGAACCGGTGCGTTGTTCTTGCTCCCTTAGCACAAAAGAGGAAAACCTCCCTCATCCGCGCCTGATGGCACCCTTCTGGTTCTGCTCGTCACCACGCGCGTCACCCACGTGAAGGCGCAAGGCTGCGTGACTCCTTCGATGGTTCCTTGATCCATACGCCTCCTCGGGAGGCCTCGGGAGACGGTCTCGGGAAGCTGCCTCGCGAGAGGGCCTCGTGAGCTGATACGTCTCCAACATATCTATAATTTTTTATTGTTCCATACTATTATATTATCTGTTTTGGATGTTTTTTATCCATTAATATGCTATTTTATACTCCCTCTATCCCAAAATTCTTGTCTTAGATTTGTCTAGATACGGGAGTATCTAACACTAAAACGTGACTAGATACATCCGTATTTAGACAAATGGAAGACAAGAATTTTGGGACGGAGGGAGTATGAGTTTTGGAACTAACCTATTAACCCACAGCCCAGTGCCAATTTCTGTTTTTTCCTTGTTTTTGAGTTTCGCAAAAAAGGAATATCAAATGGTGTCCAAACAGAACGAAACTTTACGAGGATTTTTCTTGGACCAGAAGACACCCAGGGTACTTGGAGTACACGTAAGGGGAGCTGCAAGGCAGCCATGAGGACGGAGGGCGCGTCCTGGGTGGTAGGGCGCGCCCCCCACCCTTGTGGGCCCCTCGAGCGTCCCCTGACCTAATTCTTCCGCCTATCTATTCCCAAATATTCCAGAAACAACGGAACATCCATCGAAACCACTTTTCCGCCGCCGTAATCTTCTATTCTCACGAGATCCCATCTAGAGGCCTTTTCCAATACTCTTCCGGAGGGGGAATCAACCACGGAGGGCATCTACATCAACACCATTGCCCTTCCGATGAAGTGTGAGTAATTTACCATAGACCTACAGGTCCATAGCTAGTAGCTAGATGGCTTCTTCTCTCTCTTTGATCCTCAATACCATGTTCTCCTCAATGTTCTTGGAGATCTATCCGATGTAATCTTCTTTTGTGGTGTGTTTGTCAAGATCTGATGAATTGTCGGTTTATGATCAGATTATCTATGACTATTATTTGAGTATCTTCTGAATTCTTATATGCATGGTTTAATATCTTAGTAATTAGACTTGATCGCCCAAACCAATGAGGGGGACCCTAGACCCCTCTTCATGGAAATCTTTCTGACGGCGGCGTGGAGTCTGTGGAAAGAGCGCAACAATAAACAATTCAGAAGGATCAACCCCAGCACAGCTTCTTGGTTGACACGTTTCAAGGAAGACTTTGGCCTTCTCCAATACGGAGTAAAAGAATCTCAGAAGACTTATGTGATTGCCTATTGTAATTCTCTGCCCTAGCTCCCTCCATTCTCACTTGACTGCTTTTGAGTAGACACTACATTGTGCTCGCCTAAACCTCACCCCCCCCCCTTCTTGAGAAGAGGGGAGGAATGGGGTAGGATGACCACATAATTGTAATGCAACATGTAACATACTTGTAACACCCTATATATATATATATATATATATATATATATATATATATATATATATATATATATATATATATATATATATATATATATATATATATATATATATATATATATATATACAAAAATAGTAGGAGCCTCTCCTACTGTCATTCCATCAAAAAATCTTAGTAACTCTCTTCAAACTATCGGTTTGGTTTGGCCAACTAGATTGGTTTTTCTTGCAATGGGAGAAGTGCTTTGCTTTGGGTTTAATCTTGCGATGCTCAATCCCAATGCCAGTATGGGACATGAAACGTATTGTATTGTTGCCATCGAGGATAACAAGATGGGGTTTTCATCATATTGCTTGAGTTAATTCCGCTACATCATGTCATCCTTCTTAATGTGTTACTCTGTTCTTATGAACTTAATATTCTAGATGCAGAATCGTTCCGGACGATGTGTGGAGTAATAGTAGTAGACACAGGAAGGAGTCGGTCTAATTGATACGGACGTGATGCCTATATTCATCATCATTGGCTTAGATGTCGTCACAATTATTCACTCTTCTATCAATTGCTTGACAATAATTTGTTCACCCACCGTAATATTTGCTATCATGAGAGAAGCCTCTAGTGAAACCTATGGCCCACGGGTCTATTTTACATCTATAAGTTTTCGATCTACTATTTTGCAATCTTTTACTTTTCAATCTATAAACCAAAAAACCCAAAATATTTACTTTACTAGCTCATCTATCTCTATCAGATCTCACTTTTGCAAATAACCACGAAGGGATTGACAACCCCTTTATAGCGTTGGGTGCAAGCTGTTTGATTGTTTGTGCAGGTATTTGGCGCTTTGTGCATAATCTCCTACTGTATTGATACCTTGGTTCTCAAACTGAGGGAAATACTTACTCTACTTTGCAGCATCACCCTTTCCTCTTCAAGCGAAAAACCAACGCATGCTCAAGAGGTAGCACAAGGCCACTGGCGAAGCTTGATGATGCGTGCCTCGCAAGGAGAGGATCCTCTTGAGGGCCTATGCGTGAGGCCTGAAGATGTTTTGCACGTGGGCCCAGGCCGTGCGCCGCATGATGGGCCGCAGGCAGACGTACCTGGGCACCCAAGTCCCATGGGCCCGACAAACGCCTAGATAATTCACACAGAAGGAGATGCATTCTTGGGTAAAATAGCCATGGATGATGCTTCCACCCGGACTGGACATGTTACGAATGAATCCTTTGATGACCCCATTCATCCTCTCGAACGACATCATGTTGTGTAGGAATGTCAGCCCAAGGTCGATGATGTCGTCCATAATGTGTACACACAAATGCATCATGAAGTCAAAGAACATGGGGGGAGTACATCTCAGGATCATTCAGTATCACAGTGATCTCTTCTTGTAGCCTTCGGAGCTGCTTCACACTAATCGACTTTCGAAAGATTACGTCAAAAAATTTGCAGAGAAAAGTAAGCGTGGCACGGACGTGGTTGTACATTATCCCTCTAAGGGCAACCAGGAGTATCTGCGTCATCATCATGTGATAGTCATGAGACTTTATTCCACTGAACCTTTTCTTCTTGGTGTCTATAAATCTGCTTATCTTCCCACAGTAACCGGAACAAACTTTGATTACGGTAAGGCACTTGAAGAATTGATCGATCTCCTTCGGACTTAAGGTGAAGCGAGAAGGGGGGCAATAATTTGCTTCCTTCTTGTTGACTTTTTCCCCTATCCCCCGCCTTCATCTCCGTCCCCGTGTCCTCCAAAGACTTTTTAGGGGGCATGTCGACATCTACCCTAATTTACAAATCTTCCAAGTCTCATCTTACATTTGGCCCATCCTTGGTAATCTCCGGCATGTTCATCAGTGTGCCAAGAAAGCTCTCAAGGACATTCTTCGTAATATGCATTTGATCAAGGCAATGAGGCGTGCCGAATATGGTCCAGTACTCCAATTCCCAGAAAACAGACCTCGTTTTCCTTCAGCAGCGGCTCCGGCGCTTTTTTCATCTTTCCCGACGCGGGACACTCTTCCCAATTTTTCAACAACTCCTAGATTTTGGTGCTGCTCCTCTTACGTGGAAGTCCCCGATGCTCGGCCTCACTGTTGAATAGATCTCCATGGTTTCTCCATGGGTCATCCTTCTCGAGCCATCTTTGATGCCCCATGTACATGATTTTCCCAGACACGTCATCTTTCGTTAGCTGCTGAAACGTTGTAGCATCCATGTACCTGGTGCATCCACAATATATGTGGCACACCTGGACTACGACATATCCGTAACCAAGATAGTCATGCACCATCGTCATCAGCGCAACTCTCATATAGAAATACTCTCCTTTGTTGGTGTCCCATCTATTGACCATTGTTTTCCATAACATGTCTAGTTCCTCTTTCAGTAGCTCGTGATATAGATTAATATTATTTCCTAGTTGTTTCGGCCCTTGAATCATCATTCTCATGTGTATATAATTTGTCTTCATGCACATCCAGGGGTAGTTCTACATCTATACAAACATGGGGCCATGTGCTATGGTTGGTGTTCTGGTTGCCAACTGGAATCATGCAATCGGTACTCGCGCCAAGCACGGTATTCCTTAGATCACCTGCGAAATATCGATATTCACCATTGAACGCTCTCCACTGGCTTGCATCCGTGAGGTGTCTCAGCTTCGGATCATCTCCATCATCAAGCTTCACCTTCTCCATGTGCCAGCGCATGAGCTTTGCTTCCTTAGGATCTACGAAATAACGTTGCAGATGGGGAGTGATCGCTAAGTACCATACAACTTTCTGGGGAGATTTTTCCGAACTTCTTGTATCAAGAAGCATTGCACACGAGACATCTGTTTTTTTCACGTGCTCCTTCCGATAAATGATGCAACCATTGATGCATGCATGGTATCAATGTGCGGCAGATCAAGAGGGAACATGATCTTCTTGGCCTCATCGACACTAGTAGGATACATGTTCCCTTCGGGAAGAATCTTCTTTAGATACTTGAGAAGCTCATCGAGACTTCTGTCGTTCCATTTGGTTTTAGCCTTCATCTTTAGAAGTTCGAGCATGAAACCCAAGTGGTTCACCTCGGGATTGCAACCATCATACAGTGGAGTCTTCGAGTCTACCTCTAGTTGCTCCAGCTTGGCCTCCTCCCTAGAAGCAACTCTATCGCTAGTCGTTTTATTGCGAAGCAGGTCTCAATCATGAGGGCCACGCATGATTGAACTTAGTAGCAACAAAGACTGCAACGTGTCCGTGTCTTCTCCGCCGCCATGTCCGGCCTCTCCTCCGCTGCCATGTCCGACCTCTTCTCTGCCGCCATTATCGGTCATCTCTTTGTCTGTCCCCATGGCATCATTGGTTGCAGCGTCGGCATCCTCATCATCGTCATCTGCACTTATCTATTGAGTATAGTCATCCATGCAACTAGCCTTGAGCAGGTGCGCCTTCAAACGTCCAGACTTAAGGGGGTCGAGCCAGACTCCTCCTTTCCATCTTCGACACTGACATAAAATCTGTCTCCCGTTATTTTCATACATGTCATGCACCATGGATCTCAACCATATTTCCACTGACCTTCATAATCACCTGCGCTGTATAATAAGCAAAAGGATTATCAAAACACATGCATGCATGCATCAAAGTCATATAAAAATTCGACATGACCTTCCCTAGAAATAGGACATATATAGTTTGCCCGAAATTCACCGAAACGGAAATAAAACCGACATTTCGGAAAAACATATGCAACTCTCATGTCATGCACAATTCGGCGGTAACTCATGCCACACACACAATTTCCATCATATCGCCTGATTCGGTCATATCGCACACACACACACACACATATTTACCATTCTTGCAAAGCACAAGTTTTTACTCACCTGTCTCGAGATAGATCGAGCACAATGATGAGGTCAATGTCGCCTCGAAGAGAGAAATGGGTGCATTAATGGAGATTAAGGTTATCAGAATCGCGATTCTATTATACGATTTTACGACCTTACGATCCAAACTAACCCCTATGATTCTACGACTTTAGTTCATAGAATCTATGTTTCTACGATCCTAATAGTGAAGATTCTACGATTTGCGATCCTACCATCGGGGCTCCGATCCGATTCACAATCGTGATTCTGACAACCTTGATGGAGATGGTGTAGCAAGGGGCATTAAAGGAGAGAGAAGAGAGGTGGGAGGAGGAAGAGAGAACAAAGCTAGCTAGTAGTAATGGGGGGAAGCAAAATGAGGAAGAGATGAGGGGTGAGGGGGTGGAAAAAGGTAGTTTAGCTGTGCGGGTTCATAACAGTCGCTACTAGTAAGTGGAGTAGCAGTAGCGCGGGTGTGCAGGCCGCGCTGCTGCTAAGTGGGGCCCATCAATGGTGTAGGCTTAGTAACAATGCTCGGTCTGCACCCCACGCTACTGCTAACTATTTAGCAGTAGCATGCGTACTATGGGTCGTGCTGCTACTGTATGTAGCCTGGTGGGTAAGGTGGGTATCACTTAGCAGCAGAGCCATTTGGAACCCACGCTACTGCTATAGTAGCACGTACTTTCGACCCGCGCTACTCTAAAGTATTAGTAGCGCGTACTTTCTACCCGCGCTACTGTAAAGTAGCAGTAACGCGTGCCTCTGAACCGCGCTATTGTTAAGGCTGCACCTATAAGGTTTTCCCTAGCAGTGATAAATCATGTTAGAATAAATCCAAGGTGGATCATTGATCGTCCAAAGACTAGGCAATCACATGAGGCACGGCACCGAGATTTTTTAACGAGGTTCAGCGATATGGCTACATCCCCGGGGCTTGACAAGGGGCGTCCTCCCCGTGACACCATCACAATAGCGCACACCGGCCACCCGAGGACCGGCACACGGCATCGACTTTCCCTACGTGCATGTGCTATTATGTTGCCATAGGTTACATCATGTGTCTATCCCCACTATATATGAGAGACCTAGGATACAAGTGTCCTACTAGTACATGGCACCATACCATGTAAACACAATACAACTCAGAGTCCAACTGTAACCTACCTTGTACACAATATTCGACACAATTCTAACAAAATCCACCTTTGCAAATATTCTTCACCAACTTGAATTTGTCCATGCGTCAAACTTCCATCTACATTGGACTTGAGCTTATCCCATGAGTACCTCTCCTAGTTCAAAGACTCCATGGACCTGTTTGGTAGGCTGCATATACCTCAGCCAGGCCCGCGCGGGAAGAAAAAGGCATGTTTGGTTACCCGCATTCACTGTTGGGCCTACATAGTACGAACATTAAAGCACCTTTGGGCCTGCATCCCTGGGAATGCTCAAATCGGTAGTTTTTTCTCAGCCAGGCCCGCACGATGCAACCCTAGGCACGTGGGCGTGGGCGGTTGCACGCGTGGGCATGGTCCCAAGACGTCACGTTGTTCCCAGACGCGTCATCATAACTTACCCTCACCTCCCCCCTCCTCACCGCTCTCTCCCCTCTTCCCCAATCACACCGAAGGTGCCGACGGCGGTGACCACTGCGTTCTACTTCAAATCGATCCGAGACGGCTCCGGCAACCACCAGAGTGCATCGGCCATGGCGGTAAGACCTCGTCCTCTCTGTACATTCATCATTACCTTCGACTCGGGCTAGATTCAATTTGAGCATGTGATTGATGAGTTAGGGAGGGGATTAAACACATCGGTTGGGAGGATTGACATCAATCGCTGCATCTACTACTCATAGGTTATTTTTCGATTACATCGGGGATGGGGATTGTATTTTCTAGCCGCGGCGACCCTGGAGTCGCGTCGAGCGGCAGGGGGGCGTAGTCATCTTGTTTTCTTCCTCGTCGTCTTCGTCCTCATCATCATCATTAAGAATGATGTGTCTTGCACGGTCGCCTGCCATCGACGCCCTGGCCACCATCTGCACCTCGTCGTTGTCAGACTCCGGCGACCTGAACGTACAATTCCAGTACACTGTGGCACGCTGGTCTTGAGGAGCCTTGTACTGATTGTACTTGACCCATCGAGCGTCGTCGGAATCTGTCTGAGTCATGGCCCAGCGCAGGATATCCACTGACATCACGCCCTTGGCTGGTGAGGGAGTCCTGGACTAAGGGGTCCTCGGGCGTCCGGCCTGTTATCCATGGGCTGGACTGATGGGCTGTGAAGACATGAAGGCCGAAGACTGGACCCGTGTCCGGATTGGACTCTCCTTGGCATGGAAGGCAAGCTTGGCGACCGACTATGAAGATCCCTTCTTATGTAACCGACTCTATGTAACCCTAGATCCCCCGGTGTCTATATAAACCGAAGGGAGTAGTCCGGAGAGGACATACTCATTACCATAGTCATACAGGCTAGGCTTCTAGGGTTTAGCCATTACATTCTCGTGGTAGATAAACTCTTGTAATACTCATATTCATCAAGATCAATCAAGCAGGAAGTAGGGTGTGGGGACCCTGACTTAGAAGTCGAGATCACCGAATGCACGTGTACAGTGATCCCAGAGATCAATGCTCACTGAACACACAGAAGCTGAAATAACAAGAGTCTTACATCCATACAAATAGTCTTACACGAATTAAGGCCATTATGGCCAAGTCTTACATAGATAGAGCCTCACGGGCTAATTAGCAAATATCTCAAGTAGCGGAAGTCTTCGATAAAACGGGTAGAACCCATGCCATCTGCCTTAACCCTACAGGCATTCTGACTGGGATAGCGTCCTAGTTCGCATGGTCGTCTCCAAAGAACTCTTCCTCATAATCCTGCTCTTCCATGCCTGGCCAATTAAATAACCAGTGGCAAGCCAATGAGTACTTTGAATGTACTCGCAAGCAACCCATGATGTGGTTCAAGAACAATGCAATTGAATAATAATGAGCAATCTAGCAGGAGGCTAGAACAATATGATATCATCAAGCTTATGCACCAATAACCTCGCGTAACCTCGAGAACAGGTTACCGACATCAACATGAATGTGATTCATTTCATCGAGTCAAGTCACCACCTTGACTCACATACACACGCATGGTTTCATAAACATTGGACGTAGCCCAAGAGCGGTTACCCAACTTTCCATGAACGTGGACACGACTATTCGAATAGTTTGACACTCTGCAGAGGTTGCGCACTTTACCCACAAGATCCGGGGAACTTCCGTGTCAACCACGACCCGCGGTACCTCAAGTACCCGGGGTAAGCACCCGGTCATTACCTTTCCTTAGACGACACTAACATAGAGTCCACTCGTTGGCACACGGCCCTCGGGTACAAACAATAGATCACATGACTTGCCCTAATTCAATGTTCACGCGTACCCGAAGGGACCAACGGTGTGTCCGGTGCCCTGTGAAAACAGTCATGGTCGCCTATCCAAGCACGACCCCGTCCCGGGAAAGACCTCAAGTCTTCCCGTCACTAGTAATGCGGGCACCATGCTAGTATCGACCTAAGTAATCAATAAAGCCCCGTCCCATAAGGGGTAGTGTGGTTGCACATGTATGGTTGGAATAACGGTCGCAACTTCAACCAATCCGTTTGAAAAACACACACTTGCCTTGGTACACCACTTCGTCATCAAGTGGTCACCCAACTTATCATCATCTCCCTCGGGCATAAATGGCACCCGATGGGGTTTTATGCAAAGACTCCAACCATGGAGGTTCATGACACACATGCATCACTTTCCATAACTACTAACCATATGCAGGTCATCTAGCTCATAGCAAGATCAAGATCATGTCACGTATCCTATAAGCATCATGAACACCTATTGCATGTCATCTAGCATATAGCAAGACTAACAATAAAGCATGCATCATATGGTGGTTCTTCTAGGTTACCATCGTAACCCTAATCATCATGCATCGGAAACCAACGGGTTCCGAAGAACAAGTGTATCATGGTCAAAGGGCTGCTTGCCTGGATTGGCTTGGTCTTCAAAGTCTTCAAGTCCTTCTCCTTCTTCTTCCACAGTAACTTCGTCAAATACGGGATCTATACGTCGCATAATAACCACGGAAAAATAAGAATACAAATAAAACTGAAAAAACCAAAGTGCTCAGAAAAATGTCAACTCATTTTTGTAAAATACTAGAGGGATTTCTAAGATGGGGAAAAATCTTAGTTGGAGTTTTGGAGTTACAGAATAGGATATATTGATTTTTGAACAGGAGTTATACTGCTCAAATTTAAATTTAAATTTGAACAGTACAGAAAAGTTTCATGGATTTGAATGAAAGTAGTACCATTAAATAGGTTGGAATATTACAAGATTTTAGGAGTTGGAAATATTTAATTTGGATTAATATTCTTTTCTGCATAAATGTTTAAAACATCAACAGAAAAGAAAAAGAGAAAAAGGGTCCTGTGCACTGGGCCAGAAGAGGCCACAGTGCACGGCCCAAACGGGCTGGCCCAGCAGCACGGTGCCAGCGCGCGCGCACGTCAGGTTTCAAACCTGACGGGCGGGGCCCGTGGGTCAGCGGCACAGAGCAGGGGAGAGAGGTGGGGGGATGACAGGCGGGGCCCGCCTGTCATCTCTAACCCCTCGGCCACGGCGGCGGCGAGCTCACCGGCGACGATACCGGCCACGGCGACGGCAACGGAGGCCAGGGACGGACTCAGCGGTGTGTTGTGGTTGTAGTGGTGGTAGCGCGGCACGGCGGGGAGCCCTGGTTCGCCGGCGACGAGGTGCGACGGCGGAGGCTCGTCGGAGGACGGTGGTCGGGGTCGTTTCCGACTGCAAATGGAGGGGGAAAGAGAGGGGAAAGGGTCAGTGGAGCGCGGCGGTTCCAAAACGAGCGGAAGGAGAGGCAGGGGAGGCCTGTACCTCGAGATCGCCGGCGGCCCGACGCGGTGGAGCTCCGGTCGATCCCGAGCACTGGGGCGCTCCGGGGTCGAACTAGTGATGCGGGAGGGATCAGTGGAGAGTTGTGAGGCTGGTGGTGGTGTTGGAGGAGCTCGGGGAGGCCTATATATAGGAGCTCGACGAGGACCCGTGGTCCAGTGCGCCGGCGAGCTCCGGCTCGTCGCTACAGCGCACGGGAGGCTACGGGGACGAGTCAGGGGAGTTGTTGGACGAGTTCCACGTCCAGCTGAGGTAAGAGGAGGAGCGGGGGAGCGACAGGGAGGCGCGCGCGTGCGAGGCAGAGGAGTGGCTGCCGCGGGCGGCCAGCGCGCGTGCGACGGCGGCTACTGGAGGGCGCAGGAGGAGGGGGGACAGCGCCGGGGAGGTCGCGGACGTCGAGGCGCCACGACTGGCGCGAGGGGGAGGCCCGAGGCTGTCGGGGAGCGGTGATTGGCCTGAGCCAGCGTGCGAGGCGCACTGTTCACGCGCTCTGGAGCGTGCGTATGACCGGCATCGACGCGCTCTTGCTGGTTTGGTCCGTTCCAGCGTGCCCAACAGTGTCTAGTGCGTAGAGGGAGGACTAAAGAAATGCCCTGAGGCCTTGGATGCTCTGGGGTGCAGAGAGAGAGTGAGAGTGTTGGTAAAAATGGTGAAAGCTGGCTATACAGCAAGGTAAAGCTGGGGTTTCACCCCTCAATCATGGAGCTGAGGTGCTGGGGGAGTTACTGGGGGTTGCTAGTATCTCAATGGGCCTGTGCTAAAAAGTTGTGGCTATGGAGAAAGGTGAAAGTGGTCAAGTTGGAGGTTTTAGAATTTCTGCAGAAGGTGTTTGATCTGTGTTTGATCAAGTAAATGAGGTCCACTTGACATGGCACTTGACAGGGTTGAAAGACATGAGAAAATAGGGTGCTTCACCAAATTTGGGCTCATTTGAAGAAACTAGCCAATGTAACTTTGGTGAACCCTAGAAATCAACAGAAACAGTTTCATCTTGATTGAGTCAAGCTAATCATCTCCCCTTGATGCACCACTTGGTGTAGCATCATCATTTGGGGTATTGATCATGCCCACAAAGTTTGAGGCTCCAGATAAAAAGTTAGTAATGTAAAGTTGTTTAAATTTGCATTTGAACAGAAGGGGTTTTGAGGTGATCTGATCAAGTTGCTCTATTCCAAATCTTGTGCCATTTAGTCTAGGTGCCTTATTAGGCCATTCTAGCATGTGCACCAAGTTTGAGAGCATTTGGACAAGTTTGGCAATGTAAAGTTGCTCAAACTTCAAATATGGACAGAATGGTTATGAAGGGGTTTGAGGAGGTTTTCTTGCTTCCCAAGGCATGGGACTTGGCAAGATCATCAAATATGTCATATATGACATGATAGAATTTCCCTGGAATTTTTGGAGAAAAATTCCTTTGTAAATATTTCAAAAGCTTGAAATATCCAGAAAGGGTTTTAGAGGGTTTAGCCCATTATTTTGAACATGACCAAGTGTTGAAACTCTTATATATGGACAATATATGTCCTATGAGTCTCTCTGAATTTTGGCAAATATTTTTGAAACAGTTAAATAATTTTCCCCTATTAAAGACCATTTCTGGCCTTAAGAAAAAGTCTTTAAATAAAATAGGAAAATAACTTTTAAAATTAAACCTTTGTGGTTTCTGGGAGTCCTATGACTACTAGGTCTCAAATAAACCTTTTGAAATAATTTTCACACCCTTAATCAAGTACTTGCAGTGCAAATCTCAATTCAGGGATTTTTGGAAAACTAAATTTATAAAATACTTTTTGGCCAAATTAATTTTGTAAGAAAATACTATACTGCTATATAACACTTGGCATGATCATTGGGCAGAAGTTTTGGATAAGGAGATGAAATCTACAAGAGATCATAGTTGACTTTAATGAGCACATGAAAAAGCAAATGAAGAAAACTCAATTCCAAATAAAAGCCAAATGATGCTAAAAAAATTGCCGGTCCAAATTTTCATGCTTCAAAGTTTACAAATAACATGTTACAAAATGCAGGGTGTGACATAGGGTATTACCTCCATAGAGAGTGTCTGAACCTGGGTAAACATCATGTCCCCAGCCTCCTGTGACCATCGACCTTAGACGCACAGTTCGAGACCCCCTACCCGAGATCCACCGGTTTTGATACCGACATTGGTGCTTTCATTGAGAGTTCCACTGTGATGTCGACAAAAGGTTCGATGGCTCGCCTTGTCCTTAAAGACAACATCACCTCTGGGGGAATCCTAGCCCCAAGCCAAACCCTTCGGCTGGGCGGCTTTACCATGGTCACCCGTCGGCCGTTGAGCCGACGATGACCTCTCGGGCCATCGAAAACCCCATTCGCATCAACTCCGAACACTCCAAGCAGATGGATCCGGCAGAGTTCTCGTCCTTGAACGAGCTCCTAGATCACATTGCCGCTTTGGGAATCGCCATAGATTACGATCAGATCGGGCTTAAAACCGATCAAGGAGAAATCAAAACTCCGCCGGTCACTCACCAGATAGCGGTAGTCGAGGAGCAGGACGGCGAGTCTTCTTCTATATCAAAGATGGACTATGTTCGGATCGCCGATCAGGAAGATCTGTATACCCACCAGCGAAAGGATGTGATCAGCCCTCCGAACATAGAATCGGACGGCAGTCCTAAACAATCAGAAGATACTCTGGAGCCCGGATTGTTGAGTCTGGGAGGTCTTCAGACTCCGGACAATCAGTCAGGTCAGGGTTCGGATTTAATTCCACCCACCCGGACATAGACGCTCTCATGAGCATAAAATAGCTGTCTCAGGAAATGGTCCACCACTTCTGGGCCAGATTCCTCCTTGTCAAAGACAAGTTAAAAGATTGACGCGACGAGGACGCGATATCAGCGTTCTGCACCAATTGCGCAGACGAAGGAATTCTCAATGCCATCAATCGCGGCCACATACTGAAGTTCGTTGACTTAGCAACTATTGTACAGAAGTATAGCGCGATGGAAAGCGCCTGGAAAACTCAGGCAGCTTGCTGGGAACCGTTGGTCCCAACTCGACTCCTCCTACAGGTGAAGAGGGCGCACCCCCATGGCACGCCCATTCCAATAGTGAAAAAACATAAACCCATTACGTGGCACGGCACCGTTCTGGAGGGATGGCTCGATGGCCCATGCAAAATACACACGACAATTGATACCGTGGCAACCCACAGCCTTAGAGCATGTTGGCTACTCTGGCAGGTAGCCAAAAGCGGCGAGGACATCCTTATCAAGGACACCCCAGAGCAGCACCCTCCAGAAAGCGATGACACAAGAGTATTGACGGTCTACGAGACATTCGCTTCAAACAACAAGCACAAAAGAGCACTTCACGACCTCGCCGAAGTCTGCCAAGTCGCCACAATAAACCCTTGGAACGACACGGCTATAACATTTAATGCCGATGACGAACCGAGGTACAGGACAGTCCGAGCGCCAGCCGCATTAGTCCTCAGTCCCATCGTGGACGGGTTTCGACTTACTAAGGTCCTCATGGATGGCGACAGCGGACTAAACCTCGTTTATGAGGACACACTCCACAAAATGAAAATAGACAGGAGCCACATCAAGCAAAGTAGCACAACCTTCCAAGGAATCATTCCCAGTCGGGAGGCACGATGCGCGGGCAAAATCACACTTGACGTGGTATTCGACACGCTGGAGAATTATCGGTCTGAAGAAATTACTTTCCAAGTGGCCCTTTCAGCAGTGGATACCACGCCCTGTTGGGGTGGGATGCTTTTACACGCTTACAAGCTATAACCCATTACGGGTATATGAAGCTCAAAATGCCCGGACCAAACGGAATAATCGCCCTCGTTAGTGATCCGGACATAGCACTCCGAGCTGAAAACAAAACTGCATCCCTGGCCCTTAAGGTGCTATCCGAAGCCCTCGCGGCCGAAGAGTAAACCGCGCTACGCTCCATGGTGGACAGGGATGATGTGATCCTCGACAAATGCCCCAAATCCACCTCCTTCAAACCAGCAGAAGAAATAGTCAAATTTCAGGTCCACCCAACGGACCCCAAGAAGACAGCATCTATCGGAGCACAATTGAACCCAACAGTCGACGCCGCACTACGAGAATTCATGTGCGAAAACTGGGACATATTTTCTTGGCACCCTTCAGATATGCCAGGGATCCCACGCAAGCTGGACGAACATAGCCTTTAATATATTAAAGGGATTTAAACCGGTCAAGCAAACACTGTGGCGCTTTTCCGAACCCAAGCGACAAGCCATGGGGGAGGAGCTGGCAAGCTTATCAAGGCCGGATTCATTATAGAAATCAAACATCCGAACTGGCTGGCAAACCTGGTGATGGTACCAAAGAAGGACAAATCCTGGCGCTTGTGCGCCGATTTCAAAGACCTCAACAAGGCTTGCCCTAAGGATCCCTTCCCCCTTCCCTGCATTGATCAAATCATTGACGCCACCGCAGGACATGACTCACTGTGCTTCCTCAATGCATATCCCGGATACCATCAAATCAAAATGAAGGAGTCCGATCAAGCTGCAACAACATTTATTACCCCATACGGACCATTCTGCTTCAACACCATGCCCTTCGGGCTCAAGAACGCCGGCGCCACATACCAACGCATGATTCAAACATGCTTGGAGAAGCAGATCGGCAAGACAGTAGAAGCCTACGTCGATGACGTCGTCATAAAAACTAGGCACGTCGAAACACTAATAGACGACTTATGTCTTACATTCGACAACCTCCGTGCATACGACATTAAGCTCAACCCGGAAAAATGTGTCTTCGGCGTCCCCGCTGGAAAACTGCTGGGCTTCATTGTTTCCAATAGAGGAATAGAAGCGAATCCAGCCAAAATCCGAGCTCTGTCACAGTTGGCTACGCCAACGACCTCAAACAAGTCCAAAAACTAGCTGGTTGCGTACCGGGATTTGCGTTAAGTCGCTTTATCTCCATATTAGGAGGAAAGGCACTACCACTCTATCGCCTCTTACGAACGACCGGTAACTTCAAATGGACAGATGCGGCAACTGCCGGACTGGAGGAAATAAAGGCCCTCCTAGCAAGCAACCCAATCCTGGTCGCACCAAACACCGCCGAACCCATGTTGCTATACATATCGGCAACACATCCGGTGGTGAGCGTTGTGCTCGTCGTCGAACGAGAATAGGAAGGACACAAATTCCCACTTCAAAAACTAGTATACTGCGTATCTACTATCCTCACACCATGCAAATCCCGGTACCCACATTATCAAAACATAGCATACGCGGTCTTCATGGCATCCCGAAAGCTACGACACTACTTCCAGGAGTGTTCAATCACGGTGGCCTCTGAAGTACCACTGAATGACATAATAAACAACCGTGATGCCACGGGCCGGCTTGCCAAATGGGCCATCGAGCTACTTCCATTTGACATAACATACAAGCCACATCAAGCCATCAAATCCCAAGTACAGGCTGACTTCGTCGCCGAATGGATAGAGGCCGAACTCCCTAAAGAGTGCTGTGCATATTCCAATTTGGTTATGTATTTTGACGGCTCCAAAATGTTGACGGGGCTGGGAGCGGGCGTCGTGTTAACGTCCCCCACTGGAGATGTCATCCAGTATGTGCTCCAAATATTATACACAGACTCCAACAACGCAGCCGAATACGAGGCCTTATTACATGGTCTTCGGATGGCCGTATCCATGGGCATACAATGCCTGGAGGTGTGCGGGGACTCAAACCTCGCAATATCTCAAATAATCGGCGACTTTGATGCCAAATATCCAAAGATGGCAGCTTATCATAATGCCATCTTAAAGATGTCGGCTCGGTTCGAGGGGCTTGAATTTCATCACGTCGCCCGAGAAAGTAACCAGGCGGCGGACGTCCTTGCTCGCATTGGCGCTAAGCGCGAATCTGTCCCACCTAAAATCTTCCTGGAAAGGCTTTTTAAGCCATCCGTGGTGTCGCAAGGGGAGGGCGGCAACAACAGTCCAGATTCGAACACAACTCCAGATTCCAAACACACCGATATCATCGGGGGCTCAGCCACCGAAATTACACCATCGGCCCATCTCATTATGGCAGTCATTGACCCATGGACCGAACCTTTCTTGGCCTACATTAATAGGAAGGAACTCCCTGAAGACCAAAATGAGGCCCGCCACATTGTCCGGCGTTCGAAGGCCTACAAGGTTCTCGACGGAGAGCTCTACAAGAAGAGTACTACCGGTGTACTTCAAAGATGTATCTCCGAGGAAGAGGGGAGGCAGCTTTTGGCAGAAATTCATGCTGGTCTAGGCGGACACCACGCCGCAGCCCGGGCCCTTGTTAGCAAGGCCTTCTGTATAGGGTTTCATTGGCCGACAGCCCAAGAAGACGCGCAGGACCTTGTCCAACGTTGCGTCGGATGCCAACTCTTCGCCAACCAAAGCCATATGCCCCCAACCGCCTTACAAACAATCCCCATTACTTGGCCTTCCGCGGTCTGGGGACTGGACATGGTTGGACCCCTTAAAGGGGGATGCCATAAGAAAAAATATCTGCTGGTCATGGTGGACAAATTCACCAAGTGGATAGAGACTAAACCGGTCAAAACAATCGAGTCCGGGCCGGTGATAACATTCATATCCGACGTTGTGCATCGTTACGGTGTCTCACACAGCATCATCGTCGACAACGGCTCCAATTTCACAGCCGACGAGGTAAAAATCTGGTGTGCTAATCTGGGCATTATGCTCGATTATGCCTCTGTCTACCACCCACAAACAAACGGTCAAGTCGAATGAGCCAATGGTCTTATTATGAGCGGCATCAAACCCAGACTAGTGCGGTCTTTGAAAGAATCTGACAAGCACTGGGTTGAGGAGCTCAACTCTGTACTCTGGGGGCTGCGGACCACGCCCAACTGTACTACCGGATACACACCTTTCTTCATGGTGTATGGCGCGGAGGCTGTATTGCCTTGCGATATTATCCACGACTCAGCTCGAGTGCGTATGTACGAAGAGAGAGAAGCCGAGCTGGATCAGCAGGACAACCTTGATGCCTTGGAAGAGGAGCATGATGTTGCAAAAGCCCGTTCAGCATTCTACCAACAGCGGGCTCAAAGATATCAAAGTAGAGAAGTACGGGCCAAGACCTACAACATTGGTGAACTCGTTCTACGCCTTTCGGAGAAGAAAAAGGACAAACTCAAGCCCAAATGGGAGGGTCCCTTCATAATCGACGAAGTTCTCACCGGAGGGGCGTACCGTCTTCGTGATGCATCAGACAATTGCCTCGAGCCAAACCCCTGGAACGCGGCCAGACTCCGAAGATTGTTTGCCTAGCGCCGAACTCCTTGTTCGTCTCCTTCTCCTCTGTAGTTTCCATTATTTTTTCTCTCTTCTTCTATTACTTTTTTCTTTCTCGCTTTAAAGCTTTCGTACGGCTCGATCGCACACCCCTGACGCATACATCTTTAAATATGTACGTCGACTATACCTGGGGGCTTCTTGGACAAAAGCTTTTTATTATTATTCCTTGAGCATCAAGCTCTTCACGTATGAGTTTTTTCCATATGTACCTTTTCTTTGCCACTATATGCATCGATATGACTTAAGTTTTGGCCAAGCTAGGTTGCATGGCTCCTGTGCTTATGCCCTACGTTCCCGTTAGTTCGGCTAAGGCATAAAGGGAGCACCTATGCGATTGTTACTACCGGGTCATCTGGATGTGTACCTCAGACTGGGTGAAGCCAAAAGCTAGCGTTGTTAAGGGAATATTCGGTCGGTGAATTAAAGATTTTTTTTGCACTCACTCCATTGTGAACCCCTAGAAGCTATACACACTATGATTTTCACTCACAATTCGGACATGTATACTAATGCATGCACACCCAGGAAAAGGAACCCTTAACGAAACTATTCTCTCTAGAAGATGTTTCTTACAATCTCAATGTAATATAACATAACTAGCCGGATACAACTTGTTTGTTCAAGCAACTATGACCCCTACACCTAGTTTTCCATGCATACCCCGGTCTATTCGGTCGCGATGGTATTCGGAAACACTCCGCACCCTCGGGTCTGGAGGTTGAAGCGAAAAGGTCCGCCATGACAAATGCTATACAATTCAGCTAGAGCTCCACATGTCAAGGAAAGTACATAGTCAATTGGACTCAAACACTTCCTCCTCTATACCGTCCAACAGACGGTCTAACTTACAATCATGTTGGGAATATTTGGCGGCCACCTCTACTTGGTCATATACTAAACTAGCGGGAATCTCTTCCCCATTCGACCCTAGCGGTCCGACACGGGCCATGCGATTACGATCCAGCTTGGTATTTCGCGTCTTCACCATGGCCCAGGCCTCTCGCGCACCCTCTCGGTAGGCCGATATCTTCCATAGTCAGATATGCCGCCGTGCTCCTTTGAACAGCTCTACAAGCTCCTCCATACTTCCTGGGGCGGATGGCCATAGGGCCGTAGCAACACTCTGCATCGCCAGCCGAGCCTGTCCGTGCACTTGCGACAACACTTGTAGCAGATCACTTGATGATCCGGACACCTCCTCTTCAGGACGGCCCGTCAATATACCTGCAATTATAACTATATCAGTTCCATTTATCTCCGAACTACTTTAAAATAGTTCAGACACATACTGAATATGCCACCCCGCAGTTTCTTGTTCTCGTTCACGAAATCGGCTAGCTAGACTCGCACATCTTCCAATTCTTCACCCAATTTAGCATTGGAATCCTGTAACTTGTTTTTCTCCCCTTTGACTCGGGTCAGAACACGCTTGCCCGCAGCGTGTAGCCTTCTCGCTTCTCTTTCTCTCTCTTGGGCGATCTTCAACTTATCGTCAAGTTGATCGGGCGATCCTAGTATGCGATCAGCAACAGTATTAGTATAGTTGGTATACAATTATTGTTCCTCGATGGAGGGGAATGTTACCGGAAGATGCCTTCTTGAAGTTTTCCAGTTCGGCGGTTGCAGCATTTAGCTGCTCCCGACACTGCTAAAGCTCTCGGGCTAGCAGGCCATTCTTCTCTGTAAGGACATGGTTATACAACGATCCTTAAATCAGTTGTACCAACTGCTTTCAGTCTCGGGGGCTACGAGCATATGGTTATCCTTTTTTGGACAAAGAAAACTTACTTGCACATCCGTCAAATATTGTTTCGTGGCTTTTCTAAGCCCATCTCGAGTAGCTCTGATGTATGCATCACCCGAGCTGAAGGCATTGAATGCCTCTTCCGAGAACTTGGGGTCTCGTAAGACAGCTCTGCAGCGCCGATGATTCATGCGCTCTCTACTTCCTAGTTGGTGACGGACATATCTTCCGAACCCTTGGCCGAGGGACAGTCCGGCGTTGTTCCCACACCGGCCCCCGTCTCTCCTGCAGGATCTAAATCCCGGTTGTCGGGAGCATGACCGGTCGGGCCCTCGGGCGCAGTTCGATGAACCTTTCTCTTGTAACAAGACAAACACATAAGTCACAGTTGGATGTGGCCACTAAAAAACACATTTATAAATCCATACCTCTTCAAGGAAGGCATGGTTGTGTCTTCACCGGCCTTCCTCTTTAAAGACTTGCCCGAAGTGGGAATTGATCTCTTCGGAATCGCAGAACGCCTCCCCTGTGGAGCACGAGACAGTGCGGTGGGTGAGGTAGAATAAGAGCACTCTTTTAAAGAAGGTGTCTCTTGATTACTTACATGTGAAGCGGGAAGAAGGCTAGGGTAGTCGGCGGTGATGGACACTTCTGTGCCATCATACCTCGTCTGGTAAAACACCCCCTCTACGAGCGCCACGAATATATCCGGATCCTCTTCAAACATGGGATCAAGCTCTCGGTTGTGGTTCTCCGGCTGTGGGGCGGGACTATGAAGTCCTTCAGTTACCTTTCGCCAGTGCTGTCATAACAAACGGATTAGAAATTTATCAAAGGTGATCCGGAATTGGAATGAGTAAAACAGAGAGGTTGGGGCTTACCCAACTGGGAGGATCGTACATAGAATACCCATCTCTGCGCTTAATGCGAAGAAATTCCTCTTCCTCCCCTTTGAACAGCTCGGCCAATATCTTGACTAGAGCAGTGGGGGTATCTGGACCTTTCCGGCCATAGCGGGAGGCGTCATCCTCTCCATTATTGTGCCACATTGGAAGCCTTCTGTATTGAAGTGGTTGAAACCCTCGCACTATGGATGTCGCCATAACCTCGACTATTGTGAGTCCGGACTGAGCGATTATCTTTATCTTGCTCATGAGATGACGGACTTCCACGTTGTCATCCTCTTCAGGACTCCGGGGACGCCAACTGTGGCGCTTCTTCAGCGGAACGCTCACAAATTCAGGAAGACCATTTCAAACTGGGTCGGGAAGCGCGACGTCTTCAATGTAGAACTGAAAGGGTTGTATATTGACTAGAGGGGGTGAATAGGCGATTTTTATGAAAGTCTTCAAAACATGGAAGTTTCAAAGACAAACGATAGAACCGATCCTATTTATATGCAGCGGAAGGTAGACTACACTAGACAAGCCATAGTCATGTATTCAATGAAGTGAAAGCATGAAGACTATTAGCAGCTAGGCAGTATGGATCAGGATGGAAGATTGTATGAAGCCGGTGAGAACAAGTAGTCACACAGTGAAGTCAAACAGATACGGCAAGCAGGCAATGACTTCACAAAGACAAACAGTGAGTAAAGAGAAGGAAGGGATAGAACCAGTAGCTTGGGGAAGACAGTGATTTGTTAGACCGGTTCCAGTTGTTGTGACCACTATACGTATGGTTAGGGAGGCTGAGATTTAACTCAGAAGACCGCGTCTTCACCTTATTCCCCTTGAGCTAAGGACACCTAGTCCTTGCCCAATCACTCTGGTAAGTCTTCAAGGTAGACTTCCAAACCTTCACAGACTTTGTTCACCGGCGATCCACAATGACTCTTGGATGCTCAGAACGCGACGCCTAACTGGCTGGAGGAATCACAGTCCTCAAGTGTAACAAATCTGCTGCTCACGCAGACATAAAGACTTCAGTGATGCCTAACACTCTTTGGCTCTGGGTGTTTGGGCTTTGTCCTCGCAAGGGTCTCTCTCTCAAATGCTTCGGAGGTGGGTTGCTCTCAAACGACAAAAGCCGTGTAATAACTCTGAGCAGCCACCAATTTATGGTGTAGGGGATGGGCTATTTATAGCCACTAGGCAACCCAACCTGATTTGTCCGAAGTGACCCTGGGTCACTAAGGAACAGACACGTGTTCCAACGGTCAGATTTCAAACACACGCGGCAACTTTACTTGGTCTACAAGTAAAGCTGACTCATCCAGCTCTGGATAAGGTTTGCTCTCATTGTCTTCGCTCGAAGACATAGGATTTGGTTGAGCATCACTTCAGTCGCTCTAACTTTGTTCACTTGGACCCCAGTTAACAGTACGGTGGTTCCTATGACTCAACAAAGAAGAAAAGGAAACAATGAAACGTCTAAGTCTTCGCGCTCCATAGTCTTCACACAATGTCTTCTCTTGTCATAGTCTTCAATATGAAAATCTTCATATACCACCATTGTCGCCAATGTCTTCATACATTTTTAGGGGTCATGTCCGGTTGGTAACCGAATCAATGAGGGACTACTACCTGTGTTATCCTGCAATTCTCACAAACACATTAGTCCCTCAACCAGGTTTGTCGTCAATACTCCAAAACCAACTAGGGGTGGCACTAGATGCACTTACAATCTCCCCCTTTTTGGTGATTGATGACAAACTGGTTGAAGTTTTCAACGGGGATAAAAGTATGTGAAATTGTAAAGGATAAAGGTATTGTCGTCATAAGTAGCAAAAGGCTCCCCCTGAAGATGTGCACATAATTAATTTGCTTTTGAATGTAAATGCACATGGCAGGTTGTACTTGTGGAGATCCCCTTCAACTTATGAAGACAATTCATCATGCACAATTGATATGTCGAATATAATGATATGCATAATGAGAAATGGACGTCTGCAGAATGAATAAGTGCGGAATTTATCGTCGCACATGCGGAATTTATCATCGCATTACAGAGTATCAGAAAACATAGCAGACGACCATCAAGTTTAAGTGTTACAACTCAAAGAACCAAATGTAGCAAAAACAAGAGTTGTAAACACTAGGCAAAAATATGAAGCACCCGCCAATATGGACCCGTTTGAAGACTATCAACTCATATGCTTCTCCCCCTTTTGTCAGTAAGGACCAAAAAGGTTTGAAGACATAGAGCCTCTACTCGTTCCCAGTTGGAGTAGGAGAAGATGCAGGGTCGTTGGTGTTTGGCGGTGCAGAAGAAGTTGGAGCAGTGTCGACACGCGCTGAAGGAGGAGGTGGTGAGGTAGCATCATCTTGATCATCGATCACTCTGGCATCCACAGTTGCAGCAGAGGAGGAATAGTCAGAGTCTTCAAGAGACGGAGTTCGACACAAAACAGCATTCCTTGGGGGAGTGTGGTCAAACTTGAATCTTTCAGTGAAGCCATCGTCTTGAAGATCTGCTTCAGCACTCAGCAATGTCAAACTCTTCCATGGCCTCCGACAGGTTTCATGGGCAACAAAGGTATTCTTGGTGGCAAGGTTGCGAATACGATTGACGTCCACCAAGAGGCTTTGCATCTGACGCTTCAGCCAGTAGTGATGCTTATCCTGTTTCTGATGTAAGGCAACGAGAAGTTCTCGGTCATTGAGAACACGAGATCGCTTCCGAGGCCTTTGGGCAATGGTGCTCTCAGTAGCTTCAGTCTCTACATGGCGAGGTAAGCGAGTATGGCCAGCCAGAGGATAAACACAAGTGACTGCTGGAACTCCTTCAATGGGCTGAGTGAAGCTTTGGTGATCAGCATTGTGAAGATAAACAGGCTCTTTGGCAGGCTCTTGGTATATGGCTTCAACTGACATATCAACCTCTGGCAAGAATATGAGATGGTTGAGAGCAGAAGGTTGATAGTTGATGGCAGAATGAAGCTTGATGAGGCGCATGATCCATGGAGCGTAGAACTTAAGTCCAAAGAGATCGGAGCCTGACACAACCAACTGCCTGATAAAGAAGTCTTGAGCGTTGAAGCTGATGCCATTGAAGATACAGAAGACCAATGTCTTCATTGTTCCTTCAAGTTTGGCTGATGAACAGTGTCCTTTGACAGGCCATAGAGTTCGCCTAATGATATGATATATAGTACGTGGCAGATACTCAAGGTCTTCAACAAAGAACTCCTTTGGGTACTCAGCTTCGAGTGGCAAGGGCTTCATCATGCTCAGCATGTGGCTCATGTTGGGCTTTGGCTTCTGAAAGATACTCTCCATAGCTTCGAAGTGTCGCTGACAACCAGGTTCATATAGTTCTCCTGGAGTGGGTAGGCCAGTTAGCTCAATGAGGTCAAAGGCTTTGGCTTCATGATGGACATTTCATGTCATCGACTCAAGGACCCATGTCTTCGGATCCCTGTTGTAGCCGCGAATGTGGAGGGTTGCATAGAATTGCAGAAGCAGCTCTTCATTCCAATGCTCTTTATCAGTCACAAAGTTCAGCAGTCCAGCATCACGGAAGCAATCAAGGGCTTCTTCAAGACAGGGCAATCCAGTAATGGCTTCAGTGTCAAGACGCATATGTGGGAAGATGCGCCCTTGATCATAGAGAACTCGTGAATAATAGCTGCGCTGTTGATAGCTCCAGAACCTATCTGATGAAATCCTTGGTTTGGAGTAGGGGTTCTTGGCGCTATCAAAGAAAGTGTTGTGCGCAATAAAGCCATTAGCGTTGAAGGACCCTGGTGAAGTGGCAGTACCTGGGAACCTGGGCAGTCTTGGCTTTGGCTTCTGAACTTGAGGCATGTGCTCGACGTGGTAGTCAAATTGAGGACCAGCAGCGGGCGGACCAGCAGTAGGCGGAGGAACCAGAAGAGGCCATTTGACAGAGATGAGCTGGTCATCGTTGTCGTATGCTTGCTCGATAGTATGTGGCCTTGGAGGCGGAACATGAGCAGTGGCATTGACTTCAGGCTGCTCATTTGTGTCAGGTGCAGCATTGGCTTCAGGTGCTATCACTTCAGGCACCACATTGAATTCAGGCGCCACATTAGCTTCAGCCATGAAAACGTCATTGGCTTCAGTGGTGGTGTTGGTGGCCGTCTCAGAATTTGTAACCTCCACTTTAGGAGCTGGAGGGTCGGACACGTTCTCCTCGAGAACAACTTGGTTGGCAGGGGTGTGGAAACACGTGCTTC
Organism: Secale cereale; assembly: GCA_902687465.1. Lineage (NCBI taxonomy): Eukaryota > Viridiplantae > Streptophyta > Magnoliopsida > Poales > Poaceae > Secale > Secale cereale. The sequence continues at coordinate 536,891,951 of LR738710.1, read as the reverse complement.
TTCTTCTCTTGTTTCATCGGCTAATGCAGCCGGAATATCTTCAGCCGCTTTGGCTTCAGACTCAGGGAGGTTCACAGTAGGAGAGGCTTCAGGAACAGATTGGTGTTCATCTTCTTATGGAATACTTGATTGATTGACTTGAGGCCTTGGTCCTTTGAGAAGTCTGCGAAACACTGGCGACGCTTGTGGAGATGGAGTTGGTTGGGCCTCAAAGTCTTCATCGTCAACCACTGGATTGGTGTCATGTGTTGGGGGAGTAACTGGTGTGTCTTCAACACGTGGGGATTCTTGTGGGTGATCAGCTCATGAGTCATCCTGAGCAATTGGCGTCAAAGGACGACCAATGCTAATGCGTTCGCTGTTCGTGAGAACAGGCGACGATACTACATTGTATTCGATCTGAGGAAGGACTTCATCATCTTCAACATTGTCGTGATGACCAATGTCTTCAGCTGCAGTGGGGTCAATAGTTGGAATGTCTTCAGGAGCCTCTGTGGGAGCAGGCTCATGAACAGTCAGGCGACGTTCTTGTTGTGCAGACGTAGGACGAGCAACAGAGATTGGCTCGACGACAAGGGGATCTGAGGGAGCAACTCGGACTTTCTTGATCTTGCGCTTCTTGGTGGGTGGAGCATCATCAGTGGTGTTCTTGCGCTTGCGAGCTTTAGCTTCAGCCACCTTTGTCTTCTTGAGTTCTGAAGCAACTGTGGGGACCTTAGGCTTCGTGCGTGTCATGCTGGCAGGGAAGACAATGCGAGGTTCTTCCTGCCTTGATTCTTCAGCGGGGGCCACAGTTGGCTTATTCTTCTTGGCAGCCATCCTGGGGTCGATGCCAGGACGCCCAAGGGCCTTGCACTTCTCAGCTTCATTGTAAGCTTGAACACACTTGGCAGCCAAGGCCTTTATGCGCTCACAAGAACCTTTAGCTTCTTCACGCTTCTTGTGAAAGGCTTCCTTGAGCTCATGCATCATGACTTTGAAATTCTGGATATCTTGGACGCTGAGCTTGGCCATATGCTTCTTGAACTGAGCCTTTTCAAAATCAATCTTTTGCTTCAGCTCAACAATTCTCTGAGCAAGAGCTAGCTCAGAAGCAATGGCGCCGTTGAATGAGACGCTTAGGCCAATCGGAAGTTGCAGATCATCGAAGCTGAGGTTGGGGGTGTCAAACCACTCATCGATGAAGTTATTGATGACTGCCACGTCAAAGAGAGGCAAGTCATTGAAGATTTATGCATCTTGCTTGCTCTTTATCAATTGCTCAAGAGCGTCATCAGCAAGATCTTCATCACTCTACAAATCAATGGCTTCATTCTCGTTCCTCAGAACAGCAGCAGGAGTCAGAGCTGGACCAGTGGAGTGCATAGGCTTCTTTTTCTTCTTCTCAGACTTGGAGATGCGTGAGAGATCTTTAGACTGCAAACTTGGTGCAGGTGGAGCAGTGGCCAAAGGCTTCACTCTTGAAGCTGTTGGTGGAGTGGAAAGCTTTGAAGCCTTGGATTTGTTCTTCTTCTTTGGCTTCGGAGGTGCAGGCGCTTCATCAGAGTCAGCGTCATCTGCAGGTTGATCCACATCTGCCCCTTGAACCCTTATGTGAGAGATGAGACCTTCTAAGTTGTAGAAGGGCCCAACCAGATTTGGTTCAGCTTCGCGTGTGCCATCGGCACGAGGCGCAGAGGGGCCAGGGTTGAAGTATAATCCCCAAGTTTTCTTGTTCTCCTTGGCCGAGTTCTTGGCATAGTGGAGGTTGCGCTTGAACAGATTGTCGTCACGACACCATAGCAATGATGATGGGTCGGCATCTGCTAGTTGTGGCCCTCGGACCATGCAAGGATAGAAGCATTGGGCAATGGCTTTAGCTTGGGACCTGGGTGGAAGATTTTTGTACAAAATGTCTCCCCATGGTCGCTTGATGGAATTCTTCTCCACATACTCCTGGGTCACAAACCTGTACTTGAACCACTGTTCTGCCCAATATCTTCGAATCCATTGAATTCGAGTTTTTCTCTGATTGTAGTCCTCCTCTGGATCAGTTTTGTACATCTCATGGAGGTCAGAAGGCAAATCTCTGGAGGTGTTTCCACGGCGCTGTCTGCCACCCTTCCTAATAGATTTCTCAGTTGCCATTGGGTTCAAACTGAAAGGCTTCAACACTGTCAAAGGCTTTCGTTTGCTGGTCAGACAGGAACTGGCTTCGGGAGAGTTGATGTGATGCTGTAAGAATTCTGCAAATGAATGCAGACTATGAGAACCAAGAGATTCTCCCACAGACATGTACCTGTGACAACATTAGAGATGCGAGGGAAGGGGAAGAGGTCATATGCATTCTCAGAAGATTTTAAAGATAAATCAGTTCAGAACACATTGACCTCATAGCGCGAAGACATTCACTTATATGTTGAGAGTTGGTTCCAGATTTGTACGAATCCAAGAATAGGTACAAGTGAGGAATCTAACTACGTGTGAAGCATAAGCGAATATACTAGGCAACGTATGAGATGCAGACAGGATAGATCCAAATATGTGGAGGCAGAAACTTCTTATGGTAGAAAGGATGAATCTATTGGATCAAGAAGACGTTAAAAAGAGGATTTTAATGTACCACACGATGAACTGCTAGACGGAGACGAAGTGGAGGCCGAGCAGTTCGATCTTCCGTGCCCTAACTTGGTGACGGAGGACACCTACGGCGGAGGCGGAGAAGACGATGTCCGCGGCCAGCGTGAAGACGGCGTCGACGAGGTTGCGGCAGCTAAGCGCTTCGTCGCCGACGTCGTCGAGAGCTAGCGGAGGCGCTAGGGTTGGTCGAGGTGGAGAGGTGGTAGAAGAGTTTTTGACCGCGATGGGACGGGCATTTATAAGGAAAGGAGACGGCACCGCGCAATTACGCAGGTGCCCCTGGCGGTTCACATCTGAGGGACACGTGGCGGCCGCGCAATACATGGGGAGTTGTTTCATGTGCCCACGAACGCCTGGACTGTCGGGGTGGTCGTTCCGGCTTCTCCGGATTTCAGGCAATAAGGATTGAGCATTAAAATAGATTTAATGTTTGTCTCTGTATCTTCTGCTGACAAGGACGCAAAGAAGACATTCGACGGTTCCAACATAATGCATATGATTTGGATAGATAGAGTTTGAGGTGAGAAAGCATAGAGAGGTTAGGGTCCGATCACATTCACTTAGTTCAAAAGATTCAAATAAGAAGACATAGCTATAAGTGAATGTTGTAGAGGACAGAACACAAGTCTATATATGAAGATAAATCAAATGCGAAGATTATGCAAATGTAACGCCAAGAGAAACACTTCAAGCAAAGATTTGGTGGTGGCGTTACCCACCATATAGGAAGTATTAGACCTAGACACGGCGCACAATTATCGTGGCGCTCCGAAGTCAAATTCCGTGTTAATGTATTCACACTCAGAATGTAAGTCTTCATTGATTGAAGACATACTTTACTTCGTGTGTTGCACATCTAAGTCATGAACATGCATAAGTGTTAGGATGTGTGCGTAATTATAGTACATTCGAGGATTCCAAGATATTTAGCTCACACCGCAACTTGCAAAACCTTTTCTCATCCAAGGGCTTTGTGAAGATATCTGCCAGCTGCTCTTCGGTGTTGACGTGTATGATATCAATATCTTCCTCATGACATGATCTCTGAGAAAGTGATGACGAATTTCAATGTGCTTTGTCTTCGAGTGCTGAACTGGGTTGTTTGCAATCTTGATGGCGCTTTCATTGTCGCAATAGAGTGGCACATGCTTCAGATGCACACCATAGTCCTTGAGAGTTTGCTTCATCCAGAGAAGCTGAGCACACCAAGATCCAACAGCAATGTATTCAGATTCAGCAGTGGAGAGTGATACACAGTTCTGCTTCTTTGAAGACCAACAGACAAGTGATCGTCCCAGAAACTGACTTGTGCCTGATGTAGACTTGCGATCAACTTTGTCACCAGCAGAATCAGCATCTGAGAATCCAACTAGATCAAACTCTGAGCCCTTTGGATACCATAATCCTAGTGTTGGGGTGTAAACCAAATATCGAAGAATTCGCTTCACAGCTAAGTGATGCGACTCCTTTGGTGTTGCTTGGAATCGAGCACACATGCAAACACTAAGCATAATATCTGGCCTAGATGCACATAAATAAAGTAAAGAACCAATCATGGAGTGGTATACCTTTTGATCGAAATCTTTACCATTGGCGTCGGGACTTAGATGACTTTTAGTTGGCATAGGCGTCGTGTATCCTTTGCAGTCTTGCATACCAAACTTCTTCAGGCAATCTTTGAGGTATTTCTCTTGAGATACGAAGATGACGTTGCTTTGCTGACGAATTTGAAGATCAAGGAAGAACTTCAGCTCACCCATCATGGACATCTGATATTGCTCTTGCATCATGTGACCGAACTCATCACTGTATCTTTTGTGAGTGCAGCCAAAGATAATGTCATCCACATAGATATGGTAAACAAACAGTTCACCATCATATGTCTTCGTGAACAGTGTGGGATCCAAGGAACCAGGTTTGAAGCCTTTGCTCTTCAGGAAGTCTTTGAGAGTGTCATACCAAGCACGAGGGGCTTGTTTGAGGCCATACAGTGCCTTGTTGCGCTTGTATACCATATCAGGATGTTTTGGATCTTCAAAGCCAGGTGGTTGTGCAACATACACTTCTTCTTCAATCTTGCCATTGAGAAAGGCACTCTTCACATCCATTTGATACAGAAGTATGTTGTGATGGTTTGCATAGGCTAGCAGTATGCGAATAGCTTCAAGCCTAGCCACAGGAGCAAATGTTTCATCAAAGTCAATCCCTTCAATCTGAGTGTATCCTTGAGCAACGAGACAAGCTTTGTTTTTGACAACTTGACCATGCTCATCTTGCTTGTTGCGATATATCCATTTTGCGCCTATTATGTTGTGCTTGCGGGGGTCAGGACACTTGACAAGTTCCCATACATCGTTCAGCTCAAACTGTTGAAGCTCTTCTTGCATATCTTGAATCCATTCAGGTTCCATGAAGGCTTCAGCAACTTTCTTGGGTTCAGATATCGAGACAAATGCAAAGTGCCCACAGAAATTTTCTAGCTGTGTTGCTCTTGAACGAGTGAGTGGACCAGGTGCATTGATGCTGTCAATTGTCCTCTCAACTTGTACTTCATTTGCAACACGAGGATGAACTGGACGAAGATTTTGCTCTTGCTGGTCATTGTCATCATCAGGAGGATTGTCTTCAGGCTGAGCATTGTCTTCAGGTTGTTTGGGAGTAGAATTGATGAGTTCCTTGTCAGGCTGTGCTTCAGAAGGCATGATTTCACCTGTTCCCATTAGCTTGATAGATTCACTGGGTGGAGCTTCATCCAGCACATTTGGCAGGAACTCTCTTTGTGAGCCATTCGTTTCATCAAACCGCACATCCACAGTTTCAACAACTTTATAGAGAAAGATGTTGAAGACTTTGTCGGAGTGCGAATCCTTTCTGTAGCCGAGCATGAAACCTTCATGTGCTTTTGGTGCAAATTTTGATTTGTGATGTGGATCCTTGATCCAGCACCTAGCTCCAAATACCCTGAAGTAACTGTCATTTGGCTTCTTGCCAATAAGGAGTTCATAGGATGTTTTCTTCAGAAGCTTGTGAAGATAAACACGGTTGATGATATGGCATGCTGTATCAATAGCTTCGGGCCAGAACTTTCTTGGTGTCTTGTATTCATCGAGCATCGTTCGAGCCATCTCAATTAGGGTTCTGTTCTTGCGCTCCACGATGCCATTCTGCTGAGGTGTGTACGAAGCTGAGAACTCATGAGTGATTCCCATTGTATCCAGATAAAGATCAAGGCCGGTATTCTTGAACTCAGTGCCATTGTCACTTCTGATATGCTTGATCTTGACGCCATAGTTGTTCATGGCACGGTTGGCGAAGAGTCTGAAGACATCCTGCACTTCAGTCTTGTAGAGAATTATGTGCAGCCATGTGTATCTTGAATAATCATCAACAATGACGAAGCCATAGAGACAAGCTGTAGTAGTGAATGTGGAGTAGTGAGTAGGGCCAAATAAGTCCATGTGAAGCAGCTCGAAGGGTTGGGATGTCGTCATGATTGTCTTCGAGGGATGCTTGGCCCTAGTCATCTTCCCAGCTTCGCAGGCACCGCACAGATGTGAACTTGATGCCCTCGATGCCTACGACGTGCTTCTTCTTTGCGAGCGTGTGCAAGTTCCTCATGCCGGCATGTCCTAGCCTCCGATGCCAGAGCCAGCACTCTGAAGCTTTTGCTAGAAGACATACGACCATCTATGGTCCTGCTGAGAAATCCACCATATACAGATCATCTTTCCGATATCCTTCAAAGACTAGAGACTTGTCAGATTCCATTAGTACAAGGCAACGATATTTTCCAAATATCACAATCATGTTTAAGTCGCAAATCATTGAGACAGACATTAAGTTGAAACCAAGGGATTCAACAAGCATGACTTTATCCATGTGATGATCCTTTGAGATTGCAACTCTACCTAGACCCAACACCTTGCTTTTACCAGTATCAGCAAATGTGATGTGACTCTTGTCAGATGGACGTAAGGTTGAGTCTGCAAGAAGACTTCGATCTCCAGTCATATGATTAGTGCATTCGATGTCCATAATCCATTCTAAAGTCTTTGGTGTCATACCCTACAGTGCAGTTAGGGGGATAGGCTTCACGAATAGTCATTGTGAAGCATAAACATTTGACGTACAAGCGGATTATGAAAGCTTAGATCCAAGTTGGGACTGATAGGATGATTGGCAAGTGATTCAGGAACAAAATACATAGTAAGACCATTTGGGCATTTGATCTTGCGCCCTACAAGTTGTTTTAGGTCCCCATCAATAGCATCAGACGCCTTTGATTTTCGGCTGGAGACCTTTCCCTGCAAGAGAAAGTTAAATCTTCTTAACCACCCACATCTTCAGGGGTGGCTTAGAAGCAATGAGTCTAAGAGCAGCATCTGAGAATTTTGGCTTTGGAGCCCTAGCAAATAGTCTTGCAGTAGGAGAATAATACTCATAAGAATAAGCAGAGAAGTTCTTTGTTTTATGAATATAGCGGTTTGAGGAAACACGCTCATATTCATGGGTCTGGGTATAATTTCCCTGCAAAACATTGGCGTTAGGGTGAATCAGGTGAGTTCTCTGTCTGTATGAAGCCTTAGGACCGTATGAAGCCTTTGGTCTGGGGTTTGTCTTCTTCCCAGGTGGTGTCATGATGACATTTGCTGGAAGCTTCTCAAGACAACCTTTGGGAACCCAGATCTTCTTCATAGGTGGCCCGTTCCTGCAGTTAGTACCAATATACCTGGCAAACACTTCACCATTCTGATTCTTAAATAGTTTATAGGTTGCATCAAAGGATTCATCAATGATAATAGGATTAGCACAAGTGAAGCCAGATAGGGTAGACGGATCCACTGAAGGTTCCTTTGCAGCAACCCATGTGGTTTTGGGGTACTGCTCAGGCTTCCAGTATGAACCATCAACATTCATTTTCCTCTCGAACCATACACCCTCTTTCCTAGGGTTTCGGTTTAGAATCTGCTTTTTGAGGACATCACATAATGGCTGATGCCCTTTGAGGCTTTTGTACATCCCTGTTTCAAGCAAAGTCTTCAACCTAGCATTTTCATCAGCAATAGTAGTGGTATCCTCAGCAGAGGGGTTAGTTACCACATCAGCAGTTGAAGATATTGCTATAGTGGCAGCAGTAGAACATTAAGCAACAGATGTAGCGTTATCACGCTCAATGCGTTTTAGACATGGTGGTTCAAATCCTTCCTGAGCGGAGCTGATCTGTTGAGCGCGGAGTGACTCATTTTCTTTTTGAAGATCTTCATGAGCCGCTTTCAATTTCTCAAGATCTCGCTTCCTTTGAAGATAATCGTGGGAAAGCTTTTCATGAGTTTTTGAGAGCGATTCATGAAGACTCTCAAGTTCCTCGTACTTAACATGAAGATTTTTTATGTCTTCAATTAAGGACTGAGAATGGGTCATTTCCGCATCCAACAGGTCATCGCTTTTGTCCAACAATTTTTTAATATGTTCCATAGCTTTCTGTTGTTCAGTGGCAATTTTAGCAAGTGTTTTGTACCTAGGTTTGGATTCACAATCTGAGTCATCTTCACTGGATATTTGAAAGTAAGCGTCGCGTGATTTTACCTTGGCACCGCGTGCCATGAAGCAGTAGGTGGGAGTAGAGTCGTCGTTCTCATCATCATCAGTGTTGGTGACGGGGCCATTGTCTTCAGTGTTGAAGATGGACTTGGCAACGTAGGTTGTGGCTAGAGCTAGACTTGCAACACCAGAATCGGACTCCTCCTCAGACTCCACCTCCGCTTCTTCTGAAGCAGACTCCTCCTCTGAATCCATCTCCTTGCCAACAAACGCACGAGCCTTGCCAGATGAATTCTTCTTGTGTGATGAATACTTCGATGAAGACTTGGAAGAAGATTTTTAGGGTTTCTTCTTTTTCTTGTCATCAGAATCATATTCCTTGCTCTTCTTCTTCTTCTTCTTCTTCTCATTGTCCCATTGAGGACATTCAGAGATGTAATGACCAGGTTTCTTGCACTTATGACATGTTCTCTTCTTGTAGTCATGGGTAGAAGCTTCATCATTTCTTGAGCTGGATCCTGAAGACTTTCTGAAGCCTTTCTTCCAAGTGAATTTCTGGAACTTCTTCACAAGCATGGCAAGCTCCTTTACAATGTCTTTAGGATCATCAGAACTGCACTCAGATTCTTCTTTAGATGAGGAAGCAGCCTTTGCCTTCAAAGTGCGAGTTCGGCCATAGTTGGGACCATAGATGTCACGTTTCTTAGATAGCTGGAACTCATGTGTGTTGAGCCTCTCAAGTATGTCAGACGGATCGAGAGTCTTGAAGTCGGGGCGTTCTTGAATCATCAGGGCAAGGATGTCAAATAAGCTATCAAGTGATCTCAGGAGTGTCTTGATGATTTCATGCTTGGTGATCTCAGTGGCGCCAAGTGCCTGAAGCTCATTTGTGATGTCAGTGAGGCGATCGAATGTGTGCTGGACATTCTCATTGTCGTGTCTCTTGAAGCGATTGAAGAGGTTGCCAAGGACACTGATCCTTTGATCTCTCTGAGTTGAGACGCCTTCGTTGACCTTAGAAAGCCAGTCCCAGACTTGCTTTGACGTTTCCAGAGCACTCACACGACCATATCGTCCTTTGGTCAGATGACCACAGATGATATTCTTGGCAGTGGAATCCAGTTGAACGAGCTTCTTGACATCAGCAGGGGTGAGACCTTCACCAATCTTGGGAACGCCGTTCTTGACGACAAACCAGAGGTCCACATCAATGGCTTCAAGATGCATGCGCATCTTGTTCTTCCAGTAGGGGTATTCAGTGCCATCGAAGACGGGGCACGCAGCGGAGACTTTGATTATCCCTGCAGTCGACATAGCTAAAACACCAGTTGGTTAAACCAAATCACATAGAACAAGGGAGTACCTTGCTCTGATACCAATTGAAAGGGATGTATATCGACTAGAGGGGGGGTGAATAGGCGATTTTTATGAAAGTCTTCAAAACATGAAAGTTTCGAAGACAAACGATAGAACCGATCCTATTTATATGCAGCGGAAGGTAGACTACACTAGACAAGCCACAGTCAAGTATTCAATGAAGTGAAAGCATGAAGACTAATAGCAGCTAGGCAGTATGGATCAGGATGGAAGATTGTATGAAGCCAGTCAGAACAAGTAGTCACACAGTGAAGTCAAACAGATAAGGCAAGCAGGCAATGACTTCACAAAGACAGATAGTAAGTAAAGAGAAGGAATGGATAGAACCAGTAGCTTGGGGAAGACAGTGATTTGTTAGACCAATTCCAGTTGTTGTGACAACTGTACGTATGGTTAGGGAGGCTAAGATTTAACTCAGAAGACCGCGTCTTGACCTTATTCCCCTTGAGCTAAGGACACCTAGTCCTTGATTAATCACTCTGGTAAGTCTTCAAGGTAGACTTCCAAACCTTCACAGACTTCGTTCACCGGAGATCCACAATGACTCTTGGATGCTCAGAACGCGACACCTAACCGGCTGGAGGAATCATACTCCTAAAGTGTAACAAGTCTTCTGATCACGTAGACAGAAAGACTCCAGTGATGCCTAGCACTCTTTGGCTCTGGGTGTTTGGGCTTTGTCCTCGCAAGGATTTCTCTCTCAAATGCTTCGGAGGTGGGTTGCTCTCAAACGACAAAAGCCGTGTAATAACTCTGAGCAGCCACCAATTTATGGTGTCGGGGGTGAGCTATTTATAGCCACTAGGCAATCCGACCTGATTTGTCCGAAGTGACCCTGGGTCACTAAGGAACTGACACGTGTTCCAACGGTCAGATTTCAAACACACACGGCAGCTTTACTTGGGCTACAAGTAAAGCTGACTCATCCAACTCTGGATAAGATTTGCTCTCATTGTCTTTGCTCGAAGTCATAGGATTTGGTTGAGCATCACTTCAGTCACTCTGACTTTGTTCACTTGGACCCCACTTAACAGTACGGTGGTTCCTATGACTCAACAAAGAAGAAAAGGAAACTACAAAACATCTAAGTCTTCGCGCTCCATAGTCTTCACACAATGTCTTCTCTTGTCATAGTCTCCAATATGAAAATCTTCATATACCACCATTGTCGTCAATGTCTTCATACATTTTTAGGGGTCATCTCCGGTAGGTAACCGAATCAATGAGGGACTACTACGTGTGTTATCCTGCAATTCTCACAAACACATTAGTCCCTCAACCAGGTTTGTCGTCAATACTCCAAAACCAACTAGGGGTGGCACTAGATGCACTTACAAGAACCATTCGGAAGGCCATTCTCCAGATGCCCTCCTTGGTGTGCCGGACAGGTATTCGGTGTCGGCAATGAGCCATACTTCGGCTCCGCCCACTTCAAATATTGACCCCTCATGGTTGCGCGGGACAAGACAGAACAACTTCCTCCACATCTCAAAATGGGCCTCGATGCCCAGAAATAATTCGCATAAAGCAACATAACCCGCAATGTGCAAAATCGAGATAGGGTGAAGTTGTGCAGCTGGAGGCCATAGTATTTCAGAAGCCCTCGGAGGAACGGATGGATTGGAAATCCGACGCCTCTCAGCAGATAGGGGATGAAACATACTCGCTCCCCCCTGGAGGGATTGGGGAAGTCCTCTGCCTGAGTCTCACCATTTAAAGAGGCTAGCCCCGCTCGAACAGGGACTAGATCTGCAGGGGGATAAATCCCTGCGTTTGCACCTTCGCTAATTAACTGTGAAACACGGAACACCTCTCCCACTCGCCTTTCTCTCGGCCGGAACGGAAGGAGGAACTGGGAACGCTAGCCATGTTGGAATGGTTTATCCTAGCAGTCTCCGGGGATTTTCTCTGCGTGGTGCCAAACGGGTCTAAGATCCAATCTCTGTAAATAGGCGCTCTTCCTTGCATGGACGGGGTGCTGTTTGCAAAAATACCCTGACCTTCCGCATTCGCTCAACACGTGGAAGACGAAGTTATTTACGCGCAGAAGCCGAGGGGAGCGACATTGGATCAAGGGCCGAATACATAACTTGGAGGTCAACAAAGGAGGAACCCGCCTTGCAATGTCGAAGAAAATTCGTGTGCCGAACACCTCATTATTGAAGACTGGTTTTGGGGCTACTGAGGGAGTCCTGGACTAAGGGGTTCTCGGGCGTCCGGCCTGTTATCCATGGGCCGGAATGATGGGTTGTGAAGACATGAAGGCCGAAGACTGCACCTGTGTCCAGATTGGACTCTCCTTGGCGTGGAAGGCAAGCTTGGCGACCGAATATGAAGATTCCTTCTTATGTAACCGACACTATGTAACCCTAGATCCCCCCGGTGTCTATATAAACCGGAGGGAGTAGTCGGGAGAGGACATACTCATTACCATAGTCATACAGGCTAGGCTTCTAGGGTTTAGCTATTACAATCCCGTGGTAGATCAACTCTTGTAATACTCATATTCATCAAGATCAATCAAGCAGGAAGTAGGGTATTACCTCCATAGAGAGGGCCCGATCCTGGGTAAACATCGTGTCCCCAGCCTCCTGTAACCATCAACCTTAGACGCACAGTTCGGGACCCCCTACCCGAGATCCGCCGGTTTTGACACTAACAGCTGGGTTTGGAACCAGTGTCTTGAGCTCGTCTAGCGTAGCCTTCTTCATCACAACATCGGCCTCGTTGTGCATGTCATCAATGTTGTTGAAGTTCAAGCACACTTCCATGGTGTGCTCGAACTTCTTGCGGTCACCGAGTGAGCACCCAAGGAAGAAGGTCATCCATCCAATGTCCCAGGGGAAAGGGTTGGGGTTGGAGTTGGAGTCCATGTCGATGGAGAGGTGGTGAAACAGAGGGGATTTTAGTGGGTGTGCTCGAACTTCTTGCGGTCATCGAGCGAGCACCCAAAGAAGAAGGACCTCCATCCAATGCCCTAGGGGAAAGGGTTGGGGTTGGGAATTGGAGTTCATGGTGAGGGAGATGTGGTGAAACAGAGGGGATTTGAGTGTGGTGTTGGGTTAGTAGGGTGGGTTAATATAGGAGCATTAGGCCGATATGAATGAATGTTGGCCATTGAACTACGTGTTGTTCATAATACAAATGGACAAGGGCAAGGATGTGGTGCCACCATTGGAGAAGGGCAAGGAGGTTGTGCCTCCATTGGACGAAGTGCAAGTGTTGGATCACCCAAGCCCCAAGCGGAGGAACTATGGCCACTTTCATCAAGAGTCAGGACCAAACCACTTATGTAAGGTTATCCTTACTCCTAAGCTGGAGAGTCTGCCAATGCCTCTCGACTTCACCAAGCACTTCCCCGCCATCCATACAGAGTTCAAGCTGAAGACAAACATCTGTTGCGCATAGAGGGCGATGGTGAGGGTGATCAACGACAGAGTCGCCCTTGATCAGGGTTGGGCCACATTCGCCACCGTTCACCAGATCATTATCATGTACATGCTGACGTTCAAGCTATAATCCCCCGACACCATGAAGGTGAGCGTATTCAACGACGAGGGCGTGGAGGTGATCACCAAATGCAAGGAGCACGACTATGCCTTCGCCGCGACCGCATGAGCTCCTGTGGTCCAATCCTTGGTTGTTTTATCTTTAAGGCTTGGGTTTTGTCTAAAACTTATCGTACTATGTTCGTTTAAAACTTGTGATGCGTGGTTAAGACTTGTGTTTTTGCGTTAGTTTGTTCTGTTGCTCTAGTTTAGTTCTTAATTCTTCATGTGTGCCTCTGGTAACCCCACCACATCGAGGAGGAGGTTACCACACAACTGTACTGGATGTAACCAAACAACCGGACTTGTGTTTCCCCTCAAACAAGTCCGCAACCAAGCAACATGCCTTCAGTTTTAGCACATGCAGGCTAGAGGGGATGCAGGCAACCAATCAACATGCAGATGTTGCTTTTTAGCCTGCATATTCTCATACGGGCCCAACTGGGAAAAGTATGCAAAGTGGCAAAAAACAATGTAGGTAACCAAACGCGCCCCATGTAACTCCACCTGAAACTTGTAGTCCCTTCTTTTCTTAATAACGGTCAACACTCGAGCAAAATTAAGTGCTCTTTACTCTAGTAAACATGCATGTGCAATGCACGTCTCGTCAGAATGAATTTGAATTCCCGAAGCTCATCTCGTTAAAATTCAAAATAGGAACCCCCATAGCTGACAATTTCAATCTGCATATATCAACATCCACATACTTTTAAGTCTTCATGGGATTTAGTACTTCATAAACTTGCCAAAGCATAAGATCTATCCTTTGGTGAGACAATGAAATATGCACTTAATTCAAGATGCTTTTATGGGGGAAGCACGTTGGTTAGACTACTTTAAATAGGAAACATTGATTCTTGCAATCCAACAGAGTTGGGTCCTCATAGTGATCCAAATGAATCAATCTTTCTACGGAGGTCAATTTTAGCTAAAAATGAAGTATTTAATGGGATGGCGTTCTCCTTCCCCTCATTATAATATCATATCAGCATCAAACGCTAGTGCTCACTAGCACTCGAGAAGACACGACAAGGCCGGAACAAGATTGAAGAAAAAAATGTTTTATATGAAGCCCAGCCCACAACAATACACTGAATTTCAGTTTGATAGCGGGGTTTCTACTCTCTGGCCCACCCAGCTTTTTTCAGGAAGCAGTGGCCAATGTAGCTATCCTCCTCACTCTCACCCAAGCATACAATCGGCAAACTTCTAATTCATCCTTGACTACCGCCATACACGTCAGGACTAATAAAAATTCAAGAAAAACACAACAACAATTAATTAGAACTGACGACACAATATAAGACCATTTATTATAATTTCCAACAGCATGCCAAACGTAGCACATACTACATATACAACCTTTTCAGGATAATATGTTGCATGAAGTTGACAATTCTTCAAGGAGATGCAGTCACAGCCTTATAAACATACATATTTCTTAATCTGCAGCATTTTCTTTAATCAACTGTAGAAATGTTCAAAAGGATGAATACATAGCGAACAAGAAACATGAAAATTGGAGCAATCTCTAATGCAGCTGGTGTAGGTGTTATTGATAGGATTATCTTCAACCAACTCATTATAAGTTTGTCAAATAAGAATGAGTCAACATGGATTTTGATATATATATCATATGTCATAAATGGTTTCCTATAATCAACTAGTTAGACAGTGAGCTTACAACAAGCTTTACAAGAAGAAGAAAAATGCACCGGACAAGGTTTAGAAGAGGAAGAAAAATGCTTTTCAGAGCTGCACCATGAACTCCCCAATCTGGTGTTGTAATGCAATGAATGGCACCTTGGATCTGTCCATTAGCCACTTTTACTATAGCTTTGCATGCATACAAGCATACAAGTATGTATTAGATAACACATGGGTACTACGGCATAGCATGCCTGATTTGCAATATATGTGTGTGTGTGTGTGTGTGTGTGTCTATATATATATATATATATATATATATATATATATATATATATATATATATATATATATATATATATATATATATATTTCCTGATTCTTGTCATCTTTTTTCTTCTTGTCCATTTGCATTCCCATTCTCGTAATTATTGATTTATAAGATTCACTGAAATAACCACTATTATTGTTTTGAAAGCAAGAATATATATTCACCAAAAAAGGGCAGCCCGGTGCATGTAGCTCCCGCTTGTGCAGGGTCCGGGGAAGGGTCCAACCACTTTGTGTCTATTGTATGCAGCATTTCCCTACATTTTTCCTGATTCTTGTCATCTTTTTTCTTCTTGCACATTGCATTCCATTTCTCGTAATTATTGATTTATAAGATCCACTTAAATAACCACTATTATTATTTTGAAAGCAAGAATATATATTCACCAAAAAAGGGCATCCCGGTGCATGTACCTCCGGCTTGCTCTATAAGAGGTTGTTTCCAAGACTTGAACTCGTGACCTCGTGATCACAAGGCAACAACTTTACCACTGTGCCAAGGCTCCCCTTCAAGAATATATGTTCACCAACAAACAAAAAATAGGGATGAAAAAAATATCACGCTTGACTTAAACTCTTATGGCTGAGATATCAATTGAAGTCCAAATTCACAAGAAACGGGAGATATGGATGCACTATATCAAAGATCTTGAATAATGTGCAACATATCAATACCAGCTATCCACACCACACAACAAAATTTAACTGAAATTCTATAAGATTAATGCTTCTAAAAATAGCAAGCTAATAACTAATAATCCGAACTCACTTGTGCAAACTTGCTGCCATGTGGCATCAGCAAATGTACAAGGATGACCATGTGCCGCATCATTGGAAATCTAAAACAGTAGACACTTAGTGTTAATAGAATAGCAAAATATTAAAAGGCAGACAAGAAGGTGAAAATTCAACTTAACATATAGGACCTCCCTCAAAAGTCAATAGTATGCACCGGATGTGTCCAAGACGCTGCTTCAGAACATTGCTGGATTTTTCATGTGGTACAGTCATATGACACTAAAAAATTGCAGAATTGCAGCTACATCCTAAAAACGCCTGCAAGGTTCAAGCTACAAAGAAACGGAAAATCCTGCCATACTCGGAAAACCATAGACCAAACACTTTGGCTCAAGGTATGGTAGGTGACCGAGCACTCCAGCACCGCGTCACATGCCTTTTTTGAAACGTGGGGCAAAATATTTGCCCCTTTTCATTAATTAAGGGAGGGAAAGGGTCTTTCAAAGTTACAGAGGACAAGAAAATAAAAGCCCCAAGCATGGGGTGCATAACACACCCGCACTACTCTCCCGGTAGAATGTGGCCCAAATGTTTCACCCCCGCGGTCGCCTAAAGAATCGCCACTTTTTGGATGGTGCGAAGAAGGATGGTTGGAGGAGCATAGTTGCGTCGAAAAACCCTTGCATTCATTTCGTCCCAAATCGACTTGCAAACTAGCATAGTGAGGGAAGACATTGCCCTTCCATGGATCCTTTGGGTGGCGACCATGTTGAACCACCAGTCCTTGATACCCCTATAGTTCACCCAAACTGTAACGTCCAAGCTGACCAGCTGAAGCCAGTCCTTCACCAAGCCCCATAGTCTCGGTGTGTAGCGGCAGCCAAAGAATAGGTGCTCGACTGTTTCCAGGCCCCTGCGGCAAAGAGGACAATGGCCATAGTTTCGCCACCCACTCTTGGCCAGCCGGTGAGCTGTCCAAATCCTGTTTTGTAAAGCAAGCCACGCGAGGAATTTGACGTTCGGAGGCGCCCATGTCTTCCAAACGACCTTGCACATGTCTGTGCGAGTGATGGATAGAAATTGCGCATTGTACGCAGAGAAAGCAGTGTATTCTCCTGAGACCGTATGCTTCCAAATGATGGAGTCCTCGGCATGCTCATCCAGACTAAAACCATGGATGGAAGTCCACAACTCTAGGAATTGTCTCAAGTGGTCAAAAGAGAACGTAGCCGTAGAGTTGATTTTGCTAATCCATGCTTCATTGTGCAAGGCTTCTCTGACCTTCCATTGCTTTCGTGACGATGCCTCAAACATCAGGGGGGCGATGGCCTTGGGCTTGCACCCGTTTAGCCAAGGGGACTCCCAGAAGGGCGCATGGGCGCCGTTGCCGATGGTGAACGTCAAGCATGCATAGAAAAAGACCTTATCCTCCTCATCACATATGTTACCCAGGCCAACCCACAATCTCATTGGTACGGTCCATTCAAGCCAGAGCCAGCGTAAACGAAGCACTCGGCAGAACTTCTCCAGGTGTAGCACCCCAAGGCCCCCAAGGTCCTTGGGTCTACAGACGCGCTCCCAATTGACTTTACACTTGGCCCAAGTCGTCTTGTGTGAGGCCGACCAAAGGAACGCTCGCTCAATCTTGCTAATGTTGTTCAGGGTGCCCCTAGGGATGGGAAGTGCAATAGCAGTGAAGACAACCTGCGAGGTCGGGACCGATTTGACCAAAACTACTCGGCCCGGAGTTGCAATGTATCTCCCTTCCCAAGGTACGAGCCTTCCTGTGACCTAATCCTTGAGGCACTTAAAGTCGGCACGTTTGAGCTGTCGCATCGACAAGGGCAGCCCCAAGTATTTCAGCGGGAAGGAAGCTCTCTTTGTGGGGATCCCATGAAGAATGGCGTCAAGGTTAAAATTTCGACAACGAATGGGTACGACCGAGCTTTCGGAGACATTTGCCTTCTGAAATCTTGTGCTGAAGTGATTTTGCATGCTGGCACAACCTTTTTTGTTCTCAAGAAGTCAAACTATAATCCTAGGTTAAATACTTGCATCAAGCTAACACAAAAAGTCTGTATCTCAAGAAAAATAGCTTAAAATCAAGTTCACACTCTTTTTTGAACCTCGTGTGAACAGATCATTATAGTTCCAATCGGAACTTACACAGTTTCAGAAACCAGAAGACTATTGTTTCTAGTACACAAGAAGTTGGTCAGGGATGAATGATAGATTTTCGCGCTGTAAATTTTAGACCCAAATAAACTTGCATGATGGAAATTACCTGTATGCATGTTGTTATCCTTGAAAAAATCTTCGTATACAAATCAAATGAAATCACATAATTTTTTCTTATGAATCATCTACGGCGTCGAACTACTGTGTGTAGATGCCAGGGCGGTGGCAGCGTCAGGGCAAAGCAGTTCGCGTGCCTAGGCGGTCGTGTCCACGTTCATTGGAGGCGGAGTGCTGGAAGGTTGCTGGCCCGACAGGGCGCGTGGGGAGGCCACCAATGTGGCACATGGGATGCATCGCGTGGGGAGGAGGCACGACCTTCTGGTGGATGATGACAACAATGGCACCTCGGTCCGCTGCTTGCCTCGGTTCAAGGTCCTCGACCTTCTCTTTTGCGGGAAAAGGGAGAGGATTTTGGGCCCGCAAGGCGAAGGAATTAGTGGCAGGATGCCGATGAGACCAGGAGAGGATGCGAACAACGAGGGGAAGCGGGGCCCTCGGCGCCGGTGGACTTGGCCCTCTGACTCTTGATGTGCCCCCCTCTCGAGAGGAGGCAATGGGGAGCTTGGGGGCATGGAACCGTTGTGGAGAGACGGGTACATAACTGCGCTCGGGAGCGCATGGCCCTCGCCGGTGGCAGCGTTGGTAATTGTAAGTGCCTTTAGTGCCACCCCTAGTGGTTTTGGAGTATTGACGACAAACCTGGCTGAGGGACTAATGTGTTTGTGAGAATTGCAGGATAACACAGGTAATAATCCCTCATTGATTCGGTTAACCTACTTGAGATGACCCCTAAAAATGTATGAAGACATTGATATTAGTGGTGGTATATGAAGATAATCATATTGAAGACTATGACATGAGAAGACATTATGTGAAGACTATGGAGAGCGAAGACGTAGAAGTTTCGTTGTTTCCTTTTCTTCTTTGTTGAGTCATAGGAACCACCGTACTATTAAGTGGGGTCCAAGTGAACTTAGTCAGAGTGACTGAAGTGATGCTCAACCAAATCCTATGTCTTCAAGTGAAGACTATGAGAGCAAATGTTATCCAGAGGCGGATGAGTCAGCTTTACTTGGAGCTCAAGTAAAGCTGCCGTGTGTTTGAAATCTGACCGTTGGAACACGTGTCAGTTCCTTAGTGACCCAGGGTCACTTCGGACAAATCAGGTCGGGTTGCCCAGTGGCTATAAATAGCCCACCCCCTACACCATAAATTGGTGGCTGATCAGAGTTATTACACGGCTTTTGTCGTTTGAGAGCAACCCACCTCCGAAGCATTTGAGAGAGAAATCCTTGTGAGGAGAAAGCCCAAACACCCAGAGCCAAAGAGTGTTAGGCATCACTGAAGTCTTTCTGTCTGTGTGACCTGAAGACTTATTACACTTGAGGATTGTGTTTCCTCCAGCCAGTTAGGCGTCGCGTTCTGAGCATCCAAGAGTAATTGTGGATTGCCGGTGAACGAAGTCTGTGAAGGTTTGGAAGTCTACCTTGAAGACTTACCAGAGTGATTGGGCGAGGACTAGCTGTCCTTAGCTCAAGGGGAACAAGGTGAAGACGTGGTCTTCTGAGTTAAATTTCAGCCTCCCTAACTAGACGTACAGTTGTCACAGCAACTGGAACTGGTCTAACAAATCACTGTCTTCCCCGAGCTACTGGTTCTATCCTTTCCTTCCCTTTACTTACTGCTCTATGTTGTGAAGACATTGCATGTTTGCTTTATCTGATTGTCTTCACTGAGTATCTACTTGTTGTGATTGGCTTCATTCCTCCTTCCTTTCTGATCACTACTGCCTAGTTGCTATTAGTCTTCATGCTTTCACTTTATTGAATACATGACTATGGCTTATCTAGTGTAGTCCACTTTCCGCTGCATATTAATAGGCTTGAGCTTATTGTTTGTCTTCGGAACTACAATGTTTTGAAGCATTTCATAAAAATCGCCTATTCACCCCCCCTCTAGTCGATATACTACACTTTCAATTGGTATCAGAGCAAGGTACTCCCTTGTTCAGTGTGATTCGGTTTAACCACCTGGAGTTTTAGCTATGTCGACCACAGGAATGAAGACTGTGTCTTGCCCCATTTTTGACGGTCAAGAGTATCCCAAGTGGAAGGCTATGATGAAGAAACGTCTCATGGCGATTAACAGTGAGTTGTGGACCGTCACTGAGATTGGTCTTACCGATCTATGCAAGAGGGCAGAAGCTGATGATATTTGCAAGTTCACTTTTCTCAATCTCACAGCGAAGGACGTCATCTGCTCCTGTCTATCTCAAGATCAGTTCAGGAACATCATGCATCTTCATCATGTGAAGCTTATCTGGGACCGTCTCTCTGAAGTCTATGAAGGTCATCGAACTCGTGATGATTCTGTGTTTGAGAAATTCAAGGAATCCCTCAAGACGATGACTCTCGATCTAGAACCATCATCTTCTCCACCATGTCTTATGGCAAAAGGTGCCAAGGTAACCGAATGCTATTCATCTGAATCTAGTGATGATGAATCTGGTGATGAGTTTGGACTCAGCTATGTCAAGCTTGCTTCCCTTGCCAATAAACAACAAACTGCTCTGGAAAAGGCTCAAATAATGCTTAAAAAGAGCAATGACATGTTGGGTGAAGAAATGGATCAGTCAAAAAACTTAGCTGAAAGTCTTCAGAGGCTGCAGGCTAAGTTAACTACGCTTCAAAGTCTCCATAACACTCTCTTGTCCGATCATGAAAAGTTAAGAGGATGTTATGAAGATCTTCAGAATGAGCATGATTCATTACTTGCTCAACATGTCAGTGCTACTCATGAAGAGTTTGGAACACCATGTCTAAAATGCATTGAACGTGATAATGCTACATTTGTTGTTGAATGCTCTACTACTGTCACTATTGCAATATCTTCAACTACTAATGTGGTAACTAACCCCTCTGCTGAGGAAACCACTACTATTGCTGATGAAAATGCCAGGTTGAAGACTTTGCTTGAAACATGGATGTACAAAAGCCTCAAAGGGCATCATACTCTATGTGATGTCCTCAAAAAGCAGATACTGAACCGAAACCCTAGGAAAGAGGGTGTTGGGTTCGACAGGAAAATGAATGTTGATGGTTCATTCTGGAAGCCTGAGTAGTATCCCAAAACCACATGGGTTGCTGCAAAGGGACCTTCAGTGGATCCATCTACCTTATCTGGCTTCACTTGTGCTAATCCTGTTATTATTGATGAATCTTTTGATGCAAACTATAAACTGTTTAAGAATCAAAATGGTGAAGTGTTTGCCAGGTATATTGGTACTAACTGCAGGAATGGACCACCTATGAAGAAGATCTGGGTACCCAAAGGTTGTCTTAAGAAGCTTCCAACAAATACTATCATGACACCCCCTGGGATGAAGACAAACCCCATACCAAAGGCTTCATATGGTCCTAAGGCTTCATACAACCAAAGGACTCATCTGAGTCACCCTAATGCGAATGTTCTGCAGGGAAACCATACTCAGACCCATGAATATGAGCGTGTTTCTTCAAACCGCTATGTTCATAAATCCAAGAACTTTTCTGCCTATTCTTATGAGTATTATTCTCCTCCTGCAAGACTATTTGCTAGGGCCCCAAAGCCAAAATTCTCAGATGTTGCTCTTAGACTCATTGCTTCTAAGCCACCCCTGAAGATGTGGGTGGTTAAGAAGAACTGACTTTCTCTTGCAGGGAAAGGTCTCCAGCCTATAATCAAAGGCTTCTGATGCTATTGCTGGGGACCTAAAACGCTTGTCGGGCACAAGATCAAATGCCCAGAATGACTTACTGCTCATACTATTCATAAGTCACTTGTTGAACATCTCATCAGTCCTAACTTTCATCTAAGCTTTCGTAATCCACTTATGCATCAAATGTTTATGCTTCACAATGGCTTTTGGTGAAGCCTATCCTCCTAACTGCACTGTAGGGGGAGACACCAAAGTCTTCAGAATGGATTATGGATAGCGGATGCACAAATCATATGACTGGTGATCGAAATCTTCTCATGGACTCAACTTTACGTCCATCCAACAAGAGTCACATCACATTTGCTGATACTGGTAAACGCAAAGTGTTGGGTCTAGGTAGAGTTGCAATCTCAAGAGATCAGCACATGGATAAAGTCATGCTTGCTGAATCTCTTGGCTTCAACTTAATGTCTGTCTCCATGCTTTGTGACTTAAACATGATTGTTATCTTTGGTAAATTTCGTTGCATTGTACTAATGGAATCTGACAAGTCTTTAGTATTTGAAGGATACAGAAAAGGTGATCTGTATATGGTAGATTTCTCAGCAGGACCGCAGATGGCCATATGTCTTCTAGCAAAAGCATCAGAGGGATGGCTCTGGCATCGGAGGCTAGGACATGCTGGCATGAGGAACTTGCATACTCTCGCAAAGAAGAAGCATGTCATAGGCATCGAGGAAGTCAAGTTCAAGAAAGATCATCTATGTGGTGCCTGTGAAGCTGGGAAGATGACTAGAGCCAAGCACCCCTCGAAGACAATCATGATGACATCTAAACCCTTCGAGCTGCTCCACATGGACTTATTTGGCCCTACTCACTACTCCACATTCTCTACCACAGCATGTCTCTATGGCTTCGTCATTGTTGATGATTACTCAAGATACACATGGGTGCACATAATACTCTACAAGACTGAAGTGCAAGATGTCTTCAGACGCTTCGCCAACCGTGCCATGAACAATTATGGCATCAAGATCGAACATATCAGAAGTGACAATGGCACTGAATTCAAGAACACTGGCCTTGATCTTTATCTGGATGAGATGGGAATCACTCATGAATTCTCAGCCCCATATACACCTCAGATAAATGGGATCATTGAGCGTAAGAACAAAACTCTAATTGAGATGGCTCGAACGATGCTCGATGAGTACAAAACACCAAGAAGATTCTGGCCCAAAGCTATTGATACTGCATGCCATATCATCAACCGTGTTTATCTTCACAAGCTTCTGAAGAAAACATCCTATGAACTCCTCACTGGAAAGAAGCCAAATGTAAGCTACTTGAGAGTATTTGGAGCTAAGTGCTGGATCAAGGATCCTCATCATAAGTCAAAATTTGCACCCAAAGCTCATGAAGGCTTCATGCTCGGATATGGAAAGGACTCACACTCCTACAGAGTCTTCAACATTTTTCTCTATAAAACTGTTGAAACTGTGGATGTGAGGTTTGATGAGTAAAATGGTTCACAAAGAGAGTCCCTACCAAATGTGCTAGATGAAGCTTCACCAAATGAATCTATCAAGCTAATGGGAACTGGTGAGATCATGCCTTCTGAAGCACAACCTGACGAGGAGCTCATCATCTCTGCTCCAAATCAACCTGAGGACAATGCTCAGCCCGAAGACAATATTCCTGATGAAGACAATGCATAGCAAGAGCAAAATCTTCGTCCAACTCATCCTCGTGTTGCAAATGAAGTACAAGTTGAGAAAATAATTGATAGCATAAATGCTCCTGGTCTACTCACTCGCTCAAGAGCAACACAGCTTGCAAATTTTTGTGGGCATTTTGCTTTTGTCTCAATATCTGAACCCAAGAAAGTTGATGAAGCTTTTATGGAGCCTGAATGGATTCAAGCAATGCAAGAAGAGCTTCAACAGTTTGAGCTGAACAATGTGTGGGAACTTGTCAAGCGTCCTGATCCTCGAACACAACATAATAGGCACAAAATGGATCTATCGCAACAAGCAAGATGAGCATGGTCAAGTGGTCAGAAACAAAGCTCATCCTGTTGCTCAAGGATACACTCAAGTTGGAGGGATTGACTTCGATGAAACATTTGCTCCTATGGCTAGGCTTGAAGCTATTCGTATACTGCTAGCCTATGCAAATCATCACAACATACTTTTATATCAAATGGATGTAAAGAGTGCCTTTCTCAATGGAAGAATTGAAGAAGAAGTGTATGTTGCACAACCACCTGGCTTTGAAGACCCAAAACGTCCTGATATGGTATACAAGCTCAACAAGGCACTGTATGGCCTCAAACAAGCGCCTCGTGCTTGGTATGACACCCTCAAAGACTTCCTGAAGAGCAAAGGCTTCCAACCTGGATCCCTAGATCCCACACTCTTCATGAAGACATATGATGATGAGCTATTTGTCTGCCAAATCTATGTGGATGGCATTATCTTCGGCTGCACGGACAAGAAATACAGTGATGAGTTTGGTCACATGATGCAAGAACAATATCAAATGTCTATGATGGATGAGCTGAAGTTCTTCCTTGGTCTTCAAATTCGTCAGCAAAGCAACGGCATCTTCCTATCTCAAGAGAAGTACCTTAAAGACTAGTTGAAGAAGTTTGGAATGCAAGACTGCAAAGGGTACTCGACGCCAATGCCTGCTAAACATCATCTGGGTCCCGACGCCAATGGTAAAGAGTTTGATCAACAGGTATACCGCTCCATGATTGGTTCTTTACTTTATTTATGTGCATCTAGGCCAGATATTATGCTTAGTGTTTGCATGTGTGCTCGATATCAAGCGGCACCAAAGGAGTCGCATCACTTAGGTGTGAAGCGAATACTTCGATATTTGGCTTACACCCCAACACTAGGATTATGGTATCCAAAGGGCTCAGAGTTTGATCTAGTAGGATTTTCATATGCTGATTATGCTGGTAACAAAGTTGATCGCAAGTCCACATCAGGCACATGTCACTTTCTACGACGATCACTTGTCTGTTGGTCTTCAAAGAAGCAGAACTGTGTATCACTCTCCACTTCTGAATCTGAATACATTGCTGTTGGATCTTGCTGCGCTCAGCTTCTCTGGATGAAGCAAACACTCAAGGACTATGGAGTCCATCTGAAGCATGTGCCACTCTACTGTGATAAAGAAAGCGCCATCAAGATTGCCAACAACCCAGTTCAGCACTCGAAGACAAAGCACATTGAAATTCGTCATCACTTTCTCAGAGGTCATGTTATGAACGAAGATATTGATATCATGCATGTCAACACTGAAGAGCAACTGGCAGATATCTTCACAAAGCCCTTGGATGAGAAAAGGTTTTGCAAGTTGCGGTGTGAGCTAAATATCTTAGAATCCTCAAATGTCCTGTAATCAGGCACACATCCTAACACTTATGCATGTCGATGACTTAGATGTGCAACACACGAAGTAAAGTATATCTTCAATCAATGAAGACTTACATTCTAAGTGTGAATACATTAACATGGAATTTGACTTCGGAGCGCCACGATAATTGTGCGCCGTGTCTGGGTCTAATACTTCCTATACGGTGGGTAACGCCACCACCAAATTCTTGTTTGAAGCTTTTCTCGTGGCGTTACATTTGCAAAGTCTTCACACTTGATTTGTCTTCATATAGGACTTATGTATATATATAGAGTTGTGTTCTGTCCTCAACAGCATTCACTTATAGCTATGTCTTCATATTTGAATCTTTTGGACTAAGTGAATGTGATCGGACCCTAACCTCTCTATGCTTTCTAATCCCACAATCTATCTATCCAAATCATATGCATTCTGTTGAAACAATCGAATATCTTCTCTACGTCCTCGTCAGCAGAAGATACGGAGACAAACTTTAAATATGATTTTAATGCTCCATCCGTTATGCCTGAAACCCGGAGAAGCCGAAACGACCACTCCGACCATTGTGGTGTACGTGGGATCGTGGGACAACTCCCAATGCATTACATGACCGCCACGTGTCACTCATACGTGAACCGTCAGGGGCACCTGAGTAATTACGCTGTGCCGTCTCCCATGCCTATAAATGCACGTCCCATCACGGTCAAAAGTTTCTTCTACCACCTCTCCACCTCGACCAACCCTAGCGCCTCCGCTAGCTTTCGACGACGCCGGCGACGAAGCGCTTCGCTGCCGCAACTTCGTCGACGCCGTCCTCACGTCGGTCGCGGACATCTTCTACTCCGCCGTCGCCGTAGCTGTCCTCCATCGCCAAGTTAGGGCACGGAAGACCAAACTGCTGGGCATCCAACTCCTACTCCGTCTAAGCAGTTCATCGTGTGGTAAATAAAACTTGCTTTTTACCATCTTCTAGATCCACAAAGATTCATCTACTTTACCACAAGAGGTTTCTGCCTACTTAGATATATAGATCTATCCTGTCTGCATCTCATATCTTGCCTAGTACATTCACATATGCTTCAACTATAGTTAGATTCCTCACTTGTACTTATTCATGGATTCGTACAAATCTGGAACCAACTCCCATGAGTGAATGTCTTCGCACTATGAGGTCAAAGTCTTCAAAACTGTTTTAATCTTCAAAACTTCTGAGAATGCATATGACCTCTTCCCCTTCCCTCGCATCTCTAATGCTGTCACAGGTACATGTCCGTGGGAGAATCCCTTGGTTCTCATAGTATGCATTCATTTGCAGAGTTTTTGCAGCGTCACATTCATTCCCCTGAAGACAGTTCCTGTCTGACCAGCAGACCGAAGCATTTGCCTATTTTGAAGCCATTCAGGTTGAAGCAAATGGCAACTGACAAAACAGTATGAAAGGGTGGCAGACAACGCCGTGGCAACACCTCCATTGATTTGCCTCCTGATCTCAGTGAGATATATAAGACTGATCCAGAGGAGGATTACAATCAGAGGAAGACACGAATCCAATGGATTCGAAGATACTGGGCTAAACAATGGTTCAAATATAAGTTCGTGACCCAAGAGTATGCCGAGAAAAACGCCATCAAGCATCCATGGGGAGACATCACTTATAAGAATCTTCCCCACAAGACTCGTGCTGAAGCCATTGCTCAAGGCTTCTATCCTTGCATGGCCAGAGGGCCTCAGCCTGCTGATGCTGATCCAAGCTCTCTGCTCTGGTGTCGTGACGACAATCTGTTCAAGCGAAATCTTCAATTCGCCAAGAACTCGGCCAAAGAGAATAAGAAGCTTTGGGGATTAGACTTCAATCCTGGCCCCTCTGCACCCCGCGCTGATGGCACACGCGAAGCTGAACCGAATCTGGTTGGGCCCTTCTACAACCTAGAGGGCCTCATCAGTCACATAAGGGTTCAAGGGGCAGATGTAGATCAGCCTGAAGCATATGATGACTCTGAAGAAGCTCCTGCAACGCCGAAGCCCTAGAAGAAGAAATCAAAGGCTTCAAAGACTACTCCACCAAGGGCTTCTAGAGTGAAGCCTTTGGCCACTGCTCCACCTACACCAAGTGTGCAATCTGAGGAACACTCTCGAATCTCCAAGAGCAGACAGCTGAAGAGGAAGCCAACACGCAATCCCAGTCCAGCTCTCACTCCTGATGCAGTACTGAAGACTGCGAATGATACCCTTGATCTCTCAAGTGATGAAGATCTTGGTGATGATGCTCTGGAGCTATTGATCAAGAGCAAGCAAGATGTTGAAATCTTCAATGATTTGCCTCTCTTTGACGTTGAAGTGCTCAATAACTTCATTGATGAGTGGTTTGACACTCCCGACCTGAGCTTCGACGATCTTAAACTTCCAGTTGGCCTCAGCGTCTCCTTCCATGGCGCCATTGCTTCTGAGCTGGCTCTGGCTCAAAGAATTGTTGAGCTGAAGCAAAAGATAGATTATGAAAAAGCTCAGTTCAAGAAGCATATGGACAAGCTCGGCGTGCAAGAAATTCAAAACTTCAAAGTTATGATGCAAGAGATCAAGGAAGCCTTTCGCCAGCGGCGTGAAGAAGCTAAAGGTTCTCGTGAGCGAATCAAGGACTTGGCTGCAAAATGCGTTCAAGCATTCAATGAAGCTGAAAAGCGCAAGGCACTTGGGCGTCCTGGCATTGATCCAAGGATGGCTGCCAAGAAGAAGAAGAAGCGACCTGTGCCCGAAGCTGAAGAATCTGGACAGGAAATGCCTCGCATAGTCTTCCCTGCTAGCATGACTGGCACAAAGCCTAAGGCAACCCCAACCGCTTCAAAGCTCAAGAAGACTAAGGTGCCTGAAGCTGAAGCTCGCAAGCATAAGCAATCTACTGATGAAGCTCCACCCACCAAGAAGCGCAAGACTAAGAGGGATAAGGCTGCTTCCAAAGAGCCTATCTTTGTCGAGCCAACCTCAGTTGCTCGCCCTGCATCTGCCCAGAGAGAACGAAGACTGACTGTTCATGAGCCTGCTCCCACAGAGGCTGAAGACATTCCAGCTGTAGACCCCACTGCAGCTGAAGACATTGGTCCTCAAGACAATGTTGAAGATGATGAAGTCCTTCCTCGGATCGAATACAACATTAACTCTTTGCATATTCTCACGAACAGGGAACATATCAGCATTGGTCGTCCATTGACGCCAATTGCTGAGGATGACACATGGGCTGATCACCCACAGGATACACAAGACACTCCCCAGCAAACTCAAGACACTAGTACGGTGCTTGAAGATGAAGACTTTGAGGCCCCACAACCTCCATCTCCTCAGGCGTCGCCAGCTTTTCGCAGGCTTCGCAAAGGACCAAGGCCTCAAGTCACTGCCCCAAGTGCTCCAGAAGGAGTAGAGTAACCATCTGCACCTGATGCTGCTCCTACTGGAAGCCCCTC
The DNA here is from genome assembly GCA_902687465.1 of Secale cereale. Taxonomy (NCBI): domain Eukaryota; kingdom Viridiplantae; phylum Streptophyta; class Magnoliopsida; order Poales; family Poaceae; genus Secale; species Secale cereale. The sequence continues at coordinate 536,863,353 of LR738710.1, read as the reverse complement.
AGAATCTGAAGCCAAATCGGCTGAAGATATTCCGGCTGCATCACCCGAAGAAGAACCACCCCAACAAGAAGAACAACCCCAAGTTGAAGAAGAAAGTACTGCCGCACCCCCGGTTCTCGAGGAGAACGTGTCCGACCCTCCAGCTCCTGAAGTGGAGGCAACAAATTCAGAGGCTGCCACCACCAACACCGAAGCCAATGACGTGGTCATGGCTGAAGCTTATGTGGCACCTGAAGATATTGTGGCGCCTGAAGTACCTGCGCCTGAAGTAATTGCTCCTGAAGCTAGTGCTGTGCCTGAAGCCAGTGTTGTGCCTGAAGCCAATGCTGCACCTGATGCCAATCTGCAGCTTGAAGACAATGCCTTTGCTCCTGTTCCGCCTCCACGGCCTCATACCATTGAGCAAGCATACAACAAGGATGATCAGCTGGTTACTGTCCGGTGGCCCATTCTGATTCCGCCACCTACAACTGAACCGCGTGCTGCTGGTCCTCAGTTTGATCATCATGTTGCGCACAGGCCCTAAGTTCAGAAGCCTAAGCCAAGACTGCCAAGGCTTCCAGGTATTGCAACCTCTTCAGGGTCATTCAATGCAAATAGCTTCACTGCGCACAACACCTTCTTTGACAGCGCCAAGAACCCATATTCCAAGCCAAGAAAATCATCAGACGGGTTCTGGAGCCATCAACAGCGCAGCTACTACTCAAGAGTAATCTATGATTAAGGGCGCATTTTCCCTCATATGCGTCTTGACACTGAAGCTATTGCTGGTCTGCCCTGCTTGGAGGAAGCTCTTGACTGCTTCCGTGATGCTGGCCTTCTCAATTTTGTCCTAGATAAAGAGCATTGGAATGAAGAGCTGCTTCTGCAATTCTATGCAACACTCCACATCCGAGGCTACAGCAGGGATCCGAAGACATGGGTCCTTGAGTGGATGACAGACAATGTGCATCATGAAGCTAAAGCCTTTGATCTCATTGAACTTACTGGACTGCCCACTCCAGGAGATCTATATGAACCTGGTTGTCAACTGCACACTGAAGCCTTGGAGAGTATATTTCAGAAGCGTCAGCCCAACATGAGCCAAAGCTCAGCATGATGAAGCCTTTGCCAAGTGATGCTGAATATCCTAAGGAATTCTTTGTTGAAGACCTAGAGTACCTGCCATGCACCATCTATCATATCATCAGGCGTACTCTATGGCCAATAAAAGGACATTCGTCATCAGCCAAGCTTGAAGGCACTATGAAGACTTTGGTCTTCTATATCTTCAATGGCATCAGCTTCAATGCTCAAGATTTCTTCATTCGGCAAATGACTATGTCTGGGGCTGATCTATTTGGTCTGAAATTTTATGCCCCTTGGATAATGCGCCTCATCAAGTTGCACTCAGCTGTCACCTATCAGCCCTCTGCTCGCAACTGTTGGGGAACGTAGTATTTTCAAAATTTTCCTACGATCACGCAAGATTTATCTACCAGATGCATAGCAACGAGAGGGGAGAGTGTGTCTACGTACCCTCATAGACCGAAAGCGGAAGCATTTAACAACGCGGTTGATGTAGTCGTGCACCTTCACGATCCGTCCCGATCTAGTACCGAACGTACGGCACCTCCGCGTTCAGCACACGTTCAGCTCGATGACGTCCTCGCCTTCTTGATCCAGCAAGACGGGCGAAGTAGTAGATGAGTTCCGGCAGCACGATGGCGTGGTGACGGTTTTTTATGAAGAACAATCTCTGCAGGGCTTCGCCAAGCACTACAGAAACTAGACGGAGGATAAACTAGAGGGTCGGGGTAGCCGACACACGGCTTGGTGTATGTTGATGTGTCTTGGGTGCTAGCCCTACCCCTCTATTTATATGTTGAGCCCTGGGGTCGAAACTTGGAGCAAAAGCCTCCTCAAAGTCGGTTTTGCCCGAAAGGAAAGAGTCCCACTCGGACTCCAGGGCTAGACGCCAGGGTTCCCGGCGTCTACCCCCTAGACGCCAGGGTTCTTGGCGTCTAGCCTCTGGTCTCCGCAAAACTTCCTTTTGCACTTTCCTAAAGCCTCGTGGGCTTTCCCCTTTGGCCCAAATAAAGTGTTCTCGTACCCAAACATTTCGGGAAACATCCGGAATCCCTTCCGGTGAATTCCGGAACCATTCCGGAGGTCAAACACTATTATCCCATATATTAATCTTTATCTCCGGACCATTCCGGAGTTCCTCGTCATGTCCGTGATCACATCCGGGACTCCGAATAACATTCGGTCACCAACATACATAACTCATTTAATACTATATCGTCAACGAAACGTTAAGCGTGCGGACCCTACGGGTTCGAGAACTATGTAGACATGACCAAGACATCTCTCCGGTCAATAACCAATAGCGGAACCTGGATGCCCATATTGGCTCCTACATATTCTACGAAGATCTTTTATCGGTCGAACCGCATAACAACATACGGTGTTCCTTTTGTCATCGGTATGTTACTTGCCCGAGATTCGATCGTCGGTATCTCTATACCTAGTTCAATCTCGTTACCGGCAAGTCTCTTTACTCATTCCGTAACACATCATCTCGTGACTAACTCATTAGTCTTTTGCTTGCAAGGCTTATTATGATGTGTGTTACCGAGAGGGCCCAGAGATACCTCTCCGACACTCGGAGTGACAAATCCTAATCTTGATCTATGCCAACACCACGAATACTTTCGGAGACACCTGTAGAGCATCTTTATGATCACCCAGTTACGTTGTGACGTTTGATAGCACACAAGGTGTTCCTACGGTATTCGGGAGTTGCATAATCTCATAGTCATAGGAACATGTATAAGTCATGAAGAAAGCAATAGCAGTAAAACTAAACGATCATAGTGCTAAGCTAACGGATGGGTCTTGTCCATCACATCATTCTCCCAATGATGTGATCCCATTGATCAAATGACAACTCATGTCTATGGTTAGGAAACATAACCATCTTTGATCAATGAGCTAGTCTAGTAGAGGCATACTAGGGACACTCTGTTTTGTCTATGTATTCACACATGTACTAAGTTTCCGGTTAATACAATTCTAGCATGAATAAAAGACATTTATCATGATATAAGGAAATATAAAATAACAACTTTATTATTGCCTCTAGGGCATATTTCCTTCAGTCTCCCACTTGCACTAGAGTCAATAATCTAGTTCACATCGCCATGTGATTTAACACCGATAGTCTACATCGTCATGTGATTAACACCCATAGTTCACATCGCCATGTGACCAACACCCAAAGGGTTTACTAGAGTCAATAATCTAGTTCACATCTCTATGTGATTAACACCCAAAGAGTACTAAGGTGTGATCATGATTTGCTTCATGAGGGAAGTTTAGTCAACGGGTCTGTCACATTCAGATCCGTATGTATTTCGCAAATTTCTATGTCTACAATGCTCTGCATAGAGCTACTCTAGCTAATTGCTCCCACTTTCAATACGCATCCAGATTGATACTTAGAGTCATCTGGATTTAGTGTCAAAGCTTGCATCGGCGTAACCCTTTACGACAAACTCTTTATCACCACCATAATCGAGAAACATTTCCTTAGTCATCCAGTTACTAAGGATAATTTTGACCGCTGTATAGTGATCTACTCCTGGATCACTATTGTACCCCTTGAAAAACTCATGTCAAGGTACACAACATATTTGGTACACAGCATGGCATACTTTATAGAACCTATGGCTGAGGCATAGGGAATGACTTTCATTCTCTCTATATTTTTCTGTCGTGGTTTGGCTTTGAGTCTTACTCAACTTCACACCTTACAAGTCAGGGAAGAACTCCTTCTTTGACTGATCCATTTTGAACTACTTCAAAATCTTATCAAGGTATGTACTCATCGAAAGTCTTATCAAGCGTCTTGATCTATCTCTATAGATCTTGATGCCCAATATGTAAGCAGCTTCACCAAGGTCTTTCTTTGAAAAACTCCTTTCAAACACTCCTTCATGCTTTCCAGAAAATTTTACATCATTTCTGATCGACAATATGTCATTCACATATACTTATAAGAAAGGTTGTAGTGCTCCCACTCACTTCTTGTAAATACAGGCTTCACCGCAAGTCTGTATAAATCTATATGCTTTGATCAACTTATCAAAGCGTAGATTCCAACTCCGAGATGCTTGCACCAGTCCATAGATGGATCGCTGCAGCTTGCACATTTTGTTAGCACCTTTAGGATTGACAAAACCTTCTGGTTGCATCATATACAAGTCTTCTTTAATAAATCCATTAAAGAACGCAGTTTCGTTATCCATTTGCCAGATTTCATAAAATGTGGCAATTGCTAACATGATTCGGACAGACTTAAGCATCCCTACGGGTGAGAAAATCTCATCGTAGTCAACACCTTGAACTTGTCGAAAACTTTTCGCAACAAGTCGAGATTTGTAGACAGTAACATTACCATCGGCGTCAGTCTTCCTCTTAAAGATCCATTTATTTTCAATGGCTTGCCGACCATCGGGCAAGTCAACCAAAGTCCATACTTTGTTCTCATACATGGATCCCATCTCAGATTTCATGGCTCAAGCCATTTTGCGGAATCTGGGCTCATCATCGCTTCCTCATAGTTTGTAGGTTCATCATGGTCCAGTAACATGATTTCCAGAACCGGGTTGCCGTACCACTCTGGTGCGGAACGAACTCTGGTTGATCTACGAAGTTCAGCAGAAACTTGATCTGAAGTTTCATGATCATCATCATTAGCTTCCTCACTGATTGGTGTAGGAATCACTGGAACTAGTTTCTGTGATGTTCTACTTTCCAATTCGGGAAAAGGTACAATTAACTCATCAAGTTCTACTTTCCTCCCACTCACTTCTTTCGAGAGAAACTCCTTCTCTAGAAAGGATCCTCTCTTAGCAACAAAGACCTTGCCTTCGGATCTGTGATAGAAGGTGTACCCAACAGTTTCTTTTTGGGTATCCTATGAAGATTTACTTCTCCGATTTGGGTTCGAGCTTATCATGTTGAAACTTTTTCACATAACCATTGCAGTCCCAAACTTAAAGAAATGACAGCTTAGGTTTCTCGTTAAACCACAGTTCATACGGTGTCATCTCCACGGATTTAGATGGTGCCCTATTTAACGTGAATGTAGCTGTCTCTAATGCATAACCCCAAAAGCGATAGTGGTAGATCGGTAAGAGACATCATCGATAGCACCATATCTAATAAAGTACGGTTATGACGTTCGGACACACCATTACACTGTGGTGTTCCAGGTGGCGTGAGTGGTGAAACTATCTCACATTGTTTTTACTGAAGGCCAAACTCGCTAACTCAAATATTTTACCTCTATGATCATATCGTAGAAACTCTTATTTTCTGTTACGATGATTCTCCACTTCACTCTGAAATTCTTTGAACTTTTCAAATGTTTCAGACTTGTGCTTCATTAAGTAGATATACCCATATCTGCTCAAATCATCAGTGAAGGTCAAAAAATAACGATACCCGCCGCGAGCTTCAACACTTATTGGTCCGCATACATCAGTATGTATGATTTCGAACAACTCTGTTGCTCGCTCCACAGTTCCGGAGAACGGAGTTTTAGTCATCTTGCCCATGAGGCATGGTTCGCAAGCACCAAGTGATTCATAATCAAGTGATTCCAAAAGTCCATCACTATGGAGTTTCTTCATGCGCTTTACACCAATATGACCTAAACGGCAGTGCTACAAATAAGTTGCACTATCATTATTAACCTTGCATCTTTTGGCTTCAATATTATGAATATGTGTATCACACGATCGAGATCCAACAAACCATTTTCATTGGGTGTATGACCATAGAAGGTTTTATTCATGTAAACAGAACAACAATTATTCTCTAACTTACATGAATAACCGTATTGCAATAAACATGATCAAATCATATTCATGCTCAACACAAACACCAAATAACACTTATTTAGGTTCAACACTAATCCCGAAAGTATAGGGAGTGTGCGATGATAATCATATCAATCTTGGAACCACTTCCAACACACATCGTCACTTCACCTTTAACTAGTTTCTGTTCATTATGCAACTCTGATTTCGAGTTACTACTCTTTAGCAACTGAACCAGTATCAAATACTGAGGGGTTGCTATGAACACTAGTAAAATACACATCAATAATCTGTATATCAAATATACCTTTGTTCACTTTGCCATCCTTCTTATCCGCCAAATATCTAGGGCAGTTCCACTTCCAGTGACCATTTCCTTTGTAGTAGAAGCACTTAGTTTTAGGCTTGAGTTTAGCTTTGGGTTTCTTCATGGGAGTGACAACTTGCTTGTCATTCTTCTTGAAGTTCCCCTTCTATCCCTCTGCCCTTTACTTGAAACAAGTGGTCTTGATAACCATCAACACTTGATGCTCTTTCTTGATTTCTACCTTCGCCGATTTCAGCATCGCGAAGAGCTCGGGAATTACTTTCGTCATCCCTTGCATATTATAGTTCATCACGAAGTTCTACTAACTTGGTGATAGTGACTAGAGAACATTGTCAATTACTATTTTATCTGGAAGATCAACTCCCACTTGATTAAAGCAATTGCAGTACCCAGACAATCTGAGCACATGCTCACTGGTTGAGCTATTCTCCTCCATCTTGTAGGCAAAGTACTGTCAGAGGTCTCATACCTCTCGACACGGGCATGAGTATGAAATACTAATTTCAACTCTTGGAACATCTTATATGCTCCGTAGCGTTCAAAACATTTTTGAAGTCCCGGTTCTAAGCCGTAAAGCATGGTGCACTTAAACTATCAAGTAGTCATCATACCGAGCTTTTGGCAAAACGTTCATAACGTCTACATCTGCTCCTGCAATAGGTCTGTCACCTAGCGGTGCATCAAGGACATAATTCTTCTGTGCAGCAATGAGGATAATCCTCAGATCACGGAACAATTCCGCATCATTGCTACTAACATCTTTCAACTTAGTTTTCTCTAGGAACATATAAAAAATAAACGTGGAGCAACATCGCGAGCTATTGATCTACAACATAGATATGCTAATACTATCAGGACTAAGTTCATGATAAATTAAAGTTCAATTAATCATATTACTTAAGAACTCCCACTTAGATAGACATCCCTCTAGTCATCTAAATGATCACGTGATCCAAATCAACTAAACCATGTCCGATCATCACGTGAGATGGAGTAGTTTTCAATGGTGAACGTCTTATGTTGATCATATCTACTATATGATTCACGCTCGACCTTTCGGTCTCCAGTGTTCCGAGGCCATATCTGCATATGCTAGGCTCGTCAAGTTTAACCCGAGTATTCTGCGTGTGCAAAACTGGCTTACACCCGTTGTATTTGAACGTAGAGCTTATCACACCCGATCATCACGTGGTGTCTCGGCACGACGAACTTTCGCAACGGTGCATACTCAGGGAGAACACTTATACCTTGAAATTTAGTAAGGGATCATCTTATAATGCTACCGTCGTACTAAGCAAAATAAGAAGCATAATAAGATAAACATCACATGCAAATCAAAATATGTGACATGATATGGCCATCATCATCTTGTGATTTTGATCTCCATCTCCAAAGCACCGTCATGATCACCTTCGTCACCGGCGCGACACCTTGATCTCCATCGTAGCATCGTTGTCGTCTCGCCAACTATTGCTTCTACGACTATCGCTACCGCTTAGTGATAAAGTAAAGCAATTACATGGCGATTGCATTTCATACAATAAAGCGACAACCATATGGCTCCTGCCAGTTGCCGATAACTTTACAAAACATGATCATCTCATACAAAAACGTATAACTCATCATGTCTTGACCATATCACATCACAACATGCCCTGCAAAAACAAGTTAGACGTCCTCTACTTTGTTGTTGCAAGTTTTACGTGGCTGCTACGGGCTTAGCAAGAACCGTTCTTACCTACGCATACAAAACCACAACGATGTTTCGTCAAGTATGTGTTGTTTTAACCTTCACAAGGACCGGGCGTAGCCACACTTGATTCAGCTAAAGTGAGAGAGACAGACACCCGCCAGTCACCTTTAAGCAATGAGTGCTCGTAACGGTGAAACCAGTCTCGCGTAAGCGTACGCATAATGTCGGTCCGGGCCGCTTCATCTCACAATACCGTCGAAGCAAAGTATGACATGCTGGTAAGCAGTATGACTAGTATCGCTCACAACTCATTGTGTTCTACTCATGCATATCATCTACGCATAGACCTGGCTCATGATGCCACTGTTGGGGAACGTAGTATTTTCAAAATTTTCCTACGATCACGCAAGATCTATCTACTAGATGCATAGCAACGAGAGGGGAGAGTGTGTCTACGTACCCTCGTAGACCGAAAGCGGAAGCGTTTAACAACGCGGTTGATGTAGTCGTGCACCTTCACGATCCGTCCCGATCTAGTACCGAACGTATGGCACCTCCGCATTCAGCACACGTTCAGCTCGATGACGTCCTCGCCTTCTTGATCCAGCAAGACGGGCGAAGTAGTAGATGAGTTCCGGCAGCACGACAGCGTGGTGACGGTTGTTGATGAAGAACAATCTCTGCAGGGCTTCGCCAAGCACTACAGAAACTAGACGGAGGATAAACTAGAGGGTCGGGGTAGCCGACACACGGCTTGGTGTATCTTGATGTGTCTTGGGTGCTAGCCCTACCCCTCTATTTATATGTTGAGCCCTGGGGTCGAAACTTGGAGCAAAAGCCTCCTCAAAGTCGGTTTTGCCCGAAAGGAAAGAGTCCCACTCGGACTCCAGGGCTAGACGCCAGGGTTCCCGGCGTCTACCCCCTAGACGCCAGGGTTCCTGGCGTCTAGCCTCTGGTCTCCGCAAAACTTCCTTTTGCACTTTCCTAAAGCCTCGTGGGCTTTCCCCTTTGGCCCAAATAAAGTGTTCTCGTACCCAAACATTTCGGGAAACATCCGGAATCCCTTCCGGTGAATTCCGGAACCATTCCGGAGGTCAAACACTATTATACCATATATTAATCTTTATCTCCGGACCATTCCGGAGTTCCTCGTCATGTCCGTGATCACATCCGGGACTCCGAATAACATTCGGTCACCAACATACATAACTCATTTAATACTATATCGTCAACGAAACGTTAAGCGTGCGGACCCTACGGGTTCGAGAACTATGTAGACATGACCGAGACATCTCTCCGGTCAATAACCAATAGCGGAACCTGGATGCCCATATTGGCTCCTACATATTCTACGAAGATCTTTTATCGGTCGAACCGCATAACAACATACGTTGTTCCTTTTGTCATCGGTATGTTACTTGCCCGAGATTCGATCGTCGGTATCTCTATACCTAGTTCAATCTCGTTACCGGCAAGTCTCTTTACTCGTTCCGTAACACATCATCTCGTGACTAACTCATTAGTCTTTTGCTTGCAAGGCTTATTATGATGTGTGTTACCGAGAGGGCCGAGAGATACCTCTCCGACACTCGGAGTGACAAATCCTAATCTTGATCTATGCCAACACCACGAATACTTTCGGAGACACCTGTAGAACATCTTTATGATCACCCAGTTACGTTGTGACGTTTGATAGCACACAAGGTGTTCCTACGGTATTCGGGAGTTGCATAATCTCATAGTCATAGGAACATGTATAAGTCATGAAGAAAGCAATAGCAGTAAAACTAAACGATCATAGTGCTAAGCTAACGGATGGGTCTTGTCCATCACATCATTCTCCTAATGATGTGATCCCATTGATCAAATGACAACTCATGTCTATGGTTAGGAAACATAACCATCTTTGACCAATGAGCTAGTCTAGTAGAGGCATACTAGGGACACTCTGTTTTGTCTATGTATTCACACATGTACTAAGTTTCCGGTTAATACAATTCTAGCATGAATAAAAGACATTTATCATGATATAAGGAAATATAAAATAACAACTTTATTATTGCCTCTAGGGCATATTTCCTTCAGCAACCACCAGATTTTCTTGCTTGAGGTTGATATGTCAGCTGAAGACATCTACCAAGAGCCTGCTAAAGAGCCAGTTAGTCTTCACAACGCTGATCATCAAAGCTTCACTCAGCAGATTAAAGGAGTTCCAGCAGTCTCACGCGTCTATCCTCTGGCTGGCCGTACTCGTCTACCTCGACACGCTGAAACCGAAGCCACTGAAAGCACCATCGCTCAAAGGCCTCAGAAGCGATCTCGTGTCCTGAACAACCAAGAGCTTCTGGTAGCCCTTCATCAGAAACTGGACAAGCATCACCTCTGGTTAAAGCGTCAGATGCAGAGCCTCTTGGTGGATGTCAATCGCATTTGCAATCTTGCCACCAAGAATGCTTTTGTTGCTCATGAAACATGTCGGAGGTCTTGGAAGAGTTTGACCTTGCTGAGTGCTGAAGCGGATCTTTAAGACGACGGCTTCACTGAGAAATTCAAGTTTGACAACACTCCTCCATGGACTGCTGTTATGCGTCAAACTCCATCCCTTGAAGATTCTGAATACTCCTCCTCCGCTGCAACAATTGATGCCAGGGTGATCGATGATCAGGATGATGCTACTTCAATGCCTCCTACTTCAGCGTGCATCGGCACTGCACCAACCACCTCTGCACCGCCAAACAACAACACCGACCCTGCATCCTCTTCTGCTCCAACTGGGAACGAGTAGAGGCTCTATGTCTTCAAACCTTTTTGGTCCTTCCTGACAAAAGGGGGAGAAGCATATGAGTTGATAGTCTTCAAGCGGGTCCATATGGGCGGGTGCTTTATAATTTGCCTAGTGTTTACAACTCTCGTTTTGCTACATTTGGTTATTTGAGTTGTAACACTTAAACTGATGGTCGTCTGCTACGTTTTTATGCTACTCTGTAATGTGATGATAAATTCCGCATCTACTACCTTATATTCCACACTTAGTCATTATTGCAGATGTCCATTTTTCATTATGCATGCCATTATCTTCGACATATCAATTATGCATGATGAATTGTCTTCATAAGTTGAAGAGGATCTCCACAAGTACAACCTACCATGTGCATTTGCATTCAAAGGCAAATCAACTATATGCACATCTTCAGGGGGAGCCTTTTGCTACATACGAAGACAATACCTTTATCCTTTGCAATTTCACATATCTTTATCCCCGTTGAAAACTTCAACCAGTTTGTCATCAATCACCAAAGAGGGGGAGATTGTAAGTGCATCTAGTGCCACCCCTAGTGGTTTTGGAGTGTTGACGACAAACCTGGTTGAGGGACTAATGTGTTTGTGAGAATTGCAGGATAACACAGGTAATAGTCCCTCATTGATTCGGTTAATCTACCGGAGATGACCCCTAAAAATTTCTGAAGACATTGATATCAGTGGTGGTATATGAAGATAATCATATTGAAGACTATGACATGAGAAGACATTATGTGAAGACTATGGAGAGCGAAGACGTAGAAGTTTCATTGTTTCCTTTTCTTCTTTGTTGAGTCATAGGTACCACCATACTGTTAAGTGGGGTCCAAGTGAACTAAGTCAGAGTGACTGAAGTGATGCTCAACCAAATCCTATGTCTTCGAGTGAAGACTATGAGAGCAAATCTTATCCAAAGGCGGATGAGTCAGCTTTACTTGGAGCTCAAGTAAAGCTGCCGTGTGTTTGAAATCTGACCGTTGGAACACGTGTCAGTTCCTTAGTGACCCAGGGTCACTTCGGACAAATCAGGTCGGGTTGCCCAGTGGCTATAAATAGCCCACCCCCTACACCATAAATTGGTGGCTGCTCAGAGTTATTACACGGCTTTTGTCATTTGAGAGCAACCCACCTCCGAAGCATTTGAGAGAGAAATCCTTGCGAGGACAAAGCCCAAACACCCAGAGCCAAAGAGTGTTAGGCATCACTGAAGTCTTTTGGTCTGTGTGACCTGAAGACTTATTACACTTGAGTACTGTGTTTCCTCCAGTCGGTTAGGCGTCGTGTTCTGAGCATCCAAGAGTAATTGTGGATTGTCGGTGAACGAAGTCTGTGAAGGTTTGGAATTCTACCTTGAAGACTTACCAGAGTGATTGAGCGAGGACTAGGTGTCCTTAGCTCAAGGGGAACAAGGTGAAGACGCGGTCTTCTGAGTTAAATCTCAGCCTCCCTAACCAAAGTACAGTTGTCACAGCAACTGGAACTGGTCTAACAAACCACTGTCTTCCCCGAGCTACTGGTTCTATCCTTTCCTTCCCTTTACTTACTGCTCTATGTTGTGAAGACATTGCATGTTTGCTTTATCTGATTGTCTTCACTGAGTATCTACTTGTTGTGATTGGCTTCATTCCTTCTTCCTTTATGATCACTACTGCCTAGTTGCTATTAGTATTCATGCTTTCACTTCATTGAATACATGACTATGGCTTATCTAGTGTAGTCCACTTTCCGCTGCATATTAATAGGCTTGAGCTTATCGTTTGTCTTCGAAACTACCATGTTTTGAAGCATTTCATAAAAATCGCCTATTCACCCCCCTCTAGTCGATATACTGCACTTTCAGTAATTAAGTGTGTCTAAAACATGGTTAGCACTAAAACATGGCTTGGTGGCTTGCTGGTAAACATGGAACAAATCTGAGACATTGAATGTGAGAATGTGTACAGTGCAAATTGTTTGGATCCGCCCCTTCTCTTCCTTTTATAGGGGTAGCAGATAGATAGATGTGCTCCCAACTTTCAAAGTATTCGTCCAGTGCCATCACACACCAATCACTGACATGCGTGAAAGTGAACAACTCACATATTGAGTGTCACACATAAGAGTTACCTGAAGTCAACAGCACCGCTCTTCCTTGCCCGCCTATCTGAAACTTGAAGGAATTTCACTGTTTCTTGTAGTCATCCGAGTCAAATTTGCAGTCGTCTCACCACATGTATGACCACCAGAGCCCTAGCCTGTCTCCATGTCCCGTGCGTACCGCATGCCTCAATGCTATTACCGTGTCGCTTTGATGTCATGTTCGAGTCTCAAGGGTCGCGACCCCACACCACTCAACCCCCATTGCAGAGTACCACCGACCATCACCGAACGATGATGAGTTTCACACTTCCATCACATCGCTGGGCTCCAGCCTGAATTACGCGTCCCTCGATTTTACTCACTGAAACAAGCTTTGACTCTCTGACGTCTTACGTCGTAGCCCCTCAATCAACACCGAGTGAAGTCTTCCATCAGACTCCGGCTCCACCTTCAACATGACTTGATGGTACATGATCAGTCCACTCTCACACCCCGCCGACTTCAAGCTTCATGTGTACACCACCTTGAATCAACCCCGCACAGTAGGCTTGTCGAAGCCACACAAGCCCTCGATCATGTGCCACGTGTTTCCACACCCCAGAAGTCGTTCACCATCAACATCAAACACATATGTCATCGTCGTTGATCCCACTACTGTCTTCTGTTCCAACCGACTTGCGTTGATATGTCAGACTGTTTGGTCCGATCCAGCCGAACTTGTTTAACTGCAATCATGCTCCACCCTACACCACGACCGCTTGCACATCCGTGCATGTAATGGGTGCCATGTGTATGCATGATCCCGCATGACACGGTTGCCAACGCGCCTTCAGAGCCTATCCATGTTTTCCAAGCCCTCTCAACAAACTGGCCTGGAAAAACTTCCATGCAGACTACATAATTTTCTTTTTCCTGTCACTATTTGTTGTATCTTCTCCGTGCACCTTAGCAGAAAACTGCCCCCACACATGGCCTTGGCAATTCCTTTTCTTCAACAAACAAATCTCATGATTCATGCTCCAGAGCTTCAGCTGTCTCAAAACCATGTGTGCACTTCCCTTACGCATGGTCGTTTGTCACACCAGCACTTCCAGCCTATTCACACCTAGCAACCACAACCCATGACGTACATGGGCCTAGGTCTCCGCATGATATGACCTAACCACCGGCGCTGCTCCGATCGAGCCGTTGCTCGTGCCACTATTCGCCTGACTGTGTCTTGAACACGTCTCACGCTGAGCCATTCCCATCGCTACGGTTGTACGCATCTATATCCGCCACATGCTTTCGAGACTTGCCGAACTCATAGAGATCTGTCTGGATCATTGCGTGCTGATGGCTGAAACAACCTGCCGCCGACTTGAATCATGTGACATCATCTCTTCCTATCTCCCGACTCCATGTATTCTTTTATCGGCTCTATTGTAGGATATGAAGCCTCGTAATCATGATCCAACGTGACGCTTAGATTCATCCTCGAGACCAATGAGTCTCGCTCATAACCTAGCTCACGATACCACTTGTTAGAATAAATCCAAAGTGTATCATCGATCATCCAAAGACCAAGCAATCACACCAGGCATGACATCGAGATTTGTTAACGAGGTTCACCAACATAGCTATATCCTCGAGGCTTGACTACGGGCGCTCCTCCCCCTGACACAGTCACGATACTGAACACCAGCCACCCAGGCACTGATAACCCACAAGTATAGGGGATCAGTTGTAGCCGCTTTCAATAAGTAAGAGTGTCGAACCCAATGAGGAGCTAAAGGTAGAATAAATATTCCCTCAAGTTCTATCGACCACCGATACAACTCTATGCACGCCTAACGTTTACTTTACCTAGAACAAGTATAAAACTAGAAGTACTTTGTAGGTGTAACGGGATAGGTTTGTGATACGTCCATTTTGCATCATGCTTTTATATTGATGTTTATTGCATTATAGGCTGTTATTACACATTGTGTCACAATACTTATGCCTTTTCTCTCTTATTTTGCAAGGTTTACATGAAGAGGGAGAATGCCGGCAGTTAGAATTCTGGGCTGGAAAAGGAGCAAACATTGGAGACATATTCTGCACAACTCAAAAAGCCCTGAAACTCCACGAAAGTCAGCTTTGGAAAATATAAAAAATATCTGGCGAAAGAAGTACAGGAGGGGGGCCACCCACCATCCACGAGGGTGGGGGCGCGCCCTACCCCCTAGGGCGCGCTCCCCTGCCTCGTGGGCCACCCGGCAGCCCCCCGATGCCCATCTTCTGGTATAAGGTGCCTTCTGATCTGGAAAAAATCATGAGGAGGCTTTCGGGACGAAGCGCCGCCGTCTCGAGGCGGAACCAATCTAGGGCTCCGGCGGAGCTATTCTGCCAGGGAAACTTCCCTCTGGGATGGGCAAATCATCATCATCGTCATCACCAACAACTCTCCCATCTTGGGGAGGGTTATCTCCATCAACATCTTCACCAACACCATCTCCTCTCAAAGCCTAGTTCATTTCTTGTATCCAATCTTTAAACCAAAACCTCAGATTGGTACCTGTGGGTTGTGAAATGTCTCCAACATATCTATAATTTTGTATTGTTCCATGCTATTATATTATCCTTCTAGGATGTTTTATGGGCTTTTATATTCACTTTTATATGATTTTTGGGACTAACCTATTAACCCAGAGCCCAGTGTCAGTTTCTGTTTTTCTCTTGTTTTAGAGTATCGCAGAAAATGAATAGCAAGCGGAGCCCAAATGACCTAAAACTCAACGGAGGTTATTTTTGGACCAGAAGAAGCCCAGGAAGTGTCGGAGGGGGACCAGAAGGTTCCCGGGCTGCCGACGAGG